>CM070567.1:44193632-45393632 GCA_036346405.1 Phyllostachys edulis
GGAATAATAGTTTTTGTGTGATCAAGGTCATCGACATAATGTCGACAACCGCCCATTTCTACCGTTATCTAAGCATTGCTAAGCATTACCAACGTAAACTACTAAGTGATAAGAGTCCATCTATCGAACTCTAAATCACAGCAAGATAATCCTAGTCTTAGTAGTAGAGAATGAACATTTACCTACAGAATGTGCATCCATAGGATTACTAACGATATTTTAACACAAAGTAGCATGCATACATATAAGTGAAACAAAGTATTAAGCTTTAAAGTAATGGGACAATAATGGGATATGATCAAACTTCTTGCCTTGCTGGTTTTGCTCAAAATGTTGCTGAGGATCACTCACGGGATCAACACACTCGTCGGCACCTAACGAAAAGGCGAAAAGAATCGATAAGAACGACGAAAACCACAAAGACTGCACAGCAAACAAACTCCAAATGCTTTGAAATTTCTACAGTAGCAAGAGGATGATTTTTAGGGAATTTAGCAACAAGAACCAATTGATTTGGATTCTCAATGCAAAAGATATGAGCAAAACCAATCTGCTCAGCCCTAAAAATTGCAATCTGCTACTATTCACTAATTTAATTATTTGGCAACATTTTCTAGAGAGGTGGTGTTACTGAGATTTTTACTGTAAAACCAGCACCTCATGAGATGAATAACACAATTGAGTTCATCTCATTTGGAGCTATTATGCATGTTTTATGATTTTTCAAAGATAAGATAAGGAGCACAACTAAAATGCACCCACAAAGCTTTTGAAAATAGTGACATGCCTACATCCAATCCTAACATTTAGTGCACTAACATAGGAAGCCAACAAAGTTGGATTCACTCAAAAATAATCTACAGAGATTTACTTATGCATTTTACAAGTTAAATGAATTTTTAATGAAACATTTAAAGTTAGTTTTGAAATTTATTTACAAAACCATTGTCTGGAGCTGAATTGGGCCCATAACCATTTTTAGATTAGAGCCTGGTCCAAACCAGAGCTACAGAAATTTGAATCACCTTATTTGGATTTAGAATGAATTAGTTATGCATTTTCAAAGTTCATACCTTTTTCAGTTCATAAAATAACAGCTCTCTGGAATTTCCTAAAAACCAATAAGACAGGGGAGGACATGAGCCATAGATCTTGAATCTAACGGCTCAAGACCTCCCAGAGAACATCGCACATGCGCGCTCGCGAAGGTCCAGAGGTCATGGGCCGTTGATCTTGGATCCAACGGTCCCTGTCCTCCCAGCAACGCGCACGCGCGAGCGAGAGGGGAGGTCGTGGCCGTTGATGCTGCATCCAACGGACCACAACGATAGAGGGAGGACCGGAATGGTCCAGATCTAGCGAGGGAGGTCCTAAATGGCAGAGATGAGGTCTTAACGGCTCAGACTGATGAGGACATCACTTCTTCGGATACACACAACAATCCTCCACTTGACATTCAAGGACCACTCACTAGAGCTCGCGCCCGACAATTGAATTTACAGGTGAGCTCGTTCCTAAGTACTTCTTTTTGTTCATTTGAGAATCGATTGCTACCTAATGATTTAATTATGATTAGGAACCATGGAGAGGACCTGGAAGTACTTGGAGAAGGGCTACGAGGCGCACAAGTCCAGCGAGGGCGGTCGAATCATGTTGGAGGCCCAACTCAAGCCGACTTCGAATCCAATTCGGAGTCCAGGACCAGGCCGCACTAAAACGGACGCCCAGATCGCATCCCGGCTCCATTTTGGACGTTCCACATATGTATGGAAAGCTGAGAAGACGACCTTTCCAATGGCTCTAGTCCCATATCAAAATTCCTTCTGAGTCAACGGGAATCGTCGAAACAAGTGGGCATTCAGAATCTGTCAGGGTGCTGCGCCACCGCCTTTTGGGCCGCTCGGCTTTGTATCGTGTTGGAGCCCATTAGGGCGCGCGTCCAGGGTTTTGCACGCCCCTCAGTCCTTTATATCCAGCCGCCACCCCCACCATTAGGGTTGGGTTTTGCTTAGATTAATTCTGTCTTGAACAGTTTCGCGTTCATCGGTTTGTGAGACCCCAACTTTTGAGTGCTAAAACAATACATCCGCAATTCCGCTTGTGTTCTTCCTTGTTCTTGCTTGTGTTCTTCGATTCGCAGCGCAGGATTAGCCTTCTTGGCGAGGTCAACCGGCTGTGCACGGTTGATAACATGAGGAGACGTGGTGCTGCGATTGCGGGTTCGAACGTGTTGTTCGGAGTTTAATCGATTTGTGTCGCGCCTCCACTAAATCGAACATATCCGAACTGTTGGAAGATTGGGACCCGTTCCCATCCACAGCACCTCGAGGAGGTCCGGGCGGCTAAGATCTCACCGGAGGAGGTCCTGGACGTTCAAGATCCCCCAGTGGGAGGTCTTGAACGGCCCAGATCTAGAGCCCTGGCCAAGACGCATGCTGCTGAAAACAAGGAGTTAAAGCGCGCGGGACAACGAGGAGGTCCAGGCGCGTTAAGACAGCAGTAAATGCTCCCAATGATGGAGCATTTACTGCCCCAAATCTTGGTCTTAACGGCACGCGCTGGACTTCCCGTTCCGACAAGAACTTCAACGCAAAGATGTGGTCAATGCCGGCGATGCAGACCTCGCCGGCGACAACCAAGGGTACCCACGTGTGCGCAATAGTGTTGCGCACAAAATGGGCTCACTCTCGACGGCGGCGACGGCCTTGAACGCCGGCGAGCCGGAGATGACAAAGGTGACAAGCACGGCCGAAATGCAACATTTGAAGAAAAGCTCCGCAGCGATTCACACAGCGAGGTGCCCAGCTCTAAGGACTATCAGGAGGTTACCTGGAGGTCCTGAGGAGCTGAGGAGGTCGTGGGCGAGGAGGACCGGCGCTGGAGAAGATGAGGAGCTCCACGGCCAAAAGCTCTAGCTCCAGCTCCCAGTGAGGCCTCCTTTGAAAATGTCCCAACTAAACAAGTTAGGACTTGTCACAGAGGGTAATGGCACAAATAAAAGTGAGGAATGGAGAGGAGAAGCCCAGGGACCCTCTTCCACTGAGGAGCTCCAACAATGGCGGCCAAGGAGAGCTTCGGGTGGTTTGAGCTCCACAGAGCCGAGAGCAAAAGTGAGATGTGTAAAAGAGGCCAAGGAAGACCATGGGGAGATTTTATACCTAGGGCAACAGAGGTCCTGCACCACGGGTTAAGCTCATGGTGAGCTTAGCCCATGGGAGGTCCATGGCTCGGACAAGATGGAGGGGACAGGTGTAGGTAGGTCAGGGCATGGCATAGGGGCGGAAAGGAGCTGACACGCATTTAATGCTGGCCTGCATAGAGCCGTTGGGACATGACCTGACCTGCACACCCACCCATGGCTCTCGCACGCGTGACAGAGAAAGGAGAAGAACAGGGCAAGGCCTCCACCGCTGGATGAAAAGATAGGGAGGTCCTGGCCCTCCGATTTGAGTTTGAAACGGTACGATTTAAGTGACTGAGAGGAGGTCACAGCCCTCAGATTTGGACCGGGGAGGTCGTGACCTTTAGATCACCACCCCGCTGATGCGCAAAGGAAAAGGGGACAGGAGGTCCAAGGCGTTGGATCTAAATCCAACGGTGCGGACCTGATGGGAGGACTTAACGCTACGTGCGATACTGCCAAAGACGTGGAGGTCATGGCCTTTGGATCTCGATCCTAGGGCGCACAACAGATGGGGACGTCTTAGGCGCCAAGCAAGAAGCGCGAAGGAGGTCGGAGACCGTTGGATTTTAATCAATGGTGCCGATCAAGTGAGGAGGTCTCGAGCCTTGCGCGTAAGCGCAAAGGTCATGGCCTTTAGATTTAGATCTAAGGGCTCACAGAGTGGTCCGAACGGCCCACTCAACAGAGACCGTGCGATCTAAATCTAATGGCTAAAAAAAAGGATGGTCCGAACAGCCCACAAATCTCGCACGTTGAAACGAGATCCAATGGCAAGGAGAGGACAAGGGAGGTCATGGCCGTGAGATTTACATCTAACGGCTATGACCTCACGCGGGTGGGAGGTCTGATGCGCACAAAGCAAGGGGAGGTCGTGGCCGTAGATTTTAATTCCAACGGCGCACAACACAAGATGGGGGAGGTCTTTGCGCTTTGATAACAAGGGGAGGTCGTGGGCTGTGGGATTTGATCCAACGGCTACGACCTCAACAAGGTGGGAGGTCTGAGTGGTTTGAAAGCGAGGGGAGGTCATGGCCATGGATCCTTGATCCAACGGCTATGACCTTGATGAGGTGGGGAGGTCCTTGCGGTGTTGACCGCGGAGGAGGTCATGGCGGTTGGATGTTGATCCAACGGTTACAACCTCATCAAGGTGGAAAGGAGGTCTGGTCAGTTGCAGTTGCGGTTGGGTTTAGCCCACTTTGGAAAGTGGCTCAAGCCCAAGGAACAGTGCAACGTTATGAATTCAATTTTCAATAGCTGAGACTTTGCAGAATTATTTGAGATAGCAAAACAACTCCAAAATTTATGAAATTTTAACTGGAGCTTGCTGACATTAGGATTAACCTTACATAAAATTTTCAGAGGTTTTTATGCAATGCATTTTTCTCAGGAAATTCATTAAGGCTGTTCAAGGGTTTGTTTTGACAAGTTGAAAATGAGTTGGACTTTTGTCAACAAGAGCTTTGTGTTTTTGGAAAACACAACTCTTGGACAAGAATTTTAGGTGAGTTCAAGAGTTTCAAGATGTGAGAAAAAGTTTTAACTTCTACACATTTAATTACATTTGAAACAAACACCTGTTTATACATTTGGGATGTTATAAAATCCCCCCCCCCTTACAGAAATCTCGTCCCGAGATTTTGGGCTTACTCGGAAAAGAAGGAAGGGTAGTCGGCACGCAGACAATCTTCCCTTTCCCATGTAGCTTCATCCTCGGAATGGTTCGACCACTGAACTTTAAGGAACTTGATGGAACGATTCCTAGTTCTTCGTTCAGCCTCTTCGAGTATGCGAACAGGGTGCTCGCGATAGGTCAAATCGGGTTGGACATCAAGAGTTTCTAACGGAGCTTCCTTAGTTGGAACACGGAGGCACTTCTTCAACTGGGACACATGGAACACATCATGTACCCCCTCAAGTGCAGCAGGCAACTCCAACTTGTAAGCAACAGCTCCTTTCTTCTCGATAATGCGGTAGGGACCCACATACCGAGGAGCTAACTTGCCCTTGACGCCGAAACGTTGATGGCCCTTCAAAGGAGAGACTTTGAGATAAACAAAGTCATTAGGCTCAAAACTCAACTCGCGACGACGGCGATCCGCATAGCTCTTTTGCATGGATTGAGCTGTGCGAAGACGCTCACGAATAAGCTGAACCTGACTCTCGGCCTCATTGATCGAGTCCGGACCAAAGAAAGGTTTCTCGCCGGTCTCAGACCAATACAACGGGGTTCTGCACTTTCTCCCGTATGAGGCCTCGAAAGGTGCCATGCCGAGACTGGCCTGAAAGCTGTTGTTGTAAGAAAACTCGGCGAATGGTAAGCATTTCTCCCAATGCTTCCCATAAGAAAGAACACAAGCACGGAGAATGTCTTCCAAAACTTGGTTGACCCTCTCGGTCTGACCATCAGTTTGGGGATGATATGCTGAGCTGAAAGCAAGATGGGTTCCCATAGCCTCTTGTAGACTATGCCAAAAACGAGAGGTGAATAAAGATCCACGATCCGACATAATCGTCTTCGGCACACCGTGCAAACTCACGATGCGGACTATGTAGAGCTCTGCCAAAAGACCTACTCAAAGGTCAGTCTTGACAGGAAGGAAATGTGCCACCTTAGTCAATCGATCGATGACGACCCAAATGGCATCATTCTTCTTCGGGGACGTGGGTAGACCGGTGATGAAATCCATTCCAATCGAATCCCACTTCCACTCAGGCACTGGAAAAGGCTGAAGCAGTCCAGCTGGACGCTGATGTTCGGCCTTCACACGACAACACACGTCGCACTCGGCAACGAACTTCGCAATCTCCCTTTTCATTCGGGTCCACCAAAATCCATGACGGAGATCTTGATACATCTTTGTGGCCCCTGGATGAATGGACAAAGGTGAATCATGGGCTTCGCGGAGGATCAAATTCCGCAACTCCATGTCCTTTGGAACCACAAGGCGTTGTCTGAACCTCACAACGCCATGCTCATCCTCAGAGAAGCACTTGGCTATTCTGTTCTTGACATTTTCCTTGATTTTGTTCACTCCAGGATCCGATTGTTGAGCGGCCTTGACACGATCCACCAAGGTTGGTTGCACAACCAAGGTAGCGAGGAAACCATGCTCAACCAAACCCAAGTTGAGACGCTGAAACTCCTCAAGAAGGGTGGGCTGAAGCTCCTTGAGCGATAAGGCATTACAATGCGCTTTGCGACTAAGCGCACCGGCAACGACATTAGCCTTTCCCGGATGGTAGTGAATACCCACGTCATAGTCCTTGATCAACTCCAACCATCTCCTTTGCCTGAGGTTCAGATCTGGCTGGGTGAACAAATACTTCAAGCTTTTGTGATCCGAATACACTTCACAATGATTACCAATAAGGTAATGTCGCCAAATCTTAAGCGCATGAATCACAGCAGCTAACTCCAAGTCATGGGTAGGATAGTTGAGTTCATGAGGTCTCAATTGCCTTGATGCATAGGCCACTACCTTGCCCTCCTGCATAAGGACACAACCGAGGCCTCGACGAGAAGCATCGCAATAGATATCGAAGCTCTGATGGATATCGGGAAGAACGAGAATGGGAGCGGTGGTCAAACGCTTCTTGAGCACTTGGAAACTTTCCTCACACTCAGCGGACCACACGAACTTCTTGTCCTTCTTGAGCAACTCCATCATCGGTTTCGCGATCTTGGAGAAGTTCTCGATAAAGCGACGATAGTATCCCGCTAAACCGAGGAAACTCCGCACATCGGTTACCGAACGGGGCTGACTCCACGATAGCACATCGCTGACCTTGCTAGGATCAACGGTCACGCCTCCTGCTGAAAGCACATGGCCCAAGAAGGCCACTTCCTTCAACCAGAACGTGCACTTGCTGAACTTCGCATACAGCTGGTGCTCACGTAGCTTGCCCAACACAAGCTTCAGATGCTCGGCGTGTTCCTCATCGTTCTTGGAATATATAAGAATATCATCGATGAAGACCACGACAAACTTATACAAATACTCCATGAACACCGAATTCATGAGGTTCATGAACAAGGCAGGAGCGTTGGTCAAGCCGAACGACCTGACGGTATACTCGTACAAGCCATAACGAGTGGAGAAAGCCGTCTTGGGAATATCCTCAGGTCGGATACGAACTTGATGATATCCCACTCTCAAATCAATCTTGGAGAAAACCTGAGCTCCAGATAATTGATCAAAGAGATCATCGATGCGGGGTAAAGGATACTTGTTCTTTACCGTCACTTCATTAAGCGAACGGTAATCTACACACATGCGCAAAGTATCGTCCTTCTTCTTAACGAAGATAGCCGAACAACCCCACGGAGATGAGCTAGGGCGGATGAAACCCTTCTCTTGAAGCTCATTAAGTTGCTTCTTCAACTCCACCAACTCATTCGGTGGCATCCGGTAAGGCCTCCTCGAAATCGGGGCGGTACCGGAAGCCAACTCGATGACGAACTCGAGATCCCAAACTAGTGGCATCCCTGGAAGATCCTCGGGAAAGACATCCATGAAGTCACATACTGTTGGGACTTCACGAATATCGAGCTAGCTTCGCTTCAAGTCTTGAAGAGATGAGGGCTGACAGCCTTGGCGAACAAGCTTAACCCGCCACGGAGGGGTCAGTGAGATAGATGAGTTTCCGGGCACAATCGATTTGCCCCATATGCTGAGACAACCAATCCATGCCTAGAATCACATCTAAGCTCGCTGCATTGAGGAGAATAAGATTCACCACAAACCTTACTCCCTTGATCTCGATAGGAACATCCTGCAGATCCAACTCGGCTCTCAACTCCGAACCGGGAGAGCGAATGAACAACGGGACCAACAGAGGAGCAAGCAGAAGATCACTAGCAAAGAAAGAAAAGATCGAGATACAAAAGAATGAGATGCTCCGTAATCGAACAAAAGCGATAGCGTGGATGGGAGTTAACAAGAAGCGCACCCAACACGGCGTCAGCGCCTCAGCGCCTCCTCGGCGGAGATGGCGTTGACGATCCGCCGCCACGCCTTTGGGCTCACGGGGACAATCTTCGATCTGAGAAGATCCACCACCTTGCCCGCATCCTCCATTAGGACGAGGGGCTGCTCTAGTCTTCTTAGGGCATTGATTTGCATAATGCCCCTTTTGGTTGCGCAAAAGGCAAGTGACCCGGCAATGGGTTGCGGGGCCACGGTGACTCACAGTGCACGTGGTCGGGCACGACTGCGAAGAACGAGGGCAGTCTTGACAACCTCGGGGTGCTAAAACTGAGCACGGACCCCGAGTGCCCGGTGGGAATGGGAAGAACCGCCCTGGACGACTTGTAGGACTCCCACTTGCGCTTGCAGGAATCCACAAGCTCCCTTCCAGAATGCTCCGCGACGATGGCCTTGTTGACCAAGGTCTGGAAATCAGGGAAGTCGATGATGGATAGCTTGTCCTTAAGCTCCTCAAACAAGCCACCCCTGAACTTTGCTTGCTTGGCCATATCAGTGGCCACATCCTCGGGAGCATAACGAGCTAGATGGTTGAACTCGTACACATACTCCACGACTGAGCTACGCCCTTGCTTGAGGGCGAGAAACTCCTGCTTCTTGATGTTCATCAAGCCGGCAGGGATATGAGATCGACGGAAGGCGACGAAACTCCTCCCGGTGACGGTGGATCAGGAGTCGCATGGCGAGAAAGCTCTCCCACCATGACAAAGCTGCACCCTCTAGCTGGTGCGATGCAAGCAAGCGCCTTCTCGTGCTCCCTGCATCACAGCGATCTTGAGCTTCCGCTCCACTGAGGCAAAGCCGATTGCCTCAGATCGAGCGGGTCCTCGACCGAAAAGGTGGGGGCTGGCATCAGAATAATTTCAACCTCGGCCCTAATAAAGAATTAGGTGTTGTTCATAGCATCACTGTTCATTTTGGCAAATTAGGCAACATGTTACAATCTTATTTTCCCCAAATTCTAACTAAACCTCCAACTTGGTCAAAGCTTCAAAAGGAAATACCACTTAATGTTGGTATTAAGACTGGGAGATATTTTGTTTAAAAGCCAGATAAATTATTATGGCCCAAAAATAATTTTTGTTAAATTTTTAGAAATTATTTGATTTTCAGAAAAATAATTGTCTTTAAATAAAACCTATTCGGTCTAAATGAATTATTTATGTATTTCTAATAGAGAAACAGTGGTTTCAAAATTTATTTGGGGAATATATCATCCCAGTAGTCTCCTGGCAAGATTTCATATTTTTACAAATTTATTTGCTATTTTTAAAGGCCCGGTCAAACCTTTTGAAAGTTTAAACTGGGCTGGTCAACCCTCTCGGTCTAAATTCAAACCAGGCACTGTAGCGACTCAGCCCTAAACCCTCTGGTCCAACCGGTGCAAAGTGGCTCGGCCCTGTCACGTTCGCTCACAGCAGCCTGCGCCCAAATAAATCGAGCCGTACATTTCGCATTTAACGGGCGAGATTAGATGGGCGATTCGGATTGCTCAAACCATCCTCCACCAGACCGTTGGATCAACAAATAAGGCGGTGCGCGATCTCCGTGCCAAGCCATTCCTAAATGACCGAGAATGGAAAGCATCCGGGCGTTGAAATCTCAACGTGTGGCCCCGATTGAAATGTTCGGACCGGCCGGAGGTGCCAGCAAAGATCCACCGTTGAAATTAGATCTGACAGACCACGGCCATTGGGCTGTTCGGACCGTCCGGACCCCATCAATCTGGCCGTTGGTCCGAGATTTAACGGTGATTGTCTTTGCGGGTGAAGCTCACCAAAGACGCATTGCATCTTGGGCGTTGAAGCGAAATCGGCGGCTCGTGGGTTGAGATGTTCGGACCGCCCGGACCTCCCCTCGATCTTAGCCGTCCATTGGAAATCGTACGGCCCAGGTTCCAAGATACCGTTCCAGTGTGTTTTGACCACCCCATCGCAGCCGCCCAGTTAAAATCGAACGGCTGTTGTTCTTTGAGGATTGGTCGTGTCTTTGTCTTGCTTTTCGTCCCACAGGACCCGTTTATCGGCAGATGGTTCCTCCCTTGCGTCTTTGTCTTGCCGTCGCAGCCCTCCTCGCCAGCGTGGTGGTAGTGCACAGTGCAAATACAACTATTTCCTTGATATTTATCCTTAGTGCCACTTCATCAGCTCTAGAAATTTCTTGTTTGCTCTAGTGGCTCCAACACTATATAAAACCTACTGACTTAGCTCCTGCTTTTGTTGACCAAGAAGAAGCTCTCACACTTTGTCTCCCTTCCCAGTGAAGCCTCCTTGTTCTTCACCTTGTTCAGCTTTAGAGCATGCCTAAGTCTCATACTAATGTGGTTTTGGGCATCTCTTGTAGGGTTGGAATTAGGGTTTTCCTCTCTGTCACCTTGAACCAGTGAAGCACCATCTTGAGGAAACCTCATCCTGGTGAGTTGGAGTCCATCTTTTCTCATCAAAAATGTGCCTAATGGTCTTTATATCTTAGATCCATCATTCTTGTTTTGGACAGACCAAAGAATGGAGTTTGGACCTTTACTGTCTGGACCAAAACCTTGACTTCATCTTCTCTAACCCTAGCTGGTAAGTTTTGATCTTGCCTCCTGTCATTTTAAGCTCTCTAAGGACATCACTAACTCTCATGCATCACTTACTTGCTCATGTGATGTTCCAAACTTCTTTAAACTGAAAAGTTGTTTTTATAAATTTTCGGTCTTTCATATCGTTTTCAAAACTTAAAGATTCTCTTACCAGTGTATTAGCTTGTTTAGGTCCTAGAGAAACCCTAGCAGCACCCATGGTCTTTCTTCAAAAGTCTTGAAGTCACCCGTTCCTTTATTATTGCTAATCCCCTCTCTGTTAGTTTTTGTCGGTTAAAAACCAACCAATAGTTAAGCTTCTATTTCTTTCTTCAAACTGGACGGTTAGGGTAGTATTGAGGACTTATAATATTAATCACCTTCCAGATAGTCCTAACTTCCATTTAGAGTCTTTATTTTGTGTATTTCCTCAAAATGGCCGAATCTGGAAGAAGTTCCCTTGCTGTTTTTGATCCCACCGACAAAAGTCCCTTCTGTCTCTTCTTTCCTTAAACGATCGGTTAAGGTTAGCATTGATGTGTCATGCTATTAATTACTTTCCAGGTAACTTTAACTCCTATTTAAGGTCTCCGTCTTTGTGTATCTTTCCGGAATGACCAAAATGGTAAAGTTTCCTTCTTGCTTATTGTTGTCTAAACCGACAACACGAGCGATAAGGAGTCCACATCCTTAATTGCTATTAATAGATATTAAATGATTAGTTAGGTCAACACTAGCTTTAGTATACTTAGTTACTGACCACAAGATTTCATTTATATGGGGTTTAGCTAGATAAATAATTTAATTATATGTTGTCTGTTCTAGTTTCTAAAACCGTCGACATCGTAGCTCAATCTAAAATGCAAACTGTACTAGATAGGATTAGCAAGAGTAGTGGTCGGTTACTATTCTTAATTAAATTATTGTACCTTAAGCATGTTGCTAATGATGCAATAATCCTTTGACCATACATTCTTTCTATGCATATTGTTCTCTGTTTCTTTTTCCTGGATTCATTGCATTTTATTTTCTTTTAGATACTGGTTCTTCTGAGATTGTTGAGTCTTTTGTTGAGCCACAAGAACCTGAGCAAGAGGTTGTTTATTACTACCAAGGCAAGCATCCTCTCTGCACCATATTGATCCTACTCTTTTGAACTGTAGATTTATAAAATACAGTGATACTGATTGCATGCAATGTTCTAAAAATTATTTATGATCTGTTCCTAGTTAGTTACAACCTGAACTTGATGGTTTACCCTGAATCTGATCATACACTCAACCTAAGGTAGTATGTGGTATGATAATATTTAGTTTTAAACTTGGCTTAGCCCTGCAGTCCATAGAACGGTAGTGTTTGGCAAGCTTAACTTGTCAAACCTGGGAACAACAAATAAATTTTATTTATTTTGATTTCTTGTTCAGTTTATTTGAATCTGAAATGATCCTTAATCTTGTTTATAAATTGATTCAAATCTGGACAAGTGGATGCTAGTGATGGTGCCTTTGTGCACGAGAATTGGGAAATGTGGATGTCTTTCTGGGTTGATTAAGGACTGAACTCTGACTACCCAATTCAAGCCCCAACGTACTTCCACACGCGGTGTATGGGTACTGTTTGGTTAAGTAAAGGGTTAATACTATTGAGTTGGAAGCAGGAGAGTAGGGACATGTGTATTGATTTCATATAGCATAGATGCTTAAGTCTTCGGGCCGTGTCGTATGCCATGTGGAGTTTATATCGATATCAGATGTTCTTAGAAGGGTGAGGGCGTAGATGTGTACCATCGCATGTACGTACCTTCAGGGCCCCGACTGCGGTCTAATATGTGCAGTTATGCACGAGTTCGCATTTAATTGATTGGGTCGGCATTCCCGGCACAACATGTGGGCCCCAGTTGAATATATGATATCAGTCGTTGTTTAAGCGGGATTAGTCTCACATGGGTTGTCCAACTCAATAGTATCAACTTGTTGAAAAATACCAAATCTTAGTCTCCCCAGCCGGCATACCAAAGGCAGTGTGCTATTATTCCGGAGGCTTACGGGCTAACTAAGTCGTGTGGGTAAAGATGTACACCCTTGCAAGGATTATAAAACTATTCGAATAGCCGTGTCCACGGTTACGGACGATACTTGAATTGATGTCACCTGTATAGATTTTGCTCTAAATTTCTGTTTGGGAATTATTTCGGCATGATGGTTGTCATGCACAGGTTGATATTGATATGTGACTTATTATTGTTACTGTTTATGCTTATACTTGCGATTACTTACTGTTTTAGTCCAAATTGATTTATTAAAATTGCTTTGTCAAAACTTAGCAACTGTAGGTTAAGATGTATCGCTTTCTGCAAATTGAACCATTATAACCCTTCTTTTGTTAACCTTATGCATGTAAACTTTCTACTCCTTTGTATAGGTTCTATCAAACACTCTCTTTTATTAGTTTGTGTAAGTCTTGCTGAGTACCTTTCGTACTCAGGGTTTATGACCTCTCGTTGCAGGTGAAGATGGTTATCTTTATGATATGCCCGTTAGCGCCCGATCGAGGTGGCGCTAACGAGTGATGCTAGTTCTAGTCTCCACGCAATAGCTGCGGGATGGGGCCATTGGTGGTTTTATGTTTATTTTACTTCATTGTTGCTCTTTTGTGATGACCCAAGGTCATCTGTTCTAGAACAAATTCGATTCTTGTAACAACCGAACCAATATGTAACTGTTATGTATAATTAAGTGAATGTATGACTTGTATGTGTATGATGCAATGTTGTTTAAGGATATATGCTTAATAGTCACTAATCACAGGAACTATTGCATGACATATATCAAGAACTGAATGTTGGAATTGTTACTTATTATGATTATGCTTCTAGTATGATTTTTAATAAGGGCATTACATTGTTCCTAATTAAAATTATGCTACCAAGATAATTTTAATTGACACTTTTCAATATTTGAGGGTCTTCTGACGTTGGTATCGAGCATACGATTACTGTAGAGTTAGAATTAGCGTGGTCGTTGTCCTTAGTGAGTTTCTGTGAAATTATTTTAACATAATTAATTTCTAAAGGTCTAAGTATGCTATCTTTTACTTCTTATCTTCCTTAGTATCCATTCTTATCTAACTTTCTGTTGTTTTTCCAAGACTCATTTCTTACTTACCTTGTCTTTTGTCTGTAGATGAGTGGCTGGTATTTGATTAAGGAGACTCGAGCCGAAGATGTGGACAGGT
This sequence comes from Phyllostachys edulis, assembly GCA_036346405.1. Taxonomy (NCBI): domain Eukaryota; kingdom Viridiplantae; phylum Streptophyta; class Magnoliopsida; order Poales; family Poaceae; genus Phyllostachys; species Phyllostachys edulis. The sequence continues at coordinate 44,207,602 of CM070567.1, forward strand.
TTCCGGCCCTGCTTCGAGATATGATGTGGCGGGCCAATTTTACTTATCAACCAGAGTATGCCATTTACCGTCGAGACCGAGGTCCTGGTATGGAAGAGTACCAAGCTATCATTAATGTGATCGCCAGACAGGTGGTGGGTAGTGTTCCATACTGCATCCATGTACGTGCCACTTCTGAATCTATGGCTGTGCAGGAAGCTACGCGTAGGATGATGAGCCTCCTTCGTCATGATTTGACGGAGCTGTCTCAGCCACCCTATGTGCACTTCCCAAAACAAGGCTCTAGAGCGGATGTGATTACGTTTGATGAGATTCAGTTTGGAGAGGACCCATACGTACGCGAGTTAGCGAGGTTGGTCCGTATCATGGACCAAGTCCATCACTATCTCGTGTATGAGTTATGGGAAACCCGCCGTCGTCTGCACGAGGCACAGGAGTATTTGAGGCTTGGTGTTGCAACAAACCGCGTTCCTCGTAACGTGCTTTATGGCAACAATGAGATCCCTCCAGCTGCTACCGTACCACAGGGATTGCGATTTCTAGAAGTGCCTGGGCTTGTTCCTGTTTTGGGGCAGTGTTGTCAAGCCCGGATGTCCGCCGGTTTTCCTCGCACCCAGCGACCTCGCGATTCAGGGGACATCATTTCTTTGTTGGGTTCTCCTACCGTCTCATCAGCCCTAGGGATCCCATAGATACGGGTTCACCAGAAGCTCATCTGTTAAATGAGTTTCCGGTGAATTTTAACCATAATGATTATACCTAGGGGCTGGATGGGGTGTTTGGCATTAGCTGTGTGATAGGCTAGTACGTGTTCATTAAGTAGTGTGTAATAGAATAGTCTATGTCCTGTAAAAATGCTGTGTGCCGACCTTGATATTTTGGACTGAATGTTGTTTTGTGTTGGCTGTTAATAAATTGAGGCCGCACCTTTTGCTGTACCGTGTGCTATTGTCTTGATGTTAATTGGCTGCATGTCATAGCATGGTGCATAATTAAGTTTAGTATCTCTTTCTTTGCTATCTCAGAATCTTGTATGTGTTCGCTCGAGTGTATCCTTGTGATTTTGTTAACCATTATATGGCAACAGGATGACAGGACCCACTACTCATTTGCGAGCACAACAAGAGGAGAGGTTCTCCACCCCAATTCCCTATACTCAGGGGGAGCAGGCTGACCCTTCCGGATCTCATGGTTCGCAAGGTGGTCGTCAGGAAGAGGAGCTTCCTCCACCACCTACTATGGCGGATGTGCTCATGCAAATTGAGCGCAACCGCATGGACCAGACGCGCATATTGGAGCAAATTGCGCGCAATACCTCTACTACCACCCCACCAGCTGGTAGAGCAAGAGTTCAGCATGGGCAGGGAAGTCTTGCTGACTTTCAGCGGACTAACCCGCCAGTGTTCTCCAGCTCCCAGGATCCAATGGAAGCAAAGGACTGGCTTCGGGAAATTGAAAAGAAGCTGTCCATTGCTCAATGTTCTGAAAGGGAGAAGGTCCTGTATGCTAGCTACCAGCTAACTGGGCCGGCTAGCAATTGGTGGGATAATTATCTGGCTATTCAGCCCACAGGACATACCCCTACCTGGCTTGAGTTCATGGAGGCCTTTCGCGAGACCCATATTCCTGAAGGAGTGATGATGCTCAAGCAGCAGGAGTTTCTTGCTCTTAAGCAAGGGCGAAAATCAGTGACCGAGTACCTTCATGAGTTCAATTTTCTTGCTCGGTACACCCCTGACGATGTTTCGACTGACACTCGTCGTCGAAACCGTTTCATGAATGGTGCATCGAAAGAATTGCGGTTGGCTTTGGCGAGACAAGATTTCGAAATTTCAAACATCTTGTGGACAAAGCCATAATTGTCAAACTAAGAGCAAGGCTTTAGAGGAGTCACAGGCGGCAAAAGGTTACCCACTTTGCATCTAGTAGCCGCCGATAAGACCGCGTCTGTGGCGACCTCGATCTTTCGATCGCCACCCGGCTCCACCTAGGGCACCGGTGTTTGCATTTCGTCCACCGCCACCCACTGGGCAGTCCCGACCTAGTGGAAATAGGCCACCTACTGCTATCAATGTTAGGCCTGGTGTGATTTGCTATCATTGTGGACGCCCGGGGCATTTTGCAAACCAATGCTTTGCTAAGGCACGTGGGTTGCCACCTGTTCAGCCTTCCCCAGCTGCTGTGCGTCCTACACCTTCTCCAAAGGCAGTTGTCAAGCCTGATCTAGTTCCAGTCCGCGGCCGTATAAATCAACTAACTGCTGAAGAAGCGGTCGAGGCACCAGAAGTTATTCTTGGTATGCTCCTAGTTAATTTCAGTTCAGCTACAGTTTTATTTGACTCTGGAACATCCCATTCTTTTGTTAGTAGACAGTTTGCTGCTCAACATCAGCTAGTTATGCATCATCTTCATCCACCGCATATTATTCACTCACCTGGGTCTGTATTCATGACTGATCAAATCTGCCTTAATGTCAATATTATTATTGAAGGGGTAGATTTTTGGGCAGACCTGATTGTGATAAACTCTAAAGGGATAGATGTCATTTTGGGAATGGATTGGTTATCTAAGAATTTCGGCCAAATCAATTGTGCCCAATGAACTATAACCATCACTAATGAAAACGGCCTTTTAGTCATTTTTCAGTCTAGTACAGTTCATCCTCATCTTGGTGCATTACAAATTGATGCCGCCCCTACCTTGGAGTCATTACCGGTAGTATGTGAATATCCGGACGTCTTTCCTGAAGACCTTCCCGGTATGCCACCAGATCGGGAAGTGGAGTTCGTGATTGAACTAGTTCCTGGTACTGCTCCCATATCAAGAAGACCTTATCGTATGCCTTCTAATGAGTTGTTTGAATTGAAGAAACAACTTGGAGAATTACTTGACAAGGGTTTCATTCGACCGAGTTCCTCACCCTGGGGATGCCCGGCCATCTTTGTCAAAAAGAAAGACCAGACTTTACGAATGTGTGTGGATTACCGTCCGTTAAATGAAGTCACTATAAAAAATAAGTACCCTCTGCCCCGAATTGATGATCTGTTTGATCAGTTGACTGGAGCCCGTGTCTTTTCAAAGATTGATTTGCGATCGGGCTATCATCAGATCAAGGTTAGAGCTGAGGACATTCCTAAAACAACATTTTCTACTCGTTACGGATTATGCGAGTATCTTTATTATGTCCTTTGGTCTAACGAATGCTCCTGCTTATTTCATGAATCTTATGAATTCAGTATTCATGGATTTCTTGGATAAGTTTGTTGTTGTGTTCATTGACGACATTCTTGTCTACTCCAAGTCTGACGAAGAGCATGAGCGAAGATCTCGAGACTTGTCTTTGGATACACTTCATGAAGCATCACCGTATGCTAAATTTAGTAAGTGTGCTTTCGGCTCAAGCAAGTTGCATTTTTGGGACATGTTTTATCCGAAGGAGGTATTCTTGTTGATCGATGAAGGTACAAGATGTACTAGGAAGCACCCAGAATGTTCTGAAGTTCAAGTTTCCTTGGACTTGCGGGATATTACCGTGGGTTCATTAAAACTTCTCCAAAATTTCTAGGCCTCGACTCGACTTTTAAAGAAAGAGAACAAATTCTTTTGGTCACCGAGTGTGAAAACAGCCACTCTTGAAAAGCTCTTGACCGAAGCCCCTGTTCTCACTCTTCCTGATATTCATAAGGATTTTGATATCTATTGTGATGCATCTCGCCATGGACTTGGCTGTGTGCTTATGCAAGAAGGCCGAGTTGTGGCTTATGCATCCAGGCAGTTGCGACCTCATGAGGTGAATTATCCTACTCATAATTTGGAATTGGCAGCCGTGGTCCATGCATTAAAGATTTGGCGACATTACCTTTTGGGTAATCGTTGTGAAATCTATACTGATCATAAGAGCCTGAAGTATATATTCACTCAAGTTGATCTGAATATGAGACAAAGAAGATAGCTTGAATTGATCAAGGACTATGATATGGGTATTCATTACCATCCTGGCAAAGCCAATGTTGTGGCTGATGCTTTAAGCAGAAAGTCACAATGCAATTGCTTATCAACAATACCTCTGGCTAAGAGCTTATGTGCTGATTTTCAGCGCTTAAGTCTCGAAATGGTCAAAGATGGATTTCTTGCTGCCTTAGAAGTTAAGTCAACCCTCGAAGATCAGATTCTGGAGGCTCAGAAAACTGATGCTGAGGTAGCAGAGATCAAGGAAAATTTGAAGGCGGGTAAAGCCAACGAATTTTCTAAAGATGCTCGTGGTACCATTCGATATCGCAATAGTTTGGTAGTACCCTCAGATTCTCAGTTGAGAGAGCTAATTCTCAAAGAAGCTCATAATTCCAAGTTTTCATTACATCCTGGAAGTACTAAGATGTACCAGGACTTGAAGAAGACATTCTGGTGGAGCCAAATGAAAAGGCAAATTGCTCAGTATGTTGCTGAATGCGATATTTGTCAAAGGGTTAAAGCCGAGCACTTGAAACCTGCTGGTACCCTTCAGCCTCTGCCTATTCCACAAGGGAAGTGGGAAGAAGTCGGTATGGATTTTGTTACCAGACTTCCTAAAACTCAGAATGGATTTGATGCCATCTGGGTGATAATTGATCGTCTAACCAAAGTGGCTCATTTTATCCCTGTCAGAACCACTTTCAATGGCAAGCAATTGGCAGAGCTATATATTGCCAAGATTGTTTGTCTCCATGGTGTTCCAAAAGTCATTGTTTCAGACCGTGGATCTCAATTTACTTCCCATTTTTGGAATTGCCTTCATAAAGCAATGGGAACTGAACTCTCCTTCAGCACTGCTTATCATCCTCAAACCAGTGGTCAAACTGAAATGGTGAATCAGGTGATGGAGGATCTTCTTAGAGCCTATGTGCTAGCATATGGCAAGAATTGGGAGAAATCTTTGCCGTATGTGGAATTTTCCTACAATAACAGCTACCAAGCAAGTATTCAAATGTCACCTTTTGAAGCCTTGTATGGAAGAGCTTGTAGGACTCCATTGAATTGGTCGGAGTCTAGTGAAAGACCATTCTTTGGTCCAGACTTGGTAATGGAAGCTGAAGAGCAAGTTCGTCTGATTCGAGACCGCTTGAAAACTGCCCAGTCTCGTCAGAAAAGCTATGCCGACCATCGTCGTCGTGAGCTAAGCTTTGAGGTAGATGATTATGTCTATCTTAAAGTGTCGCCGATGAAAGGTACTCATCGCTTTCAAGTGAAAGGGAAGCTAGCACCTCGTTATATCGGACCTTTCCGAATTATTGCAAAACGAGGGGCTATGGCATATCAATTGGAACTTCCCGACACTCTCTCGGCAGTTCATGATACCTTTCATGTTTCTCAATTAAAGAAGTGTCTTCGTGTTCCTACCGAGGCTACTGTTTATGAGAATCTTAATCTTCAACCGGATCTTTCTTATCAAGAACAACCAGTGCGTATCCTCGATGAAATGGAACGCAGGACAAGAAATCGCACTGTCAAGTTCTTGAAAATTCAATGGGCTAATCACTCAGAAGATGAAGCCACATGGGAGCGCGAAGATCTAATGAGGATTGAGCACCCCCACCTTTTTGCTGTTTAAAAATTGCCTTTGAATCAAGAAAGGTAAGGTTAAACAAAGCAATGTAAAAGAAGATGTAATAACAGCACTATGTTGTTATGTAAAATCCTTCTTTTCTATCTTTGAAAGAAATAAAGACAACTGAAGTTATGTTTCTAAAATCATCATTTCAGCTTCCTCTTTGTCCAACTTCTGAATTACTAGAAATCTCGGGACGAGATTTTCTTAAGGGGGGTAGGTTTGTATGACCTCGGCCCTAATAAGCGATAATTAGGTCTTTGTTCATAGCATCCTTTGTTCATTTTGGCAAATTAGGCAACATGTTACAATCTTATTTTCCCCAAATTCTAACTAAACCTCCAACTTGGTCAAAGCTTCAAAAGGAAATACCACTTAATGTTGGTATTAAGGCTGGGAGATATTTTGTTTAAAAGCCGATAAATTATTATGGCCCAAAAATAATTTTTGTTAAATTTTTAGAAATTATTTGATTTTCGAGAAAAATAATTGTCTTTAAATAAAACCTATTCGGTCTAAATGAATTATTTATGTATTTCTAATAGAGAAACAGAGGTTTCAAAATTTATTTGGGGAATATATCATCCCAGTAGTCTCCTGGCAAGATTTCATATTTTTACAAATTTATTTGCTTTTTTAAAGGCCCGGTCAAACCTTTTGAAAGTTTAAACTGGGCTGGTCAACCCTCTCGGTCTAAATTCAAACCAGGCACTGTAGTGACTCAGCCCTAAACCCTCTGGTCCAACCGGTGCAAAGTGGCTCGGCCCTGTCACGTTCGCTCGCGCAGCCACAACGCCCAGCGAAATCGAGCCGTCCATTTCCGCACGAACGGGCCAGATTAGATGGGCTGTTCGGACCACTCCAAACCATCCTCCAATTGTGACCGTTGGATCAACAGCGTGCGGTGCGCGATCTCCAGGCCAAGCCATTCCTAAATGACCGAGAATGGAAAGCATCTGGGCCGTTGAAATCTCAATGTGTGGCCCTGATCTGTTGGGCTGTTTGGACCGGCCGGAGGTGCCAGCGAAGATCCACCGTTGAAATTAGATCTGACGAACCACAGCCATTGGGCTGTTCGGACCGTCCGGACCCCCATCAATCCTGGCCGTTGGTTTGAGATTTAACGGTGATTGTCTTTGCGGGCCGAAGCTCACAAGCACGCATTGCATCTTGGGCCATTGAAGCGAAATCGAGCGGCTCTCGTGGGTTGAGATGTTCGGACCGCCCGGACCTCCCCTCGATCTTAGCCGTCCATTGGAAATCGTACGGCCCAGGTTCCAAGATACCGTTCCAGTGTGTTTTGACCACCCCATCGCAGCCGCCCAGTTAAAATCGAACGGCTGTTGTTCTTTGAGGATTGGTCAGGCGTCTTTTTGTGTCTATCCACAGGACCCGCTTGTCGTGACGATGGTTCCTCCCTTGCGTCTTTGTCTTGGCGCATCAGACCCTCCTCGCCGGCGTGGTGGTAGTGCACAGTGCAAATACAACTATTTCCTTGATATTTATCCTTAGTGCCACTTCATCAGCTCTAGAAATTTCTCGTTTGCTCTAGTGGCTCCAACACTATATAAACCCTACTGACTTAGCTCCTGCCATTGTTGACCAAGAAGAAGCTCTCTCACTTTGTCTCCCTTCCCAGTGAAGCCTCCTTGTTCTTCAACTTGTTCAGCTTTAGAGCATGCCTAAGTCTCATGCTAATGTGGTTTTGGGCATCTCTTGTAGGGTTGGAATTAGGGTTTTCCTCTCTGTCACCTTGAACCAGTGAAGCACCATCTTGAGGAAACCTCATCCTGGTGAGTTGGAGTCCATCTTTTCTCATCAAGAATGTGCCTAATGGTCTTTATATCTTAGATCCATCATTCTTGTTTTGGACAGACCAAAGAATGGAGTTTGGACCTTTACTGTCTGGACCAAAACCTTGACTTCATCTTCTCTAACCCTAGCTGGTAAGTTTTGATCTTGCCTCCTGTCATTTTAAGCTCTCTAAGGACATCACTAACTCTCATGCATCACTTACTTGCTCATGTGATGTTCCAAACTTCTTTAAACTGAAAAGTTGTTTTTATAACTTTTCGGTCTTTCATATCGTTTTCAAAACTTAAAGATTCTCTTACGGTGTATTAGCTTATTTAGGTCCTAGAAAACCCTAGCAAAGACCCATGGTCTTTCTTCAAAAGTCTTGAAGTCACCCGTTCCTTTATTAGTGCTAATCCCCTCTCTGTTAGTTTTTGTCGGTTAAAAACCGACCAATAGTTAAGCTTCTATTTCTTTCTTCAAACTGGACGGTTAGGGTAGTATTAAGGACTTTTAATATTAATCATCTTCCAGATAGTCCTAACTTCCATTTAGAGTCTTTATTTTGTGTATTTCCTCAAAATGGCCGAATCTGGAAGAAGTTCCTTCTTTGTTTTGATCCCACCGACAAAAGTCCCTTCTGTCTCTTCTTTCCTTAAACGATCGGTTAAGGTTAGCATTGATGTGTCATGCTATTAATTACTTTCCAGGTAACTTTAACTCCTATTTAAGGTCTCCGTCTTGTGTATCTTTCGGGAATGACCAAAAATGGTAAAGTTTCCTTCTTTATTGTTGTCTAAACCGACAACACGCAGAAATAAGGAGTCCATAGTCCTTAATTGCTATTAATAGATATTAAATGATCGCTAGGTCAACACTAGCTTTAGTATACTTAGTTACTGACCGATATTTCATTTATATGGGGTTTAGCTAGATAAATAATTTAATTATATGTTGTCCTGTTCTAGTTTCTAAAACCTGATACTGTAGCTCAATCTAAAATGCAAACTGTAGTAGATAGGATTAGCAAGAGTAGTGGTCGGTTACTATTCTTAATTAAATTATTGTACCTTAAGCATGTTGCTAATGATGCAATAATCCTTTGACCATACATTCTTTCTATGCATATTGTTCTCTGTTTCTTTTTCCTGGATTCATTGCATTTTATTTTCTTTTGAATCTTGGTTCTTCCGAGATTGTTGAGTCTTTTGTTGAGCCACAAGAACTGAGCAAGAGGTTGTTTATTACTACCAAGGCAAGCATCCTCTCGCACCATATTGATCCTACTCTTTTGAGCTGTAGATTTATAAAATACGGTGATCTTGATTGCATGCAATGTTCTAAAAATTATTTATGATCTGTTCCTAGTTAGTTACAACTGACCTTGATGGTTTACCACAGAATCGATCATACACTCAACCTAAGGTAGTATGTGGTATGATAATATTTAGTTTTAAACTTGGCTTAGCCCTGCAGTCCATAGAACGGTAGTGTTTGGCAAGCTTAACTTGTCAAACCTGGGAACAACAAATAAATTTTATTTATTTTGATTTCTTGTTCAGTTTATTTGAATCTGAAATGATCCTTAATCTTGTTTATAAATTGATTCAAATCTGGACAAGTGGATGCTAGTGATGGTGCCTTTGTGCACGAGAATTGGGAAATGTGGATGTCTTGTCTGGGTTGATTAAGGACTGAACTCTGACTACCCAATTCAAGCCCCAACGTACTTCCACACGCGGTGTATGGGCACTGTTTGGTTAAGTAAAGGGTTAATACTATTGAGTTGGAAGCAGGAGAGTAGGGACATGTGTATTGATTTCATATGGCATAGATGCTTAAGTCTTCGGGCCGTGTCGTATGCCATGTGGAGTTTATATCGATATCAGATGTTCTTTGAAGGGTGAGGGCGTAGATGTGTACCGTCGCATGTACGTACCTTCAGGGCCCCGACTGCAGTCTAATATGTGCAGTTATGCACGAGTTCACATTTAATTGATTGGGTCGGCATTCCCGACACAACATGTGGGCCCCGGTTGAATATATGCTATCAGTCGTTGTTTAAGCGGAATTAGTCTCACATGGGTTGTCCAACTCAATAGTATCAACTTGTTGAAAAATACCAAATCTTAGTCTCCCCGGCCGGCATACCAAAGGCAGTGTGCTATTATTCCGGAGGCTTACGGGCTAACTAAGTCGTGTGGGTAAAGATGTACACCCTTGCAAGGATTATAAAACTATTGAATAGCCGTGTCCACGATTACAGACGATACTTGAATTGATGTCACTGTATAGATTTTGCTCTAAATTTACGTTTGGGAATTATTTGGCATGATGGTTGTCATGCAGGTTGATATTGATATGTGACTTATTATTATTCTTGTTTATGCTTATACTTGCGATTACTTACTGTTTTAGTCCAAATTGATTTATTAAAATTGCTTTGTCAAAACTTAGCAACTCAGGTTAAGATGTATAAACTTTACGCAAAGTGAACCATTATAACCCTTCTTTTGTTAACCTTATGCATGTAAACTTTCTACTCCTTTGTATAGGTTCTATCAAACACTCTCTTTTATTAGTTTGTGTAAGTCTTACTGAGTACCTTTCGTACTCAGGGTTTATGACCTCTTGTTGCAGGTGAAGATGGTTATCTTTATGAGATGCCCGTTAGCGCCGTCGGGTGGCGCTAACGAGTGATGCTAGTTCTAGTCTCCACGCAATAGCTCATGGATGGGGCCATTGGTGGTTTTATGTTTATTTTACTTCATTGTTGCTCTTTTGTGATGACCCAAGGTCATCTGTTCCTGTAGCAAATTCGATTACTGTAGCAACCGAACCAATATGTAACTGTTATGTATAATTAAGTGAATGTATGACTTGTATGTGTATGATGCAATGTTGTTTAAGGATATATCTAATACTCACTAATCACAGGAACTATTGCATGACATATATCAGGGAACACTGAATGTTGGAATTGTTACTTATTATGATTATGCTTCTAGTATGATTTTTAATAAGGGCATTACCTTTGTTCCTTAATTAAAATTATGCTACCAGTATAATTTTAATTCGGCACTTTTCCAATATTTGAGGGTCTTACAGTGTTGGTATCAGAGCATACGATTGCCTGTAGGTTAGAATTAGCGTGGTCGTTGTCCTTAGTGAGTTTCTGTGAAATTATTTTAACATAATTAATTTCTAAAGGTCTAAGTATGCTATCTTTTACTTCTTATCTTCCTTAGTATCCATTCTTATCTAACTTTCTGTTGTTTTTCCAAGACTAGTTTCTTATTTACCTTGTCTTTTGTCTGTAGATGAGTGGCTGGTATTTGATTAAGGAGACTCGAGCCGAAGATGTGGACGGGTTTCCGGCCCTGCTTCGAGATATGATGTGGCGGGCCAATTTTACTTATCAACCAGAGTATGCCATTTACCGTCGAGACCGAGGTCCTGGTATGGAAGAGTACCAAGCTATCATTAATGTGATCGCCAGACAGGTGGTGGGTAGTGTTCCATACTGCATCCATGTACGTGCCACTTCTGAATCTATGGCTGTGCAGGAAGCTGCGCGTAGGATGATGAGCCTCCATCATGATTTGACGGAGCTGTCTCAGCCACCCTATGTGCACTTCCCAAAACAAGGCCCTAGAGCGGATGTGATTACGTTTGATGAGATTCAGTTTGGAGAGGACCCATACGTACGCGAGTTAGCGAGGTTGGTCCGTATCATGGACCAAGTCCATCACTGTCTCGTGTATGAGTTATGGGAAACCCGCCGTCATCTGCACGAGGCACAGGAGTATTTGAGGCTTGGTGTTGCCACGAACCGCGTTCCTCGTAACGTGCTTTATGGCAACAATGAGATCCCTCCAGCTGCTACCGTAACACAAGGATTGCGATTTCCAGAAGTGCCTGGGCTTGTTCCTGTTTTGGGGCAGTGTTGTCAAGCCCGGATGTCCGCCGGTTTTCCTCGCACCCGGCGACCTACGCATTCTGGGGGACATCTTTTGTCAGGGTCGTGCCACAACTATGGTGACGCCGCCACCCAAGCCACTGGGCTTGGCCCCACGTGTCGCCTACGCCGCCATGGCTTGGTTCTCCCGCTCGGCCTCCTGCGCTCAGGCCCTGGCCGGTCTTTGCTTTCCCCATCCTCCCTCTATTCTCCTCTAGATCTGTTAGCTTAATGTCTTGTGTTGAGTTTGAGTTTCATGCTTGAGCCTTAAGTTGTGTCCTGATGTTTGTGTGATTTATGCAAAGTGAAGGAGATGGATGAGGTTGTCTTTGGTGGTGGGGTCGCCACCGTGGTTCTTGTTTGTCTTGAGGTATCACCCTACCTTACTCCCTCTCTGTCTCTACCGCTTGCTCTGTGATGAAAATGGCTAGTGCTCGTGTGGTGGCGGGTTTAGACACCCTTGGTCTTCTTTGTCTTCTTTGTTGAACCGCTCAATGATGTTAATAGTCTTATCTGAAATTGAATTGATAATTAGTTCATATTAATAGTCCCTTGCTCTGTGATGTAATGATGTTAATAGTCTTATGCTGAAATTGAAGTGATAATTAGTTCATATTAATAGTCCCTTGCTCTGTGATGTAATGATGTTAATAGTCTTATGCTGAAATTGAATTGATAATTAGTTCATATTAATAGTCCCTTGCTCTGTGATGTAAACCGAGGGCTATTGGTGTATGTGCATTCTATGCATCTTGCTTAGTTCATCTTTGTGGGTTCGGATGGGGCTTGATATGTTATGACTTATTGGGTTGTTGATATGTATGAAATTTGTTGATATGTTATATTGTTATGAGTTATGACTTATTCGAAGTGTCAAGTGTTATGCGCTATTGATAGTGGAAACTTGCTTGGTGAACCATGAAATTTTGTTGATATGTATGATTGATGATTTGCAAAAATAGATGTATAAAATGTGTGATATGTATATTATGACTTATTTGTCGATTTGTCATTTTGTCAAGATGTCATCTGTTGCTTCTCGCCATTCATTTCACATTTATGCGTATGTAACTGTTCATGCGAGTCAAGTTCTCCTATCTTGCGTCCTAGGTACGTCGTCCTACCATTCCATTCCTAATATCTTCTCTATAAAGTCTCCAGCGATGGTTGCTTGTGCCTTTAAAACGGCATTATATATATATATATATATATATATATATATATATATATGTATTGTTACGAGTCCCTCGGCCACTTTAGAGTCACGTCCGCTGACATGAGGAAGAGACGACAACGCGCAACCTCATTGAGCCCGAAATTTAAAATCATGTATTAGCAACTAAAGCATCGGGACATCCAATTACTTGGTTGCTAATACATGATGCCACTTCGATCGAGTACTGTAGCGTTAAAAAGTGGCGTGGGCCTCGTTGTCGGCTCTTCCTCATGTCATGTGGACGATCCCCAAAAGTGGCTAAGGGACTAGGAACAATAGAAATATAATATAAAATATATATATATATATATATATATATATATATATATATATGATGCGGTTTTAAAGGCACAACGATCCTTTGCTGGTGGCTTTATAGAGAAGAGTCATCACTGACGGTTTGACCATAAACCGCTCAGGATATATAAATATCACTGAGCGGTTTGTGGCTGAAATCGTTTGTGATATATAGTCATCCTGAGCGGTTTGTGGTGAAACCGTTTGTGGTAGTATGCATCACGAGCGGTTTGAAAACCGTGCATGATGACCTCATCATCATCGACCCATAAACTCGAGGCGGCTCAAGAAACCGTGCGTGATGGCGTTTTGAACCGTGCATGAAGGCCTTTTCTGTAGTAGTGCCACCTGGTCGTTCTCATTTCTCTTCCGGATGAAAACTCATTTGCATCCTGTAGGGAACACTTTAGGAGGTGTTCAGGCAACAGGACTGAATACTAGCCGTTTATTTAGCGAAAGCAATTTTGCCTCATTTGCTTCTTTTCATTTGACCCAATCTGAGCGCTTCTGGCACTCTACCATGGACTTTGGTTCTGAATTCAGTTTGAGACTTTTAGCAATGTTAGAGGCAAAGTATATGTCGACAACTGTAATCTTTCTTTTACATGACTCTCCTGAGTCCACACAATTTGTGGAAATTTCTTCATTTACTTCACCTAGCTCCACGTGATTTCCCACAACAATGGAGTCTGGGTGTTCCGATCTCTGAGCATCAGATTGTGTGCGCAAATTTTCACTAGGGTTACCATTCTCAGGATGGATCACTTTAGGGATTTTCTCAACATCAGGTTGAGGTTCCTCAACAGTCTCATGGAGTGATTTGTCTTGTTCAGTCCTTTGTTTCTGCGGATGTCTCCGCGGAATTAAGTCCCGTGCACCCGAAGGTCTCCCCATCTTCTTTGCATAAGGGGCATGAGTGGATTCAGTATCCTTCTGGGATACTTCCACTATCTCTGGTACATTTACTGTAGTTATTTGTGATTTTGTCACTACCTTAAGATTAGTGAAGGCTTCTAGCATACTATTAGCTATTTATTATAAATCAATTATTCTCCGAACTTCCAGTTTTGAGTCTTTGGTGCGTGGTTCTAAGGACTGAATTCCGGTGACATTCCAATCTATTTCTTGGCATTATTTAGAGTAGTACTTATCGCCCCCTAATAACGGGAAATTGACCTCATCAAAAGTACAATCAACGTACCGAGCCGTATGTAGATCCTTTGTTATCGGCTCTAGGTATTTAATAATTAACATATATTCAAAACCTACATAGGTCCCTAACTTCCGATGAGGGCTCATCATTGTACGCTCGGTGGTGAAATCGGCACGTATATAGCACAACCGAATTTCCGCGGAAAGGAAATACTTGGTTCTTTTCCACGCACTAATTGCAGGGAGGAAATTTGATTATATGTAGTTGGTGTGAGTTGGATTAATGCAGCAGCGTGCAGCTTTGCGTGGCCCCAATAGCTGGTGGGCAGTGGGCAGCCTATAATTCTATAAGAGTGGCCTAGCAAGAACTGTTTTTTCTTTTAATTAATGACTCTGTGAGACCATTTTGAGTATGGACATATGGTACAGAATGCTATACTTTAATGCCGAGAGCCATACAATAATCGTTAAATGCCTTTGAGGTAAACTCGCTAGCGTTGTCCATCTGAATGGACTTAATCTGTTCATCTGAAAAATTGGCTCTTAATATGATTATTTAGGCAATTAATTTTGGAAAAGCATGGTTCCGTGTAGACAGCAAGCAAACATGCGACCATCTAGTAGAGGCATCTAACAGTAGGCATACCGATTTGGCCGTGTAGAGCGATTCGTGTTGATAACGTGTTGAAGATCGTAGTAATCATTGTAATTTAACAACTAATCTCCACACAATAGATGAACAATCACAGAGAGACAAAGATATAGACACAATATAGAAACCTCTTTATTGACAGATTGACATCTTTCTGAATACAATAATATCGTATTTAAACGACTAAAACCCACGAAAAATAATTTAGGCATTCCGCGCAACAATTCCTAAATCAGGATTTCTCAACAAAGATCTCCACAAGCACCGGGCCACAGTCTGGTGCAATCATAGAGCCCGTGGTGGCATCGCATGTATGGCGTCCACCGGATTAATTAATTTCGTTTAGCGATAACCAACCAGTATTTAATTCGCCATGGCAGCGGTACTGTACTATATTGTTCGGTAGCAGCGCAGATTACGACCCATGGAGGCGAATTTAACGAGGAAGACGGAGATCCGAGCGAGCGAGGCGGTCGACGTGGCGGGAGGGAACAGGGCAGGCCCCAACGACGGACGCGCTCCCGTCCACGGCAAGGCCGGTGTCCCCACGCCCACCACCACATGCGGCCAGCCGATGTGGCGAGGCCCCGTTGGGCGCTGGCCGGTGGCCACCCACGCCACCCCCCCCCCACCCCCACCCCCACGCCACCCCACCCCACCCCCCATACACTACCATGTCCATGTCCTCCATCGATGGAGCACTTCAAGATCGAGCTGACCCCATCGGAACCGGCGATTGTTTTTTTTCATCTAGCCTTTTTTTAACGAAATAGTAAGATTAGTCCCCACGATTAAAATAACACCCTATCATTGAAATAACACCCTACCGCACTTTCAATCCATGAAAAGCCACTTGTCCTGCTCCTCATCCGCGGCAGGAGACCTGCCACGCTCTTAGTTGGCAGCGAGATGACGTGCCAACGACAGGTGGTCTACACATGTCAGCGTCACGTTTCTACCGTGGATTGGAAGCGCGGCAGATCTCCTGCCATAGATGAGAAGCGTGTCACGTGACTTTCCGTGACAATGTAGCGCAGTAGAAATGTTATTTTTATCATTTTGTTGACGGGTAACTGGTTTGCTATTTCTTTTTTAAAAAATGTTATTTTAGCTCGAGCCTGGCCTACCTTCCATTCTAGCCGGCCGCAAGATTCCACACACACAGCTGCCTTGGATGGACTAGATCAATCAAGGGCGAGGAGATAGCCACGTGGCGGGACACTGCCACACCCTGCCGCCACGTGTGCCTAAGGCCTCCCTGCCAAGGGTATACATACCCCTCGGCCATGCCTCCGCGGCTCAACGCCACACCAAGCTTTGATATCTGACAGGCACACCACAAGCCTGATTTTTTGTCGATATTGTCACTTTGGCATACCATATATACAGAACTTGGCGTACAAATTTTTTTGGTCAAATATTGCACCTGTCCGATTAGGTTAGGGTTAGGGTTTAAGCCGGAATTAGGAATTAGAGTTAGGGTTTAAGCGGCGATTTTCGTTTCAATTTTAAAATATAGCAAACGACTTCAAAAAATTATAAAATTTTACATGGAGCCTCCCGACATAGTATACTTGCTTGTGCAAATTTGCCATAATTTTAAAACATCCATAACCGCCACGTGCTCTCTCCCCCGATTAGGGTTTTGGTTTCACCCTCGCCTTTCTTTTGCACCTAAAGTACCAATCAATTTGTCTTTCCACCAAAAGCTCCACTAACCAATCCTGTCATTCCGTCACATCTTTCTATTCCATGTCTCCCCTGTCTAATCCTTGTCTGCCACATGCAAAATTAGCGATCGGGCGCTAGGAAGGATTCCCTCCCAGCTACAAATTAGCGAGCGACGAGCACGATTTCATTTCGCAGTCGCTTACTCGCTCTTTTGCTTGCTCTCTCTTTCGGTTGCTCTCTGTGTTGATTATATTTCCGAGGACATTTTAGCCTTATTAACCGTCATCATTATAAGCCAATTTAGTAGGTAATTTTTTTTCTTCGTCCATTTTTTGTTGTTCGCAAACTATTTATTAACTACGTACTTAAGTAGTTAGGTGCTAGGTTGCTAGGTTTACCAATTTGCTAAGAAACGTACTTAAGTAGTTAGCTTCACTAGGTTTAGCAATTTTTTGTTGTTCATAAATTCTTCATTAGAAGCCAATTTACCTAATATTACGTAAATAATTAGTTTGTCTTAATTAATTAGTTTTAAACAATTAGAAAGTACCAAAATAATGAAAGCATGCACTGCTAGTTATTCATACAACTAATTATTTCGTGGTAGTTCATAATGACATACAAGTTATTCGAGTATGCATGTACATGCTGGGCAAAATAATGACAGCATCCAGTGCTAGTTATCATGGAAGCAATTAGTTGCTACGTACTCAAGTATGCATGCACCGTGCAATGAACACACATATATGCAATTAATATTTTTTTAGCAAAGGGAAAGAACAGGGGTTAACGTGTGTAATTATTGAGGTGAGGTCAATTAGTTAGGAAATAATTAGTTTGTATTAATTAATTAGTTTTAAATAATTAGAAAATAGAAAAATAACAATAGCATGCGCTGCTAGTTATTCATACAGCTAATTATTGCGTGCTAGTTATTTTATGGTCATTATCAATCTTCTCACTAATATTCCGTCTATTTCATATGTTGCAAGCCATGTCTCTACCGACGCTTCTCGAACACTTCTACGATGAGGACCACCGGTGCAAACTATGGATCACCGGTGACACCAATGGCCCTTCACCCCTGCAGCTTCGGGCGGGGAGGGATTCCTGGAAGCTGGACGGTCGCTATGTCCCGATCCTCTGGGGTACGGGCTTGTTGCCCCTTGCGAGGCTGGTGTCCCTCGGATGCTAGTTCCTCCTAGACGCTAGCCTACTGTTGGCACTTGTCGACAGGTGGAGGCTCGAGACGCACACCTTCCACTTTCGGTGGGGTGAGATGATGGTCACCCTGCAGGACGTCTCGCTCTTAACCGGTCTCCCGATCCGAGGTGAGCTACTTGTTCTGGGCCCTCCGCCAGTGCATTGGAAGGCCAAGCTAGAGCAGCGGTTCGATCAACCTCTCCCGGAGGGTGCACGTGGCGTCCCTTGGGCTTGGCTGAGGCAGTCCGATGATTGCCTGCAACGTGCGCCTGACGAGGTCGTTAGGACGCACCTCGTAGGTTACCTTCTTCAGCTCTTTGGTTGGGTCATGTTTCCAACCACACAGCGCGATCGGTGCTACCCCAGCTACGTCAGCCTCGTTGAGTCGCTGGTTGACGCGGGGGCCGGGCCGGTGCCTTAGTATAGCTGGGATCAGCCATCCATTGCGCCACATACTGGGGGTTGTGTGACGTTTCGTGGCACGGCACCGGTGGTACCCCCAACCTAACCCTCTGCTACGTGCTCCTGCAGGTGTAGAGTTGGGTGCACTTCTCGGTTGGGCGGCCGTCCATCGAGGTAGCGGTGCACTGTCGCCCCCCCCCCCCCCCGAACGACGCGATAGACGGGCCCACCATGGGCTCACGATGGACTGCTGGCCGTCTGTGCTGGGCCAAGGATAGGCCGATGAGGTGCTACACGTTGTACCACAATGAGTTCGAGTTGTTGCACGAGAGCGACATCATCTAGTGTCCATGGTATCCAGATTTCCTACGCCCGGTAGCACCACACGGGTTGTTTGTGCAATGCATCCAGGACATAGGACTATGGATGATGACCTGCCACTTGGTGTTCACACATATGGTGGAGCCTTACGTGCCGCTGAATTTTCTGAATGATAGGACAACACACTACGATGTGACCCGATAAGTCAGCTTTGCACAGCGATGTGACCCGACGAGTTAGCTTTGTGCAGCGACATGACCCGATGAGTCAGCTTTGCGTAGCGATGTGACCCGATGAGTCTCCTCATGGCCGCTACCTCACAGACGCGAATTTCTTTCGACTGAATTACAATTTAGCCACGTACGCAGCGCCGGCTCGACATATAAGTACTACCCCTTCCACGCCGTGTTCTCCTGCATCCAGACTTCAACACATTCTCACTCAGATGGACAAGCACTGGGAGGAGATCCACGAAATACAAAGAGAGTATGTGGCCTAGGAGGAACAAAGGGAGCGTACCAAGAGGCCACCTCCTCGCAATGATGCCGCCTTGCGTAACGGCAACCCCTACCACAACATCCCAACTGAGTATTCACCGCAACACCTGCCCGAGAGGGAGACACCGCCCCTCTGTTGGTGCAGGGACAGTTACAAGTTCTTCAAGTCCAAGCATCGGCTAAGCCTAGGCATGCATTACTGGGGTTGCGCAAACTACTCCTGCGACTATTCCGACCGCCGTTGGGACACGAGCCGTTACTAGCAGTCGGTAAGGATATGTTACAGTATGTTCCCCTACCATTTCTCTTTTAAAATCCGCACTAACAACCTCTCCCGTCTACCTGTAGTCCCCAGATCCGCTATGTGGCTATCGCAAGTGGATCAACCTAGAGATCCACCTACACGACTAGTGGACTCTCGGCTGTGAGAGGTGGGATGCCAACAGAGACCACGAGAGGAGGGAGGAGGAGCGCCGCACCGAAGAGCACAACCAGCGTATCCAGCAGGAGACGTAGGCCCATCTCGAGGCGTGTAGGCACTTGGAGCGCGAGAAAAAGAGGGAAATGGCGGCCGAGGCCAAGGCGGTCGGCGAGGAGTACAACACCGAGCTCGTAAGGAAGGGCAAATGGTCCCGGTCCACATAGTAGTCCGACGCTCTTCGTCCATATGTCCCATGTATTTCTAATTCCCTAAAGGTATGTGTGTGTTGTCCTTGGTTCGTTAGCCTGCATGCTATGTAACCCCCTTGTCAGATCAACTGTCGTGTTGTTATTGTTGCGTCATTTCTCCAAAATTGTCATGTACGTTACCGTGTATGAATTTCCTGGCACTTCGCAATATCACCTACCTTCATACTTACGAATCATTGCTACCTAACAAAATTCTTCAGAAATTTAGCGCACCACAACAGCATACCAAAATGTTATTGCGAGTCTAACAGATAGTTTTCTAGAAGTAGAGAAAAGTATAGCATATTTGGAATATCCCACAACCTCCTCTAGACCGCAAATATACCTTGCTGTCAAGACATGTATATCACCAAAATGTAACCCAGCAAATCTCAAATACATTCCAAGTCACATGAAATCATGAAATCCTAATTTCCGTAACCTAAAATCCAAATTCTCGCGACCTAAATCCTAAATTTCCGAGACAATTCCTGAACACATATAAAATTTTCGAAACATTACACAATAAAAAAGTTCATAATTTTTGGAGCTCATTTTCTATATTTACAAATTCGTACAAACAGTACACGTTTATGAAATTGTGAGAAAGCACGTGGCAGTTCTAGATGAATAAAATTATGAAAATTTTGCAGAAGCAAGTATACTGTGTCGTGGGGCTCCACGTATTTGTTATATTTTAAAATTGAAATGAAAATTGTCGCTTAAACCCTAACCCTAATTCCTAATTTTGGCTTAAACCCAAACCCTAACCTAATCGGACACAAACCCCAACCTAAGGGACACATAGCGGCACGTGGGCGCGACCACACGGTGGTCGAGCGGCAATCTTGACCGCCACGGCGGCCATCTTGGCTATGGCGTCGTGGCGGTGAGGCGCCGCCGCATGGCGGCGTCTTGAACAAGTGCTATATTTGACACAAAAAAATTGTACGCCTAGTTCTTCATTTATTTCATCTAGCTCCTCGTGATTTCCCACAACAATAGAGTCTGGGTGTTCTGATCTCTCAGTGTCAGATTGTGCGTGCAAATTTTCACTAGGGTTACCATCCTTAGGATGGATCACTTTAGGGATTTCCTCAACATCAGGTTGAGGTTCTTCAACTGTCTCATAGAGTGATTTGTCTTGTTTGGTCCTTTGTTTCTGTGGACATCTCCGCGGAATTAAGTCCCGTGCACCGGAAGGTCTCCCCATCTTCTTTGCATAAGGGGCATGAGTGGATTCAGTATCCTTCTGGGGTACTTCCACTCTCTCCGGTGCATTTACTGTAGTTATTTGTGATTTTGTCACTACCTTGAGATTGGTGAAGGCATCTGGCAGACTATTAGCTATTTATTGTAAATCAATTATTCTCCGAACTTCCAATTTTGAGTCTTTGGTGCGTGGATCTAAGGACTGAATTCCGGTGACATTCCAATCTATTTCTTGGCATTATTTAGAGTAGTACTTATCTCCCCTAATACCGGGAAATTGTCCTCATCAAAAGTACAGTCAATGTACCGAGCCGTATGTAGATCCCCTGTTATCAGCTCTAGGTATTTAATAATTAACAGAGATTCAAATCCTACATACGTCCCCAACTTCCAGCGAGGGCCCATGGTTGTACACCGCGGTGATGAAATTGGCACGTATATAGCACAACCGAATTTCCGCGGATGGGAGATACTTGGGTTTTTTTTCAGGCACTAATTGAAGGGAGGAAATTTGATTATATGCAGTTGGTGTGAGTTGGATTAATGTAGCAGTGTGCAACTCTGCTTGCCCCCAACAGCTGGTGGGCAGCCTATAATTCTGTAAGAGTGGCCTAGCAAGAAGTGTTTTTTTTCTTTTAATTAATGACTCTACGAGACAATTTTGAGTGTGGACATATGGTACAGAATGCTCTACTTTAGTGCCAAGAGCCATACAATAATCATTAAATGCCTTTGAGGTAAACTCGCCAACGTTGTCCATCCGAATTGACTTAATATGTTCATCTAGAAAATTGGCTCTTAATCTGATTATTTGGGCAATTAATTTTGGAAAAGTATGGTTCCGTGTAAACAGCAGGCAAACATGTGACCATCTAGTAGAGGCATCTAACAGCAGGCATACCGATTTGGCCATGTAGAGCAATTCGTGCTGATAATGTGTTGAAGAACGTAGTAATCGTAGGAATTCAACAACCAATCTCCACACAATAGATGAACAATCACAGAGAGATGAAGATGTAGACACAATATAGGAACCACTTTATTGACAGATTGACATCTTTCTGAATACAATGATGTCATTGTTACAGATAGGGGTGAAAACAGATCGGATAGTTTCCGACCGATCCGGATAAAAACGAATTCTGATTGCCTCGGATCGGATTTTCCTCGGATAATTCTCAGATCTGAAACAAATACGGATTTTTTTTTGGTTGAAAACGGATACGAATACGGTAATCCTATTGTCCATCGAATACAAATACGAATACGGATTATTCGAATAAATAAATCCAGATATCCGGCATTTTAGCCCACAGCCGAAATCCACGGCCCAGCTAGAAACATCATTTTGTAATGCTACAAAAGGAAAAACTCCCTTTGATAAAAAAACAAGGTAGGGAGCACAGCTCCTCTCCTACACCAACAAATAATTATAATTCAGGATCAGATGGTAAATAATGGGGATGCCCCAGTTGTCATAACAGGCTTAGTTAGGGCGGGCACCACTCCTCATTTTCCTTTAACTGCTTGAAGGATCATTATTCTACAGAGCCACTCACCGGCTATTTTTAAAGCCCTCGCTTTTGTGCACTCGTCTTCGCCTGGTGATGTGGGACTAAAAACCTCTGTATCTCACGCTGGCTACTGCTAGGCAAAACTGTACCTGCCTCCTGCCATGGGCTGACCAGGCCCACACAAATGGGCCGACTAAACCATACCTCAGCCTCCATCTGGTGCAGCTTCTATCCTTTGTAGTTTGTACCAAGTCGTTTGTTGCTCCTCTAGCTTATTACGAGCCCACCAACTTTATTACTTGTCATTTGTTAACTAGTTGCAAACTATATATACATATACATATAACCATGCTTTGTTGAAATGATTGCATGCTAAAATCCAACACCGCCGATTCTGAGCAAATATCATATTCGAGTATTTACAAAAATTAAATAGGAATAGTTAGTTCTCCGAGCAGGTATTTACAAAAACCAAAATCTAGTTGCACAATCCTAAAAAAACCAAAAAATCGGGTAATCAAGCACGACCCAGCATTTATAGTGAATAGTCAAAGTAGGATGTGTGATGAACTGATGACTTATGAGTTTTGAACTAAATGTGGTAAACTAAGTGTTATGTTTGTGATGAACTAATTAATACAACTCGCTAGAGCCAATGTTACGTGTAGTTGCTGAAAAATATAAACAATTCATGAATGTTTGCATCAAATAAACTAGTTATGTGTTTTCGTTAATTTCTGGCATATAATTTAAGGGGTTTCTATGTTTAAAAATATCCGTGGCCATATTCGTTTTGATTCGTATTTGCTCCGTATTCGTATTCGATACTATTTGTATCCCTATTCGTATCTGGGGTATCCATATTCGTATCCGCATCTCGAAAAAAATATGAAAACAAATATGGCAGAGCCATTATCTGTCCGTATCTGATCCATTTTCGCCCCTAGTTACAGATCGGGGCATTCCCTCTGATGGTTATGACAATGAATAGTCAACTGAAGATTGTCGACCGAACGTCAGGATCAGCAGGCATCAGCAGCGGCCGTCCGATCGATATCCCGCGGAGGCGTGGGTTTCGTAGGGGTGCGTTACCTTGTGGATAGGATCGGGGACCCACCTGTCGGGCCTAGAAGCAAGGAACTACTTAGGCGTTTTCTGAATGCAAGAGAGGGCATGACGAATGTAATGACTAAATATTCCTCCTCTGAACTTCTTCCCTCTAGCTTCCCTATTTCCTTGTCTAAATCTCCTAGTGTTGTTCTTCCATCCAATAACTAAGTGGTGTGTATCAAATTATCAATATACATCTGAGAGGGTTGTATCAATTGGTATTAGAGCCCTGTTCCGATGCCCTGGAGCATCTGCGCTATCAAACTAGGGCGCAAGTTCACTCACAAGAGATGGAACATTAAATGGCCAAGCTGACTATGGTCATTCTGGCGTAGAGCGATTCGATCAAGGCATTACAAGTCAAGAGCGATGCAATTCATGCTACCGTGGAAGAAATCAAACCGGCAGTCCTAGAGTTGCAGAAGTGGAGGCCGGAGATGGAGTCATCGGTGGAAGGGCTGTAATTAGAGGTGGGTGAACTGCGGACGCAAGTCGTCCAGGTCGCCCGAAACCCCGTGTTGGCGGTACGGCCGGTGGATCTACCACCACTTCTTCCTTTGCCTGAAGCCAAGCCGAAGGTCGAGTTGCCAATGAACCGAACACTTCTAGGCAAGGAGGGGATCACAAGGGTTCGAGGGGGATCTCATCTTGGACCGTTCTGCCATCAGGACGAGCTCACACATCGAGGAAAGGTAATTGATAAGCCAGATCGTCTTGATTTGGATCATTATGCGGTAGAGTCTGGGGAATTTTCTGGTAGGCAGCATGGTGCGTTATATCATCATCATCCTCCCCCTAGAATGGATTTTAGGATCTGTTCCATTCAACCAGAATTCAAGATTAGCTTAGCTACAATGTATTTTGTGGGTGGTGCTTTGTTATGGTTGCAAGTGACTAGAGCCCATATCAGATTTGAGGAGTGAGACACTTTTGTGGAGGCTGTGTGCAATCGATTTGGTAGAGAGGAGTTTCGACAATTAGTGAGGCAATTCAATCGTGTTCGTTAGACCACCACTATTTCTAAATATGTAGAGAAGTTCAATGAGCTCATGCACAATTTGCTGTTACACCATATTCATCTTGGAATCTAGTGTTTTTTGTAACTCAATTTGTGGATGGATTGAGAGGAGACATAAGATCAGCGGTGGTGTTACATCAGCCACAAGATCTAGATACGACAGTCGCACTCGCTTATTCGCAGGAAGAAGTTGCCGAAACAACGAGAAGGGATGTTCGTCGCGGGGAGTTCATATCCGGTGCTCGGGGTGGGGGGCATGCACGCTGCAATGCCACTACCGCTACTGTCGGGAAGGGTAACGTCGGGAGTGGGAGGCCGGTCGGACGACTGTAGAGGTGTGGAGGGAGCCAGAGCTATTCCGATGGATGATAAACTCGGTGCTCTACGTGCTTGTCGGCGAGCAAAGGGATTGTGTCACACTTGTAGAGAACGTTGGTCCTAGGAGCATAAATGTGCTCTAACCGTGCAACTTCATGTAGTTGAAGAATTATGGGGAATGATGGAAGAAGGGGAGATGAATTCACTGAAATGGGATGATGGTAAATCAATATTGGAAGCAGATTTGATGTCCATATCCCAAGAGGCTGTACATGGGGCTAACACTGTGCGTACATTAAGGCTACAGAGTACTGTTCAAGATCAGGAGGTTGTCATGCTGGTGGATTCGGGCAGTTCGCATTGCTTCATTAGTGAGGTTCTGTCCAAGAGATTAATTGGGGTCCAAAGGGCTATCAAACCCGTGCAAGTAAGGGTGGCTAATGGGGAATTACTAGAATGTGCGACAGAGTTTCAGCGGTGTCAGTGGGAGGTGCTACCTCTGAATTGCTATGATATAATTTTGGGTATGGATTGGTTGGAACAACATAGTCCGATGAATGTACATTGGCTCAAAAAGGTGCTCACATTTTGTTACAAGGGACGTAGTGTCTGCTTACAAGGCATTAAATCAATGGGACCTCAGTGTTGTATTGTATGGGAGAAACAGCAAGGAAGCCTGAAAGGAGGTTCACATACAGATCAACTGTTTGCGCTCGGAGAAACGGCAGAGGCTGAAAATGAGATACCGCCATTGATTTTGCAATTGCTACAAAATTTTGATCGTCTATTTGAGGAACCTCATGGATTACCACCACGTCGAGCGTTCGACCACACAATACCCATAATGTCGGGAATCAAACCGATATATCTTCGGCCATATCGTTACAACCCTACACAGAAGAATGAAATTGAGAAGCAAGTCAAAGATATGTTAGATCAGGGAATCATACAACCCAGTGTTAGTCCGTTTTCATCCTCAGTATTGTTAGTACATAAGAAGGATAAGACCTGAAGGTTTTGTGTAGATTACAGGCATTTGAATGTGGCTACTGTCAAAAACTATTACCCTTTACCGATCATCGATGAACTTCTAGATGAATTGGTTGGATCTCGGTGGTTTACCAGTTTAGATCTTTGTGCGGGATATCATCAAATATATATGAAGCCTGAAGATGAGTACAAAACCGCATTCAAAACTCACCATGGACACTTTGAGTTCAGAGTAATGTCTTTTGGTCTCACCAATGCACCAGCAACATTCCAAGGATTGATGAATACTATTCTAGCACCTTTGCTGCATAAGGAGGCACTCGTGTTTATTGATGACATTCTTGTGTACAGTCCAGATCTGCAGAGTCAAGGGGATACACTCAAAACGGTGTTTGAGATTCTGGATCAACATCAATTAAAACTCAAGAGGTCGAAGTGCACTTTTGCCAGACAACAAATTACTTATTTGGGTGACGTCATCAGTAAGCATGGAGTGGCTACGGATAACAAGAATATTGAAGCGGTGCAGAATTGGCCAGTGCAGAGGAATGTCAAAGAAGTTCGTGGTTTTTCTAGGATTGGTCGGGTGTTATAGGAAGTTTGTGCGCAACTTCAGGTTAATCAGCAGACCTCTTACTGATTTACTAAAAAAGCATTCAGTTTTTGTGTGGACTGTCGAGGAAGATGCTTCTTTTCAGGCACTGAAGAATGCTCTTATTACCGCGCCTTTTGAAATAGAAACGGATGCTTCAGACAAGGGTATAGGAGCCGTGCTAATGCAGGAGGGACATCCAATTGCATATTTGAGTAAAGCCTTGGGAGCCCGAAATCAAGGATTGTCCACATATGAGAAGGAGAGTCTAGCGATCATGCTTGCAGTTGAACATTGGAGGTCATACTTGCAACAAGCTGAGTTTGTGATCAAGACGGATCAGCGTAGCTGATACATTTAGATGATCAACGACTGACCACCCTGTGGCAACACAAGGCAATGACAAAACTATTGGGCCTCCAGTATCGATTGCAATACAAAAAGGGAGCTGAAAATACGGTGGTTGATGCCTTATCACGGAAGGATCCTCAGGCTAGGAGTGAACTGGTGGTGATGTCAACCAGTATACCTGCTTGGCTCTCTGAATTAGAGGCAGGTTACAAGGAAGATCCTCAGTCCAATCGATTACTAATAGAATTGTGTGTGGGCAACTTACAGCATCCAAAATTCACTCTGAAGGAGGATATTCTATGATATGATGGGCGTATTTGGGTGGGCAATAATATCAAAGTACAGCAAAAAAAAATTTGCAGGCTATGCATTCCGGTGCTATCGATGGACATTCAGGAGTTCAAGTAATGTATAGTAAAACAAAAAAAATTATTTGCATGGCCAGGAATGAAAAAAGACATTCAATCATTTGTAAGTGCATGCATTGTGTGTAAACAAGCAAAAGTAGAACATGTCAAATATCCAGGATTATTGTAGCCTCTTCCTGTGCTTGAGCAAGCCTGGCAGATGATATCTCTTGATTTCATTGAAGGTCTTACAAGATCTGCGACATTTAACAACTTAATGGTAGTAGTGGACAAATCCTCAAAGTATGCACACTTTGTACCATTGGCGCATCCCTTCACGGCATTCCAAGTAGCTCAAGTCTTTATCAATAACATCTTCAAATTGCATGGTCTGCCTCAGTTGATCATTTCGGATAGGGATCAAATATTCACTAGCACTCTTTGGCAGGAATTGTTTCGATTAGTCAACACACAATTGAGGATGAGTTCTGCTTATCATCCGCAAATAGACGGGCAAACGAAACATGTCAATCAGTGCGTTGAAACCTATCTTCGATGCTTTGTGCATGCCTGTCCTCGCAAGTGGTCTAAGTGGATAACTTTGGCTGAGTTTTGGTATAATACCTCTTATCACACTACTCTGAAGAAGTCACCCTTTGAGGTTTTGTATGGACATAGCCCCAGACATTTTGGTGTGACTAATGCTTCCTCTTGTGCTTCAGCAGATTTAGCAGTGTGGTTGCGGAATCGAGAATTGATGACAGCACTATTGCGGCAGCATCTCAATCGAGCCAATCAACGCATGAAAGCTTATGTAGGTACTAAACGATCAGAATAGACTTTCCTGCTTTCAGATTGGGTGTACTTGAAATTACAACCTTATGTGCAATCATCTGTTGCAGCCAGATCCAATCACAAATTGGCTTTCTGGTACTTTGGTCCGTTTCAGATTGAGCAAAAGGTTGGAGCAGTGGCTTACAAGCTCAAATTGCCACGAACATGCGAAATTCATCCAGTGATACATGTATCACAACTGAAAAAAGCATTACTACCAGGGGAGCAAGTACAAGATAGGCTACCTGAAGCTGACGAGGATGGTGTGCCAGACAGAGTTCTAAAGTGGCGGTTTCATT
The DNA here is from genome assembly GCA_036346405.1 of Phyllostachys edulis. NCBI lineage: Eukaryota > Viridiplantae > Streptophyta > Magnoliopsida > Poales > Poaceae > Phyllostachys > Phyllostachys edulis. The sequence goes on from CM070567.1 coordinate 44,235,603, forward strand.
GGGCGGGACCTATCTCGGGGACCCAGGTTTTGGTGTAGTGGTCGGGATCATCACCAGCGAAAGCCACCTGGGAGGACCTCATTGAGCTAAAGAGTCGATTGCCTCATGCTCCGGCTTGGGGTCAAGCCGGCCCTGAAGGAGGGGAGGACGTTAAAGACCAAGGCATTCCCTCTGATGGTTATGACGATGAATAGTCAATCAAGATTGTCGATTGAATGTCGATCAAGATCGGCATCGTCGTGGCGATCGTCAATCGATATCCAATGGGCGTGGATTTAAGTGAGAGTGCGTTACCTTGTGGATAGGAGCGGGGACCCACCTGTCGGGCCTGGAAGCAAGGAACTACTTAGGCGTTTTCTGAATGCAAGAGAGGGCATGATGAATATAATGACTGAATATTCCTCCTTTGAACTTCTTCCCTCTAGCTTCCCTATTTCCCTATCTAAATCTCCTCCCAGTCTTGTTCTTCCATCTGAGAAGTGGTTTGTATCAAACTATCAATATACATCCGAGAGGGTTGTATCAGTCGTGGTTTATATCAAACTATCAGTATACATCCGAGAGGACTGTATCAGTCATATTTAAAGACTAAAACCCATGAAAAGGAATTTAGGTGTTTTACCCATCAATTCCTAAATCAGGATTTCTCAACAAAGATCTCCACAAGCACCGGGCCACATGCTGGTGCAATCATAGAGCCCATGGTGGCATCGCGTGTATGGCGTCCACCGGCTTAATTGATCTCGTTTAGCGATAACCAACCAGTATTTAATTCGCCATAGCAGCGGTCCTGCACTATCCTGTTCGGTAGCAGCGCAGATTACGACCCATGGAGGCGAATTCAGCGAGGAAGAGGGAGATCCGAGCGAGCGAGGCGGTCGACGTGGCGGGAGGGAACAGGGCAGGCCCCAACGACGGACGCGCTCCCGTCCAGGGCAAGGCCGGTGTCCCCACGTCCACCACCACATGCGGCCAGCCGATCTGGCGAGCCCCCGTTGGGCGCTGGCCATGTTCATGTCCTCCATCGATGGAGCACTTCAGGAATCAAGATCGAACTGACTCCATCGGAAACCGGCGATTGTTTTTTTAAGGGAAATTTTGATATATGCTATTACTAAGTGTCCATTACTAAGTGTCCGTTTCAGATATGTGACATCGCTTATTTCAATATTTGAAATATGCCACTGCAAAGCTTGAAAAATCATACAAATACCACTAGTATACGTATTCTATCAGTATTAGACCAAATTGCCCCTACTTTTTCCTTCCTCACTCCTCACATTGTCTCTTCTCCATTTTTAGAGCTCCATGCCACCATCTCCCCTCGGTCTCTTCTCCATTTTTAGAGCTCCACGCCGTTGGCTCCCTGCCGCCTTGGCCGTCTTGGCCCGACGCCTCTCTCTCTCTTTGGGTCTCCCCACGGTGCCGCCCTCTCCTTCGTGCTCCTACGCCACACCGCCGCCACCTGCGCCACCTCCGGCGTGTGCCTCTGCCCAGCTCGGTGCTTCTTCGCCTTCGAGTCGACGCCGCCCCCGAGCCCGTGTCTGCCTTGGATGCGGCTGCCCCGACTCGGATCCGCGCAGCCCCAAGCTCCGTGCGCCATCCATGCTCCACCGGAGTGGAGGAAGAAGACAGATCCGGCAGCTGGCCTCGGATGCGGCTGCTCCGACTCTGATCTGCGCAGCCCCAAGCTCTGTGCACCGTCCATGCTCCGCTGGAGTGGAGGAAGAAGACATATCCGGTAGCTGGGGGGAGGAAGAAGCCCGGATCCTAAGGGAGGATGATCGACCGACGCCGCGTCGCATGCAGCGCTGCTGCCTCTTCCCGACTGGATCTGGCCGGATCTGGTCACGAAGCCCTCGGCCCTGCCCATATCTCATGGGAGGACGTCGGCGGCCTGGAGGACGTCAAGCTGGAGATCCAAGAGACGGTGCAGTACCCGGTGGAGCACCCGGAGATGTTCGAGATGTCGTAAATCGGCGGCGTGCTCTTCTACCCGCTTGCCTCTTCGACAGAAGATGTCACCGCCAAGGCCATCGCCAAGGAGTGCAAGGCCAACTTCATCAGCATCAAGGGCCCCGAGCTGCTCACCATGTGGTTCGGCGAGAGTGAGTCCAACGCCCATGACGTTGTCATCGGAAGACGGGGGCAATAACGTCAATATTTGTGAATATGTAGATCGGTGGTATTTCTATGAGAAAAAGATGTTTGCAATGGCATATTTTAAATATCGAAATGAGCGATGGCACTTCTCTGAAACAGGCACTTAGCAATGGCATATATCAAAATTTCCCTTTAAACTTTTTTAAATGAAGTAGTAAAATTAGTCCCTACGATTGAAATGACACTCTACCGTACTCCCAATCTACGAAAAGCCACTTGTCTTGCTCCTTATCCGTGGTAGACGACCTGCCGTGCTCTTAGTCAGCGATGAGATGACATGCCGATGGCAAGTGGCCTACACATGTTAGCGTCACGTTCCTACCACGGGTTGGGAATGTGGCAGATCTCCTGCCACAAATGAGGAGCCGGCACGTGACTTTCTGTGACGATGTAATACAGTAGAAATATTATTTTTATCATTTTCACAGGTAACTAGTTTTATTATTTCTTTTTCAAAAAATGTTATTTTAGCCCGAGCCCGGTCTCCCTTCCATTCTAACCGGCCGCGAGATTCCACACACGCAGCTGCCTCGGATGGACTAGATCGATCAGGGGCGAGGAGACAGCCACGTGGCGGGGCACTGCCACACCCTCGCCGCCACGTGTGCGTGAGGCCTCCCTGCCGGGGGTATACATACCCCTCGGCCATGCCTCTCGCGGCTCAACGCCACACTAAGCTTTGATATCTGACAGGCACCCCACAAGCCTCGTTACGTACGGTGTTAGTTTGGAGGTACACCGTCCATCTTTTGGCGCCGGAGATGAAGGTGCAAGGGAGGACGCCGTCCGTGGAGTTGGAGCCCAAGACGCTCACCCTCGACCAGCTCAAGTACGCAAGGGTAAGTACGTACTGTACGTCATACTATACATATGCGTACGTACGTTTATACATATATTCCGCCGGGTTAATTGTCTTCCCAAGTTTTAAAACTACGTGGTTTTTACTTCTTTTGTTAGGCTTCTCCCAAAATCCGATCGACCTTCAGATGAATTAGCTAGCTAGCCCGAAACAAATTCTCATGCGTGTGCTCCCATGCCGTTGTCCCCGTGCGCGCGAAAGGCGACCTATTGTGATTCTACTGTATGGCAAGATGACTGTGCTCATGTGGGCACCGCAGACAAACATGTTCCTATGATCCACCGTGACAATATGAGTTTTGCGTACGGGAATAGAGGCAGGAGATTCCGTGCACGATATTTACTATTTCGTTTCAAAACGAGAACAAATGAGCCATTACCTCTCCATATACCCCTAGCTAGTCTATTCGTTCTTAACTAATTTGTAGGGACTAATTAAGGCGCCGTTAAATTTTCTTAAATTTGTTCACTAATGTCTACTAAAATGTATAGAAATTAAGCTTACAAGAATTATACAACCATGTTTGTTCTCAAAAGTACCATGATAAATATATATATAATTGCAAAAATTATAGTAATATATAGTTACAAAAAATACAAGTAAAAAACTCAAAATTCCATCTCTACATGTGAAAAAATAAATTAAAAACCATTCACACGAATAAACATTATAGTGTTATGGGTGGGTCTCTCCCGTTCTCCAAACTACCAATATTCAATTTAGGCCGTCTTTACCACGTGTAGCATTACTCTTTCTCTGTAGTGAGGACCTTCCTGTAAAGTCAGTCTTTCTACCTTTGTCCACTGCATGTACACAAAAATAAATCGTCCAAATGATTTATAACCATACACACATTAAAAAGTTTATCCTTTTTCGGATCTTAAAAAAAATGCTAACCTTTTTGTGGCCTACTTTCCTACTATTATGACGTTTATTCGAAGATGAAATTGCCGGAACATATGATTCTAGACTAATATAATGGATTCTAGAGGAACTGTAATTTTTTACAGCCAAGAAAAAGTAGTTACTCTGTTTCCTACAAGAAAAAAGATTATTGCGTGTCCCGTGCAAACTTAAAGGCACCTGTAGCCTGTCTCAGCCACGAAAACAAGGCAGAGAAATGAAGCAACATACTAGATTCATGCTTACGTACGCAAATGCAAGTAAGTGCAAGTGATGTGCTGTCCATGTTGGGTCCCTGTCACAGTGTCACGCACCATGTAGTCACATGAAACGTGTACCCATGTGCCCGACTGGTCGCAACGGACGTGACAGGGACGTGCCCAACCATATGTTTAATTCCGTCGTTAACTGCAAACATCAGCCAAACACAACTAAAGTATGTAATTACCGTGCCCCTCGTACATTGGTACGTACACGACACACACCACGTACCTATGCGGATCGAGAAGAAAACAACCGAGTGCTCATATACTGTGTATGGTCATATATGAGCTTTGATAAGGAAAAAATAAAATTGGGTTTAGTGCCCCGTGTACCCCACAAAACTCGTGAATCCTTCGATCTTGACTATTACTAATTGAAAGCTTCTATAGAAGCTATCATATTAATCTTAAGAGGTAAAAGGCAAGAAATTTCTACATTAATTAGAAAAAAAATCTAGAAATTTTCGTATTAATCGGAGAAAAGAAAAAGATCTTGATCGCCTAATTTATATAACATATGCAACTATCATCTTAGATTTATCTGCCAGGTGTGATACATCAGCAAGAAAAATAAGAAGTGTTATATTTAAATAACATGCCCATATGCTAATAGCCTACCAAACACAAGTCCTCTTCGGTGAGTTACGGCATACATGCATGCAGCCGTAAATAGCTCGGACACAAATTTAATCGAGCCCGGATGGAAAACCGACTAAGCAAATGCTTAAATAATTAGGCTCAGACGTTAGCTAAAATTATACATGCTCAACTATGTTTTTTAGCGTATATGCACAATTGCACAACTATGCTGTGCTTGGGCGTTAGCAAACATGGAATTAACTCCAAAAAACTAAAATTAAAATTTGGAATTTATCATATATCAAATTAAATTCGAAACTAAAATTCTATCTAATTTATATAAATTTTGAATAAAAATTCTAAAAAAATGCTTGAGTTTTGAAGTCATATGTACTGACTTGAATTGATATCAATTACTGTATAGATAAGAATATTATGGAACTTTTTTAAAGTTAAAAGTTACGGAAAGAATGTTTAAAATTATAGATTACTTTAGTGCTGTGTTGGAAGTCCACCATGCCAATTAAAGAAATATAATAGTTCAAAATATATGATATTGATCCTAATTTGATTTGGATTTGTATAATTTCTTCAATAACAAAAAAATATAGAAAATATCCCGTGCAGGATGCACATATTGTGACTAGTGCCTATAACTTGTGAGTTACACGTTTCCCTGTACGTGTGCATGACACGTGTCTTGGTGTATGTACGTCTTAGGCTGCTCCCAGTGCTCTATCCTGGTCAATATCTTAAGGGTGTCATGTAGGCAAAGTGCTGAGATGGCAGTAGATTAAATGAGGTGAGAGATTGTTGCGAGATCTAAATAAGAGATCGCTTCGACTCAAGTCATAGACAAGAAAATTAACTCATTTCCATCTTGTACACACCATCTCCTTGAGATTCTACATCTAATTAATTAAAATGATCTAAGATACTACACCATAAGAAACCATGTATTAGGAAGATAGTATCCTAACACTTCTCATACACTAAAAAACTGCACTAAGATATTGTCTATTGAGAACAGCCTTAGCCCGCTAGCTCGAAAATTTGAAATGTTAGTAGGTGAAGAAGAAGACAAAACTAATTACTTACCGTTTCGTTTTCATTGTTCAGGAGGCGGCGCTGTACGTGCTGAGCACCAAGACGACGGAGGAAGCCATCAGGATCTTCACCGAGGGCCTGAAGCCCGTTCTGGGCGTGCAGAAGAGCTCGATGGACTCGTCCGACGACGACGTCGAGATCGACTCCGACGACGACAGCGCCGCGCGCAGCGGCAAGAGCAGCAGCGGCAGCCACCGTGCACGCTCCATCAAGACAGACGTCCTCACCGCACCCTTCTAGTTCTAGGCTTCCAGCTACTCTTTTCTTTTCCTTTCTTTCTTTTTTTTTTTTTGGCTGGCCTAGTTTGTTTGTGGAGCCAGTTCTGACGATACTGGCTTTGAGAGGCTAGAAAGGCGTGAAGCGCTAGGATGCGTCGTGTGTGTGCGTGTGTAAATATTAACGGCAAGCACTGTAGATTACAGTTTTTCTTTATTTCCCTTCATTTCCTTTCTAGAGAGCAGATCCGTTTGTGTTTTCTAGGAAACTTTACTGCAACTCGAGTTTCATGTTTTTTCCCTCCAGATGCAGGCAGGAAAAAAGGAAAAAAAAAATCAAGTCATGTGGCTAGGAAGGATGTCAGAGCAGTGCACTAGTAGCTATTTACGACATCGACAGGCCGGTAATTAAGCTCGTTCAGGTTAGGGAACGATGACCTTTACCTCTGCCCGTCGTTGCTCACAGTAGTGCGACTGCAACCAATCTTTAGTCGCCACAAAGGCGCCCAACTATTGAGATCGTTCCCCACGGAAATTATGATTTTTTTTAATAATATTATTTTAAAAGATAATTATAAAATTAAATAGTCGGAAAAAATTACAAAAGTAGATGTCTATCACCATTTAGGCTCCCGTCACCATTTGGAGTGACAACCGGTTCCTATTGGCATTTCAATTGGCGATAGGGACCCTGTTGACTGCCTATCACCAGTCCAACTATCGCCAGTCCAACTTCCTGTCGCTATTTGGACTGGTGACAGAAAGTGAACAGTGTTCCTGTCGCCAATTGAAATAGCAATTGACAGGAACTATCTACTTAAAGCCTAAAAATCGGTGGAAATATCATTTTAATTCCAGAAAAAAGAGAAGAGGGGGAGAAGACCGAGGAGGAGAGGGGGAGAAGAGATATGGTGAAGCCCTAGCATTTCGTAGCAGAAGAGAGACAAACGAAGCATCAGATCTGGTCGGCCATTTTGCAAGTACATGTTTTTGCAACTTTGTATATTATTTCAAAGCCTTGTCAATTAGCAAATAAACATAGTGACAAAGGATTCAATAGATTAGATAATTTTAGCTATTTTATGTAATACATCATTTGAGCTGTATATAGTTTAGTTTATCGTACATATATTATTTATGTTGCAGTACTCGAATAATTTAGAATAAATCTGCAAAAATAGGAAGACATCTATAAAAAATCTGTAAAAATTGCAAAGTAGCTAAGTATGGTAGGTAGGGCTTAAACAAAATAATCTCTGCTTAATTTTGGTTTCCATTTGTGCGCGGTAATGATTCTGTTAATGCCGAAACTTCTTTTTAAACTAGGAAAATAGCAGGACAAATCTTAAATTCTAAAGAAATCCGAATTTACAACATAGATTATGTAGAGTTGAATTAAAATATTATTAACTTTATTTATTATTTTTATTTGCACACAAAATTATTTTAAAAATGTTGGAGACACTTTTTATATAAGGAAAGTAGCAAGATACCTATTGAAAATCTGTAAAAATTACAGAGTAGCTTAATAGAGTTTGTAAAGCCTAATCGAAATAATCCCAACATAATTATGATTGCTGTTTGTGCGTGATAATTATTCTGTTAGTGCCGAAAATACTTTTTAGACTAGGAAAATAGCAACATTCCTATAAAATATCCGTAAACATTGCAAAGTAGGTTAGTAGGGTTTGTATAGCTTAATCAAAATAATCCCAACTTAAAATTTTGGTTTCTATATGTGCACGGTAATTATTTTGTTAATGTCGCTTCTTATTATTTTATGTATATATTTTGTAGTTTTTAAAATGTATGCACTGAATTTTTAGGTATGGCAAACCCAGGACACGCTGCGGGGGCTTCTACTTCAACCAGCGTGGCAGCCAAATCTCCGTCGGGGCTTCATAGCTGCACAGTGCGCCCAGACCGAGCCAACTGAGGTAGGACCCCCTCGCGACACCCCCTCAGGCTACTCGTGTTGGTCGGGTACTCGGCCGCCTAAGCCTTTGACGTACTCGCACCAGCACCCGTAGTCGCCCCGAATGAGGCCAAGGGTGACACGCGGGTTATGTCCCAAGAGGAGCCGCGAGTAGATATTTGTTCTTATAAATATCAGTCATGCTATGTAAATATTAATTTCTATACAACTATTATTATGCTAGTCTCATGTTTCGATATTTCTTTTTTGCATGCACACCGTAACCATGTGAGGGAATCAGTATCGGGACACCCCACACCACCCTCTTTCTAGCCTTGACTCCCCTACACCACATTTTCAGGCCGATATGACAGCATACTACGACGCTTACTTTTGAGACTGCTAAGACCACACTCCTCCACGCGACTTTTTTAGATCGAAAAGATCGGCCCATGTTAAGCCACACGCTGCCACTTTTGCACATAGATATGACAACGTACTGCGACGCTAACTTTTCAAAACAACAAGAGCACACTCTGCTATGATACCTTTTTAGACCTAAAAGACCGCACCCTATCACACCACACGCTGCCACTTTTGCAAACCGAAATGACAACACATTGCCACCCCCTTTTCAGGCCGAAAAATCCCTGTATAAAAGAAGGGAGAAGAGAAGTAGAGGAGAAGAGAGCTGCAGGATAACATTACACCACCACACCTAACACTACTCCAAAACTTGGTTCACACAACTGAGAGGAATGAGATGGAGGATTCGATGAGCTTCTACAAGAGGATACCGCAGAAGCGCAAGTGGCTTACTGAGAGGGCTAAAACCTACCCAGATATGCCTATGAAGGATGCGTCGGTACCACCGGAGTTCCCACAGCCGTAATGTGTGTGCGAAGAACCGGCAAAGATCATCCAGCCCACACACCCGACGGCGGGCGTACTACACGTGCGGCCACCACCTTGTAAACGTATCTTGCACATACAATGATTTTTCACATCATACGATCCATTCCACAAATCCCTGATTACACACGCGCATAATGGCAGCCGGAGATGCAATGCAACTTCTTCCAATGGATCGACGACCTGGAGATATACGATAGGGCGTTCGTTCAGCAGGAATACATGTTGAACTTTCCAGGGAGAGCCGAGACATTTCAAGTGCTGGACACCTTACGTACCCGACCCCGACCCAACTGAAAAGGCATCGGACGAGCCCAAGAAAGCCGATGAGTACGACAAGGCCAAACGGGCGGCAGACAAGGAAAAGGCTCCTACAAGTGAGACCATCAGCCGTACTACCACTCCCCATCGCTCGGGCGCACTCCAAATCCAAGAGGTAAGTTATGTTCAGTATGCATCAGAATTATTAATTTGGCCCGACATTGTGTTATCCTAACATAATTCAACCGTCCAGCCTATCTCACAGGACATAGATGACTTCGAGATTGGCCGCCGCCGTCGCGGGCAGCAAGGGGACAAGGGGAAGGCTCCTGCAAGTGAGACTGTCGGCCGTACTACTGCTTTTCGATGCCTGGGCACACTTCGGATCTAAGAGGTAAGTTATATTCAGTATGCATAATAATTATTAATTTGGCCCAATGTTGTTTTATCCTAACATCATTGAACCGTCCGACCCGTCTCACGGGACATGGATGACTTCGAGACTGGTCGTCACCACGGGTAGCAAGGAGACAAGGGGATGGGAGCGATGGACCGCGAAACTAATGATCTTTGTTCTAATTGACTTTACTTCCATTCCAAAAAGGCGCATATGTATCGTAGGTGTATTTCGGTTTATTGCATCGTGTATGATGTCGTTCCTTATGCATGTAACCAAACATTGTGTGTCGTGTAATTTGCAACTTTATTATAAAGTCTATTTTAATTCGCAACTGTGTTGTAAAGCCGACTTCCAATCTCGTTCTCGAAGTAGGCACTAACTGGTCCTCGACCCCTAAGTGACAACGAGTATCACCTATCATCTTTCGTGCCAAATGGTCCACATATCTTATGTAACAAATTACATCTATTTTTTTTCAAATATTTAGCCTGTTAAATATTACGTAACCTTCTCTGTTTTTGCATTCCGAACTACGTGGAGACACTTCAACGTATTACCAAATTTTCAAAACAATTTTACAAAAATTTAAAAATTCCGCTACACATAAATAAAAAACGACTAAACTCTCCTGTCGTCAGTTCAATTGACGACAAAACTCCTGTCACCAATTAAACTGACGACAGGAACTTCCCCTACTGTTCAATTGGCGACAGGGTCCTTGTCGCCAATTAGAATAGCGACAGACTCCTACTTTTGTATTTTTTTCGACTATTTAATTTTGTAATTATCTTTTAAAATAATATTATTTTAAAAAATCTGGAAATTATATCAAAATACTTTATTTGGAAAGTATTATTTACCCGAACACCATATATATTGAGAAGCTAAAAGCTATCTCTACAATATTTAAAGGGCTTAGGCTGCTCCCAATGCTCCACCTTGGTTAGTATCTTAAGTATGTCATGTAAGCAAATTGATGATCTAGCACCATAGTTAATGAGGAGAGATAGTAATCTAGTATCTAATTTAGATACCAGTTTGGACTCGAAATCCAACGCGTAAAATTTATTGTATACTCATGCATGTAATTAAATGAAACAGCCTAAGATACTATATCATAAGAAACTATGTATTAAAAAAATAGCATCCTAACACTCTTTATACACTAAAAAACTATACTAAAATACTGCTTATTAGAAGCAGCCTTATATCACTGCAATGCACCGGCGTATAGCACCTCATTTCTCGGGCTGACGAAGATGACAAGCGTTCCATTTTCAAAAACCGAGGCTAGCTTTTGATATTTGTGCGGACTTTCCGGTTTCCACCACACAACTTTTCGAAACAGATAAACGAAACTAGCTTTTTGGAAACAGGTAAACGAAACTAGCTGTCCAACTTCAGATGAAGGTAGCTTCACATTCGTACACAGAGTAGGACACTTCACACTTGTGGGCTCCATATGTCTGTTCAGAATGTTCTCGTTTTTCTCATATTGGGCCGCCACTTTAACAACGGATTGGGATCGAAGCATACAGTGTCCTCTGTCTTTAACTTCCTTACCTGTTAGATCGAACACGGATGGCATTGATTGCTACAATAGTTAAAATAGTAAAAAAGGTATACTTTGCTACATCATTTCTCTACAGCGTTTTTATATGGTGATTTCGCTGCATTAGTCTACAGTAATGTTATAGCTCTATCTTTCTATGCATATATCACTGTGTCCTTCTACCATAAGGCCGATGATACGGACCCGACAACAACTGAGGGTTGTACGACTGCACTGGTTTAGAATCCTCGTTACTTAACGCTAAGAGGGCATACGGCACACGAGTACGTCATTGAGTTTTTGGTTTATTTAGTCTCTTTTTAAAACAAAAAATAAAAAACTAACCTCCGCATCCGAAGTGACAAAAATAGCACTCCTATCGCGCTAAATTTTTACGCTCCCAGATCACAGTAGACGACTTGTCGCGCACCTAGTCAGCAGAACCTGTCATTTTAGCCAAAGACCTCATGATCATCCGCCACTGCGGACAAGCTCGACAAGCACCCGACAGTCAGAGCAACTCGCAAGGCTTGCTCTAACTCCAAGTCTCTGATCAGACAATTGACTATTTTTTTCAGAAAGAAGGCTGCACCCAGCTCTTACTGAAAGCTAACAACATACAGAGATTTGGTATAACCTAGGTTGCGAAGGGGATAGTGATGGGTAACAAGGGGCTTCGGCCGGTAATTCCAGCAACCCAGCGCCGTGATGGCTGCCCGACGCGCGGCAAGGAGGAGAGGAGGATTTGGGAATTAGAGAAGGAGACTGGGATTGGAGTTTTCTGATTTTTCCTTCCTTCCAAAAACACAACCGTCACATGCCACTTATAGATGTGGCCTGGTGATCAAAAATCAATCTCTAACGATTGCTTTCCTAAAAATCATTTAACTATTGGATCACTATATGATCTCTAACTTTAAATAAACAATCCTAAAGATAACTTCCTGAATTAGAGATAACATGCCAAATAAAAGATAAGACCCCTTAATTGGTATTTCCTTCCGTCGGCCGCACCATGGCTCCAGCCCCACTAGGCGCACAGTTGACGCCACATTGACGATACGGAATTCCCCACATGACATCTCTCCCGGCCTCAAGAAATAGCTTGTCCTCGAGCTGGAATGTAGGATAAGATTGTTTGAAGTCTTCAACTGGTTCCCATGATGCTTCCGAGGCATCGAGACCCACCCATTGTACAAGTGCATGCCAGACATCATGGCAAAGACAAGCTTTCAAGACTTTGGCCGGAATAGGAAGTGCATGTCCATGCTTGATGGGCGGTAACACCGGTGGTGTAGTCGAAGTTGGTAGGTCACTGTGAAATTTCTTCAAGAGCCCGACGTGTAACACATTGTGTAGACGGGTGCCCTACAACAGGTGCAGGCAATACGCCACGGCACCAATGCGTTCCACTATTTGATAAGGTCCATAGTATTGTGGGCCTAACTTGCCTGTAATGCGACCAGGAAGGGATGTAGCCCGCCGATGAAGAAGACGCAGCCATACCCAATCACCGACGGTAAATGTAATGTCACGATGGCGTTGGTCATAGTAGTGCATGGCGTATTGCTGAGCCTGAAGAAGATGATGGCGAATATCGCCGAGGAACTGATCACGATCACGGAGCTGAGTGTCAACGGCTACCACCTTGGCCGCGCCGACGTCATAGGTCATCAATGACAGAAGGGGTCAAGCATAGATCATTGTGAAGGGTGTATCGCGAAGCGCCGTATGGTAGGAGGTTATGTAGAAATATTCAACCCAAGGCAACCACTCGAGCCATTGGCGTGGACGATCCCTAGTCAAGCAACAGAGATACATGTCAATAGCCTTATTGACTGCCTCTGTCTAGCCATCGCACTGAGGATGGAAGGCTGAGCTCATGTGTAGGCAGACCCCCACGAGACAAAACAATTCTTGCCAAAAATTGCTAGTGAAGACTGGGTCGTGGTCGCTGACAATCGAATGGGGGATCCCATGTAGACGCACTATTTTGTGGAAGAAGGCGCGCACGACAGAGACTGATGTGTATGGATTCCCCAACAGAACGAAGTGTGCGCATTTGAAAAAACGATCGATGACTGAGAGTATGACCGATTTCCCATGCACACAAGGCAGTCCCTCAACGAAGTCCATAGAGATATCGGCCCATACTATCGTAGGGACCTCCAGGGGTTGAAGCAAACCGGCTGGATGAAGGTGCTTCGTTTTGTTATGCTGACAGATCACACAAGCACGTACAAAATATTGGACTTCCTGTCGGGCGCAAGGGATATATAGATCTGTGCGCAAGCGTTGAAGGGCCTTCTGGATGCCCTCATGACCGACGTTTGCCGTGGCCAGGATTGTCGGTACAGATGGTGAGGAGGCTGGCACAAAGATGCGTCCACTCCAAATGATCAGGCCGTCGGCTAGGGACCACTGCTCGCCGAGTTCGCCTGTCTATACTTGGGTGCAGATTGCTTGCAACTCGACAGACGCTGTTACTTCCTGACGCAGATCATCAAATAATGAGAAGGATGGCCCCGTCAGTGCGCATGTATGAAAGCATCTAGGCCCCAAAAAATAATTTTGGTAAGTAATGTCAACAATGTGTTATGGGACAAAAATGTGTGCTAAGATGTTTTAAAGGTTTAGTCCCAGAGTTTGAATGATGACATGGAAATGGCAATGCAAAGATAATAAGAGATCGATGTGGCTCAAGACAAAGGTATTACCAATCCTAAGGATATTTTTAAAGTTTTTACCGGTCTCGGAGTTTGAAGAAAAGACTGGATTTATAGGATAAATACCGTACAATAAAGAGGGATCATGGCTAGTAGCTTAAGAATTAATTTTGTGCCAACTTGATCAACTAAGAGTCATGCATTGCATTTAGAATAGCTTTTTGGAAAAAGTCATTCAACAAAAACGGTAGTACCACATCTGAGAAATGGTAGCACCCTAGTGCGGTATAACCGAATTCTAGTTGGCGATACGTATATTCCAGAGAGCATGTTTTTGGGAGTTTCTTCTCCCTTGAAGAACGGTATGACCACATCTTTAGAGCGGTACTACCGCAGCACGGTAGGACCGATGTTTACATGGTGGTACGTAATTTCCAAAGAGGATGTTTTTGTAATTCTTTTATCCTCTGGAAATCGGTAGTTCCGTTTTAGTCGAGTGGTGCTGAGGCTTAATTTGTGGAGCCGGTCCAATCCGTTTGGACTTACCTCAACGTGGATTAGTGAAGACCAGTAAGTCTTCGATACCACGAAAAAAACATCACTTGTCTACATTGCGGTTTTTTGTCTCTTGGCTTTACTCTTCCGCATTTACATTTCTAGCTCTTACTTGTGTAGAATTTTTTAGCTAGAATTGTTTTTAGTATTGGCATAATCTTAGGGTGTCCTAGTGAAAAGCTTAGATTTTATCCCTTGACTTGTGCTAGAATTCTTTAATTAGATCATACTTATTAAAATTGGTAATTAGAGCACAAGAATTTTATAAACCTCCTATTCACTCCCTCTAGTTGGTCATGTTTGATCCTACAAGTGGTATCAGAGCTTGGTCTCTCTTTTTATTTAGATTTAACTGTCTAGGAGAGAAATAATGGCTAGTGAGGGTATGTCAATAGGCAAGACACCTCTATTTGATGGATCAAGTTATGTTTATTGGAAAATTAGAATATCCATTTATTTAAAGGCTATAAGTCCAAACATATGGAGAATTGTTAGTGAGGGTTTCGTTATAGCACTTGATCATACACACCCCACGGATTATGAGGAACGAAACTCCCACCTCAATGCTCATGCAATGGATGCTCCTTTTGGAGCTTTGAACGCGGATGACCTTGAAACTGCTCATGAAATATGGACTACACTTTCGGAAATCAATAAGGGCACATCCACGGTCAAAGAAACCAAATTGCATAGGCTTCCGATCAAATATGAGATATTTACAATGTTGCCTCATGAAAATATCGACGAGATGTATTCTCATCTTAACAACATTGTAAATGAGCTCAAGGGCCTAGGAATAACTAATCTAACCGATGTTGATATTTTGCGCAAAATGCTTAGGGCTCTCCTGGAAAAATATGAGATGTTGGTAACTCTATTCCTCAACTCACCCGAATTGCCAAGGATGACATCAACCGGTCTCTTGGATAACCTCATAACCAACGAGTTATACAAGAAGGACAAAGAAGAACTTTTGGAGCTATCCTCCTCCAAGAAGAAGATTACCGCTTTCAAAACAAAAGCGAAATCAAGTGCTGAAACGGAGGATGAAGAAGATGACACCAAAGAGGAGTTCGCTCTCCTTGTGAGGAGAATGAAGAAATTCATGAGAAGATGATCATACCAGAGTGCAAATTTTGACAAGAGCAAAAATAGGCACTTCTCCAACGACAACAAGCGCTATAGCAAAATTCATTGCTATGAGTGCGATGAGAAGGGGCACACTGTCTCTCATTGCCCAAACAAGAAGGATGACAAGGCCAAGTCATCAAAGAAGAAGGAATTCAACGGCAGGAAGAAGCTTTTCAAGAAGCTTCATAAAGATGGCAAGAATAAAGCATGTGTTGGAGAATAAAACTCCAATGAGGACTGTTCCGACTCTGACGCCGATGATGATGGGTCTTCCAAGAAGAGAGGACTTGTTAGCATTTCCATCAAGGAAGCATCATCACTCTTCTCCACTCCTACATGCCTCATGGAAAAAGGAGATAAGATAAAATCCATTGATGATACTGAACCTACATATGATGAATTAATGGACATGCTTGAAGAATTAAATGAATACTTTGGAAAAGAGAAGTCAAAATTTAAGGTCTTGAACAAATAATATCTCTCTCTAAAAAAACTCTTATGAGGAGCTAAAGGAAGCTCATGACTCACTCATTCTAAAGGATATTAAGAAGTCTCATTCAAATGTTGGAATTACTTGTGATATTATGAGATGCCTAGTGTAGAAGTTACTCCAATATCATTTCAATGACTAGTACTTCTACTTCTTGTGATGATTTATTAGCCATTCCATGTTTTTCTAAAATTGATTCTAAATCTAGTATGGCTAAATCGTGTGATGCATTGCTCATTGTTGAAAACAATGAATTGAACGAACCAGTCACCAAGCTAAGCAAAAGCTTGAAAAGATGCTTCAAATGAAAAGCTACCCGTGACAAGTTATTGAGTGAGCAAAGGTGCTCATTTAATAAAGAAGGACTTGGGTTTATTCCCAAGAAAGGTAAGAAGCAAATTTAAAAGCCCGCAAGGTTTGTAAAATAAAATAGAAAATATTGCTATAAATGTCATAATATAGGACATTTACAAAATTTATGCTCAATTGCTAAAACTAAATCCTATGACATTTATGATTCATGCTACATGCTTAGAAAATCTAATGATGGAAAAGTTGTAGCTAAATTTATTAGCACTTCAATTTTAGGCGCCAAAAAGAAACTAACCTCCAAGGACCCAAACAAATTTGGGTACCTAAAAGAACTTGATTCTTGTTTTGTAGGTGAACTACAAGACCGATGAAAAATATTAGGTACTTAATAGCGGTTATACCCAACACATGACTAGGGATAGAAAAATGGTCCCCACATTTGAAAATGGAAAAGGAAGTGACAAGATCATATTTGGTAACAATAGCAAAGGAAAGGTACTTGGTTTGGATAAAATTGCTATCTCAAATGACCATTCAATTTCTGATATATCTTTAGTTAAATCACTCAATTTTAATTTGCTATTTGTTGCTCAAATTAGTGATCTTGGTTTAACTCGCATTTTTTCTCAAGAAGGTGTTTCCATTTCAAATGAAAATGATAACTCTTTAGTTTTCAAAGGATTTAGATTTGGAAATCTCTATTTGGTATATTTCTCTTCAAATGATTCATGTTTGAAAATATGTTTAATTGCAAAAACCTCATTAGATTGGCTTTGGCATAGAAGGCTTGCTTATGTAGGTATGATTCAACGCAAAAATCTTTTCAAACATGACTTAGTGGTTGGTTTGAAAGATGTGAAGTTTGAGAAAAATAGATTATGTAGTGCTTGCCAAGCCGGGAAGTAAGTTGATAATTCTCATCCTTCCAAAGTATCATGTCAACTTCTAGGCCATTAGAGCTCCTACATATTGATTTGTTTGGGTAATAGCTATTGTTTAGTTATTGTGGATGATTACTCAAGATATACATGTGTATTCTTTCTACATGATAAGGCCGAAACCTCTGGCATTTTCAAAATTTTTGCTAAAAGGGATCAAAATGAATTTGATTTCAAAATCAAGAAAATTCGTAGTGATAATGGCTCCGAGTTCAAAAACACTAAAAGTGAAGTTTTTTGTGATGAATTTGGAATAAAGCATGAACTTTCCACTACCTACACTTTAGAGCAAAATGAATAATCGAACATTAATTGAAATGGTTAGAACAAAGCTTGATGAATATAACACTTCCGATAGCTTTTGGGCGGAAGCAATCAATACCGCTTGTCATGCCATAAATTGTATTTATTTGCACCATCTTTTGAAAAAAGACTTCTTATGAGCTTCTTGTTGGAAGAAAACCGAACGTCTATTATTTTCGTGTCTTTGGTTGTAAGTACTACATTTTAAGGAAATGTGTTCGTCTTTCAAAATTTGTAAGTCGTTGTGATGTTGGTTTCCTACTCAGTTATTCATCAAATAATAAAGCTTATTGTGTCTTCAACAAAAACTTCGGTTTAGTTGAAGAGACTTATGATGTACAATTTAATGAAACTAATGGCTCTCAGAAAGAGCAAGAAGATTTGAATGATGTAGGTAACAAAGAATTAAGGCAAGTAATGAAGAACATGCAAATAGGCAACATCAAGCTAAAGGAAGATTTAACTGACTCACCATCTTCCACTCAAGTTGAACCTCCTACCTCTTCCATGACAAGTCAAATTCAATCTAATGAAGAGGACAACAAAGAAGATGAACAACCACCAAACTTACCCCCAAGGATTCATAATGCAATTGTAAAAGATTATCCAATAGATCAAATATTGGGTGATGTGAGTAAGGGTGTCCAAACTCGATCTCGTGTTGCTTCTTTTTGTGAACATTACTTTTTTGTCTTTTCTTTTGAGCCAAAACATGTAGATGAAGCACTAGTCGATCCGGATTGGGTGAATACGATGCATGAAGAACTCAATAACTTCACCCGAAACGACATTTGGACATTGGTGGATAGACCCAAGGAACATAATGTAATTGGTACAAAATGGGTCTTTAGGAACAAACAAGATGAAAATGAATGGTTGTAAGAAACAAAGTAAGATTGGCCGCTCAATGATTCACTCAAGTCGAAGGTTTGAATTTTGGTGGAACTTTCGCTCCCGTAGCTAGACTTGAATCCATTCGTATATTACTTGCTCTTGCATCTTGTTTTGATATTAAATTATTTTAAATGGATGTTAAAAGTTCTTTTCTAAATGGCAAAATATTTGAACTTGTATTTCTTGAACAACCACTTGGTTTTGAAGATCCAAATAATCCAAATCATATGTATAAACTTTCCAATGCGCTTTATGGTCTTAAACAAGCTCCTACAACATGGTATGAATGCCTTAGAGATTTTCTACTCTCAAAAGGATTCAAAATCGAAAAAGTTGACACAACCTTGTTTACAAAAGTTTTAGATGATGAATTCTTTGTTTGTCAAATATATGTTGATGATATTATTTTCGGGTCTACTAATCAAGATTTTTGCAAAGAATTTGGTGATATGATGTCTAGGAAATTTGAAATATCCATGATCGGAGAACTTAACTATTTTCTTGGACTTCAAATCAAGCAACTTAAAGATGATACATTTGTGAGCCAAACAAAGTACATGAAGGACTTGATCAAGAGGTTTGGCATGGAGGACGCAAAGCCCATCAAGACTCCCATGGCCACCAACGATCATCTTGACCTTAATGAGGGAGGTAAACCAGTAGATTTAAAGCTTTATAGATCAATGATTGATAATTTGCTTTATCTTACCGTATCTAGACCCGATATCATATTTAGTGTTTCATGTGTGCAAGATTTCAAGCACCAAAAGAGTGCCATTTAGTGGCCGTGAAAATAATTCTTAGATATTTAAAGCATTCGTCTAGCGTTAGCTTATGGCATCCCAAAGGTACAAAATTTGATTTAATTGGATATTCGGATTCCGATTATGCGGGTTGCAAAGTGGATAGAAAAAGCACCTCGGGTAGTTGTCAATTCTTAGAAAGATCTTTAGTATTATGATCATCTAAGAAACAAAATTCCGTAGCCCTATCCATTGTAGAAGTCAAATATGTTTCCACGGGTAGTTGTTGTGCTCAATTGCTATGGATGAGGCAAACCTTGACGGATTATAGAATAAAATTTGATAACATGCCTCTTTTGTGTGATAATGATAAAGCTATGAAGATAGCAAATAACTTGGTCCAACACTCAAGAACCAAGCATATAGATATCTGTTATCATTTCTTGAGAGATCATGTGAGCAAAGGAGACATAAAAATTAGCCACATAAGGACCGATGATCAATTAGTCGATATCTTCACCAAACCATTAGATAAGAGCCCGTTTTGCAAATTGAGGAATGAGTTAAATGTCATAGATCATTCTAATGTTGCTTAAAACTCATGCCTCATGATATTTGCTCTCTTTTGGAGTTCTTGAAGCTCTTATGAAAACTATTTAAAAACCTTTCTAAAAAATCAGTAATTTGATTAAAAAACTATATTAGTGGGGATTTTTATTGTCTATCTCATGCATAATGATCCTGAAAAATATTTATTTTGAGTGTTATATTAAGGATCATTTGCATCCCTCGACAAGACTAAGTTTTCGTGAAAACGGCAATCTCAAGATTTATCATCGGTACTATCAAGACCTTAAGTGCAGACTACCGCTTTCACCGGTGGTCCCAAAAACGGTTGTGGCCGACTCCTTATCCTCTACTCTCCTTGTTCCTCTCGGTGCAATCGTTCACATTCCAAAAAAACCACCAAGTCTCAACTCCTTCTCTCTTCTTCCACAAACCCATCTCCAAAATCTGTCAAGTTTGTGGATTTTTCTTGGATCTCTAACTGGAAACTGATCATTGAGATAATATCTCATCCATTCCTCTAGGTAAATGCCTTTGGAATCATCTCTTTTCTCAATTTTGGCATAAATATCTTTTTCTAGGGTTTGAACAAAATGTGATGATTTGATTGATTTCTTTTGGGAAAAACGGTTATAACTAGTATTTGGTGACATATTATGTCTATTCCATGATTTATCTCATGCCAAATACTAGCAAATTACAAATTTGATCAAATACCCTAAGAACTCCCTATGGGTGCGGTACTACCACCCGAGGATTGTGGTACTACTTCTAGCCGGTAATACCGGAGCTCCAACTGCGGTACTACTGCTCCTACAGAGACAAGTTGAAATATCATGCTCCTTTACTTCAATCCTATCATACATGTATCCTAATTGTTGTTTCTTATCGTAGCAAACATGCCTCGCAATTCTGGCCCTTCTTCATCAAAAGGAAAAGAGAAAGTTGAATATTTGACTGAGGATGAGTTCGAAGAAGAATCAATTGACAATGACACAAGTGATGAGGACTACATACCAAATCGAACTCCCTTCTTTGTTGCAGATCCAAGGAAGATAAGAGGTGAAACTATACAACCATGAGGCATGCAAATCAGTTTTTACTACCCAAGATTGCTATTGATCCATTCTTTCACACAAAGTTCTAAGAGGATGTATTCTATCATGTCTATGACAGAAAGAACTTTGCTAATCATCAATTTGTGACTTGGGATCATCTCAATCAAAATCCGTACTTCAATGGACTCCATTACACATTCAACCGAGTAAAGCTGGATAATTTTGTAACCTTGAAATGTGATTATGATGCTAGAACCATCAAGCAGTTCTATGCCACAATCCATATCTCTCTAGAGTATGATTCTCTCACTTGGATTACTACCTCTCATCAACTTACTACTTCAAAGGTGGACTACCACGAAACTTGGCGCACCCCTACGCCTCAGAGTGGATCTGTGGCCATGAAGGTACATCTTGGGGAACCCTAGGATTTGACTAAGATCGATGAACTATATGCATCTCAACCCTTTGTGTGTGGAAAAGCAACTGGACTACTACCTATGCCCAGTATCATAAAAAACAATTGAGAGCAACTTTCTTTCCCAAAGGAGGCAGCAATGATAAGGTTCATCGCAAGATGTGGAATAATATCTATCATATTTTGAAGGGCACAAAATTTGATATTGTCGACTTCATCATAACTAAGATTGCTTTTTCAAAAAGCAATGCAGAGGACACAATTTTATATGCTCTCTGCATTATAAAGCTGATTCGAGACAAGTTTGATTTTTACCTTGCTAGTGACACAGTTCTTACAGAATTCAAACCAAGCATCACCCCTCCTTTTGAGTGATTCTTTTGGGTACTTGATGCCAAAGGGGGAGAGATTAAGGGGGAGCCAGGAGATCAAGGGGGAGTCTAGAAGAAATGGATTATGAAGACTCTTCTATTATATCTTATATCTTATTATCTGTTTGGATTTGTAATGACTCCTTTTGTTTGGACTATTTGGTCTTATGTTTGCTGGTAATAGTCTAAGTGAAACTTGACGTTTTGTGGTGCTTATGATATGCTACATAACTATAGTTTCTTATGTTTATCAAAGTTTATATTATCAAGCATCTTTGTCATGATTGTTATCTTTTATGCTTAAATGAAAAACTCTTCTATGATCCTCATATTCAATAAATAAAGGAAACTCCGTCAAAATTTTCAAAAATCCACACATGTGCATGAAAATCACTTCATGAACCTATATGCACATATTTAGGGAGAGATTTGTTTATTCGTTGATTGGCTTTGAGAGTAACTAATTATTTATCTCTTTTGAACTCATCTCAAGAATTATTTGCAAATCAAAAGTCAAAACAAGAATATACAACTTGGTGTATATTCAAACCTTCAATTCATTCATATTGCTTTGGTTCTCATCAATTACCAAAAAGGGAGAGATTGAAAGCATATAACCTCCTAAAAATAATTTTGGTAATTAATGTCAACAATGTGTTATGGGGCTAATATGTGTGCACAAATGTTTTAAAGGTTTAGTCCTGGAGTTTGAATGATGACATGAAAATGGCAATGCAAATATAATAAGATATCGACATCGCTCAAGATAAAGGTATTATCAATCCTAAGGATCTTTTTATAGTTTTTACCGGTCTCGAAGTTTGGAGAAAAGATCGAATTTATAGGATAAATGTCGTACTATTGTAATACCCCAAAAGCGTTAGAAAGAATTACCGAGAGAGAATTAAATTGAATTAAGAAAGGGACCAAATAGAAAATAGTTAACTCAATAGATGGCGAGGGGGTTTACAGCTAAATTACAACAACTTGGGCCTGGGCTTTGGCCCATGTGGCCTTTTAAGTGGCCGGCCAAGGGGGAGGCACCACCCCCCCCCCCCAAAACCCTAGCCACCCCTCTAATTCTCCCTCTCTCCCACTTGGTGGTCGCCACCCTCTCTCTCCCCCACCCCATTGGCCGCCTCCCCTGATCTCCCATGCCTCCTTGCTGCTAGTCCTCCCCTGCTGTCGACTAAGAAGGTGTTCCCCGCTGCCGGTGTCGAGGAGGAAGAAGGAGGATCGCCTGGGAGATAGATCGGCCAAGGAAAAGAAATAAGGAGGAAGGAAGAGAAGAGAGGAGAAGATAAAGGAGAGGGATCACCAGTGGGTGCTAGTGTTCTTCAACGTTCATCAAGGGTAACCTCAATTCCCCCTTTGTTTAGATGTGTTATGGGTTAATTAGTCAATATCGGTAATTAGGTCTGTTCAGGACAGATTGGGTTAGACCGCCGTTTTGATATGGTTAAGGGCAGATTCAGTCCTGGACATCTCCTAAATTAATGTAGAGGACGTCGTCATCTTTCCGTAAAGTGCTAAATCGCGTTATTTGGACCTCTGTAGCAGAAGTTATGAATTTTATAGCATGACTGTTCTGCCGATCTGTCGGTGTCCTGACAGGTTTTAGTAATCTGGATTAAGAGAATATTTAAATGAACAATTAGAGGAGCTCACTATAACAAAAGCTGTATATAATTGTCTCAGCTTTCCAGAAAGCTAAAGAACACGAATTTTGGACAAACGTACTGAAAGTTATGATGGTTTTAGTATGACTGTCCAGAAATCTGACGCAAATTCGATGTTCTGTTAATTAGCTTAGTAGGGGTATTTAATGGCCGAGTCAAGGAGGCTCATCACCTAGGATTAGTTGGATAGATTGATAATATTTCCAGAAAGTCCAAGAACACCCTATTGGGACTTCGGTACTAAAAGTTATGGATTTTAGAATGTGACTGTCCACAGAGGGGACAGATCGACCTTTAGGAGTTGGAAATTGGGATTGCGCTAGATAATATAGCGAGTTCGTATGTACTACTAGTTGTGTTTTTGGTCCAGTACTATTGTCTTAGCGTGCTTTATAATTATATTCAGGTGGGGGATTGGTCCCGGGGGCAGCTTCCTCTTCACGTCCTCCGTTCTCGCACGGTGGAGGCAAGTATTTTGGTTGATAGTTTATTTATGAATGTTTGATAGTGAGTACTAGTGCTTTGATACATGTTTGCTATGCTTGGTTGATAGTGTGACATGTATGTTTAAGTATGATGAATGCTTGAGTTATGGCTATAGATTATTCATGTATGTTACTGTTGCTATACATGTTATGTAAAGTTTGAGATTCTTGTATGTTGCTGTTGATATACATGTTATTGAAAGATAGGGTATTTGTACATGTGCATATTGAGAGCATACTTGATGACTTGGTCACTGGTGACCAAGATTGTATATTTGAGGTCCCCGTCATGTAGATGACGGGCTTGTGGTCCCCACATTCGTGGAGTGTGGGCATCGATTAGAGGTCCCCATCATGAGGATGATGGGCTGTGGTCCCTATACTTGTGGAGTATAGGCTCTTGGTCCTTGTGCTAGAGGGCACAGGCAAAGGTATACATCGACGGTTGTATACCTCGTATTACCGGTAAATTGCGAAAAGAGTAAAAGAGAAAAAGATGCATTGCACATTCGCATTACATAAAACATGTGAGATGTTTTAGAGTAAAGCTTTGGTATTGAGTGTTGAAGTTATAACTGTGAGTTTAAAGTTTTATGATTGATACTTGCTGAGTCTTTGGGCTCACTCTTGCTTTTGTTGTGATTTTAGGTACCAATTGCAAGAACGGCATGCATGGGAGGGAGTAGGCTTGATTTGGATGCACACACTGCCACACATCCTTAAAAGTTGATTAAATCTTAGATCATATCATAATAAATGAGTAAACTGCTTAAGGACTAATTATGGTTATGCTTCATTGTATTGGTTTGTTTGTAATAATGATGAGTAGTTTATTTTGGATATCTTTGAATATGCTTTGGTTGTTTAGCATATTTTGAATGCCATTGATGACTCTGAATGTTGGATTAATTATTTATGATATTTCTTAATTGTTGGAACCTCTGTATAGTTAAATATACAAAGGAGGTTCTGCCGAAATTTGGTAAATTGTCTTAGAATAGATTGGTTTAATATTATTTTAGTAACATTCCAGGCTCATATTAGGCTGGGGTGTTACAACTATAAAGAGGGATCATGGCTAGTAGCTTGAGAATTAATTTTGTGCCAACTTAATCAACTAGGAGTCATGCATTGTATTTAGAATAACTTATGGAAAAAGTCTTTAAGCAAAAACAGCAGTACCGCAATGTCGTATGACCAAATTCTAGTTGGCGGTACGTATATTATAGAGAGCATATTTTTGGGAGTTTCTTCTCCCCTGAAGAACAGTATGATCGCATCTTTAGAGTGGCACTACTGCAGCACGGTAGGACCGATGTTTACATGGTGGTACGTAATTTTCAGAGAGGATGTTTTTGTAATTCTTTCATCCTTTGGAAATCAGTAGTTCCGTTTTAGCCGAGCGGTGCTACCACTGTGTAGTAGTACCAGAGCTTGTGAGTGTGGTAGTACCACACCTTTATATAATGGCTAGCTCAGAAGTATTAAATGAACAACAGTTGACCATTGAATAGTGAGTGCGGAAGTACTAGGTTTCTATAGCGGTACTACCGCAAATGCTGATTTTTTTCTGAGATCAGTTTCAAATGGATAGTTTTGTGGTTGAGGGCTATAAATACCCCCTCACGTGCACCAAACTCAGAACCTTGGACCTCATTGAATACATTTGAGCATCTAGTGCACTCTCTACAACACATTTGCTCATATTTCACATTTTGAGGTAGTTGAGAGCATTCAAGTGCATTACATCATTAGTTGATCTCTTTGGCACTTGATAATCTTCAAGCAAGCACTGTGATTTGTTACTCTTGGTGCTTGCCGGCACCTAGACAGTTTGGAGAATGTTTGCGCGGTGATCTCTTCAAGAAGAGTGTGAAGAGGCCCGGCAACGATTGTGATTGGTTTGGTGCTCACCATCTCTCGAGAGGAGGAAGAACAACCTTAATGGAATCGAGGTGTTGAGGCTTAATTTGTGGAGCCGGTCCAATCCGTTTGGACTTACGTCAATGTGGATCAGTGAAGACCTGCAAGTCTTCGATACCACGTGGAAAACATCACTTGTCTACATTGTGGTTTTTGTCTCTTGGCTTTACTCTTCCGTATTTACATTTCTAGCTCTTACTTGTGTAGAATTGCTTAGCGAGAATTGTTTTTAGTATTGCCATAATCTTAGGGTGTCCTAGTGAAAAGCTTAGAATTTATCTCTTGACTTGTGCTAAAATTCTTTAATGAGATCATTCTTATTAAAATTGGTAATTAGAGCAGAAGAATTTTATAAACCTCCCATTCACCCCTCGCCCCCACTAGTCGATCATTATTGATCCTAATATATCGCGGCATGCTCTGCGTCGCAGCGAGAGAGAGTGTCGGCCACCGTGTTGAGATGACTAGGACAGTACTCGACCGTGAAGTTGTAGCCGAACAACTTGCTCACCCATTGATGTTGAGGAATAGTAGAGACTCGTTGGTCCAGCAGGAACTTCAAACTGTAGTGATCTGTACGCACGCGGAAGATGCGACCCCAAATATACGGTCACCAGTGGCGAACAGCTTGCACCAATCCAATGAGCTCCCATTCGTACGCGGCCAATTTAACATGGTGTACCTTAATTGGTTTGGTGAAGAAGGCCAACGGACCCGTGCCTTGGTGAAGGACCACGCAGAATCCCGTACCAGAGGCATCACACTCGACGATGAATGCCGCAGCAAAGTTTGTTAGTTGGAGCACTGGTGCCGTGGAGAGGGCCACCATGAAGGCCTGAAAAGCATGTTCTGCCTCCCGCGACTAGTGGAAGGACTCCTTTTTGAGGAGTTTGGTGAGTGGCGCGGCGATGATGCCAAAGTCACGGATGAATTTGTGGTAGTATCCCGCAAGTCCAAGGAACCCGCGTAATCCCCGAGCCATAGGAGGTGTAGGCCATGTTTTGACAGTTGGACCTTGTCTTCATCCATGGCGACCCCATCTGTGGATATCACGTGGCCGAGGTAGGCAACCATGGTCGCGCCAAACGTACACTTGGAACGCTTGAGATGGAGTTGGTGATGACGAATGATGAGCAATACCACACGGAGATGGTGCATATGCTCTGGCCAAGACGAGTTGTAGACCAAAATATCGCCAAAGAACACAAGCAAAAAACGGCAGAGATAAGACCGGTGTATCTCGTTCATCAAAGCATGAAAAGTAGCTGGCACAATAGTTAGGCCAAAAGGCATCACCAGGAACTCAAAGTGACCATGATGAGTTCAGAACACAATCTTCTCCACATCGACTGGGTGCATGCGCACCTGGTGGTAGTCAGAACGGAAGTCTATCTTGGAGAAGAAGCGAACGCCACACAATTCATCAATAAGCTCATCGGCGACCGGTATCGAGAACTTATCTTTCGCCGTTAGCTCCTTGAGAGCTCAATAATCAACACAAAAGCACCATGATCCATCCTGTTTCTTGACAAGGAGGACTGGTGAAGAAAACGTCGAGCTACTACAGCGGATGGTCCCTTGTTGTAGCATGGCCGAACATTGGCGCTCCAGTTCATCATTCTAAAGGTGCGGGTAGCTGTATGGCCAGACTGCCATAAGTGCTAACCCCAGTAGGAGGTGAATTTGATGGTCTACAGTGCGTTCCAGTGGAAGACCGATGGGTTTTGCGAAGAGGCCAATGAATTCTTGCAATAGGGTGTCGAGGAGCTCGCCATTTGCACAGGTGGCCATACAGGCAGCTGTGTGCGAGGCAACCATGCTGTGCCATTGAATCTAGCGGCCCTTACACCAGAACGTCATGTGGAGGTTATCGAAGTCCCACAAGATGGGACCGAGTGTACGGAGCCACTGAATTCCAAGTACGATGTCCAAGCCGCCGAGTGGAATGGCGAGGCTGTCCACCATGAGGTGCTTGCCGTCGATGTGTAGGGGCATGCTGCGGCGGAGACCACCGCTAGTGACATGGTCGCCATTGGCGACCCGACACGTAGTCCCAAGCGCGGTTCTAGCATCAAACCAGTGCTGGCTACCGTGCTATCGCTGATGAAATTATGTGTGGATCCCGAGTCGAGGAGTGTAATGAAGTCTGTCGTGCTGATGGTGACGCGTAGCTGTAGGGTTTCATTAGCACGAATGCTCTACAACCCTGTGAGTGTGTGAAGAGACACTGTCGGCGTATGCTCCACGGGGTCGAAGGCTTCGTCACCCGGCCCTTCCTCATCGTAGTTGTCGACCTCAAGATAAAAGAGGTGCTGACAACGATGACCACAGACATACTGCTCATCGCAGTTGAAGCACATGCCTTGCTTTCATCGTTCGGCCATCTCAGGTGGGCTGAGACGGCGAATGGGACGACTAGCAGGTGGCGGTGGCGGCACTGGTGTCATTGCGGTTCCTCTGGGGCCTGATGACCGAGGCATGACTGGTATGGGCACACATGGCCGCTGCCATCTAGTGGGTCACCACCCTTGGCGAGGACCGCCGGTC
Organism: Phyllostachys edulis; assembly: GCA_036346405.1. Lineage (NCBI taxonomy): Eukaryota > Viridiplantae > Streptophyta > Magnoliopsida > Poales > Poaceae > Phyllostachys > Phyllostachys edulis. Next base: position 44,263,812 of record CM070567.1, read on the forward strand.
AGTAGCACAGTCGACGTTGCCTGTGTCCGTAGCTCATAGGCGCGGGCAAGGCTCATCGTCACCTGCAAGTCGGGAGGGTTCTGAAGCTCCACGTCAATCCACAGTTGATCGGGGAGGCCGGATGTGAAAAGCTACATCTAATTTATCTGAGTGAGAGCTTCGGTGCGACAGAGGAGCTCCAAGAACATGTCGATGTAGTCTTGCACTGCATTGCCAAAAGGCAAACGTGCGAGGGTGCCCAACGGATTGCTTCCAATTGGGGGGCCTAAACCGAAGGTGACAAAGCTCCTTAAGGCGCGACCACGAGGGTACTCCTGCGTCGCATTCCAACTGTTAATACCAATGCTGAGCGATGCCTGTGAGATGATAGGATGCCAACCAGACTTTGTCGACCTCCTCCGTTCACTGGCCGTAGAAGAATTGCTCGTATCGATTGATCCATGCCAACGGATCATCCTTGCCCTCATATGTAGGAAATTCTAATTTGTGGTAGCGAGGAACACTTAAAGCATGGCTATGCTCAGTTTGAGTGGGTGTAATGTGAGGGATATGTGGTTGAATCATGCGAGTATCTTGTGGGAAGGGAGGGAATTGGGTAGTGGTGTATGGTATATATGGCACAACTGATGGCATGGTAGTGGCAGTGGGCATGGGCGACGTGTGGGTGTATGCGGTGGTGGAAGTGGGCGTCGGGGGAGTGTGGATGTATGCGGTGGTGGTGGTGGATGCAAGTTGGAAATGGGCATATTGGGCGGCAATGGCGGAAACTGGAAGTCGTGGTGCTGAGGAAGATTGGCCCTCGGATGTGGCAATCATTGGGACAACCGGCGATTGCGGCAATATGGTCGGCAACTCCACTGCCGAACATTTCTCCATGGCCGTCAGGCGATTGGTGACATCTCCCATATGCTGTTGCTTGCCGTCGATGCGAGTAGTCAATGCCTGAATAGCCTGTAGGAGTTGCGCCATGGATACATCTTCTCCAGCTTCAGAGATGGACATGGTGGTGGTGGGTGGAGGTGGATCTGATACCAAGTTGGTATAACCTAGGTTGCGAAGGGGATAGTCGTGGGTAACAGGGAGCTTTGGCCGGTAATTTCGGCAACCCAGCGCCGTGATGGCTACCTGGCGCACAACAAGGAGGAGAGGATGATTCAGGAATTAGAGAAGGAGATTGGGATTGGAGTTTTTTTATTTTTCCTTCCTTCCGAAAACACAATTGTCGCATGCCACTTATAGATGTGGCCCGGTGATCACAAATCAATCTCTAACGATTGCTTTCCTAAAAATCATTTAACTAATTGGATCACGATTTGATCTCTAACTTTAAGTAGACAATCCTAAAGATAACTTTCTGATTTAGAGATAACATGCCAAATAAAAATAAGATCCCTTAATTGCGATTTCCTTCCGCCGGCCGCACCATGGCTCCAGCCCCACCAGACGCACAGTTGACGCTACGTCGACGATACGGAAATCCCCATATGACAGTTTTGGGAGGTAACTGGGGACACCAATGAACCACACGTGCATCAATGCAGCAACCACACAAAAAGACAGATCACTACTTCCATGCTAACCTTCTGCCAGTACTACAACAAGAAGCAACCGACAAGCGCACAAGCATTACCAGATGAGCTACCAACACCCAAAAAGCACAACACCAAGTATCATGAGATGTCTGACTAAAGAACATATCATATAGACATCGCGCAAACTATGTAGATGCATAGCTTCATATCGTACGTCCATTCTGCTTCAGATTCAGCAGCTACATTCTGATTTCAACCATGAGACTTTTCCACCTTCAGTTGATCCCTCCTCCAACTTCAAGAGCACCTCCCAATATTGCAAGAAAGATACAAGTTTTTATAAAACCTATGATGGATGCGACATAAATTTTCCTTCTATAGCCATTTTATTCCTAGTAGTCCAAAGGGTAAAACAAGTTGCAGCAAGGCCAAACCACATCACTCCTCGCTCCCTTAACTCTTGTATTTTCAATCTGCTCCCAAACAATAAGAAGTCTAATTTACATAGTAAACTATCACGAAAGTCTAATTTACACCCTCAACTACGAAACCTTCTAGATAACACACTCAACTTTGAATACCGGTGCAAATAACCCCCTTGCCTTAAACCACCATGTTTTTTCACTGACATGGCAACCTACAAGGGAATATACGTTGATGTGGCGTCCCAATCAGTTGTAAATGGTGAAGTCAGGGAAAAAAGTGTTAAATAACATAGTCGTCGCAAGAGAAAAACTAAGTCAATCACCAATAAGAGAGAATAGATGGAGACACAGTATAGAGGAACCTCTTTGTTTATTGCTATCAATGCTTTTCGTGTATATGTGAGGTTCTATTTATAGACTAAACCCACCAAGGGTACTTTTGGTGTTATGCCCATCAACCCCTTGGTCAAGGGTTTCTTAACACTCCTCCTTCGACGAATATTGTGTCTTGCACATGTCTCATTAAAATCTTCTGCCAAAAACCCAGTGGGAAAAAAGAGATAGAGAAAAGAGTGCATTGCATCCACAAGTTGTATTGTATTGGTGCCTCGTTAAAAACCTTCACTACTACAGAAATGCTAATACTGGACGCCTGATCACAGACGGTTCATCGAAACCGCTCAGATAAACACAATCTCGCACGGTTTTTGTTTACGCACCGCTCGTGTTATTCTCGCGCTAAAAACCGCTCAGGAAGATGTCATATCACGAGCGGTTCATGTTTGGAACCGTCAGGATACTTCACGACGGTTCTAAACATGAACCGCCTGTGATATTACCGAATATCACGAGCGGTTTTTGGTTAGAACCGTCTCGTGATACTTCATGATTTGGTTCCAAACATGAACCGCTCGTGATATTACCCAATATCACGCACGGTTCATGTTTGGAACCGCCCATGATAATTAACTCATCACGACGATATATAGCTCCGCCTCCTCGCCAACAGATATAGTCTTCTTGATCTCCATCTCTGGCGCTCGGTAGGTCCATCGCCGCTCCATGCCCGGCTTGAGTACATCGCCTCACCTCACCGAGCCGGCTGGTCCATTTCAGCTATATATTGTCGCCGAGGAGCTTGCCGCCGCCTCTCTGTTCACCGACGACGACCCACCGCGCTTTGGACCTTCCCGACTTTCATTGACACCTTCCTCGTGATCGAGGTGAGATAATCAAGCATAAGCATCCTTTAATTTGTGTAGTTTCAGCGCTTACGCCAAATCGCTAGTTTCAGCGCCCATGGGACATCACCGCTTGTTCGCCTCAAAGTAGACCTTAGGCCGAGAGCCACGACTATATAGCAATGCGATGTCACCCTAAGCCCGCTTTGAGCTTCAAATTAATCCTACTGCTTTTTAATCATTTAGTTAATAAACTAACGAAGTTTATGACATGTGGGATCGCCATAGATTTTATAAATAAAATCATGAAATAAAAATGAGTCACCGACAAGTAGGGCCCACATGTAAGTTAATAAAATCCTAAAAATGAAAAATGAAAAAATCGTAATTAAGCCTCGTAAAATACGCTTTGAAAGTCATCACCCTTTTATTTATTTTCAAGGTTTTCAATACGAACCGTGTGATGGACCGAAGTCGATGTACACCGAGAACCGTGTGAGTGAAGAGTACATTAATGGCGGTTCGCTTACAAGAGCCGCCGAGGAGGATATGTTGAATAAGGGCGGAATATATGTACGGCCCATGCATTGATCGCGAGAATCAAGATGTTTAACAACCGAGCGCAAATCGAAGCACACTTGATTCAAGGGGTTTCAAAAGGGTTATACATGTTGGACCATCCACTTGAAGAGCATATTATACAGAAGTCAACGATATGCATATTATACAGAAGTCAACGATATGCCGCCAATGATGTCGATTGTGGTTCCGATTCGATAGTCTGACGATGACAATCTAGATCGATGCTTGCGATGCGTAGGGAACCGTGATGAGAGGGAGTATGTTCAATTCGGGCGTGATGGAGGACTCAGAGAAACCTTTGTTCCCGCCGCAAGTCGGAATACACAAGGTTGTCATCCGTGCTTAAACCGCTGAAATTGAAGGCAAGCAACGGTTGGTCCGATAAGAGTTTCACGAGTGTTATGTCTCTTAGCGGACATGCTTCCAGAGGGAAACGAGTTGCCCAAAACCACCTACAAAGCCAAAAGGTTCTTTGTCCATTGGGAATGGAAGTAGAAAGAATACATGCATGTCCGAACGATCAGATCCTCTACCGTAACGAGTATACAAACATGCATGTATGTCCGTGCAACGATCCCGATACAAGCGTAAAAAGCAATCGATGACGACGAGGAATCGAGGTGAAGAAAGGACCTCTGCTAAGGTGGCGGGTATCTTCCCGTAATTCCCCGCTTGAAGCGATTTTTGCGAATCCAAAGAATGCAAAAGCTACAGATTGGCACTCGAGGAGCGTAAGAATGACGGAAAGTTAAGACACCCTCCGATTCCGCCAAAGGAGAAACATCGATAGAGGTTTGCGACTTCAAAAGGAACCGAGGAATATAAGGTTTGGATTGAGTACGATGGAATGAATCCTTTCGGTAACATGAGCAAATGACATAGCACTTGGCCTGTGGACGCTCAGATCTACAACCTTCCTCCTTGGTTGTGTATGAAGCGGAAGTATATTTTGTTGTCGATACTTATCCAAGGGCCAAGCAACCTCGGGAATGATATTGATGTGTACCTAGCACCATTGATGGAAGATCTAAAAATACTTGTGGATTGAAGGGTGCAGTATGGGATGCGATAAACGAGAGAACTTCACTTTACGCTCCTTGTTGTTCGCACCATAAATGATTATCCCGCCTTTGCTAATATATCGGGCCGAGTACAAAAGGCCAAAGCCTCAGACTCACCGCTAGATGATACCGAGAATGTGTGGTCAATCACTCGCACAAAACCGTGTACATGCGTCATCGAGGTTCCTTCGGAGGGCTCACCCATACCGCAGATGAAGAAACAATTCGACGGAGAGAAGGAGGACAGTTCATTCCAAGGCATTTAAGTGGAAAAGAGGTCTATGATATGGTTAAGGATTTAGATGTTGTGCTTGGAAAGGGATGTAAATCGAGGACAAGTAAGAAGAACATGTGGAAGAAGAGATCAATATTTTGGGACTTACCTTATTGGGAGCACCTAGAAGTTCGCCATCGATCGACGCCATGCACGAGAGAAGAATGTATGTGATGACTTGATTGGTCTCTTCTTCAACATTCGTGACAAAACAAAGGATGGTGTCAACGCACGGCTTGACTTGGTTGATATGGACATCGACCGAGTTAGCACCAACAAGGACCGATAAAGACTTAACGCATTCTTCCCCGCTTGTTACACTCTGTCCAAGGCCGAGAGAACCGAATCTGCGGTGCTTGCATGGCGTGAAAGTTCCGTCCGGTTACTTCGCCAACATGAAGAAACTTGTTTCGATAAAAGATTTGAAGTTAATTGGCATGAAGTCTCATGATTGTCATGTGTTGATGACACAAATGCTCCTCGCTGTAATTAGAAGTATTTTGCCGATCAAGGTCCGAGAGACAATCATGAGGTCGTGTTATTTTTTAACACAATTGCTCGAAGGTCATCGATCCCGAAGGACTAGATGCTCTGCAGACGAGGTGGTGACGACTCTATGTGATCTTGACATGTATTTCCTTCGCTGTTTTTCGATATCATGGTCCATCTCATTGTTCATATTGTGAGGGAGATAAAGATGTGCGGGCCCGTGTTCCTCGTAGCATGTACCCGCTCGAGAGGTTCATGGGAATTCTCAAGTCATATGTACGAATCGATCTCGCCGAGGGCAAGATCGCCGAAGGTTATGCAACCGAAGAGGTCATTGAGTTCTCGCCGATTACATGGCTCGGTCGAACCGATAGGTGTGCCTCGATCTCGCCATGAGGGGAGGCTCGAGGGTATCGGGACCATCGGAGGAAAGCAATCACTCCAAATATGGATGCGTATGCTCAAGCCCATTTCACGGTCTTGCAACACATGACCAAGTGTCCTCAGATATCGACAAGACAAGGACGTGCTTGGCAATGTAATCCGGTGCGGCGGATGTTTGGATCACGAGACAACACAATGATTTGCGGTTCAACCAATGGTTGAAGGAGCGACTTGCTAGGAGCTCGTCAAGTGATATGTTGACATGGTTGGCAAAAGGGCCAACATTTACGCTTGTAACATGGCGAGGATAATACATAAATGGGTACACATTCTATACGCAGCTCGTGGATATAAAAAGCACTAACCGTAACAGCGTGTCCGTGATAGATGCATTCAAGACCGATGGGGTGAGGAGCTCTTACTATGGGCAAATAGAGGAGATATGGGAGCTCGACCACGTGCTTTTCAAGATCCCCTATTTCGGTGCCGTTGGTCCATCTCCCACAGTGAAGGTCGACAAATGCGGGCGTCACTACCGTGGACCTCAAACGTGTTTGATACAAAGACGAACCATTCGTCTTCAAGCTAACCAAATTGTTCAAGTCTTCTATGTTACCGACCCGGCAAATAAGAAGCGCCACGTAGTTCTTCATGGAAAAAGGAGGATTGTCGGAGTTGAGAATGTAGTGGACGAGGAAGAATACAATCAATTTGACGAGTTGCCTCCTTTCGGAAACGGCATAAGGGTCGAGGAAGAAGAACATGACGAAACTAGCTACATACGCGTCGATCATCATGAAGGGCTAATTTTTAAAGATTAATTGAACAATGTGTGTATATGTATATGTACGTTCTGATGAATGGTTAATTTTAGTTCATTTGAGTTAATTAATTGATTTGTACTGTGAAATGGATGTGATTGTTTCTCAAATGAATGTGAATTGGATGTATATACATGTACTTTTATCTTTTTTTGCTTGTTTCAGAGGGCATGGCTAGCATTTTCTGAGGCTAGCCAATAAATAGATCGATCTAGATATTAACCAATACAAAATAATATCACAGACGGTTTGAACTACAAACCGTCTCACATGTATATCACAGCACGGTTGTTTATTAAAACCGCTCAGGATACATGTATATCACGACGGTTGTTTATTAACACCGCTCGTGATATCATATCACGAGCGGTTCTAAGTGAGAACCGCTCGCATGATACATCACATATCACGAGCGGTTCTAAGTTACAACCGCTCAGTGATAGTGTATCACAAACGGTTCTAATTTAGAACCGCTCAGTGATGTCCATCCCTATTTACATTCGGACTCTAGCTAGGGTTTGCCGCGCCGCCAAGATTCTCAAACGATTAAGTTTCTCAACTCCTCTCGCCTCCTCCTCCCAGAGCCTGTCGCCACTGTCCTCGACGCCGCCTCCTCGAGCTCCCGCGACTCTCCCCGATCCGCTGACGCCGCCTCCTCCTCCAGGCCAGCCGCGCCTCCCCGAGCCTGCCGAGCCTCCTCCTACCCAGCGCCTCCCCCGAGCCCACGCGCCTCCTGCCCGAGCCCGCCGCCTCCTCCCCCCCGAGCCCGTGCGCGCCTCCCCTTCGACGCCTCACATTCCTAGAGATCTTCCTCGCCTTCTCCTCGACGCCCAAAGGTAACCAATGCCGAGTTACCGATCGACCCCCATGCCCCTTTCCCTAACTATTTATATCAATAATCTGTCATGGTCCTTCATGATAATTGTACTTGTTTTAGGAATGTGTATTTGTTCTAGTCAGTTATTCATATGGTATTTGTTTTGATATCGCTTTCGAATACATTGCAATGTGGTGTGGTGGGCTTGAGATGAATGCTCTGTGATGATAATAGTCTTGTAATGAAATTGTTTTGATAATCGGGTTTGTACTTGAGCTCTAATTGGAATGCTTACTCTACATCCGATAGCAATATCAAAATGTTAAATCTTAGCTTTATGTCGATTTCATTTGTTCACATGATGTTCTATTTCTTGTGAAGATGTCTTCGCTCATTCTCGAGTCGTAGCCGCCATGTGTCTAATGATGCACCATCCTCTCGAACAATATCCAACCGCAGAGAAGAAGAGGAATATCGAAAAGGCCCACGGGCGATTTACCATCACGAAGGTCGATCGCCTAGGACCCTATCAATCCTCGCCGAAAGCGGCGTCGCGATTCGGAGAATGGTCGGAATAGTTGCACGGAACGGATCAAGATCACCTACGATTCGTGGAAGGTGGTGCCCGACCATCGAAAACCGCCAGGTCTTGGCGGAAATTCTCGCATCGCTCGAGATCCCCAGTAGAACTACTAGACTCCGGCGACGACACGCTGCGTTACAGCGCGCAAAGCGTGGAAGAACCTCAAGAGCACGCTTGTCAAGAACTACATGGAGAAGGATCTGCCGCCTTCCACAAGTATCTGTTCTTGGAAGAGTCTGGGCCGAAGTTTGTGGCGAAGAAGACGACAGATGAATTTAAGAGTGAAAGTGCGACGCACACGCCCTCCAGTAAAAACAAGCACCCCACGCACTCGGCACGGCATGGTATGCGGGTAAAGCCCCGATATGGAGGGATCAGAACAGCAGCGAAAGCGCTTGAATCTCTCCTGCTATTTCGAGATCACCGATGTGCGCTACCGACATGGGTTATTTGCGAGGTTATGTATTCGCCCACGGGAAGTGTACTTTCCAAACCCGAAGACCGTGAAGTGTCCCAACGCTCGTAAGATATCGAACTACCTAGTTTGTAATCACTCCATAACTTCATAGGAAGTGAAATGACATGTCGGGCTATATTGTAGATAACGTTGAGTGCACAATCTTCCCAAGGCTCATTCCAGTGCGGATAGGGAGAAAGATATACTCTCTGCCCCTAGGAAATAGTGAGCATCCGGTCGCACGAGAGGCGCCGGTGTTTTTGTTACATGGGAACAATGGTTCCAAGCGGACTCGGATCGCATCGAGTAGGAAGAGAGCCAAAGCCGAGCACGATGCAAAGCTACGAGAGGATCTTCGCATCCTCGAGATGAGCTCACCGAAAAAATCAGAGCGAGGTCAATTGAAAAAGTCACACAGAGGTCACTCAATCCTTTGAGGAAAGGATTCGTATGCTCGAGCAAAAGCAGATAGAGACCTTTGAGGAAAGGATTAAGGGATTGCAAATGCCAAGTCGGTTGGAAGCCCCGCCTTACTATACCGCTTAGCCACTTCCCAAACATCCGAGTAGTCATTCCAACCCTAACCCTCCCACAATAGGTGATGACAGATTTTCCGTCGATGACATCCGTAATAATTATTATCTCTCGAATGCTCAATCCATTGATAGGCTGTTGGAGTAGCTAATTTTGTACCGCTATGTACGAGGTGGCTACGGCGCAAGCTCCAAGTGAGATATGTCTCTGCTGCCCTAGATGTCGCTTGGGGCAGTGTATCCATCCGATCGAGCTTTGGTGCACGGCAAATCTAGCGCGGGTTTCGCAAAAGTGAATGTGGACGGTGTTTGTGCCAATTTCGAGGCCGCCCCGCTGAAAATTCCCCAAACGATGAGGTCATGACTCTAGGGCAAGCCGTTGGAACATTCATCCAAAGGCCCAAGGAGGACATCCGCTCGAGCTACTCGCCCGGTGTCAACTTCACGGAATGTCTGCGAAACGGCATCAAGTCCACGGACTGGATCGCCGGTTACTCAGACCGACACAAGGCAAGGGCCCGCCGCATCACATGCATCTACACCTCGTGCTCGATCGCCTCTTGTGAAGTTGACCTATACAAAGCGAGGCAAAGGGCAAGGGCAAATCGAAGACGATCGAGTCCTCTCGATATCCCTTCTTGCCGCTGGGTCTTAAATACAAGCTAGGCGAGCCGCTTGTTCGAGAAGTTAGATAGCCCTACCCTAGGACCGGATTGCACGGAATTACATACATGGTACATGGAACACCAACAAGCCGTTGATCAACGACGCCGGGTGTCACCGCAAGTTCAAAGAGGATCATTTTAACCACGTGTATCAAGACGCCGTCTTCACGGTGACCTTCGACGACTTGTTCTGTCTCTTCAACCTCGACGAGCTCGACGCCTCACTCATACGATCTCGACATCGTAAGTGTGTACAATCACGGTCAATGTTCGTGTAATATCGATAAATGTTATATATAACTCCTAGCTTTTGTATAATAGATACATGATCGGAAGCCAAAGAAGGAAATCACCGGTAGGTTTCTCGACCCACACATTGTCTCTCGAAAGCAAAGCATCATGGCGAATGCAACATTCGCCGAGAATTACGTTATAGATTTTTTCATGGCTCACCGCAACAAGGAATCCATACTTTTGCCCTACAACCGTAAGTAAGTAGTGTTACACTCTGGCTATACTTGTTGATTTGTACTTTATAAGCAACACTAACTTAGGTTTAATGACCATGCCGGCATACCCGTAGGTACCATTGATTCTAATTGTAATTATACCAAAACGGAAATACGTAATATACCTAGATTCCCTCTGAGGGCCACTCACAACTTTACAACTATCCGAGTTTAATCATCGTAAACACATTTCCTCCATAGAAACTCTATTGTAGTCTTTCCTTCCTTTGCAATGGCTAAGGCTAACTTCTTGGAGTCACGAGGGTGTTCGACGTGTTACATGCTAAAGGATGGAATATGAAGGAAGGACGCCGACATGATCAAAATTCCTTGCACTTGCTAGCTAGTACACATTAATCCTATATAACACTTCGTAGCAATGCCTCTCGAACTAACCAATTTATTTTTGCGGTGCTACCAAAGAAATTACCGTCCGCAACGTCTGTGGATACTATGTTTGCCACAACATGCAACTACTCATCGGTTCGCGATCACCAATGATCCTCGTGTTTGTCAATCTTTCAACAATTATTTCATATATACTTACCAATTTATATAAGCCCTAATTTAACCTTCATATCGACAAAGTTGCGACCATCATTGCCGAAATCATATGGAACAGAGCGAGCTCATAAAAATTCGATCACACCTTGCGCCATTCCCTAATGATGTGTCATAAATCCAAATGGGAGTTTCCACAAAGTGTAGCGATTGAACTTGATTGGGATAGATTGAACATAATGGTACATGTGTGTAAATTAATGTACATTAATGGTTAATTTTAGTTAATTGATTTGTGAATTGATGTGATTGTTTCAAATGAATGTAATTTTGTTGTGCTTCAAAATGAATGCAATTTTGATGTGCTTCGAAATGAATGAGAATTGGATGTGCTTGTTTCAGAGGGCATGGCTAGCATTTCTGAGGCTAGCCAATAAACGTAAATAGATTTAGCGATGTAAAGACTACCCGAGACGGTGCGTCAGCGATCTAAACCGCTCAGTGATAGTCGACTACCACGACGCGATGCAGAGATGAAACCGCTCGTGATAGTGAACTATCACGCACGGTTTCATCTACGATCGTCGCGGTAATCGACATCATCCTGCATTTTTTCATCTACGCATCGCTCGGGTAGTCGATTATCACGCATTTCGCTTGCATCTACAAACCGTCTGTGATAGTATGTATTACGCATTTCGGTTCAAAACCGTCTGTGATGACCTAATGCATTATCGACCCATAAACTCGAGCGGCTCACGGAACCGCTCTGTGATGGCGCTTGAACCGCTCAGAAAGGCCTTTTCTGTAGTAGTGCTTTATGTGAGAAATCTTCAGGAAAAACTTACTAAGGAAAAAAGAGTGCAACATCTCTACGTTCCAGGTTAATCTTCAGGATTAAGGTAAAATTTCAGGACCTTAAGTAGGTTATGATTTAGGGGTTTCTCCCCCTGATCCCTGTAGCTCTCTAAGCCACTTCATTCCAATGCCACGAACACATCGTTGGAAACTGGACACAGACAGAGACTTAGTGAATAGATCAGCTAGATTTTCATAAGACCTAGTTTGTAGGATCTTCACCTGACTGTTCTTCTGGAGTTCATGAGGATAGAAGAATTTGGGAGCAATTTGCTTTGTGATATTACTCTTAACATATCTCATTTCCATTTGTGCAACACAAGTAGCATTATCTTCATAGATAATTGTGGGGTATCGATGGTGTTAATGCCACATGAATTCTGGATATGGCTAATCACTCGTCTGAGCCAAACTCATTCACATGAGCCTTCGTATAGTACAATAATTTCTGAGTGGTTGGTAGAAGTAGCTACCAAAGTTTGCTTAAATGATCGCTAAGAGATGGCTACACCACCACAGAGAAATACAAACCCAATCTAAGATTTGGCACTATGCAGATCAGACATATAGCCAACATCCGTATATCCCACCTTGGTCAAGTCTTGGTCCTTCTAGTAAAATAAGCAAAGATCTTAGGTACCTTAGAGGTATCTTAGAAGAGTTTTAACACCAGCTCAATGCCTTTTAATTGGAGCTGCATTGTGTCTAGCCAATAAGTTGACCACAAACACAATATCCGGCCTTGTGTAGTTCGTAAGGTACATCAGTGCTCCTATGGCGCTTAAGTATGAAACTTATGGTCCTAAAACTTCTTCACTTTCCATCCACGGTCTAAATGGGTCTTTATCCACATTTAGGGATCTCACTACCATGGGGTCTTTAAAGGATGAGATTTATCCTTGATGAATTTCTCCAGTACCTTCTTGGTGTACGTAGACTAGTGTACTGGGATTCCTTTAGGGAAGTGCTCTAGCTATAGGCCTAAACAATACTTGGTTTTACCCAAGTCTTTTATCTCAAACTCCGTCACAAGATAAGAAGTTGCTTCCTTTATGTCCTCCGCGGTTCTGATGATATTCAGATCTTTGACATAAACTGAGATGATACAAAATCCATTCTAGGACTTCTTTATAAACACATAGGGACAGTCATCATTATTTGAGTAACCTTTCTTCAGGAGAAAGTCACTTAGTCGGTTGTACTACATTCTTCCCAATTGTTTTAATCCATATAGCGACCTCTATAGTTTAACGCTATACATGTTGCGATTAGTTTTATTAGGATCCAGAATTTTGACTCCTTCCGGGACTCACATATAGATATCTGTATCCAATGACCCATATAAATATGTGGTCACTAAATCCATCAAGTGCATTGTTAAATTCATGCTAACCGCCATTGATATTAAGTATTAGAATGTTGTTCCACTCATCAAAGGAGAGTAGGTTTCATCGTAATCAATGCCGAGTCTCAGTGTGAACCCTTGTGCTACAAGCCTCGCTTTGTATCTTACCACCTGGTTGTTCTCATTTATCTTTCGGAGGGAAAAAACCCATTTGGATCCTATAGGGAACAATTTAGGAGGTGTTTCGGTGACACGACTGAATACTTTCCTTTTATTAAACAAGTGCAATTATGCCTCAATTACTTCTTTACATTTGACCTAATCTGAGCGCTTTTGGCACTCTGCCTTGGACTTAGGTTCTCGATCCAGTTCAAGAGTTTTAGTAATTTTAGAAGAAAAAAAATTGAAATAATATTAATTTAAAAGATAGTTACAAAAATAAATAGTCGATTTTTTTTTACAAAACTAGGCGCTTGTCGCTCCTGTCGCCATTCCAATTGGCGACAGGGGGCTCAATAGTACAAAGAGCTCCTTGTCGCCAGTTGAATTGGCAACAGGTCCCTATCGCCAATTCAAATGGCTACAGGGATCCTCTCTACTCCTTTTGTACTGACTATTTCCAAGCACATATTTTGTCAGCAAATCACACTGATATTATATAACATTTAGCACAACGTCATAACATCTTTTGTCGATAAATCATAATGATATTACATAACAGTCAGCGCAATGTCATCACATACTTTGTGGACAAATCACACTGATATTACATAACATTCAGTACAATGTCATAACACCTAGTTTTTGACAGATCAAAGTGATATTACAAAGCATTGGGCACCACATATTTCAAAAGGATGAAGCTTTCCCGTGGCCACGACCTCAACGTCTGCCATGTGGACCGCCTCGAGTGGGGCAGTCGGATGAGGTCCCCGCAGCGACGTCTGGACTACCGATGTCTCCTTCGTCCTGTGGATTTATTATAGGGCATTTCTTGAAGGTGTGCCCAGACTCCCTACAAATGGAGCACTTCTTCATATAACGCCAGACTTCTGCTTCATCCATGTCGTTCCTGATGTGCCGTACTTGTTGTCAGCCAAACTTTTCATTCAACTTATCAATGCCCGTGGCCTAGATAAGTTGCTCCTAGGTCGGATGGCCAGTGAAATGGCCAACCACAGCGTAACCATACATCTCGGCACTCCAGGTTTACATCACCTCCTTCTTGTTGAAGTAGTCGGAGAGGTACTAGTCGGGATGCTGCGCCACTGTCGAACATGCTGCCATGACAAGGGAGCAGGGCTTATGCAGAAGAAGGGGCTTGTTGCAAGTACATACTCAACTAGCATGATGTAGCGTGCACTCGTGAGTGATCCTCTCGCGGTTCGTCCCACGATGTCCTTTATCCTTGCACATTATCTTGAAGCGAAGCTCCCTTGTGCCCATCTGGTCGTACTCCCATGGCACACGAGAGCCTTCGTTAACGATGAGGTTGTCAAACTAGCATGTGTTTTACTCAGATGGAACCGCCTGCTGGTCGACATCATCCTTGTCATTGGATCCTTCATCTTTTGACAATGCCATGTAGTTCTGATCTTCGAGATCCATCCTTTTCACTAGGGCTTCCAGCTCCTCACCCTCGTCAGCAAGTCCACTAGCTTGCCTGACTAAAGGAGCTCCTTCCGCAGGGTCTTCATCAATAGCATCGGCAACTCTGAAACCTTCAGCCATTGTGTGCACCGCGCTGTGGCTGGAGCCTCCGACTTCTTCTTCGGCATCACCACCCCCTTCTTGTTCGGCTGTCGATGCAGGAGTGGGCTTCGCATATGCCTAGGCTAGAAAGACCAAATCCCACTATTTCGCCCTCGCACTACGTACATATGACTACCATGACCTTGTTTCCTTGAGCACTAACTCCCAATATGTGCCCTGTGTTGGTCAGGGGGCAAGGCAACTCAATCTTAGATCATACACAACATGGTCCAAATCGAATGAGTGAAAAAAACCACCACATCATAGCGCCCCATTTACGCTGCTCTGGTCTTGTTAGGGGCACGGTCGCCGATTGGAAATAATGCAAATCAATCCTATCGGGACCCCCAAGAATAGTCCCCTGATCGTAGTAAATTCTAAAGTTGGTGGTGTCCGACATATTTGACATACTGCACCGTAAGCAAGATTTTCATGATTAACCACATATCTAAAACTAAACTATCCACCAAAAATGATTATGTACAACATACTACACTATGTAACCATACATCTAAAACTATGTAATCCATTCGGTTAAAAAAAAACTACCTAACAGGTGGGCGACCGGATGGGCAGCGCTTCGCAAGCTTCTCTCCTCCCTTTGCTCCTCTCCCTTCCCTCTTTCTCTTTTTTCTGAATAAAAGTGAGTTTTCCCTTAATTTTAGGGTTTTAAGGGTCTTTTATAGGGGAGACAGTGTCGCCATTTGGAATGGTGACAGGGACTTGTGGGATCCGTATTGCCATTTGAAATGGTGGTTTTCCAAATTTTAAAATTAAAAATTGAAGGATCCCTATGGCCATTTGAATTGGCGACAGGGACCTGTCACCAATTCAACTGGCGATAGGGAGCTCTGTGTACTATTGAGCCCCCTGTCACCAATTGGAATGGCGACAGGAGTCTGCCGCCATTCCAATTGGTAAAAAAATCGACTATTTATTTTTGTAATTATCTTTTAAATTAATATTATTTAAAAATAATAATTTCAGAGGCAAAATATATGACAACAACTGTAGTCTTTCTTTTATACGACCCTAAAGAGTCCACATAATTTGTGGAATTTCTTCATTTATTTCTTCCAGCTCCTCGTGATTTCCAATAATGATGGAGTCTGGGTGTTCTGATTTCCCAGCTTCAGATTGTGCGTGCAAAGTTTTGTTGGGGTTACCATCCTCAGGATGGAACACTTCAGGGATTTTCTCAACATCAGGTTGAGTTCCTTCAACTGTCTTATGAAGCGATTTGTCTTGTTTGATTCTTTGTTTTTGCAGACGTCTCCGCAGAATTAAGTCCCGTGCGCCCAAAGGACTCCCCCTCTTCTTCGCATGAGGGGTATGAGTGGATTCAGTATCCATCTGGGCTACTTCCACTCTCTCTGATGTGTTCAATGTAGGTATTTGTGATTTTGTCACTCCCTTAAGATTAGTGAAGGTATCTAGCAGATTATTAGCTAGTTGTTGCAAGTCTGTTATTATACAAACTTCCAGTTCTGAGTCTTTAGTATGTGGGTCTAAGGACTAAATGCCAGTGACATTCCAATCTATTTCTCGGCATTCTTTAGAGTGGTACTTTCCTCCCCTAATCCTGGGAAATTGTCCTCATCAAAAATACAATCAGCGTACCAAGTCGTTTGCATATCCCCTATCATAAGCTCTAGGTATTTAATAATTGGCGAAGATTGAAAACCTACATAGGTCCCCAACTTCTGGTGAGGGCCCATGGTTGTACGCTGCGGTGGTGAAATTAGCACGTATACAACACATCCCAATTTTCACAAATGGGACATACTTGGTTCTTTTCCACGCACTAATTGCAATGGGGAAATAGGGTGATATGCAGTTGGTCTGAGTTGGATTAATGCTGCAGCATGCAACACTGCATGGCCCCAACAGCTGGTGGGTAGCCTACAATTGTGTAGGAGTAGCCTTGCAATAAGTTTTATTCTTTTAATTAACGACTCTGCAAGGTCATTTTGGGTGTGAACATATGGTACTAAGTGCTCTTCTTTAATGCCCAGAGCTATACAATAACCATTGAATGCCTTTGAGGTAAACTCGTCAAAATTGTCCATTCAAATAGATTTAATCCATTCATCTAGAAAATTGGCTTTAATCTAATGATTTTGGCAATTAACTTTGCAAAAGCATGGTTCCTTGTAGATAGCAGGCAAACATGGGACCATCTAGTAGAGGCATCTAGTAGCACCATAAAATATATAAAAGGGCCCGACAGGGGTTGTATAGGTCCACAAATATCACCTTAAATTCTTTCTAGAAAGCTAGGTGATTCTTCTCTAAGTTTCAGATGAGTGGGTCTACTAATCAACATCTCTTTGGCACAAGCAGGGCACAAGAAGTCTTTAGGTGTAGGAAAGTCTGTGTTTTTTATGTTATGGCCAACAAAATTATTAATGATTCTTTGCATCATTTCTGGGTGTTTAACAAATGTTTTCATCGCAATATAAACTTCAAGTTTTATATATGTGTAGTACAATCCTGGTGAGAAAGAAAGAAGTTAATTTTTTGACCACTTGCTTCTAGTATTCATTAGACTTATTCATGAGTAGGGGTGAAAACAGATTAGATACGGACGGATAATGGCTCTGCCATATTTGTTTTCATATTTTTTTCCCAGATCCGGATACGAATACGAATAGCTCGGATATGAATAATATCGAATACGAATACAGAGCGAATACGAATCAAAACGAATACGGTCGCGGATATTTTTTGAAACATGAAAACCCCTTAAATTGTATGCCAGAAATTAACGAAAACATATAACTAGTTTATTTGATGCAAACATTCATGAATTGTTCATATTTTTAGTAACCACACATAATATTGGCACTAGCAACCTGCATTAACTAGTTCATCACAAACATAACACTTAGTTTACCATATTTAGCTCATAAGTTATACCTCACAAAGTCACAAGTCATCACGCATTCACACTTAGTTCATCACATGCATAAAACTTAGTTCACACTAACATTCATCGGGCTAGATGGTTAATCTATACGCAAATGACCTGTAATATCCCAAAGTATATTACCAAAAATAAAATTTAAAAAGTAATTATTTATTGATTTTCTAGATTTAAAAGAGTTTTCTTGGTTAAAAGAAAAATAATAAAATAAAGTCAATTATTTAATTTCCTAATTATTTTATGTCAAAAATAAAATTTATTGAGTTTTCTGGGATTTTATTGATTTAAAGTGAAAAGGAAATTCTAATTAATTTCTTGATTTTTTGGATTTTAAAAAGGGTTTTCCTATTTTTCTAAATAAAAATATTTTATGTGCAAAAATAAAAACCAACTTTAAGTTGGAATTAATTTTATTAAGTTCAAAATAATTCAAGGAATTTATGTGATTTTTTCTAGAATTTTTTTAACTCCATTTGCTATTTTCTAAAAGGCTATTTGATTTGTTGTATTTTCTGAAATTTGAAAATCAATTAAAATCTCCTTTTCTCTTTTGGGCTGTAAGGACCTGACCCGAGAGGGCCCAAAGGGGTCTCCCGGGATGTCCTCCAGAACCATCCAGGGGATCTCCAAGACCACCCGAAGGTCCTCTAGGACCACCCAAGAGGTCTCCAAGACCACCCGAAGGTCCCAGCCTCTGTGCGCAACGAGCTAGCCCCAAGATCAACACGCTAGCTCGCACAGAATCAACAAGTGGTGACATCACATCCATACAACAAACTTAAGATGAAGCAGACAAATTAATATTTATAGATAAAAGACTTTATGGTCAAGCTTGTTTATAGGGTGCCACGCAGGGCAAACAACAAAAGAACACTTGCAACGGAGAACAAAATACAACGCGGAGCCACTCGGCGAGCCACAGGCTATCGATTGGAGGACGTCCCCTAGTCCACGAGGTCTTCAACAAACTCCTCCACGTAGTGCTCGGAGCACCCGGGGAGGTCTTCAGCTGCTGATTAACCAAAGGGCACAAGCCATGAGTACTTTGAATGTACTCAGCAAGCCATAGGGAAATAATGCAATAACATTTATGCAAGGCTTAACAAGAAAGCTATAGGGTTAGTTTGCATAAAGCAGCATTTAATAGAAATACAATAAGTAGATTGCAAAGCACCAGGTGAAAAGGTAGTACGTAAGTAAACAAGTTCTTTGAAAACAGCCTACAACCACCCAGGTCGAGAGCACCGACCACTCGCGACCACCTTGGTCGTGAGCCAAGCCACCCGAAACCAATCACCATTTTTAGAAAAGATCTACCCCTTGCGTGAAAGAATCAGGCATGTCCATAACCGAGGACGCGACTATTCGAACAGATTTTACACTCTGCAGAGGTTGTGCACTTTACCCACAAGACACAAAGTCCTCTAGCTGGTTGGGCACCCGTCGATGCCCCTGCTCACTTCCTTTGGTAAGCAGTCTAGAGCTCGTGACAAGGCCTTTACAAAGGTCAGTCCTGACTTGGTTATGCCCGCTAAGGATTCGCCATGCTTAGGCCCCCTCTTGCGCCATTTCGACCACCACGACATAACCGCATTAGGACCTCGCTAATTAGTTGGCCAGGACCACCCCACCCTAGACTTGTGGTTGCACGAGAATGACCTAGATCAATGGCGTACAAGGTTAAGTCCTTAGTTGGCTGCTCAGGCAAGTCAGACCACAAACCCAGTGTGCTCAAGGCACCCACTACTCACTCCCTGACTACTCGCCCGAGCATAAAACATTTTCTGGTTCAACCCGGCCAAATGACCATTCTGGTCTTGGCACACAAATTTTAACAATAGTGGCATTGCCATAGTTCCATAGTTCATTAATTAGGTTCAACATTCTTTAAGTTATGAGATTGCGAGACCAATCGTCTACTAGAGCATGACTAAGCAATCTAGCGCACCCATGTTGGTATACAACGACATAACCAACTAAAATAACCCATCCTACGGATGACAAAGGATACATGTCAACATGTTGCTTTCAACCATACCAAGGAGTCATATTGGCAAGTGGTGATTAACTACTCCCAGAACTATTTTCTATAAAACTAGCCATGCATGTTTATATCAAAACAATAAACTTTTGCAAAAAATGGGTTCAATATGATCAAAGGTCTATGACTTACCTTCACTGAAGAACTAAAGGTCTTCTGCTAAGAAAGCTGGGTCCAGAAGGTCTTCGGAACAGCTGGATCCTACATGTTTTCGAAAAGAGCCAAGTCAATAAAAACCACTTCAAAAAGAAAACCAAAGAACTCACCAAACCAGGGCTGAAAGAAAGCAAAGATTTTGACAAGGGAAAGAGGTGGAACCACTTCAAAAGAGAGCTTGAACAAAGGTGGCCGGGAGAGCAAATGAGAGTGAGTGAGGGGAAGCGAAAAGAAAGGCGAAAAGAGCTCCCATGCACTCTATTTATAGCGGATAACAGGCCCCCGGGTGACCAGACGAGGCGGCGAGACTCGCGGGGGCTCGGTGGGGTTCAGCGGAGGCAACAGAATTAAATGCGTATGTTGCTATGGAGGCAACAAATTTTAAATGCGCATGTTGATACAGTGACGGCAGCATTTAATGCGCGTTTCGCATGGAGAAAAAGAGGAAAGTCACGACCGAGAGGAGTGGTCATGACCCAAAGGAGAGGTCTTGACCACAATGGAGGTCATGACCGCAAGGGTGGTCTTCACAAAAGACCAACGAGGGTGGTCTTTACAAAAAGATCACAGGGAGGTCCCGACCAAACGAGGTCGTGACAAAACGACAAGAAGAGGAGGTCGCGGCCTCAAGGGGAGGTCACGGCAACACGACAAAAGAGGAGGGCGCGGGATAGGTGGTCTTCGCAAAAGACCAAGGAGGGTGGTCTTTACAAAAAGACCGCAGGGAGGTCCCGACCAAAGGAGGTCGTGACAAAACGACAAGAAGAGGAGGTCGCGGCCTCAAGGGGAGGTTACGTGCAGCGGAGCGGAGCCGTCCGATTTTGATCGGGTGGTTCAACTAGGCGCGCTCACGCGAAGAGAGAGAAAAGGGCTGATGGCCGGAGCGATCTAGACTGGGGAAAGTCTGGACCCTTAGATCCCAAACGAAGGGAGGTCTCAACGGTCAAGATGAACACAAGGGAGGTCTCAACAGTCAAGATGGAGCAAAGGAGATCTCGACGATCAAGACCAACACAGTGGAGGTCTCAACGGTCAAGATGAACACAAGGGAGGTCTCAACAGTCAAGATGGAGCCAAAGGAGATCTTCGACGGTCAAGACCAACACAGGGGAGGTCTCAACAGTCAAGATGAACACAAGGGAGGTCCAAGGGAGCACGGGGAGGTCCAGATGAACACGAGGAGGTCCGAGAGAAAGAGGAAATCAACCCGAATTTAGAATTTTTAAGTTCAAGGATGTTTGAAACACAAACCCGAGCTTGAAACACCTGGGGGTGGTCGTGACCTAAAGGAGGGTCCAAACCAAGGGATAATTCAAACGGAGAAGGAGGTCTAGACTACAAGGAGGTCTAAACCCCGAAAACATATTCAAACCAAAAAAGAGGTCTGAAGGAGGTCTGAACTAAAGGGAAGTCCAACTAGAAGAGAGGTCAAGGGAAAATCTAGAGGGGTCCTAACCAAAGGGAAATTGCGACCAACAGGGAGGTCGCTACTCAAAAGGGTGGTCTTTGCAAAAGACCAAGAGGAGGTCCAAACGGGAAAAAGGTCATAAAAGGTTAAGGGAGGTCTAGAGAGGACAGATCAAACAGAGAAAAAGGAAAGCAAGACCAGAACTCGAACAACTCCAAATAAACCGAACTTTGGTATTAATTGAAGTTTGATTTAGTCACTTTAAACACTCGAATTTTTTCGAAAATCTCAAGTTAAGCTTTGAACTCTCATCAAAACCAAATGGTTCTTTTTATTTTGAAAACTTTTAAGAACTCCAGAAAATTGGGATGTTACAGACTTACCCCCCTTAAAGGGAATCCCGACCCCGGGATTCGGGCTGGCTAGGGAATAGGTGCGGAAACTCGGTCTTCAAGTCCTATTCACGCTCCCAAGTGGCTTCTTCTTCAGAGTGGTTGCTCCACTGGACCTTGCAGAACCGGATGACCTTGCTTCTTGTCACGCGCTCGGATACTTCCAGGATCTTGACAGGTTGCTCCTTGTAAGAGAGGTCTTCTTGGAGGTTGACTGCTTCCAGGGGCATTTGCTCTTCTGGCACACGTAAGCACTTCCTCAACTGGTACACATGGAAGACATCATCCACTCCTGACAACTAAGGCGGAAGCTCCAACTTATAGGCCACTTCTCCTTTTCTAGTAAGGACTGGAAAAGGCCCGATGTACCTTGGTGCAAGCATCCCACTAATCCTGAAACGGCGCATTCCCTTAAGAGGTGATACCTTAAGATACACATGGTCTCCCGGGACAAATGCTAGGTCTCGACGATGGTTGTCTGCATAGCTCTTCTGCCTGTCCTGAGCGGTCTTCAGCTTCTCTCTTAGGGACTTGACTTGATCTTCGACTTCCTTCAAGAGGTCTGGTCCGAGCACTTGGCCTTCTCCTGATTCTGTCCAATACAGCAGGGTTCTACACTTTCTTCCGTAGAGGGCTTCAAATGGGGATATCTGCAAGCTTGACTGATAGCTGTTGTTGTAGAAAAACTCTGCATAAGGCAACATTCAGTCCCAACTGCTCTGGTTCTCTAGAGCACAAGCTCTCAACATATCTTCTAGAATCTGGTTTATCCTTTCGGTTTGTCCATCAGTCTGAGGATGGTAGGTTGTGCTGAAGTTCAGATTAGTGCCCAAAGCTTCATGTAACTTTTGCCAAAATCTTGAAGTAAACTGAGATCCTCGATCTGACACAATCTTCTTAGGCACTCCATGCTGACAAACAATCCTTGCCATGCATAATTCTACTAGTCTGTCTCCTAAGTAAGTGGTCTTTACTGGAATGAAGTGGGGAACTTTGGTAAGTCGATCCAGCACTACCCAAACAGAGCCATATCCGGCTTGGGTCCTGGGTAGACCAATGACGAAGTCCATACCAATCTCTTCCCACTTCCATCCTGGTATGCTCAAAGGTTGCAAGAGTCCAGGAGGTCTTTGATGATTAGCTTTAACTTGCTGGCAGACATCACACCGTGCCACATACTCGGTGATCTCACGCTTCATGCTAGGCCACCAATAGAATTCCTTGAGGTCTTGATACATCTTCATGCTTCTGGGGTGGATGGAGTACAAGGTTTCATGAGCTTCTTGGAGTATCAGCTGCTTGAGTTCTTTTTGATCCGGCACACATATGCGCTTGCCGAACCAAACAGTCCCTTGCTCATCTTCTGAGAACTCTATGCACTTGCCCTTCTTCATGTTGCTTTTGATCTCCCGAATGTCCACATCTTCAACTTGTGCCTTCCTGACCTAGTCTAGAAGGGTGGGTTGGACTTTTAGAGCAGCCAGGAAGCCCTCTTCTACTAACTCAAGCTTCAACTTCTGGAACTCTTCATGAAGTGTCGGCTGACTTTCCTTGATCATCAAAGTGTTGCAGTAGACCTTCCTACTTAATGCATCGGCTACCACGTTGGCCTTGCCCGGGTAATAGTGGATTCCAACATTGTAATCCTTGATCAATTCCAACCATCTTCTTTGCCTCATATTGAGATCTGCTTGGGTGAAAATGTACTTCAAACTCTTATGGTCAAGTACACTTCACAATGACACCAATAAGGTAATGATGCCATATCTTCAAGGCATGCACTACTGACGTACCAACTCTAGATCATGCGGGGTAGTTGACTTCATGAGGTCTTAGTCACGAGAAGCATAAGCCACTACCCTCCTTTCTTGCATAAAACACACCCAAGACCTTGACAAGATGCATCATAGTAGATCTCAAAGTCCTTTCTGACATCCGTAAGATCAATATCAGGGCAAAGGTCAAGTGCTTCATCAATTCTTGGAAGCTCTGCACACTCTAAGGCCCAACCAAACTTCTTCTCCTTCTTTAACAACTGGGTGAGAAGTCTTGCTATCTTGGAGAAGTCTTCAATAAACCGACGGTAGTAACCTGCCATGCCGAGAAAGCTCCTAATTTGAGGTACTGACTTGGGTGGTTTCAGCTGAGGACATCTTGACCTTCTCGGGTTGACAAAGAACTCCTTTTTCGTGACACAACATGGCCCAGGAAGGTGACTTCCTTCATCCAAAATTCACACTTTTTGAACTTTGCATAGAGTTGATGATCTCTGAGCTTGCTCAAGGCTAAGCGGAGGTGCTCTTCATGCTCTTCTTCACTCTTAGAGTACACTAGGATGTTATCAATAAAGACAATGACAAACTTGTTCAGATACTCCATGAACCCTTTATTCATCAGGTTCATAAAGTAGGCAGGGGCATTGGTTAAACCAAAAGACATGACTATGCACTCAAACAGACCATATCGGGTTGAAAAAGCTGTCTTGGGGATGTCTTCTTGGCGAATCTTCAACTGGTGATATCCTGATCTCAGGTCTATCTTGGAGAACACTCCGGTTCCTTTTAGCTGGTCGCATAGGTCATCTATTCTGGGCAAAGGGTACTTGTTCTTGATGGTGACCTCATTGAGTTCTCTATAGTCCATACACATCCGCTGAGTACCATCCTTCTTGGGGACAAATATCACAGGAGCTCCCCAAGGTGAGGAACTCGGTCTGATAAAACCCTTCTCAAGCATTTCCTCAATCTGCTTCTTCAACTCCACCAGGTCATCAACAGGTAGACGGTAGGGTCTCTTGGCTATTGGAGCAGTCCCTAGGACTAAGTTGATGACAAACTCTAGATCTCTGTCTGGCAGCATTTCGGGAAGCTCTTCTGGGAAGACGTCTGGGAACTCACAGACCACTGGGACATCCTCTAAAGACACGATTTGAACACTACAGACCAAAACTCTCTCTGGCTTCTCAGAGGTGGCTTCAAATTTCACTTTAACTCCCACTAGACTGACCAAAGAGATGCTTCTACCACCACAATCCAAAACTTCTTGATGTCTAGCCAGCCAGTCCATGCCCAAAATCACATCTAGAGATTGGGTGTCGATAAGGATTAGGTCGGCTAGAAACTCTACCCCTTCTATGATCACCTTAACTTGTGGACAACCCTGGTTCGCACTTAACTTCGAACCGGGGGATTGGACCAACAAGGAGGTCTTAAGAGGCAAAACTTTCAACTGATGCATTGCAGCAAAAATCTAAGAAGCGAACGAATGGGAAGCTCCAGAATCAAACAAAACAGTGGTTGGTGCTGAATGTACCAAGAACTTACCTAGCACGACATCAGGAGCTGACTGGGCCTCCTCTATGGCGACGTGGTTCACACGTCCTCTCCCAGGGGGTGGGGAGGTCTTGGTGGGCGCAGGGGAGGTCTGGGGAGCTCCACGACTTGCTCCCGGCACTGGAACTCTTGCTGGACTGGCACCTTGGTTGGATCGGACCTAGGCCGATCCTATCTTCTATGGGCAGTGGCTGGCATAGTGCCCTAGTTGATGGCAGTTAAAACATGTGATTCCCGGCGGGTTGCCGCTCCTAAGCGGGTTGATCGACGGTCCGCTTCTTTGGCGGGTCATGCGGACCGGAGGTCACGTAAGGAGTCGCTAGAGAGGTCCTGGAGGTGGTCAGAGGAGCAAAACGGATAGGGAGCTGAGCACTGGTTCGAGCTCTCTGCGGGTGACCTTGTCGAGCACCAGATTGTGACATCTTCCTTTTGTAAGACACGGCAAGCTCTCTGCGAGATTCTTCAATGAGCAAGGTCTTGTTCACCATCTGCTGGAAGTCGGTATAGTCATTGCCGATGACTTGAACCTTCAAACTTGGAATGAGTCCCCGCTTGAACCTTTTCTGTCGGGCATCATCTGTGGCAACATCCTCTGGGGCATACCGAGAAAGTTGAGTGAACTTGTTGAGATATTCAATCACTGACATGCTTCCCTGCTTTAACTCCCGAAACTCATTCTTCTTCATTTCCACCTTCCCATCAGGGACATGGGAATGGCGAAAGGCTTCAGAAAACTTTGCCCATGTGATGCTCTGGGGGTTCTCATGGGCGGCACAATAACTCTCCCACCACTCTGCTGCTGGGCCCTCAAGCTGGTGCGAGGCATAGAGGACTTTCTCCCGGTTGTCACACTGGGTGATGGCAAGCTTCCTCTCGGTTGAGCGCAGCCAGTCGTCTGCATTAAACAGCTCAGAGGAGCTAGAGAAGGTAGATGGACGGGTCCTCAAGAACTCTGCTATCCTTGACTGGGGAACAACTGGTGGCGGTGGCGGTGCAGCGACGGCTCGGCTACTCTGATTCAACGCTGCAAGCAAAGCCACAGCGGTCTGGTTCTACTGAGCTACCAGTTGATTCATGTTCTACATCATGGCGTTCTTAAGCTGAGTCTGGGCTGCCATGAACTGACTCATGCTCGAGTCTGCCTCGGCTGCTGGAGGAGGCGGAGGTGATGGCAACAAGGGGTCCGCTGGCTCCTCTTGACTGGCTGAACTGCGGGTCTGGACCATCTACATGACACCTTCTCAAGCTTAATAGATGAGAAGGAAAAAAGCACAATAGGTAAGAGGGAAAAGCACAAGGGGCGAGAGAGAGTAAGAGGAGAGACAGAGCACCTTAATTGGGGAAAAGCGGGTCACCCTTGAAAAGAAGTATGTTGCAAACATGCCACATGCAAATAAGAATTGAAAGTGAAGCAAGAGGATGTTTCATGAGACTGTAGCTCATCCAGATTTAAAGTTTGTCTCACTGTATAGCTTTCACTTTTTGGTGACTTCTATTTGTGGTCTTATAATCTTTTTAGTCAATGTGTGATATGCCTATCATGAATCTAAATTGTCTTATCACTTTGAACTACTTGTCTGGACATTGCTATATGGTATATGCATTTATATGAACTTGTTAGCTCTACTCAACCAAATTGGCTTGGATAATCCAGTAAATTGACTTGCAAAGCTTCTGGACTTTTACTCTTCATGCTCCTTCCCTTTCTGCTCTTGATGATCACATTGCCAAAGGGGGAGAAAACTGAGAAAAGCTTGCAAAAAATTGATATTCTAGTGTTAGAGGAAGTCTTTCAGCTACAGTTCACTTTGCTTGGCAGCTTTGACTCTTTGTCACCTCCTTTCACTCACTCTCCTCTGATTATTGAAAGTATTGTCAATGTAGTCATCAAGGGGGAGATTGTAAGACCAAGAGTTTTTGGTCATAATATAATGATGAATACATTGTCTCTGGAACTTGTTTGTGCTCTTCAACCGACTTGCATTTGAGTTCTCGCATGGGAAAATCGAAATCGATTCTTGTCGATTATCGGTAGTACCATTTTGTATATACGAACTACCGGCGCAAGATGACCATGGGTGTGTAGCGGTAGTACCGCAGTCTTGTTTT
Organism: Phyllostachys edulis; assembly: GCA_036346405.1. Classification (NCBI taxonomy): domain Eukaryota; kingdom Viridiplantae; phylum Streptophyta; class Magnoliopsida; order Poales; family Poaceae; genus Phyllostachys; species Phyllostachys edulis. The sequence continues at coordinate 44,290,945 of CM070567.1, forward strand.
CGAACGTGTTTTAGCTCAATCATTAGATCCCGATCCGAGCGCCCACGTGGCAAAAGGGCTTTGTTCGAAGTTTTTGAGCTTTTTCGTGTTGCGGTAATACCAAGATTGTTTTCACTTTAACTACCGCTGGCGGTAGTACCGCGAGTAGTTTACTGTAGTACCGCAAGTTATTTTCTCGCACGTTTTGCTCGGTTCGTTAGATCTTGATCTAACGGCCGATATTGAGATGAACGTTCGACCGCCCAAACGCCTCAAGGAATGTGAGCCCTTGATCCAAATCGACTACCGTTATTGTTGTAACGCTCGACCGTCCGAGACGAAAAGCTTTGTGAGTCGTTGATTTGGAACCCAATGGTTGATATTCACGGAACGTTCGGACCTTGAACAAGAAATGCTTTGAGGTTCGTGGAGAAGTTTTGCAAAACAATCATATCATTGATGAACGCGGTAGTACCGGTTGTCCCAGAGTACCGGTGTGTTAATGGCGGTAGTACCGCACTTGGTTTTTCGAAAGAGAAAGCTTCTAACAGTGCGCTTAAATGAAAATCGGATGATCTGGAGTCTTGGAGCGAACGACCAAGCAAGCGGTATGACCAAGACTTTGAACGCCGGTAATACCAAGACAAAGGTATGACCGCAATGTTGCGGTATGGAAATTCCAGAGAGCATGTTTTTGGAAGATCTTGAGATTTCTCAATGAGCGGTAGTTCAAGAAGAAGCTTTGAGCGCATACGACCGCATGTGCGTAGTACCGGACGATAATGGCGAGTTCCGATTATGCTCGAAAGTTGTCGCTTTGGGGTTTTGACCGAGGATATGTTAAATTTGTGAGCTATATCTTGTTGCATGTTGCATGATAGTGTTTATGGGTGTGAGTGAGCTAATGGATGGTCAAGTTGGATAACTTGTGCCAAGAATTGGTTTCTTGGTCTTTGCATGTGCGGGTTAGGTGTTGACGATTTAATCACGGTCGGTGATGTGATTGACTCGCACTAGGATGGGGAATCTGAGGTCTTGGAAGTCATGGATGTCAAGAGGTGGTTTGGATCGCGCTGGAGCACATGAAGATCAAGGGGTGCACGCTGGAAGCTACGGGATGGAGTCCTGGAGGCTTACGGCGTGGAGTTTGTTTTTCTAAAGACAGATTTGGAAGGAGTTCCAAATCTGATTGTTTTGATATAGAGTCCGTATTGGTGTCGTGTTGGACATGGATAGGACTCTAGGCTATAAGAAGAGGCAGAGGGTGCGCCTTGTGTAAGGGTTTTTTTTTATGTTACGATTTCATGAGATAAGTTTTTGATCTGTAGCTTTTCATGCTGGCAGAGCTACAGCTGTTTTACTGAGGTTTTGAGAGGTCTTTCGAATTGTGGCTTTGAGGGGTGCTTGCTAAGCACTTTGTAGACACAAATCAAATTAAGAAATAAAGCTCAGAATTGCTTCATCTTGTTTTTGATTTGCTGTTCCTTCTGTGCGCCTGAGGTGGTCTCTGTTGTGGAGCTACACAAGAGTCATCAGAGTTTCTGGAGTTCTTGTGCACAAGAAGAAGTTTGAATTAGGGGGTCAATTCGCTGCAATCATTCAACCCCCCTCCCCCCCTCTGATTGCCATTACGACCCTACAAGTGGTATCAGAGCAAGGTTGCAATGGCATCAGATCGAGATCGATTCTCAGGTAAGCCACCGTATTTCGATGGATCGGATTACATCTATTGGAAGACTCGTATGGAAGTTTTTCTGCAAGCTCAAGGTAATGTTATTTGGCAAAAGGTAGAAGCTCCTTATGAAGTCCCTGCTGTGATCACCAATAACATTACTGCTGATGTTGAAGCAAATGCTAAGGCTAGAAATATTTTGTTGCAAGGTTTAAGTCGGAATGAGTTTGTTAGAATTGCTAATATAAAATCGCTAACAAAATTTGGACAACACTTGCCGATTATCATGAAGGGTCAAAATCATTAAAGGTGTTCGTCAAAATCAATTCAAAAGGAGTATTCCAAATTTGAGATGAAACCGTGAATCAGAGATACTCTTTTGATCGCTTCAATAAAATCATTAGTGATTTGCAACTGCTGATGTGATTTATTCCGATTCTGACAATGCTAGATAGATTTTGAATGCTTTGGATATGTCTGTTTGGGAGGTCCTAGTCACTACAATCAATCATTCTGTTAATATGGAAACACTCACTTTGAATGATCTCTATTCTAAGATGAAAATACATGAGATTGACATTTTGGCCAGAATACACAAGTCAAAATCATTGGGTTTAGTGACTAATCAAACTGACAGTTCATCTAGCTCTTCTAGTTTCTCTTTGTCTGCTTTGAGTGCTATTTCAGATGAACAATTGGAAGAATTCCTGAAAGAACGACTTGTGCTCTTCTCAAATAGGGTGACTAAAGCAATCAATAATGTCGATCAAGGAGAAGAGGAGGTCCAATCGATGTTTTGAATGTGGTGAGCCTAATCACATTAAGGAAAATTGTCCCAAATTAAGAGGCAAGGAAGCTAAGGATGATAAAACACCACTTGGCGCTCAAAATTCAAGTTTGATTCAACCAAAAAGCAAAATTATCGAAAGGTCACAACAAGGTTCTTTCAAAGACTTGAGGAAATTGGATTAGCGATGTTGATTCGATAAATGACAATGAGGAAGACAAAAGAAGATAAAAGAGACTGATTTCACAGGGATGTGCTTTATGGCAAGTAGTGAAGAATTAATGATGATGATGATCTCTACAGTGACCCTGATGAGGTCAAGCCCTCTTATGCTGATTTATCACGTGATGTGCTGAAATTAACAAATGAGCTTAAAAAATACAAAAAGAAAGTAAAGAAACTGATCTTGTTGTTGATAGCTTGAATTCTGAAATTGATAGACTTAAAGCTGCTATTCCTGATGATGAATCATGTGAATCATGACAAGTTTTGCATTCTGAATTGAAAGTTGCTAGGTCAATACATGCTGATTTTGAAGAGTTAAAACTAGTGCATGCAACTTGTGATGATAAGCTGAAACTTGCTTCTGTTGGAATTGAAAAACTGAAATCTAGCTCAATTTGTTTAGAGTCAAGTACTGTGAATGCTCAAATTAAGACTTGCTCTAATTGTGAACTGCTAGAAGCTAGATTAAAGTCATCTCAGGATTCTATACAACAAATGCTTTATCATGAGACATTTTCTTGCACAAATTGTCTCAAGCTCACAACTGAAATTGATGCTTTGACTAGACAATTAAGTGAGTTTGCTGAAAAAGAAAAGATGTCTCAGTCCAGTGCTTCTAAGAAAATCTTGAGCTATTCTGTTAATTACACAACCTGTCCTAAATTGGCTAAAGAGAATGAATATCTTAAAGACACTTTGGAAAGGTTCTCATTTGGTAAGAAAAATTTGAACATGATTCTAGACAAATCTAAAGTAAGTACTAAAACTCAAGGTCTAGGATTTAATTCTACTGAACATGCCAAGAATCATCCTCCCAAAGTTCTTAAGCTTCTAGAATCTGAAAGTTTGAAATTGAATCAACCTAAACATGTTGTGTTCAAATCACTGGTTTTGGAAAGGATTCTATTACCAAAGTAAGCATCAGAAAGAGTAACACCGAAATTACATATCAAGAAATGTATCGCTGCACTTCTCATGGTAAAAAGGACATGTGGTTAAGTTTTGTTTTCGAAAAGCAAAGAAAGAAAAAAGAGATAGGCTGAGAAAGAATTTTCATGCTCCTTTTGTCTTCACTAAACAAGCTGATACACAATTGATCAGGGTGACACCTAAACAATATTCTGGCCGATAGCATGCAGAAATCAGAAGTGCTTTTGTTGCTCCTACTCTTCGTGTGTCACAGTATTGGGTTCCTAAATCATGTCTTACTAAACCCAGTACTGTGAGACCGATATTTACTTAATGTAGGTACAACAATTGAGGAAGGGGAACATATGGTTGGTTGATTCAGGATGTTCTAGGCATATGACTGGTGATTCAAAATGGTTCTCCTCCCTCACTAAGGCATCCATTGATGAACTGATTACTTTTGGAGATGCTTCAACTGGAATTGTGATGGCAAAAAGTATTGTGCGTGTTAATGACAAGTTCATTCTCAAAGATGTTACTTTCGTAAGTAAATTGAAATACAACTTGCTTTCGGTTTCACAATTGATAGAAGAAAATCTTGATGTAAGCTTTAGGAAACATGCTTGCAGGGTTTTAGATGCTTCTGAAGATCTTGTGTTTAATATCTCTCGGTTAGGGAAAGTTTTTAAAGCTGATTTCAATCATTCTCTTTCACCTAATGTTAGATGTTTGGTAGCTTCTGAATCCAGAGATCTTTTCTTTTGGCACCGTAGACTAGGACATATTGGTTTTGATCATCTTGTTCGAATTAGTGGAATGGATCTCATTAGGGGGCTGCCTAAACTGAAAGGTGATAAAGGTCTTGTTTGCTCTCCTTTTCGACATGGTAAGAAGGTTGCTGCTCCACATTTTCCTATTTCTGTAATCATCACAGATGGCCCTGGACAATTGTTGCATATGGACACTGTAGGTCCCTCAAGAGTTCAATCTGCTGGAGGTAAATGGTATATTCTTGTGATTGTTGATGATTTCTCTAGATATTCTTGGGTGTATTTTATGGTGTCTAAGGATGAAGCTTTTGGTCATTTCAAATATTTATTTCTCAGACTCAATAATGAATTGAATGGTGCTGTGAAAGTAATAAGAAGTGATAATGGGACTGAATTTAAAAATTCTTTGTTTGCTTCCTTCTGTTCTGAGAAAGGTTTGGAACATCAATTTTCTTCTCCACGGGTTCCACAACAGAATGGCGTTGTAGAGAGGAAAAATAGAACCTTGGTTGAGATGGAAAGAACCATGCTTGATGAACATGCTACTCCTAGGAAGTATTGGGCAGAGGCTATCTCAACTGCTTGTCATGTCTCTAATAGAGTATTTTTGAGAGCCTCACTGCACAAGACTTCTTATGAGCTGAGATTTGGTAAAAAGCCTAATGTTTCTCACTTCAGGATTTTTAGATACAAATGCTTTATTCTCAAGCATGGTAATCTGGACAAATTTGAATCTAGATCAACTGATGGCATATTTCTTGGATATCCTCTTCACTCACGTGGCTTTCGAGTGCTTAATCTTGAAACTAACAAAATTATTGAGACTTGTGAGGTTACGTTTGATGAGTTCAGTACTAATTCCAGAACTGATGATTGGTGACATTCATGAAAGGGTAACACGTTCTAAGTTTACTTCTCCTGACTCACATGCTCATTCTACTTTTGTTGCCTCTTTTGAGCCTAATGATGTAAGTCACGCTTTATCTGATGAGTCTTTGATCAATGCCATGCATGAAGAATTAGAAAACTTTGAGCGAAACAAAGTCTAGACCTTAGTTGAACCTCGTCATGGACATAATGTAATTGGAACTAAATGGGTTTTTAAAAATAAACAAAGTGAGGATGGTGTTGTTGTTAGAAATAAGGCTAGACTTGTTGCTCAAGGATTTTCTCAGGTGGAGGATCTTGATTTTGGTAAAACTTTTGCCCCTGTAGCCAGATTAGAAGCAATTCGAATTCTTTTAGCCTTTGCTGCATCTAAAGGATTTAAATTGTTTCAAATGGATGTTAAAAGTGCTTTTCTTAATAGCTACATTGAGGAGGAAGTTTATGTTAAGCAACCACCTGGCTTTGAAAATCCTAAGTTTCCTAATCTTGTCTACAAACTCTCAAAAGCTTTATATGGTTTGAAGCAAGCTCCTAGAGTATGGTATGAGAGGCTCAAGCTTTTTCTATTAAAAAATGATTTTCAAATGGGCAAAGTAGACAAAACTCTGTTCACACTTCGACATGGCAATGATCTATTACTTGTTCAGATTTATGTGGATGATATCATCTTTGGGGGCTCCTCTCATGCTTTGGTTTTCAAGTTTTCAGATACTATGAGCAAGGAGTTTGAGATGAGTATGATGGGGGAGTTAACTTACTTCTTAGGATTGCAAGTAAAACAGACCAAGCAAGGAAATTTCATTCACCAAACCAAATATACAAAAGACTTGCTTAGGCGTTTTGACATGGCAACTTGCAAACCCATCTCTACACCAATGGGGTCTACAAATGTTCTTGACCCAGATGAAGAAGGTGAGGCAGTGGATCAAAAAGAATATAGAAGTATGATTGGTTCTCTACTCTATTTGACTGCTTCAAGACCGGATATACACTTTGCTGTATGCTTATGCACTCGATTTTAAGCATCACCTCGTGCATCTCACCGACAGGCTATGAAAAGGATTCTCAGGTATCTCCAATCAATCTTAGAATTTGGTCTTTTCTATTCATCTTCATCCTGTCTTACTTTGCGTGCATTCTCAGATAGTGATTTTGCGGGGTGTAGGATTGATAGAAAAAGCACATCTGGCACCTGTCACTTTTTAGGCACATCACTAGTGTCTTGGTCTTCACGAAAATAATCTTCTGTTGCTCAATCAACTGCTGAAGCTGAGTATGTTGCTACTGCTGCTAGTTGCTCTTAAGTCCTTTGGATTTCTTCTACTCTTATAGACTTTGGTTTAGAATTGGGTACTGTTCCTCTCTATTGTGACAACACTAGTGCTATTCACATTGCTAAAAATCCAAAGGCAACATTCTAGAACCAAACACATTGATATCGATTTCACTTTCTCGAGATCATGTTGAAAAAGGTGATATTGTTCTCCACTTTGTTGAAACCGATTTTCGCTTCTTGATATTTTCACTAAGCCGCTTGATACTTCTCATTTTGTTTGTTTGCGGAGTGAATTAAGTGTTGTTCATCCTATGGGCTTATTTTGAGGGGGAGCTGTTTTGTTCAAAATTTTAGAAGCTTTAATTATTCATTAAGTCCAAGCCATTGAAATCAAAAGAGTTGTAGAGCTATCTTTATCATTTTTGTTCATGTGCTATGTAGCTTTGATCTGGACTGGTTTAATACACTTGCTACATAAAGAACTAAAACATGATATGGCTGAAATCTTTGACTTGATTGATTATTGGTATCACTTTACGTTGATTATTGAAAAGGATAAGCGTGTTTGTGAGTCTTATTTTAAGTCTTGGATTTGAAGCAACAATGTCTCTCACTTCAATTCTCTGTTGCTCACTCAATTTGGCATGTTATATATAAAAATAATAATAAAGGGTTGAGACAAAGAACATGAAAAGATGTGTGCTTCAAGCATGCCATACATAGCTGTGTATCACAAAAAACAAGGAGTACATAACAGTGCTCACACGAAAAGAAGTGTGCTTCAAGCATGCCATGCACAGCTATGTGTCCTTGACATAAAAAAAAGGGGGGGCCCAAAAAGTGCTCTCAATTAAAAGAAGTATGCTTCAAACATACCACCCTTGAAAAGAAGTATGTTGCAAACATGCCACATGCAAATAAGAATTGAAAGTGAAGCAAGAGGATATTTCATGAGACTGTAGCTCATCCAGATTTAAAGTTTGTCTCACTGTATAGCTTTCACTTTTTGGTGACTTCTATTTGTGGTCTTATAATCTTTTTAGTCATTGTGTGATATGCCTATCATGAATCTAAATTGTCTTATCACTTTTAACTACTTGTCTGGACATTGCTATATGGTATATGCATTTATATGAACTTGTTAGCTCTACTCAACCAAATTGGCTTGGATAATCCAGTAAATTGACTTGCAAAGCTTCTGGACTTTTACTCTTCATGCTCCTTCCCTTTCTGCTCTTGATGATCACATTGCCAAAGGGGGAGAAAACTGAGAAAATCTTGCAAAAATTTTATATTCTAGTGTTAGAGGAAGTCTTTCAACTGCAGTTCACTTTGCTTGGCAGCTTTGACTCTTTGTCACCTCCTTTCACTCACTCTCCTCTGATTATTGAAAGTATTGTCAATGTAGTCATCAAGGGGGAGATTGTAAGACCAAGAGATTTTTGGTCATGATATTTGATGATGAACACATTGACAATAAGCTAGACTTAGTCTCAGTACTTAATGATGAATACATTGTCTCTGGAACTTGTTTGTGCTCTTCAACTGACTTGCATTTGAGTTCTCACCGTTTACATAAAAATCGCTTGTCAGATTATCGGTAGTACCGGCTTTGTACATACGGAACTACCGAAGTGCGGTATGACCGCGGGTGTGTAGCGGTAGTACCGCAAGTCTTGTTTTCGAACGTGTTTTAGTTCGAATCATTAGATCCTGATCTGGAGCATCCACGTGGCAAAAGGGCTTTGTTCTGAAGTTTTTGAGCTTTTTCGTGTTGCGGTAATACCGGCGTTGTTTTCACGAAACTACCGCTTTGCGGTAGTACCGTGAGTAGTTTACGGTAGTACCGCAAGTCATTTTCTCTAGTGCGTTTTGCTCGGTTCGTTAGATCTTGATCTAACGGCTGATATTGAGATGAACGTTCAGACCGTCCGAACGTCTCAAGGAATGTGAGCCCTTGATCTGAAATCTGACGGCTGTTATTGTTGTATCGTTCGGACCGTCCGAGACGAAAGCTTTGTGAGTCGTTGATTTGGAACCCAATGGTTGATATTCACGGGAACGTTCGGACCTTGAACAGTAAATGCTTTGAGGTTCGTGAGAAGTTTTGCAAAACAATCATATGCGTGATGAACGCGGTAGTACTGTGTTGTCCCAGAGTACCGGTGTGTGTTAATGGCGGTAGTACCGCACTTGGTTTTTCGTAAAAGAGAAAGCTTCTAACAGTGCAGTTAAATGAAAATCGGATGATCTGAGTCTTGGAGCGAACGACCAAAAGCGGTATGACCGACTTTTGAACATCGGTAATACGCAAGACAAAGGTATGACCGCAATGTTGCTGTATGGAAATTCCAGAGAGCATGTTTTGGAAGATCTTGAGATTTCTCAATGAGTGGTAGTTCCTTGAAGCTTTGAGCGATGACGACCGCATGTGCTTGATAGTACCGACGATAATGGCGATAGTTCCGATTATGCTCTGGAAAGTTGTCGCTTTGGGGTTTTGACCGAGGATATGTTAAATTCGTGAGCTATATCTTGTTGCATGTTGCATGATAGTGTTTATGGGTGTGAGTGAGCTAATGGATGGTCAAGTTGATAACTTGTGCCAAGAATTGGTTTCCTTGGTCTTTGCATGTGCGAGTTAGGTGTTGACGACGAATCACGGTCGGTGATGTGATTGACTCGGAATAGGATGGGGAATCGAGGTCTTGGAAGTCATGGATGTCAAGAGATGGTTTGGATCGTACCGAGCACGTGAAGATCAAGGGGTGCACGCTAGAAGCTACGGGATGGAGTCCCGGAGGCTTACTGGCGGGAGTTTTTGGAAAGACAGACGGAAGGAGTTCCAAATCGATTGTTTTGAGATAGAGTCCGTATTGGTGTCGTGTTGGACATGGATATGACTCTAAGCTATAAGAAGAGGCAGAGGGTGCGCCTTGTGTAAGGGTTTTTTTGATGTTACGATTTCGTGAGATAAGTTTTTGATCTGTAGCTTTTCATGCTGGCAGAGCTATGGCTGTTTTACTGAGGTTTTGAGAGGTCTTTCGAATTGTGGCTTTGAGGGGTGCTTGCTAAGCACTTTGTAGACACAAATCAAATTAAGAAATAAAGCTCAGAATTGCTTCATCTTGTTTTTGATTTGTTTGTTCATACATGCTTTGAGGTGGTCTCTGTTGTGAAGCTACACAAGAGTCATCAGAGTTTCTGGAGTTCTTGTGCACAAGAAAAAGTTTGAATTAGGGGGTCAATTCGCTGCAATCATTCAACCCCCCCCCCCTTCTAATTGCCATTACAATCCTACAAGAGGGGTCCTGACCAAAGGGAAATTGCGACCAACAGGGAGGTCGCTACTCAAAAGGGTGGTGTTTGCAAAAGACCAAGAGGAGGTCCAAACGGGAAAAAGGTCAGAAGAGGCTAAGGGAGGTCCAGAGAGGACAGATCAAATAGAGAGAAAGGAAAGCAAGGCCAGAACTCGATCAACTCCAAATAAACCGAACTTTGGTATTAATTGAAGTTTGATTTAGTCACTTTAAACACTCGAATTTTTCCGAAAATCTCAAGTTAAGCTTTGAACTCTCATCAAAACCAAATGGTTCTTTTTATTTTGAAAACTTTTAAGAACTCCAGAAAATTGGATGTTACATGGGCCGAAATCCGGATATCCGGACTTCATCTTATCTGGATAATCCGTATCCGTATCCGCCGGATAGCATGGCTACCGTTTTCGTTTCCGATCAGAAAATTATCCAAGATAATCTGAATCTGTTTCCATCCGGATCGGTCGAAAACTATCTGATCCGTTTTCACCCCTAGTCATGAGTAGGTATTCTGTACCATTCTCGTTATCGGTTTCTACACGAAATCCGTTCAGACGAATGTCTTTAAAACTAAGGAGGGTATGTATAGATGCGGGATATAGAGGAGCATCCTCTACTATTATACGGGTACCCATAGGGAGAACTATGAAGACCCTTCCAATGCTGACAATGAGAGCATCACTTCTGGCAATGATCATGATATTCTTAGTTTTCTTAGTTAAGGCCAGTAAATATTTAGTTTCCCTAAAATTTGAATTAGTGGTGCAACTGTCTACAAGAAAGATTTCCTCCTCCACCATTGGATCATACCAAGTTGTTCTATAATTACAAATAATTTATTATCAAACAATTATTCGTCAGGAAACATACTTCGAAATATAGAACAAGCACATAAAAATAAAAAGGATGAATTAAATAATTTGAAAAATAACAATGCCAAGAGTTCGGCCTAAGCAAACAATGAATGATAAATGCTCAACATGAGCATGAATAAACCAATGTTCATCGAGAACTGAAAACTAAACTGATAAGCAAATTTATTAAGGAAATGCGACATCAGTGAGCGACTAAAAAAAGGTAGCTAGGAGACTACTTCAGGTCTCCATGTAGGGCCTAGCTATCATTCTGGAGATCTAGGAGCTACATCCCAAGATCGTCATGATTCATGAAAGTGTCCTCTCCTAGGGCCACGTTATCAAGAATCATGTAATCATTCTTCTCGACTTCCTGGCTATCAGAGGGACAAGTCATAACAGGCTAAGCAGCGAAGTGTGCCTTGGACTTGTTCCCTTGAGTTTTCCTGGCTCTACTAGTGGATTGCGTGTAAAGATCCACCAAGTGTTTCGAGGTGTGGCAAGTGCACGACCAATGGTCGGTGCAACCACACCTAAAACAAGGCTGTGAACGATGTGCAGTCTTGTTGCCTGAGTCTTGCTTCTTGGCCTTCGCTTTGCTTTTACCTCTACCATGGGGCTTACCCTTGCTTCTCTGCATTCCGACCTTCTTCCATTTTACCCCCCCCCCAATTGGTTTTGGACCTTTTTCATGGTCCTAGCTCTTGCTAGCCTACTGAGCATTGGCGTGCGCTTCAGGCACAACCATTGTCCCAGAGGGCATATATGATGGTTTTCCATCAAGAGTTCTTCATGTTTTTCTACTTCCAGCAGAGCATACATAAGATCATAGTACTTCAAGTACTTCGCATTGTGGTACTCTTGCTATAGTTTCCTCATGTTGGGGTGGAAAGTGCGCAAAATCTTGTCTATCATATTAGCTTCTGTAACGATCTAGTCACAAAACATCAACTTAAAGATAAGTTTGTGTATGACAGAGTTATATGCTGCCACGGTCTTAAAATCTTGAAAGCGTAGGTGGGTCCATTCTCGTTGTGCTCCTGGGAGTAGAACAAATCTTTGCTAGTTGTAGCGTTCCCTCAAGGAATTCCACAGTTCTAGTGGATCCTCTTCTATCAAGTATTCAAACTTCAGGTCTGCATGGAGATGGTGTCTCAGGAAGTGTAGGGTCGCATACTTAGCGGCCTTAGGAATGGCAGGGGTGTTAGCTTCTAGTTCAGTGATGGTGGCTCCAAGAGATCGAGACTTCAGGCTGATATTAGCATCCATCGACCAAGTGAGGTAATTGTTGCCATTTAGGACAAGCTCAGCGAATTCTTTCTTAGCGATGTTGAACATCTACTACATTAGGTTCATGCAATGTTGAGTTTTACAACAGGTGAAATCGAATCTAAAGCATGATCATTGTGAAATCAGAAAAGATTGGTTTGTATCTATCCAGTAGATATTTTTATGAATTTTCAATAATTTTCGTAGCAATTATCATGATTTTCTGCTCATTATTTCTATAGGCAATTTTAAGAATTACCAATATGATAGAAAATCAATTTCAGCAAATAAAGCTAGGACAAAAAAAAGCCCATTTATATGAAGCTTCTAGGGTGTGCTAATACAAGGGATTCACAATTTTATAGAAGCTCTAATGCCTAAAAACCATATTTCTAGGATTATTTAAGGTAATTGCATAAAAATAAATAGTATTGCAGCAAATAACCATAAGCCGGGGGGTCTAGATTATAAAATAACCATAGATCATACTGCTCCGACGCAAAAATCAAATTCCCGAAGGTTTATTCTGTAGGAATATATAAAAATCTGAATCCGTCGTAATTTCCTGAAACTCCAGGGGTGTTTCCCAAAATTTTATGATCCACAAACTTTCCTCGTGGTTTTTAGAATTTCTGAGGCCTTTCTGCAAGTTTTTGGGATTTCTTTTTTTCTTTTCTTTTCCCAAAAAAACTGGGTGGGTCGGGCCACCATTCTTGTTGCCTTGACCTACTAGGCTCGGAACAAAGGGGGTGCTAGGGTTTCCAACCCTAGCGCCTCGCTTTGGCGGCGGCGGCTAGCACTGTTCGGGGCGGTGCACAACACGTGGCATGGCAGTGCTTGACGGCGCTTGGCGGGAGCACGATGTGGAGGCGGTCGGCGCGCAACGGGTGCGTGGTCGGTGGAGGCACGACGGCTTGGCGGAAGCACGACGCGGAGGCACGCTCCATGTGCGGCGGTCGTGCGGAGGCACGGTAGCACGATGCAGTGCGTAGACGGCGTTTGGCCTCAGGACGGCTTCGAGCGGTGCAGCCTCTGGTTGACGTGGCTTCGGGCCGACTTGGCGACGCTCAACCTCAGACGACTTACGATCGGCCTTGGGTGGCACAGTGACGAGCTGGCGGTTCGGACGCCGGTGTGGCTCGACCATCAGTATGACGGCATGACGGCGATAGCAACGGTGCTACGACTCAAACCGAGCAAGCCCTTGGTGTGACGGACGACCGATGGTGTCTTGCCTCGCCACCGCAAGGAACGTGGTGACGGCGGCGAGTGGGCAGCACCGTGTCAGCCGAACGAGCGATCACTAGAGATACAATCATTAAAACCCTAATTAGCCATTAACATATCTAATCGGGTTTCAAGCAAATTAATCTACCATATTAGTCTAATAGCGAGATTAGGGATCAGAAAGGAGGGAATCCTGGCGGCATACCGATTCGGCCATGTAGAGCGATTTATTCTAATAACGTGTTAAATAACGTAGTCGTCATAGGAGAAAACTAAGCAAATCACCAATAAGAGAGACAATAAATGGAACACGGTATAAAGGATCCTCTTTGTTTATTGCTATCAATGCTTTCTGTGTACATAAGAGATCCTATTTATTAGCTAAACCCACCAAAGATACTTTCGGAATTATCGCTCTCAACCTCTTGGTCAAAGTTTCTTAACAAAAAAAGTACCTTCTTTCTTGTGCCCTTGCTTCTCTGTCGGCTCTCCTCTCTGCTGTACAGCCCATACCAAAGCAGCTCGAGCTCACTAGCCGGCGGCCGCAGAGCCTTGATAGTGCAACCGATGCGCGCAACGCAGTCTTGTCTTCACGCTTGAGCAGCCACAACGCCGTATCTGCTTGCCGCACCGTGTCGCATTACTCCTGCCATGGCTCACGCCCCGCTGCATCCCCCTAGCACTCGCCATGGCCTCTTGCATAAGACAAGGAGGGACGAGTAGCAGCGACGACACAGCACACAATCCTCGTCCGCAACGGGGAGCATGTCGGCCTCGACAGTTCATGAACCAACCTTGGAAAGACTACTAATGCAGAATAGGAACAAGGGAGCTCATCGGTAGCGTTAGAGCCTTAATTTCAGGATGGGTTCAATCTTTGCTACATGGGACGTGATTTGTTGGATGTGATAATGGGCCAAGATATTCAAGCCATTAGATCAATTATACTCTAGTATGGCCTCACTGCTGCACGGTAATGGGGGAGTTCTAGCTCTGGCTAGACCTCATGGCCCCACCTCGCCTGGTGGCTGGGCCGCGCCGCCAGTCTACTCTGCCGGCGCCGTGAGCTTGCTCATGCGGACCACAAGCAAGTACTAAATTGCGCTCCTTTCGATTCCCGATGGGTTTTCGATTCCTGAGGGCATTTCCAATAATGTCATATCAGCTGTCGGTTAGTCCTTCCAAATCAGTAAAATTCTAGTTGAAAGATAGAGAAACATGAGAGAGAAGGGAAGCCGTCTCTTCCTCAAACAACCATCTCTACACACAAACTAAGATAAAGCAATCAGTGCATGTGAGAGAGAGGTGAAGGAGTGGGAATATTATAAGTTTGGTATGAATACTAGAGACAACTTGCTATAAACGGCTTATTAGAGGTGTTGTTTGTAAATCTGTCTTTCGATAACATGGAGTTGATAAAGCAAAATTAGAAACGACACTATTGGAGATGCCCTGAAGGGTTTAGATGCGACGGTTTAGAACCTGTAATAGCGTCATTGTTTTCACGCTTGTCTATTCAAAATTTGAAGGGGCGTAACTCTGCTCCCCGTCTCGCGCATTTGGGGCGATCTTCGTGGGTTTGTGCCAGATTGTGCGCCGTAGTGGGGCACGTGTCGCGCTGGGATTGGCTCTGCCGCCAGCGGTTAATAGGCCCGCACAGCGTCGTGATCGTATATAAAGGGGGAAGGGGGCTTGCGATGTGTTATCTTTCCCATGTTCACGCACCCACTATTCTGCTGCTGGTGTTGCCTTCTTCTTTTTGCTTTGATTGCTTGGGTGTCGTTGCTTCATTATGACCAACCGGGACCAAAGTACGGGGGACACCGTGGAGGAGGTGACGTACTCCAGCGATCTCAGGCGGTCGAAGGTGACAGACCGATTCCTTGGCACCCCTATCATCTGTAACATCCTAAATTTAGAGTCTTTTTAAAGCCTTTAAAAATAAAAATAACTATTTGGATTTTCTTGATTTAAGTTAAAACTTAATTTGAATTTTCAAAAATAAAAATTATTACATGTGAATAATTTAAACTACAATTAAATTCAAAACCATTTTATTTGCGTTCTTTGAGTTCCAGAGTATTTTCTGGAATTTTCTGGGAATTTTCGGAGTTTATTTGCTATTTCTTTGAGCTCGGTTTTATTTAATCTAATTTCTGAAATTCGGATATTCCTTTTTTTTCTGGATTTTGGGCCGAATTCTTTTTCTCACACGAGCTTTTCCTTTATCTCTGATCCGGCCTGCCTCCATTTTTCTCCGCACCAGCCCCGTCTGTAGCCACCTCCTCCCTTCCCTTTTCTCCTTGTCGGGTGGACCCACCTTGTTAGACTCCTCCTTCCTTCTTCCGCTCATTTCCAGCTCGTGTCTGAGCCGAACACGTTGTGCCGCCGTGGTCCACCCGAATCCTCCCTTCTCGTTCCTTTAAAAGAGCATCGTTCGTGTCAAAACTTCCGCGTCGTCCTTCTCTCCTAAAACCCCAAGTCACCACCGCCAGTCTTATCTTCGTTTCGTCGATAGGAGCTCGGGAAGCCGCCGCCGCCTAATTGCGTCGCCATCGCCATCATGGAGTCTCCATTGCCAGCGTGAGTTACGGGATAGACGTATACTCAAAATTGGGTTTAGAAGGAGCTTTGTAAAGGTCTTGTGATTATCACTTAGTCGTGCACCTATCCTAGTGTGGTCAGACATTATAATTTGATTTATCTCTTATTGGTAAAGCTATACAACCTCTGCAGAGTTAAAACTGTTTAAACAGTCGTATCCCCGGTTATGGACAATGCTCAGGGATTTCACACTAGAGGTAGAGTTTTTATTAAAATGTGTCGGTAGGTGAATGGGGAGTGCACTTGGTGAATATGATGTTTGCTCGGTGGATGAGATGTTTGCTTCGTGGTTTGGTTGGGAAGTTCACTGGTTGTTTCAAAAAAATTATTTACTCTGTTTATTTATTGTCTTTTAAATTATGCTTTGCAATATATTTACTGTATTTACAGTCAATATTTGCTTTCTGCAAAAGAGCCATACAGTTATTCCTTTGATTAAGCCTTGCATGAATATTAATTGTATATTATTCTCTACGACTTGATGAGTACTTTATGTAATCATGGCTTTAAACTTTTCTACTCAGTTGAACAATGTCAAGCTGCTTAAGAGTTCTACAAAGAAGAGTTCTTTGAAGGTTTTACGAATTATGATGTGTTCTCCACTCGATTACCTGTGGGCATGTTGATTGGCCTTTCTAAGTTTTCGTTCCGCAGCAAGACTTTATTTATGTCTTACGCCCTACGGTCCAAGTTAAGTAAACGTTGACCATAAGGTCCAATTATTATTACTATTTGTTATTTTGAGATCTTTTTAGTTAAATCGTTAAATGGATGGTACTTCATCGATGTTTCACTATGTGAGCTACTACTAATCTACGACTAGTTCAGAATACACAGAGAGTCTCATATGTGTAAATCCGGGTCCCGACATTGGTGGTATCAGAGCTATATCGACTACAGAACGTAACCATAGTTAGCATGGTCGTCCTAGTCAAAAACTTCAAAACTTATTTTCTAAATCAAACCAACTTAATTTGGCTTGAATAGTGTTCTTTTCTCATCTATTCTATTCTTATCTCAACTCAGTAAATTCTTTTCTTATCCTCTTCTATTCTTTTCTCATCTTGTTCTTGAGATATTGTCTCTTGTCTTTGCTATATTTCGCTTTATAATCTTAATTGGTCGTCTTGCCTCGTTAATTTCTTTAGATGGCTTGAGTGTTCCATGATCAAAGGGGAGATTGGCCTGGAGTTCTTTAGTGTTTGTTACAGAGTTTGAGAACAAGCAGTTGTCCAACTTATTTCACTAAGGAGGAGAAAATGAAGGGGCAAAGTATTGGATTCAAGACGAGTGTGTACTTCATCATGAGGATTGAAAGTCGAGTCAGTCATCGTAGTACGAAGTCTCACAGCAAGCTTAAGGACTTGTCGGTGCTTAGAGTTGCCTGCAAAGTTGTCCGAAGGATTTGCAAATTACACAAGATCAGTATGTCCAAGTTGATTCAGAAGTATGTGATGCAAGTAGCATCTGTGCTAGTTGTTCCTGGGCAAGAAGAAGAGTTGGGAGAGTTTTCAGTTCCATCGCCAGTTTCGTTGCCGTCACCTACTCCACCCAGTTCAGAAGAAAGGCATCGAATCATCAGCAATCGTCGGGAATATCTTCGTCATTTTGTCCCAGCTGTTTCTCAAGAGTCTCCATCGTCTCCGCCAACAGTTCGCACTTCGTGGGTGTTCTACATTCAGAGCAGGAGTTTGAAGAGTCTTCGTTGTCTAGTCCAGAGTGGGAGCCGTCATATTAGGCTTTAGTAGCGTTGTAGATCGTTGTTGCAGAAGCTTTTATTTGCTTGAGTGTAAGTACGAGTTGTAGTTTTGCTATCAAGCATTATATTGTAGTCACACTAAGGCTTTAATTTGAAGAGTTTATTTTTCTTGTTCTTTTATATCATTTCAGCTATGTTTCCTCTGTCTTTTGTCCTTGGGTATAATATATTTTCCCAAATTAGATGTTTTTGTCTATTCCTCTATTCTTATGTTTTTGTCTATTCCTCTATTCTTTCTCGTCTGTTGTGCTTTTCCTTCTTACGTATTATGTTTTTTCTTCTTACCTATTGAACCTGTGGAGAATCGTCGCATATGATTGATACTCACAACACAGCAAGTCATACTCAATTAGAGAATGTCAATGCTAGTGGACAATCAACAATGCCTGGAGCCGCAGATCCAAACATAGGACAATTTCTAGTAGCTTGGACTCAACTCATGGATGCGGTGATGCAAAACATGAACAATATGATGAGTAAGAGGAATCAAACCGCCGCTACCCTAGTCAATTTGTTGAATCAGAATAATCAAGTAGCAGCCATACCATCGCTAGTTCATCAACATTCCAAGTTATCATAGTACACAAGAACACGTCCGCCTACGTTTTCCCATTCGTTAGAACCTTTGGAAGCAGAAGATTGACATCGATCTATTGAGAAAAAGCTCACCATTGCCTAATGCAATGATCATGAGAAAATTCTTTATGCCTCACATCAGTTGGAAGGTAGAACCGCAGAATGGTGGGAGAATTACAGTACATACAACCCATGAGAATTCGCAAGCTATTAGTTGCGAGAAATTTTCAGCAGCTTTTCACCAAGCACATGTTCTGGATGATTTACAGCAAGGAAGCATGTCATTGAGTGAG
Organism: Phyllostachys edulis; assembly: GCA_036346405.1. NCBI lineage: Eukaryota > Viridiplantae > Streptophyta > Magnoliopsida > Poales > Poaceae > Phyllostachys > Phyllostachys edulis. Next base: position 44,309,350 of record CM070567.1, read on the forward strand.
TATCTCAACAAGTTCACTCAACTTTCTCGTTATGCTCTAAAAAATGTTGCTACAGACAATGCACATCAGAAACAATTTAAGTGTGGACTTAATCTCAGTCTAAAGGTGCAAGTTGTTCGTAATGATTGTGGATTTTCAACATATGGTTGATAAGGCCGTACTTATAGAAGATTCACGTCGTGAGTTAGAACAATCTCACAAAAGGAAGATGATACAATATGGAGTTCATCAAAATCATCTGCAGAGAGCCTGAACCAACGTACACCAGCCTGTTCATTTCAATAATTCACCTGTTGTATTCAGATCCCCTGCACCAGTGTCTTATTCAGGAAAATCAGGATCTCATAGCGTTAACAACAGTAACAATCATCAAACTCAGAGGACCAACAATCCAACTGCAGGAGTTACATGTTTCAACTGCCAGGAGACATGCCACTATACTAACAAATGTTCGCAGAAGAAAGCGCCAATGCCAATTCCTTTCCATTTGGGAGCTACACCAACCAGGACATTTATGTCAGGAGCAAGACGAGGAATGCCTCAAACTCCAAGTCAAGCAGTCAACACTCTTCCGCCTTCAGCAAGAGGAAGACCAAATCATGTCACTGCAGAAGAAGTTCAAGCAGTTCGGAACGTTATTTCGGGTAAGACTCTAGTCAGCTCAGCGTTCGCCGCAAGCTTTGTTTCGCTTAAAAAAGAATGTCAGTTTGAGGAGTGAGCAAAGTTTGAGCTTTGAACCTATTCTTTAGTCAGCCCGAATCTCGAGGACAAGATTCCGTTTAAGGGGGATAGATTTGTAACATCCCAAATTTAGAGTCTTTTTGAAGCCCTTAAAAATAAAAATAATCATTTGCATTTTCTTGGGTTAAGTTAAAGCTTAATTTCAATTTTCAAAAATCAATATCATTTAATGTGAATAATTTAAACTTCAATTAAATTCAAAAACGTTTTACTTGGGTTCCATGAGTTCCAAAGTATTTTTTGGATTTTCTGGAAATTTTTGGAGTTTATTTCCTATTTCTTTGAGCACGTTTTATCTGGTTGTGATCAGTTAGAAGCCTACATCGTCAAAGTCGTTCTCCTCCAAATCGAAGTTATCATCCTATTGGAAGATCGGGACCCAACTTTCTCAACAGGTGGTATCAGAGCTAAAGTTAACCGGAAGGAATTCTTGTATCCCTAGTTTTATTTCAGTTTTTAATTCCAATTGTCCAGAAAATTTGCCCAACAAAAAGAATTAATCTCCGCTGTCCAAACCCCGTTGTGCGTTTCAATCTGTCAATTTTGGTTTGCTAAATTGAATTTGTGTCCGTTTTAGCTTTGTCTGGTTGTTGATCATATCTTTGATCCTATAAAAAATCCAAAAAACAAATTTCAAAACCTAGCCCATCCATCACGTCCTAAACCCAAAAATAATATCCAAAAGAAATTTCCCACATCCAAATCCATCTAGAACACCACAAACCCTAATTTCCAATTTTGGCCAGAAGATCCCCTTTTCTACTACTGCCACGAAAATTGACATAATTTTTTATTCCATGATCATTTTTTAGTGAAACCACCGCCATTAGATCAAAAATTTCATTATCCAGTTGCCTGTAAAATTTCACCTCAATACAGAAAGGAGGTCAAAATTTATATGCGGTGAAACTTGACCCAGTTTTTCTATTTGAATCTGAAACTGTCTGCACTTGAGATTTTTGTGCAATTTTTTCAGTCAGTATTCAGAAAGTGGCCCCAAAAAAATTGTAGAAAAAGCCGTTAGGAAACAGCGAAAAAATCATTGAAAATAGGCATCTGACAAAAAGTTATGGCTTAAATACCGACATACTATCTAGTGGACAGAAAACCATAGTTTTTAGTGTTGGGACAATACTTGTGCTATTCACTCCAAATTGCATTTTATTGAATTATCTTATGTCTACCATTCATATACATTGTTATACACTTGTTTTAGCCTTCATCCATCCTTGGTTGATTAGTAACCTAGACTAAGTGCTAGATACGAACTATAATTCAATTATGTGCAATTTCTGAAATTAACTGATTGTTCTCCTTACTACCTAATATTAAGCATGTCTAAGCTCCACTTTCTACTAACCGAGCAGATCACGTCAAACCGTCCCTTGCAATCACTCTACTCATCACTTGAGTCAAGTTTATTACGAACGAGCCACCAGTTGCACCACCTGTTTGCATTGGTAAGAACTTGTAAGAGCTTGAGCGTGTTTGACTTGATAAACTCCACCTCCTAGTAGTTGATAGGAACATATATGTCGGGACCTGAATTTACAATTCAGGACCCTCTGTGTTTAACGCACTAGCCCAGGATCACGCTAGTGCACACAGTGGTAACAAAGGTGGAAATCGATCCATACAAGCGAATAATAACATAAACGAATAACTTTGATTAATAAATAATGGTTTTGACCTTAAGGTCGAGTTTACATTTATTCAAGCCGCGAAGGGCTAACAGAGAAAGATAAGCGGCAATGAAGCAGAAGCGGCGGTGGCACCCATCGATTCGCCACGAACAACCGACCGATCAAGACCTCACGATCGAGCACCTTCAAGATACTCGTCCTCGAATCTTTGGTGAAGACTCCTCCTCTGCTTGATTCATCAAAACAAGCGTGAGTACACAACCGTACTATAAGCCACACCACGAGAGATGCAAAATATACATCTTGGCTTTATACAAGGGAAAGGCATTCTGTGGCTCTTTTGCAGAAATGCAACTTTTGCAGTTGAATACAATTAATAGATTGAAAACAAGTAAAACAAATAGACAATAATAATTTAACAATTTATTTCACAAAGACGCACACAGCCTAAACAATTTTAGCACATAGCTGGATGATTTAAACCACACAGCTCCCTTCCCACACAGTTTTATGAAGATCTACCCCTAGTGTGAAATCCCCGAGCATTGTCCATGACCATGACGCGCTATTCAATAGTTTACACTCTGCGAGAGGTTGTATCGTTACCCACAAGATACAATTAGTGTAGCTAGCACTAATCATAACAAAGCATTTGGACATTCATCTTACTATGCTAGGCCCGTCCCATAACAGCATGTGGTCGTACAGGTGGGGCTCAGTTCAATGGCACATGGTGAGGTCCTTAATTGACCAAGGCAAGACTACCACCATCCCTATGCACACAGCTTATCAAACCCATGCACACAGCTCCACCAAAATAGCACACAGCCCACCATATCACACAGTATCCACCACTTGCCTCAGTCTAAATCATTTCCCACCCAGCTTGGTTTTAAGTGCAACACATGCTTTACAACACATAGTGCACACGACTTTTATCACATAGTTGCATATTCACTTAATCAAATTATAATAGCAATCTACATGACAAGTGATTAGTGGCATGGCTAAGCAATCTAATCGCACTAACCAACCCACGTTGGTGCTACAATATACCAACTAATATCAACTAGGGTGACAAAGAATTTAGACATAGCAATTTACAAGGAAGGCATAACAATTAGGAATTTACATCTACACCCAAAAGTATTTAAATAATTACTTGAATTAAAATGCAATAATTAAAATTAAAATACTTTTAGCAAACTGGGAATCAAGATGGTCAAAGGTATAGCTTGCCTTGAAAAGGATCTAGGAATTGATCTTGGTCTTGAAAGGTCCTTCTTCTTCAACTCTTCGGCGACGTCGAAGTCTAATCGCAAACGAGACAAACAAACAAACTAAATAAATAACAGAAGCAAATAACTCCAATAAAATAATTAAAAATCTCCAATAGATAGATCTGGATTTTAGACGAATTTAGAAATTTGAATGGGTGAATTTGGAGTTAGGATGCAAAAGATATGGGGTTTCAAAGTTTAAATCTAAAGAAAACCCTAAAAATTGGATTTCCTGGAATTCCGAATTATTTCTTAACAGAAAAATCGGAATATTGCGTCAGCATGACATCAGCATGACGTCAACCACAGGAATTTCGGAAAAGAAATAATAAAAAAATCGACATGTGGGGCCCACATGTCGTTAGCACAACTCACGGTGGACCAAGTCCACCGAGCCTCTGAATCTGGCTGGCTGGTGGCACACCTGCTTCGTGCTGTGTAATGACGCTGGCCACGCTGCCTGCCACGCCGCGCGTGCCGGAGGCGATGGCGATGAGGTGGAGGGTGACATGGACGGCGGAGGCGGCTGCTCGACCCAATGGTCGTGACAGCGGCTCTCCGGCGAGTGGGTGGCACCAGCGTGTAGAGGACGCGAAGGGGATCACGGGGGTGGGCTCACGGGTGCTCAGGGACGACTGTGGCGACCGGCGGCGAGGTTGGAGCGGCGGCGAAGCTACGGGCTCGACGGCGACAGCGCTAGGGTGATGCTCCGGTGAAACGAAGGTGTCCCTCGGGCTCCCCTTGCTCACGCGATGTCGACGGTGCAGGCGTCGAGGCTCCGGCGGCTTCGGGCTTGCCGGAATTGCTCGTTGGAGAAGGTGGCGGCGGAGATTGGATCTACGGGTTTTGTGGCGGCTAGGGTTAGGCACAGGCGAGGTGGCGGCGGAGGAAAGGAAGCGGAGGGCGAGGGCTTCCTCCCTTTATAGAGGCGGCGGCTCGGGAGCGTCTAGGGCACGGACGCCCAAACGGCGGCAAGGCAGCTCAAACCAACTCATGACGAAATCGGAGACGATGAGCGATGCATCGGGTGGGGCCCGCTTGTCGATGGTGGGGCTCGAAGCGGCGTGAGTGAGAAAGGGCGCTGCGAGGTCTTGAGCGTCTGGCGAGATCTGGCGTCCAACTCAGATCGGACGGTAGAGATTGAAGCGGAGCGCGAGGAGAGAGGGAGAGAGAGCGGCAGCCACGCCGATCGATCTTGATCAACGGTGGAGGATGGATGGGCTGCACAGCGCCTCGGCCGAAACAGGAGAGGGCTTGGGTTTAGGCCCAAGTACTGTTGGAGATTTTAAATAGGTTTTTCTTTTTAAGAAAATACCAGAAATTCGAATAAGCAATGGAAATTAGCAAATGAACTTGGAAAAATTCTAGAAAATTCCAGAAAATATATCCAAGCTCATAGAATCCAAATAAAATAGTTTTGACCATTGTTCATGTTGACTTTAGTCATATTAAATTGTTTTGTTGCACAAAGTCCAATATTAAGCTTTTAAATTAAATTCAAATAAATCCAAATAGTGAATTTTCTCCCTACTAACTATTCAAAAGGTTTTTAAAGCTCTGAAAATTGGGATGTTACAATATACTTGTGATTTGTTTTCTTATTTTCTACTAACAATGACAGGTTTGTGGAAGTTGGTAGATTACGATGACATCGCGGACAGATTTGAACTCAAAGGGAAACAACTACCAGCATACATCTTGCCACTCACCGCTGAGAGTACGTCATTGGACTACTTCCTGTGGGTTACTATGTTGGATAGCTACTTTGAAAGACAGGACCTTGATCCTTATGAGAAGATGAGCATGGCAAGGATGGCGTTGATCCGTGATGTTCAACATTGGTGGTTGAATCACAAGCACCACTACATGTACACATGGGAGGAAATGAAGAAGAAATTGCGACATCATTTTGTACCTCCACCACCCACGGCCACAAGTGAGGTGCAACCTAAGGTAATTGAAAATGCTGACATTGTTTTGGCTCCTACTCCATCTATAGATACCGTCGAGACGCTTGACGAGATGAAGGATGATCTGGCACATCTTATGTCATTAGAGGAGAAGTTTGAGGTACCTACAGTATCTGACGAGGACGATAATGACAAAGGTACTGATTTGGTGCTACAACATGACACAGAGCAACCTTGTGAGTATATACCTGATGTAGTGCAATCTTTTGATATTCCTTGTGTTGACTTGAATGAACCATGTGCTGATCTGAATTCTCATAATTTTGCACATGTCAAATTAATTACACATAAGGAAGTATTTGATAGAATATCCCCTGTTGAAGCATTTTGATATATCATGCTTAATGAGCCCGTTAGTTTGGAATGCACTATGGAGAAAGTTTCTGAAATTTCATCTCTAAATTATCTTTCTAGCACCTACACCTACTGTTTTAAATTAATTAGAGATTATGGTGTAGATAATCAATTTCTGGTATATCAAATATGCATAACTTGTGATCACATAAATGAATTGAAGCTTGTTGTTTTGAACAACAATTCTTGTGTGATGAATAACTCTACTATATACTTCACTTATACTTGCAAATTGAGTTGCACACTTAATACTATGAGAAAATATATCTTTGTTGATTTGATACATACACACCCACCTTTAATTTGTAAAGTGTTCTCTATTTCTTTGCCATCTGTTGTTGCTAACATTTTACAGAAAGATAAGCATGCGTTGCTATAAGTTTTCAACCTTTTCTTGGAGTTGGACGATGAGCTTGAGTCGAGGATGACTCAAATACAAGAAGAGGAGGATAATGAGGACATCAACTGTCCAGATACGACCGCTACTCCATGTACCAAGCAAGAGTTTAAGCTGGACACGTTCTGGAATCCAATTCGGCCTCCAGAGACAGCATCGACTTCAAATGTGTATAACTTTCACATACGGAGTCCGTTTGAGGTCCATGAGTACTTGATGGAAAGCTTATCTCGTCCTCTTTCCAACGGATCTATCCTCATGTCCAAATTCCTTTTGTGCACACCGTGATCACCAAAATAAGATGTTATGTCACCTGTTTGGGCCAAATTAGGCCTTGTAATGCTTAGGCCCAAGGGGAAGGTGCCACCTCTCTTGGCTCATACTATTTATGGCCATACTGTTTATGTAAACAGTATCATGAATAGTACCATTCCCTTATTTCTTAGTTATGTGTAGCTCCCCCTCCCCTATTTAAGGAGGGCACACCCCTCTAGTTTTTCTTGGATTTTGTTTACTTAAAAGTTATCTTCACTACAACTTCGTGTATTAGTTTGTGTCGATTAGACCAACCATATACCACTTCAAAATCCAAACTTTATCAAATATTTCAATCCTATTTGCAATTTTGGATTGCTTATTATCTTGTTCTTGCGTGTTCTTCGATTGCATGCAGGAATAGACCTTCGTGGTCAAGTCAACCGCGATCTTGGCAACATTGATAACGACTTGGAGTGTGATTTAGTGATTGCTTGGTATTCTAGTCATGATCGGTTAGAAGCATACATCATCAAAGTCGTTCTCCTCCAAATCGAAGTTATCATCCTATCGGAAGATCGGGACCAAACTTTCTCATCAAAGGCAAGTCATAATCCATTGATTATAATGAACCTATGTTTTCAAAAGTATCTTGTTTTATATTAAATTGCATGCCATCTTTATATTAGCTTCTTTTGGGAATAGTTAATCACCTATCTGTCATTATGCCTCCATTGATTATTTGAATAACATGGATCACTTGTCATCATAGGATGGTCATTATTTATATGACCAACATGGGTATCGTAGAAATACTTAGTTGTACGATGGGCTCATGTCACATGTTCAATAATGTTAATTTGACTTAATGAGATATAGATTATGGCAGGTAGCCACTATTGTTAAAATTATTGTGCCATGATAGGGTATGTCATTGGTCTTGGTTGAACAAAATGATTTTCGCTCAGCCGAGCGATCGTGCAGTAAAGGGTGTGCAGGTAGCACATTGTTGGGAGTGGTTAGACTCGCCTGAGTAATTGTCATGGACTTAATCTTGTGTGCCATTAAACTAGGCCATATTGTACAACCACATGTCCAGTATGGGATGAACCTGGCTAACTAATTAGCAATGACTCAATTTCGGTTCTGTCTAGGAAGCATGAGTTACGGGATGGACGTATACTCATAATGGCGTGAGAGGGGGCCTGCCTGGTCAGAAAGACATTCAGTGTTGAAACCTTAGCGGACAGAATTGGGTTAAGAAGGAGCTTTGTAAAGGCCTTGTGATGATCACTTAGTCGCGTACTTAAGTAAGTGTGGTCGGATATTATAAGTTGATTTGTCTCTTATGGGTAAAGTTGTACAACCTCTGCAGAGTTAAAACTGTTTAAATAGCCGTGTCCCCGGTTATGGACAATGCTCGGGGATTTCACACGAGAGGTAGAGTTTTTATTAAAATGTGTCGGAAGGTGAATGGGGAGTTCACTTGGTGAATATGATGTTCGCTCAGTGGATGAGATGTTTGCTTGGTGGTTTGATTGTGAAGTGAATGGGAAGTTCACTAGTTGTTTCCAAGAAATTGTTTACTCTATTTATTTATTGTCTTTTAAATTACGCTTTGCAATCTATTTACTATCAATATTTTCTTTCTACAAAAGAACCATACATCTATTCCTTTGATTAAACCTTGCATGAATATTAATTGCATACTATGCCATACAACTTGTTGAGTACTTTATGTACTCATGGCTTTAAACTTTGTTGCTCAGTTGAACAAAGTCAATCTACTTAAGAGTTCTACGAAGACAAGTTCTTTGAAGGTTTTGCAAATTATGATGTGTTCTCCACTCAATTGCCTGTGGGCATGTTGATTGGCTTTTCCAAGTTTTCGTTCCGCAGCAAGAGTTTATTTGTGTCTTGAGCCGTACGTGCTAAGTTAAGTAAACGTTGACCATAAGGTCCAGTTATTATTGCTATTTATTATTTTGATATCTTCTTAGTTAAATCGTTAAATGGATGGTATTTCATCGATGTTTCACTCTGTGAGCTAGCTACTGATCTAGGACTAGTTCAGAATACACAAAGGGCCTCAGATGTGTAAATCTGAATCTCGACATCGTCGAGAGGCGGCTTCCAAGCATGTCGATCATTCACGCTTCGGGCTTGGAGGTGACCCCGACTCGTGAGGATGAGGTTGTGATCTTTTCTGCATTTTTTATGCGGCGCTTCGCATCCCCTTGGTGCCTCTCGTGGTGGAGGTGTTGGGGATATATCAGGCAGAGCTCGCCCAGCTGACGCCCAACTCCATCGCCCGCTTGAGCATCTTTGAGTGGGCGATGCAATCTCTTGGCGCGAAGGGGAGCAGGAGACTCTTTACCTATCTGCATGATGCCCACTATCAATCGAAGATGAGGAAGGGCAACGACGCCGTGCTAAATATTCACTTTCCAACCAAACCACCAAGTGAACATCTCATTCACCTTCCAACCATTTTTTTTGTTAGAACTCTATACCTTGCATAAAATTTGCAAGCATTGTCCATAACTGGGAACACAGTTGTTCAAATAGTTTTACACTCTGCAGAGGTTGTACAACTTTACCCACAAGATACAATTAACTCATCATGTCTACCATGACTCGCCATATGAAAGTATGTGATTGAGCAATCATAACAAAGCCTTTACAATGCTCCATCTCAACCCAGTTTTGCCCACTAAGGTTTCAACACTGAATGTCATCGCAACCAGACAGCCCCCCCCCTCTTACGCCATGTGAGTATACATCCATCTTGGAACCCACGCCACCACAATAGAACCGAAATTCAAACATTGCAAATTAATCAGCTAGGTCCATCCCATACTGAACATGTGGTTGTACGATGTGAGGAGCCCCGGGTTATTTCCGTAAGACCGAGGCCTTCCCGGTCTTATGGAAATAACTATAGGCCTCAAGTAAATGAATTCCAAGTTAACTCCATCAAGTGAGAAGTCTTGACCAAACTGGAGCTCCAATGATCATGCGTACTGCTCCTCTTCAAGCACTACATGATAATCGGTTCTACAACAGTCCAAGTATACACTTAATGAGTTAAAAGGGAATTCATCAACAGCGAGTATGAGACCAAGTTGGCTTCCAATATCAGCAACCAACATGTTCATACTCTCATACAATGTCAAGCACATCCATACAACATTCATACATTGATAGTTCAAAGGACATACATCATAATAGTTCAAGTCTACAACTATTACAAGTGGTCGACCAACCAAATTCAAATGAGAACATTAAGTAGAAGTGGAAGCAATGTAAATAAACCAAAAGTCCAGCATGGTGTGCCCCATAACCCATGGCAACTGACTTGGAGTTCAATAATAGCACTATTCGTTAGCGTCGCCATAATCGGTGCTAACGAACTCGTCTGGCGTAGAATCATCTTTACCTAAATTGCAGCAACCGGGTTAAGTACAAATGTACTTGCAAGTCTTACACAAAGGAAAATTTATTTATGCTTAGAGGTTAACAAAGGATGGCAATAGTGGTTTAGTTTTGCAGAAAACGCAACAAGTCTTATTCCTAGACCATCTAGTTTGAAATTGCCAATTTTGCAAACATTTGTTTTGTAAAAGAAGTACACAAGACATACATAGATATATAGATCAATCAATACCAAAGTGGTTTCCCACTTTGATAAACTAAATTGCATGAACATCCCATTCATGCCGAACCAAGTAGTAACCATGTCAAATTTTAATGTCGAGACTAACGATGACGCATACCAAACCAAGTGTTGTCCATAACCGTGGACACGGCTATTCGAATAGATTATCTCTGCAGAGGTGTACTACTTTACCCACATGACTCGACTAGCCCGTAAGCCTCTGGATGCCTCCGAACAATGACACACTTCCTTAAGTATGTCAACCGGGGAGAATCGAGATACGGTTGTTTTTAGCAAGAAAATCCTATTGATATAAGTCCCCCTTGCGAGATGTTTCCTTAGTTAATACAAACGGTGGATAGCACTTGCTAAGCGGCTCACAAGTTGTATTGGATATACCGAAGCAGTATAAATAAATGAAAAATGGTGCTCCCACGCACACTATAGAAAATTACATCGGCTCCTACGAACAAATGATCGAACATAAGTGCCCTTACACCACTTTGGGACTTAACACAATAAAACCTTCCCCTTACTTAACCGCACAGTACCCATATCCCGCGTGTGATAGCACGATCATTACTTGGAATGATAGCCCATGACGCGGTCCTTAACGGTCCAGACAAGACAACCACAAACCTGAGTCTTGTGCATAACAGCACCCACACTACCAACCACTTGTCCAGACCCGAAAACCTTTTAATAACAGTAAGTTTTTGACTCAACAACCAGATACAACGATCTGGACAAAAAAGAAAATAAGAATTGTTATGTGTTTTCCAACAACCGACGAGCTAACCCTGTCGATGAATCTATTGCGTCTACTAGACTTGCAATGGCTAAGCACTCAACCCACAAGTACATAACACCACAAACATCTATATTAAGCATATGTATAATGGAACAATCAAGGATAACCAGCAAGTATAGGACATAACTAACTACTCACAACACATCGATATATGAAAATGGCATGCAAGCAATATCATTGCATTTGAAACACTAGTGTATTAAAACTGGGATCAATATGATGCATAAAAGAAAGTTCAAATGATGCTTGCCTTGCTGGAAGTCAAATTGCTCACTCTCGGTGGCAAATGAGTCTACGTCGATCGCTTCGGGCTCTATAGAATAAAGACATCGATAAGCACCGAGAAATACCACAAAATTTAAAGTGCTAAAAAATGTATGAAATTTCTACAGTGGCTAGATGATGAATTTAGGTGAAATATTTATTCCATTTTGTGTTAATATGCGAAAGTTATGGTGGTTTGAATCTCAGTTTTCAGAAAAATCCAATTAAATTAGAATCAGTTACTGTTCACCGAATTTAATTATTTGGTCAAAATTTGTAGAGCAGTGGGAAGGAAAGGGATTACATAGGTAAATATAGAATAAAATTATAAGATCAAAATAACTTGGTTCATCTCATTTGGAGTTTTTATGAATTAGTTATGAATTTTTTAAGTAAATAGTCTTTTCTAGTTCAAAAATAAATCAACTTTGGATCACTTTCCAATAACTATATTTTCTGTGGTAGAGACATGTTTGAAACCTATTTTGAAATAAATTTCATTAAAAATTAAAATTATCAACACTAGTTTCACTCATTTTGGAGTTAATATGAATTAGTTATGCATTTTTAAGTTATTCAAATTTTTAGTGTGTAAATAATTGATTTCTGGAATTTCTAAAGAAATTATTACTTTTCTTACCAGGCGTTGTGCTAGCCACAGTCACTAACTGGTGGGACCTTGTGAATAGTGAGTTTTTCTTTTAAATTTCGGATTTAACCGAACCTAACATGTGGGACCCGCTCGTTAGTGACTCGGTCCACCGACGCATGCGCATGGTGCTTAAGGGCTTGGGCCCACAAGTCAGCCACTCTACTGTTTTCACTTAATGTGTCTAATTTCTGTGCACAGGGCCCACAAGTAAGTGACTCATTATGACGTTAAGACACACTTAAATGCGAATCATCGCTATTAACGTCTAATCACTCTGCTACAGGACTTGTCCACGTACGACAATGGGAATTCCCGTCCGCGCATTTGCCCAATGGCTCACCGGCGCTACGTGCCACGGCGGAGCTGGCCAAGGCCTGGGATAGATACACAATAGTGCTACGCACCTAATGGGAGTGGTTTCAGCAGCTAAGGTGGTCTAGAACGACGGCTAGCCGGAGTTGGGCAACGGTGGTTCTACGACAAAGTTGCATGCACAATGTAAAGCTTCGCAACATCCATTCAAGCGAGTGCCCAAGCTTCTAGGGGCTACAAGGAGGCTACTTGAATGAAGTGGGTGCTCGGGGAAGCTCGGAGGTGTGTCGACGTCGAAGAGGGTGACGGCGGCAGTGTGGTTCAACGAGGAGAGGACGACTGGATCAAAACAAAGAGAAATGAGTGGTCGGAGCAGCTTAAAGATCATAAGAGGATGTTATAGGAGTAAGGAATCAAAGAATGCCTTACCGGATCAAGGTGGGAGGCGAAGAGGTTGTTCTTCGGCCAAAATGGACCAAACTTCAATTCCTCGAATTCCTATTGTGCATTGCCAAAATTGGTTGAGGGGTTTTGAATGTCATGCTAAATGACACGATATGACATGAAAGACTTAGGATAATACTCACCGTGGACGAAAATGGCACGGTGATGTCACTCGGATGCACGCTCTAGAGCTTGCAATGGCATGGTCGTGGTCCAGAAGCTAAAAGCCAAATCAAGGGCTGGCATTAGATAAAATGGAAATGGCATTGATCCTAGAGAAGAAAGGATGCATCTGTGAGAAGCTTACCAGAGAGATGAGCTCACACAAGCTTCCTCCTCCTCAGCACCAAGAGGAGAAGTGAGCAAAAATGGAGGGCAAGGAGACAGTATTATCCTCGGGGAGTAACCGCAATGGCAACGGCATTAGACGGAGGAGCTCAAGGAGTGGTTGCATGGGGCGGCAACTCACGGCGCTGACGAGTCGTCGACTGAGCGCGTCGGAGCATCGCGGCCTCGTGGTCCTCAGCTCCTGCGCGAGGAAGACGAAGATGCTAACGAGTGGGGCAACGTTGTCAGCGGCAACGAACGGGTGCAGTCGAAGGTGCAGTTAGGTGGTTGGACTCAGCCAAGTCAAGTGGTGCGGGTCGGTTTTGTTTGGACCATTCGATATTGATCGGACGGCACGATCGCGTGAGTCGGATGTACGGACTCTCCGTTCGGACCGCCCGTTTGAACCACACGATTTAGATCGGATGGTTGATCATGGCTGGTTCCATTCGGTGCAGCTAGGGGGTTGGGTCCAGCCGGGTCAAATGGGTTGGGTTCGAGTCAGTCCAACAGTGTAGAGTTTGACTGATCTTCAAAATAGCTTCTCTACTTTGACCAGGGTCTTAAAAATAGAAATAAATTTCCTAAAATCCTTAAATAATTCAGAGGAGTTCCTGGGAAGGTCTAGTGCTCATAAAAATTCTTAAAACTTACTATTCATGATTTAATTTGTAAGGTTTAAATTCAAACTTAGGATAGGTCATTGTAATGTGTTTGAATTTTCTAAGGGTTGAATCTAGTTCCATAAATTTGGGAAAAAAATATATTTATTCTTGATAAATATTATAGTATTTGAATAAACTATTTCTAGATGATGATCACATGTCTTTGTCCCTATTTTCAATTAGGGAGTTGCTTTAGGTTAAAGTTTAATCATGTGATTAAGATTTTCCAAGTGCAATATTTTATGCAAATGCTCCAAAAGCATGATGCATGCTCATGAGATGCATACTAATTACTATTAATTAACTTGGGGATGTGGCATACGATATGTCTTAGTTCAATGGCGCACAAGATTAAGTCCATAATAAGTACTCAGGTGAGACCACCTCATCCCAATGTGTGAACGACATCCCCTTTACTGCATGATCACTCGCTTGAGTGTAAAACTATTTTGTTTAAGCAAACCAATGATAATCTCTACCATGGCACATAATTTTATAACAGTGGCCTCGCACCATAACTTGTACAATAGCAACATCCCACCACAAATTGTATAATAGTAGCATCGCATCACAAGTTTCATATCTCATTAAGTCAAATTAACATCATTGAACATGTTGTAATATCCCATTTAACCGTAGAAAACTATATGAATTAGAAAGGAAATATTATGGATTCAATACAGAAATTTCAGAATTTGGAGAGGAAAGATGACGTGGGCGGCCGAAGGCCCATGGCCCCCTCGGCCCATGTGGGGTTTGGCCGGCCATTTTAGGGACCTAACCCTAGCTGCCAAGCCCCTTTTTCCTGTCGCCTCCTCCTGTTCTCATTGTTCCAACCTTGACCCCAATGACCCTCTTGCATCGCCGCCCTCACTTGCTTGCCACCCATTGTAGCTTCTTGCGCCTCCAGCCCTAGCCAGCTCCCTGGCCTATTTTTCTTGTTCTGCATGCTACCGAATCTTCTACATGCTAGCGATGCAATTGGTGCGCATTGCTACTGCATGCTGCTGCCTGCCGCCAGGGATGGCTGCTACATGCTACGATGCAATTGGTGCCTGCTGCTCCTCCCGTTAGCTGCTGCTCCTGCATGCATTGGTAGGTGAAAGTGAGGATGAGAGAGAGATTAAGAAGGAAAAGAAGATTGCATGTTGTGGCCAGCAGAGAGAGAGGAAAAGGAAGTGCTGCTACGCATGTTTTTCTGCATCCATGTGCTGCTGGTGCATCTACAGACTAAGGAGAAAGAAACAAGGAAGAGGGAGTAGAAGGAGATCTTCTTTGTGGGGATTAGATCGGCGACTTCCTGTGGATCTTCAAGGGTAACGAGCGGTTTTCCTCGCTGTTTGATTCGTATTAGATGCACACTTGGTCATGATTAGGAATCGTCACCTCGCTGCAACTAGATCGGTTCTGTCCAGAACCTTGTACGACTGCTTTCGGTTATCTAGAGTCCGAATTGGAGATTTCCATCTCTTAGATATATATATATATATATATATATATATATATATATATATATATATATATAGGAATTGTTCTTAGCTTTCAGTAGCTACCAAGAACACTTAATTCTGACTTACAGTTCAAAAGATATAGTATAATCTTTCCTGCTGTCCTGAATTCCTGACGTGAATGAACTGTCAAATTGTCTTTTAAAATATGATTAATATAATGGCAGATTCATGGTTTCCACCCAACTAGTTTATTGTAGCATTTTTGTTAACCTTTCCAGATTGATAAAGAATATTCGATTTGGAGTTGTAGAACAAAAGATATGACTGTTTCTCTACTGCTATTTAGTACTGTGAAACAATTTGGATGTTTGACTTTCGTAGGACTATTAACATAGATTTTTGGCCGAATTGGGAGATCCTACCAACTAGACTTTTGTAGATATTTTCGTTATGTTTCTTTAGGATCTAAGCTCACCTTGTTTCGAGTCTCTGATCAAAAGTTATGATTTATTTAGTACTGCTGTCCAGATTGTTGTCCAGCTAGTCTGTCGGTTTATTTGAGTAGATCGACTTTGTGAACCTTGGGTCTAGCATGCTGCGATTAAGCGTTTCGAGTGATGTCATGTTCGCGTGGTTCCTTATTCAAGTATTTAATTTGTATAGGAGGGGGAATTTCGAGTGTAGCGGCATCCGTCTTGCCTCTTAACGCTTCGCAAAGCGGAAGACAAGTACATTGTAATTCTTAATGTTGATGAATGCTGAGTGCTTGTATTCATACTGTTATTTCTACGATCCATGATTACATTCAATGCTTCATGTTCCTTTCATATCCGTTAATCCATGTTGAAAGAGAGGATGTCTTTCATTATTCATGTTTCATTCCATTCATTCATTTGTTCATGTTTCTTCCACGGGAGTGGAAAATAAAGACCCATCAATTCCAGTATGGGCACGTAAGGCCCACCATTCCAATGTGGGCAGATTTGGATCCCTGTATGAAACGTTCTTCATATGGGCCTTGGATCCTTGCATTTTGTTAAATGCGGGCCTAAGTGAACACCGACGGGTGTGTCACTGGCTATACCAGTATAAGCAGAAGTGTAGTCCATTCATTCCATTTATTCCATCCATTCATATATTTATTCCAGTTCTATGTTCCTATTCGTTGTAGTTCTTTTTTATTCTTTGTACTTGCTGAGTCTTGGACTCATTTTTGCCTGTGTTTGTTTATTTTAGGTGATCGCTGATGAGAGCATTCCTGGGAGGGAGTAGACACACATAATTCATTCACTTCACAATATTCAAGTTCCAATAATATGATTTTGTCCCTGTCTTTCTTTTGTTAGATGATGAACTGTAATAAATAGAGTTTGTGGATGGATGTTATCTTTCTCTATGTTAAGGTTGATTATATAACTGCTTGTGATCCATGATTACTCCTTTGATATAATTATCTTAGTGGATTCAGTAGACTTGAATAATTGGAGTTTGTGAACTGTTGATGGATTTTGATTATTCTTGCATTCCTTCTATATTGTTGATCTCTTTATGCTTTTAGTTGAGATATTGTTGAAGATTACCCGTATTGTTGTTATATGTTAGTCCTTTAGGTAACATTTTGGCTTCCGAATAGCCAGGGTGTTACACATGTGACATGAGCCCATCGTATAACTAAGCATGACTAAGCATATATACGATAACCTATGTTGGTAATACAAATATGTCTAACTAGTAATGACCATCCTATGGTGACAAAGGATTCATAGTATTCAAAATAATCAAGGTGGCATAATGACAAATAAGTTATTAACTATTCCCAAAAATAGTTGATATAAAAGTAGCATGCAATTCGATATAAAAACAATATACTTTTGAAAACACAGGTTCAATATGATCAAAGGATTACGACTTGCCTTGGCCTTGCCCATTTACTACACTTTGGTCTTCAAATCTTGCTCCTGCTCCTTGAAAATTGTTGTATAAACGAGAGAGAAAACGAACAAAACACAAATAAATGCAAAATAAATTCAAATAAAATCTAGGGTTCCAGCAATTTGATCTGGCCGACAATGGCGACAGCGCACAGGAACCTAGGGTTTCGGTGAACGGTGGCTCGGCAGCAATGGTGAAGGCGTGGATCTGGACAAAGGGAACATGGCAAGGACAATGATGTAGATAGCTCCCTCCAGCGGTGACCATGGCGACTGGCAGCGAGTGTCGGACCCTGGGTTTTGAATACCCAAAACTCTCGTGTGTGTACCGTAATAGTCCCATGATCAGTGGCTAGTACACACATCCACAATATTGATAATCACATACATACACATTTCATACAAACAACAAGATTACAAAATGACTTAACCGTAAACGATACATAACGAATTTACATTACAAAGGCCGACCAGCCAAATAAAACTCAAGTGACAATAGATTGCAGTGGAAACCATAGTAAATAAACCAAAATGGTCCAGCAGTATACCCCATCCAATCCCATATGCAACTGACAAGGACTAAGCTCTAGAAAGACCAGTCGTCGTCCGGAACTAGATCATCTTCATACTCTGAACAACAATTTAAGCAAGATTGAGTACATTGCGTACTCAGCAAGACTTGTAGTGTATTGCAACATATTATAAATGCAATGCTTATCAAAGAATATGGCTCTATGCTACAAGTTATTTTCAGCATGAAGCAATTTTTGTTTGCAATACCGATATGTATTATTTTACAACGGAAATTTAAAGAGCAGTTGATATGTAATGAAATCGCAATTATGTAACTTTAATGAGAGTAAACCACAACCCTCCATGGTTGCAAAGAATGACACACTTTTAGCCATAGACATGGCACACATGACAATAACAACAAAACCATTCCCACATTTTCCAACAAAACTGTTTTTGCAGAAGTAGATAATATACCTGATGAGGCATCACTAAGCATGCTCATTACCGCAAGCACGACTATTTAAATAGATGTACACTCTGTAGAGGTGTACAACTTTACCCACAGTATACGAGTTCTCTAGTTTATCCGGCATCCGTCGATATCACCGCACACAACATTATAGTATGCAGTCTAGAGCACATAACAAAGCCTTTACATCACCTAGTCCTAACCTTGCAGTAGCCCAGCGAATGAACACCCTCACTTCACCCCTGGTACACTCCCGTATCAATGAGGCATTCACCATTGTGTCGGCAAGCTTTGTCCCCGACACAGTGGTGAAGGGAGCCCTTTCAAGCATGCCTAGCCGATCATAATCGCACTACGGCCTACCAACATGCAAGACTAGCCTTCAATGACTTAATTAGATAAGGTCATTCAATACTGGTATATGTGGTTGCACACTTAGGCTTAGATATGATTCAGTGGTATTCGTTCCTTAATTGCCCTAGGCAAGGATCTCCCCCTACCTACTTGTGAGATACACCTCCACACTCCTGAGGTTAGAATATAACTCGCCTGCGTCACAGACTAAGTTTTTTTATTTTAATACAAAATAACAGAGGTAAACCCCTCTGGACCATCATTTCAAAATCTCCCAAATTCACATTCAACATTTCATTCATTTTCAATTTTTTTTTAAATCTAGAGACCCCTCTGGACCATCATTTCAAAATCTCCCAAATTCACATTCAACATTTCATTCATTTTCAAAAAAAAAAATTAAATCTAGAGCCTAGCTAAGCACTTGTGTGATATTCACACTCGAAATACCCAGATCAGCATCATCTATTGCCTAAACCATAACCTAATGTCTGCAATAGTAAGGATACCAATATTTCAAGGAGGGTCATGCATTGAATAGGAATATAACTACCGTTACGTGCGAATATAGCAATTCTAAGCAAACATACACTCATGCATAATAGATTTTACAAAAAGAAGTGCAATAATTGAAATAATGGGATCAACATGGTCAAAGGAGGTGATTGCCTTGCTCTGGTTTCTTAGAGAGTGAGGTCGCTTGTTCGTCGTTAAACTTGCTCGCGAATTTCGGTGCCTATTCGAAAGAATCGAGAATAAATCACAAACGGAAAAATAAATTCAATAGCCAGAAATCAAAATATTTTTGCACATTAATACAGATCATGATTTTATATGAATTTATAAAAAAAATTCATTTGATTTGGAGTTCTGTCGGGACCCAAAAATGCAATTCTGGACCCTCTGTGTATAACGAACTAATCTAGGATCATGCTAGTGCACACAATGTCAACATAGATGAATATTGATCCATGCAAGACGAAATAATAGGATAAACGAGTAATCTAAATAACAAATAATTATTGTGACCTTATGGTCGAGTTTACACTTATTAAGCCTCGCAGGGCGGACAATAATTAAATAGCAGTAGAACAAAATAAACTTCAACAGGAACCCATCGATTCGCCATAGGCAACTGACTGCGATCAGGACCTAGCGATCAGCACCTTCGTAGAACTCCTCCTCAAAAGCAGGCAATGACTCCTCCACTTCTTTTGATTGATTATAGAAAGCATGAGTACACAACCGTACTCACAAGTCATACCACAGAATACAATGTATACATGGTGGTTTATTCCAAAGGAACGGCTTCTATGGTTCTTTTGCATAAAAGCAACATTTGCAATTGAATACAAATAATAGATTAAAACATAATTCAAAACAAATAAACAGTAATAATTTAACAGTTATTTTCACAAAGACACAAAGTCTAATCAAATTCTTCACACAGCCATATGACTTAGATCACACAGCTCCCTTCCCAAATATTTTATGAAAATCTAACCCTCGTGTGAAATCCCGGAGCATGTCCATGACCGCGGATGCGTCTATTCGAATAGATTTGTTTAAACACTCTGTAGAAGTTGTACACTTTACCCACACGATATAACTAGTGTAACAAGCACTAATCATAACAAAACGTTTCAGAAGTTTCATCTCAACAATTGACACTCCCGATGTGCTTTCCCGTCGTCCAACCCAAACACAGTGCTTTGGCACGACACACACCATTGGACAGGGAAGCTACGAACCATCCCGCAATGTGACTTTCAGAACAGTCCACACCTCCACCCATTACTAACCTACCACTTGAGTAATCAATGCCAGAATCCATAACTTACTAAGTTAGGCTCGTCCCATCAGGCATGTGGTCGTACAGTAAGGCTCAATTCAATTGTATACAAAGTTAAGTCCTTAATTTACCAAGGTAAAACTTCCAATTTCTAACTAAGCAATGAAGATTACCATTTCCATTCACAAAGCTCCACCATATCACACAGTATCCACCACTTGCCTCGGTCTAAATCCTTTTCCACCCTGTTGACTAAGTATAACACATGCCACCAACGAGTAATGACACACAACACACAGTTTTATCATAAAGTTCCATAATCACTTAGTCAGATTCATATTTGCAACTCACATGAAATGATGACTCGTTGCATGGCTAAGCAATCTACTCGTATCTAACCAACCCACGTTGGTGCAACGATAATACCAACTAATAATTAACCAAGCTAGGGTGACAAGGATCATGACATAACAATAGACAAGGTGGATATAAACAATCAGGACGAATAACTAATCCCAAAGTATTTAAATAATTACTTAAGACAAATGCAATATTTGAATCGAAGTATTTTGAAAACTGGGCTCAACATGATCAAAGCTATAACTTGCCTTGGAATAGATACTGGTACTAGTCTTGGTCTTGGCGAACTCCTTCTTCTTCAAAATTCCTCAAAGAATCAACGTCTACTCGCAAAGCGAAGTAAATAAACAAAATAAATAAATCATAGATATAAAACAAACTCCAAAAATTATATAAAAATATTATTAAAATAGAGCTCGAATTTAGATGAATTTATAAATTTGAATGAGCTCAATCGGAGTTCGGATGAAGAAGATATGGCTTTTGGAAGATCTAATCTAAAGAAAAAGGCAAAATTGGAATTTCTAGAATTTTCTGAAATATTTTCCTATTGGAAAATCCGAAATATGACACAAGCATGACGTCAGCCCTCAATTTTGGAAATAAAAGAAAATTAGAGAAAAAAGATTTAGAGACTGGCAGGTGGGCCCTCGGTCTATAGACCAGGTCCACGAGATTAATTCACTGGTCTACGGATGTACCAGTTACGAAACAGTGCATCTGACAACGGGGTCCCACAAAGCAGTGGCTCGGCACACTGTGGAATAGATCTATCGGCTTTTGGATCTGTGTCAGGGTTGGACTGCCTCACGCACACGCTGACGCAGCGTTGACTAGACCGCCACGTCGAGGACACGCAAGCGCTGGGCTGACGTGGGCGCTGAGGTTGACGGCCACATAGGCTCGATGGTGACAACTGCTTTGGGCCCGATGACAACCGGCAAACGGCGGCGCTTCGCCGGTAGTGAGTGGTACCAGTAGGTAGAGGATGCTATTGCGTACTTGATGGGGTGCCCACTGGTGGTTGAAGACGACGGTGGTGATCGAAGGCGAGCTTTGAGCGGAGGAGAAGTTTGGGTTTTGTCGGGAAACCACTCCGGTGATGCTCCGATGGTGCGGATGAGTGTTTGAGGTAGCTCTTACAACGGGGATGATGATGGTGCAGTTAACATTGACAAGGCGACAAAGACAGGGGCAGAATTCAAGATTGAAGAGCTCCAATGACCAAACCCTAAATCTCGAATTAAGGCGGCGCTAGGGTTTTCGAGGCTAAGAGACTTGGGGTTTCGGGACGAGGGTGACAATGCGATCCTAAGGGTGCTATTTATACCGCGAGATCGGGCCAAGATAAGGAATCCCCAAATCATGATGTTTTCAGACTCCATGGTTTTTATAGATAGAAAGGGATTCAGGATAAGATTCTAACAGATTCGGATACAGGGAGATACGGGTTAGAGTTTGGCGCAAAATCCTGAGATATTTTAGATGGACATTGATTTTGTCAGACGAAGCTCAAGCTCCAGCCATGGCAGTCTAGGGCGACACTCGTGCAGACAAAATGACAGGAGGTAGACGACGACACACGCGGGCACACCGATCAGTGAGGCAAAGAGAGGAGTGGCACAGGCTAAGCTGCGAGGGGAGCTGGGCCAAGAAGAAATAGGAAATGGGCTGAAGGAAAGGAATTCGGCCCAAGAGGTTTTTTGAGATTTTAGTTACATTTTCTAATTTAGAAAATGCAGTAAATCCAAATAGCAAATGCACTCGAAAAAATTCTAGAAAATATATCCAAGCACATAGAACCCAAATAAAATAGTTTTGACAATTGTTGATGTTGACATTAATCATATTAAATGGTTTTGATATTAAAAGTCCACATTAAGCTTGATTAAAATTCCAATAAAATCTTGGTGAATTTTTCCAGCTACTAAACTATTCAAAAGATTTTTTAAAGCTCAGAAAATTAGGATGTTACAAGTTTGTATGCAAAAGTTATAGCTATTTGAATTTAGCTCGGGTTATAAAGTGACTGAAAAAGGGGAAACAACATTTCATGCTAGCGGAGTTTTGGACATCTAAAACTAACTTCTATCCTTCTCTCTAACTCACAATCTTCATCGGACTTGGTAGCATATGATAAATCCTCTAATTTGATCCAATTCATTATGCATGTGTCTACTATCATCAATTAGGGTTACTCACCATGCACAACCTTATGTATCTGGTCCTCCTCATACAAATTCACTAAACCGATTCTCAAGTGTCGAATCCAATCACATGCATAACACTCTCCGATCCTATTCTCAGATCTCGATCTAAATCCCGCACTTTCATCTACTAGGTATATTCAAAGTAGTCAATTCAACAAATAATGTCCGGACTTGCGATCTTTCATCTATACCATCCTTTCGATAATTGTATGAAATCCACCAAATTAGGGGCATATGACCATGACTAAATCTATCAATCATTCTCCACTAGACCATTTAAGCTAGGGGCAATTTGCACAGTAACACTACCCAAACATCACAAGTTGCAAAATAACATCGATGTTGTACATGATTGCAATGTCACTAAGCAAATTAATACCTATCTAGCTCTACTAGTCCCACCTCAGCAAATCATAAATGCATACACCAAAATTCCCATCGATCTAGGTTTATTTGACTAACCAACACCTAACTTTACAATTTAATTGCACATCCAATATTTAATAGCTCACTATTCGATCAAATTATTTCCATATCACTGGACTAGTCATGTACGACATCTCCCAATCCAATCACATATGTGCCTCTATGATCAACTAATAATCATTTATCTATTAATCTAATTGAGGGCACAATTCCATCAACTCAGCACATAGGACTTATCTACTAATTACATGACACTTTAAATAATTGTCCTCAATCAAATAATCCATTGCTACCTTCTCCCAATTCTAGCATCTATGACTCACATAACTATTACTTAAGACATCCGATCAATTTGCTCATGATTAAATAAATCATCCGATTCAACCTACACATCTCATTAAATACCATCACATGAGAAATACATCAAGTAGTAAATTATAAAATCGTTATACGTCCTAAATCCTAAAATCACTAATCCAACATGAGATAAATCAATTTATCATCCGAAGATCACCACCAATTTCCATGCGACTCCACAATAATCCCACCTGATCAATTAATCCAATAACACATTTAATTCGACATCCATCGATCAACAATACACATATTCTGTTACAACGATCTAATTATTCGCATCCACTGATCGACAATACACATATTCTGTTACAACGATCTAATTATTCGTATCCACCGACATAACACTACATATCACACATATACACAATTAAGACCTAATCGAGTAGTTACACCGGTCTAAGCTACTAGACAATTTACATTAATCATGCATAAAAAGATGTCATGCTTTTGACGATTATGCAACATGCACAACTAATAACATAAACGCCGTAACACAACTAACACTAAGGATTTTACCGCGGCACTAGGCGTGTGAATCACCACCAGATGTCGTCTTCTTGGACACTCATCCGTTTCCGCCGTCGTTGCCACCGGTTCCACATCCAGTCGTCCACGTCCGTCAAATTCGCTGGTTCCGCGTCCCGCTCGGCCTCTGGTCCGCGTCAGTCGATTTCAGCGCCGAACTTGCGCCCGTGCCTTTTCTTCTATTCTCCCAATTTTTCTCTTGTTTTCTTATTTTCTCTTTTTCTTTTCTTTTATTTCTTTTTCTCTTTTATTTCTTTTCTTTTCTTTTCTTCTTCTCTCATTTTCTTTTTCTTTTCTTCCTTACCCTTTTTCATTTCTCTTAGCCAACAGCCTCTCTGACTTGCTTATTCTTTTCTTCTTCCCCATTTCTTTCCTTCCTCTCTCTCTCTCTCTCTCTCTCTCTCTCTCTCTCTCTCTCTCTCTCTCTTTTCTCGCTTCTTCTCTAGGGCCTCTCTCTGCTCCTTCTCTCAACCAACTGGCCAGAACCGGCCGAGTCACCTCCTCCTCAAGTCGCTGACATCGCACGCTCACTGGGACCGCCACGCCGTAGGCCGCGCCTCACCGAGCCACCATGCCACTCGCATGTGCCGCGCCTCTAGGTCGCGTCGCGGCATCCGGGGCTGCCGCACCGCAAGGAGCTACCGGGTCCCGCGTCGCTGGCCACCGTTGGGCCACAGTGCCACGCTACGCCTCGAGCTTGCGCTGCCATGCACATGTGCTGCCGCGCCGAGTCGCTCCTTGGCCTCACCACATGCATGCATGCGTTGTGCAAGGTTGCGCCGGGCGCCCTCACAGTGCCACCGGCCGCCGCTTTTCTACCACCACATGGAGTCGCGCGCGTGCATGCATCTTGGCCGACGCATGCTGCCGCGGGCTCGGCCTCGTGCTTCACCGTGCTGTGCCCCGCTACATCGGGCCGCCGTGCCCTCGGCTCGATCGTGCCACGTGCATGCATGTCCGCCGAGCCGCCGCATGCGCGCTCCGTGAACCCAACACCACCTTGCCGACGCAATGGCCGCAACAAGCCATGGTGCCACTGCTCTCCTCTTCTTGTTCCTGGCCACAACGAGCCTCGTCGATCGATGGTACTGCCACTTCCTTCCCTTTTCTTCTAATCGCTCAAACGATCTTGCATGCAAGAACTAGTCTCTAAAATGGAACGCTCTCGAGATGACGACCGCAACAGTATATCATGCATGAGAGGATTTGTGATTTTTGGTAGAGATTGGAAGGAGAGAAGTGGGTATGAGCTAGCTCATTCTTTTGGGAAGTTCTGTTGGGAGAGAAAAATGGCAGTGGAGTTGAGGAGTGAAATGGTAGTGAGGAGTTTTCTTTTGTATGCTGAAATTAGATGGTAGTGTTGGCGAGGTAAGGATGGGGTGATGGCAGTGAAGGAAGAGAACAAAAGAGGAAGGCGGCATGGGGTTGGACGGCTAGGAGAGATGGAGAGTGAAAAAGAGTGGACCTACAGGTGTCGTGTCTGCCGGTCATATTTTTAATTTTGAAATGTATGCGAAAACAAGAAAACAATACAATCTAAATTAAATGCAATCTTTCAAATAATTCGAATTAATATTATTATTTACTTTATTATATTATATATTTTTAGCAACTTTTTAAACAATTCAATTTGATTTTACAGGCAATCTTTTAATTAAACATGGGAAAATTTTAAACACACTCAAATATTTATTAGATCGCGAAATTTAAATAGGATTAATTTGCTCAGTGACATTGCAATGAGGCACAAATTGGAAAATAACATCCAATGTGAGGACGACAAGTGGGCCATGGGCCCACATGTCATCCTCACATCGATGTTATTTTGCAACTTGTGATGTTTGGGTAGTGTTACTGTGCAAATTGCTCCAATTAAATATTAACGTCCTGATTCTGAAAATCAGGGTGTTACACATATTCTCATGCTCCTCCATTCAGATAAGTTCCAACTAAATGTTGTGGGTGTTACAGCGAGGGTTGAGACGGCAGAGCAGCGAGGCTTGTAGTGGCGACGACGGAGCAGCGGGTTCTGAGGGACTGAGAGGTACACACCATGTAGAACATGAGGAGGCGAACCCATTTGCAGTGTTGGAGTGGGAAAAAGCCATTGTCAACACAAAATCCGGTGAGGAAAGCTTGCGGCGGCCGACGACTTCTTGGCTTCGATTCGGCGAGAAAGCGGCGTGAACCGAGGGGAGGAGCTAGGGTTTCAGGGAAGGAGAGCAAGGCGAACCTCGTGACACGGTCGGGCGGGGCTATTTATTGGCGAGGAAGACACACAGGGTATGAAGCACAAAGCGGCGACAGCAGCTGGGTTGGGCTTCGCGCGCGTGCGGGTGAGCTAGGCGCCGGAATTGGGTCAGTGAGAGGGAGAGTTGGGCCAGGGAGAGCAAGTGGGCTGAGTAGTGTGAAAACGGGGAGGCAAGCAGGGCAAACCAACGGGGAAAAGGAATGGGCCAGACCAAATTGGGCCCAAGGGAAATTAGGAAAAGGAAATGGATTTAATAAATTCAAGAAATTGGAATTAAACCAAATCGAGCTCAAATAAATAGCAAATAAACTCCAAGAAAATTCCAGAAAGTACTCTAGAACACAAGGAACTCAAATAAAAAGGCTTTGAATTTAATTAAGGTTTATATTATTCAAATTAAATGGTTTTAATTTCTGAAAATTCAATTTAAGCTTTAAATTAACTCAAGAAAAATCAAATGATTATTTTTTTTTGAAGGGCTTCAAAAGAACTCAATATTTTGGGATGTTACATGGGCTTCGGCCAATCAAGGTGGGCAGGGGGGTTGGCAGTTGCGGTGTCTATCGTTAGTGATGGGGCCTTGTTGGGACTATTTTTTATTTGCGATTTTTCCTATGGCGTAGTTTTGTCGATACCTGAGGCTTCGCAGATAGCGGAGGACTTCCTGGGGCCTTACACCGTGGATGAGCACAGCAAGTGATGAGGGCATCCCTAACATTTATACACAAATATATGGTGTGTTTTGGGCGTTTTTCAAAGAGTTGAGGGTTTGTTCGTCCATGCGTCCAAAACACACCAGATAGTTGTTCGTCACGAGACCACGAGCGACGAACGTCGAGTCCCCAAGTCCCCATGGAATGATGGCTTGACCTTGGATTGCAAAACGAATCAATGGAAAGCCTAATCCTCTCTCAAAGTCCTCGCATGAACTCTGGTTTCGAAAGAACAAGCAATAGCTATGTTTTAATTCTTATGCATAAAGTGGTCATATGAATACAAGTGGGGGTGCTGGGGTGCGAGAATATAGTGCATGGTCCTCATGTAAATAGGGTGTGCTTTGGGCTTGGGATCCAGCTCTCCGAGTGTGCCGATGACAAGACGAGGAAGAAGAAGCGCGCTCGTGCCCCGCAGGTGACGAGTCTACGGAGCCATTTCACCCCGCGTTGCAGGCGTCCTTGCTTGTCAGGATCGAGGGAGACAGCCGTGTGGGCGGTGGATAGGACCTCTCCCGTGAAGCGAGGGGAGCACTTGGTGACTCCCCTCTCACCTGGTGGTACCCCTGCCTGGAGGATGGCATCGCTTTTTTGAGGGTCGCATCAATGTGGGCGATTTCGGGGTCGTCGATATTTGTCTGGAGGAGTCGGGTGACAGGGGCGGAGCTACAGTAGATGCATGGGGGTACAAATTGCACTCCCAAAATTTTTGCGCAAAAAACTGGTATATACCTCCCTTAATACATAAAGTAACACTACACATACTAACATACATGCTCATCAGCTCTTGGCGGCCCATTTAGCATTAAGCCCAACAGAATCTGAGAATCAAGCCCAGGTCAACTAGTCAACTAGTCAAGAAGGCGTCAGGCCTAAGTGCCATCGGCCCATCCAGGCATCTTTACTTCCTACTATTACATTTGCTTCTTATGACGTGTTTGATGAAGTTAATAAAGAGCTACTTCTTTGCATCCTGTTGATTCATTTGCTTCATATGACAAGGATAAAGTTCTTGAACTTGTTAAGTTCTATCCTAAAGATTTCTCGAACACAGATTTGATTGCTTAGTTACGTACATTGAGCGTGAATTTTTTCTACAAGTTAGTGATGATGTTGTCATCAATCGCTTTCAAAGCTTGAAGGAACGCCGTATCAAGTTGTAATTTTCTAAAATATTTTGTGATGTTGGTTATAGTGCGAACATGTAATTTGACACATTTGAACTTATGTACTATGTCATTTGAACTTGTGTTGGAATGGATGTATCTTAAGTTTACACTCTCATCATCAAAATTCTGACTCCGCCACTGTCGGCTGACACACCCCTTCAACAGCTTATGCTCCAACTGACAGTGCTGAGGCTTTGGACTCGAGATGGGTCCCTCCGACGCCTAGCTGCGATGCTGCTGGTGAGTTTTTTTGAGGAGGCTCCGTTGACGTGTCTTGAGGGGTGGGCGTCGTCGAGGCGGGAACGGGGGCTAGGAACGGACATGAGGGGTGCCGCAGCTTTGCCAGCCCCTGTCGGTGAGGGGGTGGAGGGGGTGCTGCCCCCAAGACTGCTTCTCTGTCGGTGAACGTTAGCCCTTCGGGAAGGCAGCTAGATTTGCTGCCCTGACAGATGCCGTGCAGCTTTTCGAGGACATGTCTCTCCCGACGATGCTCTGGTCAATTGAGGTGAATGTCGTGTGGGTATGGTATATTTTTTTATCTTGTGCTCTTCTTGATTATGCGCTTCTCTGTTATTCACCCTGTGCTGTCCTTTTCTCATAGAACTTGATGTTGTCTCACACACTTCGAGATGACCTCCGGTGCAGCTTCACTAAGGCACAGGAGTAGGTGGACGCTGGGCAGGTTGAGGTGGGTTCCCTACGCCAAGAGGGCTCCATTCTATAAGCAAAGGTGCGGGAGCTGGAGGCTACGAACGCCGCACTGTCCACCTAACAAGAGGTCGAGCGCACCCTTCGCCAAGAGCGCACCACTCTAGAGGCAAAGGTACACCGTACACGAGTTGGAATCCTCCAACACCCTGCTGACCACCCGGCTGGCGGCCAAGGTTAAGGGGAATGATCTCGCGTCGCAGGCTGCGTGGGGCACCATGCTCTCTCTCGAAGACGCCCTTTGGGGGGGATGGGCGCCTACCCTCCAGAGAGGCAACACGAGCCAGCCGCTGTTGATGTGACCCTCTAGTAGCTGTGGTGCGCTGGACCCATTGCTGCGCATGCTGCTCAGCCGTGTGGGAACCATTGTACCAAGGTCACTTGGCAGGTGGCCTTTGCTACTCTCCAGATGGCTGAGTGCGAGCATCTGGACACCGTCGCGAAGTGTACGGTGGCGGTGCCCACAACTGAAGAAGTTGTAGGGCTTCTTCTTCACACACGGAGGGAGAGTAGCATCTTCCTGAATGACTTCTAGAGCGTGCGTGGTCGGGATGTCATGTTGTCCTCTGTCCGCGCGAGCTTGGAGATGAGGAAGGGGAAGACGGTGGAGGATGTGCAGCCTAGGGATGGCCCCGAGGGGCCTTCTACGGACAAGGTGTGACCCTTAGGTTGTCTTTGGTGGCTGCCTCAGAACCTCTCCTTTTCTTGTTGCACGGCGTGCACTCTCTCCGAAGCACTTTTCTTAGGTTTTTATGTTAGCGATTTTAGGGTTCAAAGGGAGGGGCGTTTGTACTATTGGGTTTTTTTTTGTAAAGACGTTCTTGATAAATGAAAACGTTTTGCATTAGACCTACTTTATCATTTTCTAGTGGGTCTTGGCCTTTCGTTTGTCTCAGCTTCCTCGTCGCGGGTACAAACGCATGGTGGATCGAGGCGTTCCTTCCTCTTCGGGGTGGATGCCAAAGGCGTATGCCCTGTAGGCTGATCCGAAGAATGAGCGCCAACTTCGATCCTTGTGGCCACTACAGCTTTGCTACGGAGGCATTGTGTATCACAGTGCAAAGTGGCAAAGGTGGAAACTCACCCTCCCGAAGGGAGCATGGCGGAGTTTGTTGTGTGCCATCTGGGCCGGGCTTCTCGCTCCCGCAGGGGTATTTGCCGCTCGCCTAGGCGGGGGTGGCTCGGTGGTCCTGAGTCTGCGGGGCCTGGCATGCTTGTCCGCGATGCTCATAGGGACGCGTCCTGCTTGTCCATTTAGTTGGGCCAGAGGTTTTGTGCTGTTCTATGTAGGAACGTATCTTCATGGAGAGGGATGGTGTATCTGTTCAGTCCCGTGCGCCTAGGGCATTTGTTGTAAATGCATTATTATTGTAACATAGTGTATTATTATTGTTGTAACATTGTGTGTTATCAGTGTAACTTTAATAAAGTGGGTTTTTTGTTGTGCTATTTGCTCTAGCGAAGGGGGAGACGAAGCCGACCACCGTCCCCCGACCCTTTTTGGTAGAGCCATAGCGAGTCTCACGAATCCGTAGCGCCACGACATGTTCCACCTCCTGATATATAATTCTAATATCTTGATTTCAAGTTTCGTTCATCGTGCTCAGAGATCGACTCCTTCTTCCTCAACTCCAACCGACCGCCTTCATCGCCAAATCCCACTACCTCCTGTGAACTTCTACAGTTTTCAACCCCACCACCAAGCTCGCCGCTCTATGTTCTACTCGGTGCTCACCTCTTGATCGCTTGAGCGCTGTCGGTCATCGTCCTCACCACCGCTTAACTCTTCACCACTCGCCACCAGTGTCCTGGCGCGCCACAGTACTCACGACATGCTCCTCTCTACCCCTTCCACCGATTCCTCTATGTGGATTGCGCAGCAACTAATTAAATATTTGTCGGTGTCAAACCCTAATCTCTGTCGAGGTACATCCATGGCAACAACAGTGAGCCCGGAGGCCAACGACGTCGACGAGCTCGGGGATCATGTGGAGTTGAGATAGAAGGTGCTCCCATGGCAACTCATATAGAGGATTAGAGGTGGAGGGGACGGCAACGGCGATGAAAGCATTGAGTTTGGCCGTAGGGTGGCAAAGGAAGCAGAGGAGGAGCCAAGGTCAACGGCAACATAGGCTGAGGCGTAGTTCTCGGCCACTGCTCTGGGCTGATCGGTGGGGTCACTGGATTTGTTTATTGTGTTGCACTCGAACCTTCAACTTGCTCTAGCAATGTGTATTCTTGGCCTAGCCTCTCCCTCCTTGTAATGGTGTACATCCGCGTTACCGATGGCAAAAAAAATCTTAGCCTATACTTTTGTACAACATTGCGCATGCTTAGTGGTCAAAAAAAGCTCATTAATTGGCTCATGAGATCGGTTCAAAATTGATTCGACTACGCTCGTTAATTGGTTCAATATTGAATGAGTTGATTACTTTTAATATTAAATCAAAATAATTCAATTACAAAATAAAATCACTAATAGTCTTGGCGTCCTACACATGCCCTGAATTGCTTGCATATAGGGGTTGTTTGGTTGATCCAAAATGAGCCAAGGCAAAATTTTGGGGTAGCCAAAACCTGGGCAAAACAAAATATTCGCAAAAAGAACGTTATTTGGATTGTGACCAAGACAAATTTTGGCATTACCAAAATTTTGGTGAGAGATTTCCTCGCTGTAGGATTACCCACGTGTGGCATTGTATTTCATTGGTGTTACTAAATTTTTGTGTGTGTTACCATTTTTTTATAGCAAACTAAACATCAAATAATTTTTGTTGGCGTTACCAATATCGGATTTGCTATTTCTAAGTCGCCTGAAATTTTTTTAAGTTTAAGTCAATTGTTGTGACCATTGGATTTGTGTAGAGATTAATGTTTTATATGATTGAATATTGATCCAATAGATAAAAAATATGACTTATCTCTACTACTTAAATATTGGAGTTGGTGGTGGTGTGTCCTCCCTCATACGATACGAACCGTTGGATCCACCTTTCGTGCAACGTGAGCCATGGATCTTCACGCGTCGTCCCAGTTCCCACCGACGTACACGTACGAGCAAAATTGGCGAAACCGCCGCCTAACCCATCCCCCCTCTTCTCCCCCTCTTCTGCGGTTACTACTCCCGAGTCCCGTCTCTCTCGCCTTGCTGCCTCTCCTCTCTTCCACCTCGCCGCCTCCACCACCACCACGGCGCGCCCTCCTCCTCGCCTCGCCTCGTCACGCTATATTTTGGGCGTCTCCCCCCCCATTTCGTCCATTCATTATGCGCGTCTCGTTGCGAGGAGAGGAAGGAGCAACCGCCTCGCAACCAGAGTGAGGAGGAGGATGCTCGAGTTCAAGCAGAATCTTGGTGGCGGCGACCTTGGCCGAGCATTGTGTGATCTTGGCGGCGCGCGCGAGATGGAGACGCCACGACGGCGAGGCGAGGAGTTCGAGGAGCCGGCGCATGGGATGGATGCCGATGGCGGGAGCTCCTCTCCCCACTCTGAGCAACCTCTCCCGCCCATGCCACCTCCTCTCCCACCCGAGCCGCTGGTCCCTCCACGAGCTTCCTCCTCGCCCACAACGCCGCCGCTTAACCCAATCTCCTATCTCCTCCAAACCGTCTTCGTCAATCGCCGCCAATGTTGTCGCCGCCTCGACCTCGGCCGCGCCTCTGTGGCGGGGACCTCGGCCGTGGTCGCCACTTGCTGCTCCTCCTCCTCGGGAGGCCACGCGGCGTGGACTAGGCTGGGCGCCCTACCTCGCCATCCTCCCACGCCAGGCCGACTCCACCATCTTCGGTGAGTGAGATGACGCCGATCGCTCTCCATGTGTTTGATGAAATGCTCTTTGTTGCTTTGGTTGGTAGTTCTTCACGACCTCACGTTGCCCGTCTTGATGCTTTTGAGTGGTTGCCGTGCCTCCGGTCTGGTCGTCGAGGAGGAGCTCTTGGAGATGCAGGGGTGGCGTGCAATGCAAAAAAAAAATACATGGCTTTTCTTGAAATTTACTTCTTTCTTTGGATGAAATTGCTTGCTTAAGTAACTTTGTATGTACATCCCTTCGGAACACAGGTTGTTGAGCACAACAATGGGTGTGAAGGAGTATTTGTAAGCGAATTCGATAATGTTGAAGTGAGATCATAAGCACGAATAAGGACCTTTTCCTGGTATCATAACTTTTGATGATTTCCTATGGGCATTTGGAATACTCAAATCAAGGGTGTTTTCGGGCTTCATGGAGATAAGCTTGCTCTTGTACCATTTGCTGATTTGGTAAGCTCTTCCAACACAAACCTTGTCAACATGATCTAATATTGCTAATCCGAAGGCTCCAAGCCAACTTCTATTGTTGCAATGGGCATTCTTGTAATTTTGGTGATTACGTTGTCGGTTCAAGCGTTCAAATATTTTTCATTAGAGTGCTTTTCTCCACACTTTACTTGATTATGTGTTTCTTTTTGTTATGATTTTCATCCATAACTAATTTTCTTGTTCTCAACCCTTGGCTATGAATTATTATTTTTATATGCTACATTACAGGTATCTATTGATGTACCACAATAAAACCGGTGGATCGTGCTAATGTGCCCAATAGCATAGAAATTATAGAGGAAGGATTTGCTATTACTTTGCAGATTTCTTGTCACAATTATGTTGATAGTGGAAGCATGGCATAAATTTTAATACCTTTAGTGATCTATAGAAATGTGAAAAATTTCCTTGAGATGTTTTTTAATTAGCATGTATGATCTGTTGGAGAATTAAATTTTACTTGTTGATTTGGCGAATATGAAAAATGTTGGATTATCTGGTGATTGCCACCTTCGGTTAATTAATCAATAGAAGATGAACAATCCTTTTGACAGATGGCTTTGAAGATATAAGATGGAATTGTGATGATCAAGATGGTTGGGATCCTTCGGTCCTATGTTGAAGAGGCACCCAAGCAACAATGGTACCATGGCATTGTCGAGTGGGGAGAGGCGAGCTATCTCGAATGAGCCTATAAAGGATTATGCTCCACCTCAAAATGGCATTAACAGGGAGTAGTGGTCACATCGGCGTACCTAACATCGATTGTGTCGTGATAGAGGTATGTTTCTCTCAATAGGTCGACATCAAAAGGTAGTCGGATACTATTTGTTCCTCACAATCGTATGTTCTGACACGGTGGAGAGGGTATTGTCCAATCCAAATATGCATGAAATTGAAAAGGCAAGGAAGCTGCGAAAGTGAGTTGACCTATCTGCTTCCATGTCGTTCCATGTAGAAAGTAGTGTACGGAGGAGAAAAACTGCTTATAATTCCTTCAGTCATTTATTTGAGAATTGTAAATGATTGTCCTCGTAGGACCAGGAGCAGTCATTACTTAATGTAATTGCTAGACTTGACAAGCATCAGATAGCGAAAGTGGTAAGTTACCGGCCAATTCTTTCTTTGAAATGCACAGTAAAAGCAATATCATCAAAGGGCAAGCAATATTGTTCACGTTGGTGTGGTTGATTTTATGAACTGATAACACATCTCAATTAGTAGAAACTAGAAAGTAGTATGATAAGTGAAATTCTGCCCAAAATCTCAACAAATGTTGGACGAATTTTGGTGAGTTTGAACTTTGAACTGAAGTTTCAGTAACTTTCTTAGATACTGGTTAGTTGATCACATCAGATATATATATTCCTTGGTTGATACATCAAATCTATTACATTACTCTTTACCTATTTCACTAACCAGTCTTCATATAACAGAAGATATGGCCACGGAAGGTGAATGGGTTCTGGCGGTGATCACATGGGTAGGAACGGCATTGCTTGTTAGTTGTTACCAAATGATGTGTTGGAAGATTAACATGACTTTTTGGACCACCTACCTCGATCATTTGGACAAAGAAACCATGTGATGGAGAAACCGACATGCCAAAAGACGGTGTCTTGGGCAATTGGTCCACGAGATGAGTTTCTTTGCGAATGCCGGTGGATGTTAAATCCGGAGAACAGTACACATGAAGTTCCATTATTTTGTTCAATAAAATGCCCTGCAGATGTACATTAGGCATAAGTATAACATTGCCATTGCCTTTCATCACTAACAAATTCAATGAGTTTCATGTGAATAAACTAGATTTGTGCTTATAAATGAATGATGCTTTAACAGATTTATATTCAATATATGACATGGACAAGAGTAATGCTGAATTAGCACTTGCCTACTCCAGGTTGGTTGTTCGAGCATGGCATTTAAGCTTCTTTACCTATAACATTCTCGCCTAGATAAGTGATTTTGCAATTTCTGCGTTTGTATATGCGAAAAACTTATTGCATGAAGGGAGGTCACACCATAATAGCAGATTAGCCAAATGGAAGAAATGGGAATGACAGATGGACCAAAAATGAATTTGATCATATGCGCCCTAGAGATATTTTTTCTGACTATATGGTGTTCCACACAGCCCAAAGGTGCTACATATATGTATCTTATATTGTGTTGCATACAACAGCATAATCAGTTAGATGCCATTATTGCATAATTCAAATAGTTCATTTCACTTTCCTACTCTACAGGACTTGGAAATTGGAAGCAGCACTTTGCATGATTTAAATGTTTTATTGTTTTTATACAGGTACTATTGCAAACAATTTGTTTGAATGAAAGCATACGTGGGCTACCTGACATACAAAAAAACTATGTATTCTACGACCAATACATGTCATTAACCAGGCTGTATCCTTTGTGGGCTACCTGACATACAAAAACAAAAAAAAAAACTATGTGCTCTACGACCAATACATGTTTGATCAATCTGTAGAAACACAGTAACTGAAGGAAAAACATGTTATGTTTGATTCCTTGAAATTACAGCTCCGCATTGATGAACAATGACTTAGTGTTTTACTTCAGAATGCTCTATATAAAAAAAGAACATTGTAGTGCTTCTATTGGTTATGGTTGAATTCTGCTACACAGTTTAAGCAGCTGTTCTCTCCTTTACTTGATAATTGTCGCTGATGGACCTATCTGTTCACCATGCTTTTGCTGATCTTTCTCTGTTGTACAACAGCAAAAAAATCATTTGCCAATGTAGACATACTTCTCTTGCAATGCTGGGTGAGTTCTCTTCACTAAAAGGATGTCGTATCGATGGATCAGTGCAAGTCAAAAGCAGAGGTACATCTTTTTGGTGACCCATAGCGTGAAGCTCACTTTGGATTTTCCACAGCCTGTTTTTGATATTCCCTGTCAGCTTTTGGTTCTTGACTGACATCCTCCAATGTGTATAAACAATATATATACTATTTTCTTTATGTATAGTATATGACTGGTTGATCTTCGATTCCTCGTCATTTTTATAAATATTATTAGTATGCTAATATAGGATTTTATATATGTAACTATGCAGGGCTGTTTGGATGTAGATATTTCTTCTTGTGAAATTCCTACGAAATCTCTATCTCTACTACTTAAAAGAAGAAGTTTGCGGTCGTCTGTTCTCCCTCAACGGTGGAGATACCCTTAGTGACGCTCTTGACATCCGCTAGGAATTCATCCAAATAATTTCTATTTGGAATGAGGAAAGAATTTTTTTTTTGTACCAGTACAGACAGAATTACAGTAACTCATCCTTGACAAAATTTACCTTGCTCCACCTTATTGTAATTCTTGCATTGATGCTTTTGTGGTGATTCATTCTTTAGTTCCCAGAAAAGATCCCTTGCTTTATCTTCGCGTAAGTCCTGTTCTATTAGTAGTTGAATTTCTGTTAAGTTCATTACTCAAATCACAGCCGTGTCATGCTTAGCAAAAAGGTTTGTTGATGACCGCGATACTTTTTTCCACGGTATGAGGGATATTCTTAGCAGTCACTCAAGTAAGCAGATTTTGATTAATAATTTTTAATGACATTATCTACTAGAAGTTGGAATAATTCAATCCTCTTTTCATTTTATGTAGATGCTCAAGCAATGACACCAACGTATGTTTCAACATATGGTTTTGTTGAAAATGTGATGATTGTATATTCGAGTGAATAGTATGCTTCGGATATAGTTAGTATACACTTTATACTAAAATTTCGGTTTAAATATGAGTTTTCGTTACAACGTACAGAGACATATGACTAGTGTTTAATAAAATTTCAGTCGTCTCACGAGTATTGACAATCCTAACAATATTTAGTTTGGTTTGCCCAAACCGAACAGCCCGTGCTTTTTTTCGATGACTTTCGGAGAGTAGCAGTTATTCAGCTGGGCTCCCGGCCGGCTGTGCTGTGCCATCTCGCAACACATGGCTGTGCGGGTGGGCCTTCCGCACGCGCTCCTCGCTTCCACTCTCGCTCGAAACCCATCTCGTGCTCGCCTCCCTTATCCTCCTCCTCTCCTCCACCTTCCCCTCCCCGCCTGCCGCCGATTCGCCTCCGTCTCCGCCGCCCCACGGCTCCCCCTCCTCCGGCATCGCCGCCCCTTCGCCGCCCGCGCCATGTCGGAACCCGCCAGGAACCCGTACGCCGCCGAGCTCGCCGCCGCCAAGAAGGCCGTCGCCCTCGCCGCCCGCCTCTGCCAGGTGCTCGTCCTCGGATCTCTTGTTTCCTTCGTGTGCGGCGGATGACAGCACGCGTTCTTGGCTGAGTGGCTGACTGCCGGGCCGTTCTTTTTAACTTCTTATTTTCCAACCTTCCATTGGCAGTAGCTGAAGAGCAATAATGTAATGCGAGGGGAGGGGTAGTGTTGCTAATTAACAATTAACATGGACAGGCGACGAGTGACAGAGTATAATCCATTGCTTTGCACCGCAAATTACACTAACAAAAAAACAAATTATCTTTATTGGTCTGGATTCTTGGATTTTATGAGCAAGGAATGGGGAAAGGGCGAGCAGTATAATATTTATGAGAGTGCATAAACTGTTAAAATATATTCATGATTTTTTTTCCTTCAAATTTTAAGGCTGGTATGGGATAGTGTGGGTAGCCTTTGACTCTTAGTCATGGTAATATGCTTGTCATAATGATCTGAAGCTATAGATCTTTGAATAGGATGATTGCACGGTTTGCTTCGTTGTTTGGATGCTTGATGCTGCAGTTGGAACTAATTGCTTTTGTTCTGTGTCTTTCCTCTTCAGACGGTGCAACAGGACATTGTGCAATCAGACATTCAGTCTAAGGCGGACAGAAGCCCTGTGACAGTAGCTGATTATGGTACATGCTGATTCTGCAATTGTTTACCTCCAAGTGCCTGCAATTGCTGTTTGGTACTGAATTATTGATGCTCGTACTTAACCAGAATTTGAAGTCTGTCAAGTAGCTTTTTAGTATTTCTTGGTTTAGCTTACATGTAGATGTTATGAAGATGATTGCTTAGGGATGTAAAGAACATTAAGGATAATATGATCTTCATCAGTTATTGCTAATATATGAAATTTGGTTTTTCTCTCAACTTCCCATGTACTTTCTACTTTTCTTTTCACACGTGTAGGATCTCAAATATTGGTAAGTTTCGTGTTGAATATGGAAGCACCACCTTCTGATTCCTTTTCTTTGGTGGCAGAGGAGGTAATTAACTTCTCTTTCTGTTTACTTGTTTCTATGCAAAATACTTAAATAAGTATTTTGTAATTAATTAGTGACATGTACTTACTTAGGACTCAGAAGAATTGAGAAAAGATGGCTCTGAAGAAATTCTGGAACACATTACCGATCTTGTGAATGAAACTATCTTTGAGGATGGTTCCTACAGCATTTCATTCTCTAAGGAAGGTATCCTCTCTGCAATTGATAGTGGGAAGTCTGAGGGAGGTCCATCTGGGCGGCATTGGGTGCTAGATCCAATCGATGGGACTAAAGGGTGAGTTTGATAACTTAAACCTACAGATTCCATATTCTGCTACTGCAATAAAATTTCGGATTCTTTCCACCATTCACTGCACCATCTATTGTAGCTTATCTACAAATATCTTCTGGCTCACCAAAAGGTCCAAAACTAGTGTAGCTGCTTCTAATGAATACAAGGTAGCAGACACCACTGCCTTTTTCCTTCAAAAGACTAGAGTTGCTGACCTATGGCTCTAATGTCTGCACACTATAATGAATTTTCTTTATTATTGATGTATAAGTTGATAATTTATCTCTGTTTCTTATATCTAGTCTATGGCTCTATGCTGCACTAAAGTGGACTGGTACATGGTATGGACAAACATGACAATATGCCATTCTTCTATAACTGGATATAGCAGCGTGCCTATACAAATGTTAAACGAGATTCTAACCTCTCTTGGCATTTATACTAATGTTACATTAATATGTATTTTTTGTTTTTACATATTAAATAGACATGGTTAATGAAGTTCAGTATTTTATCCATATATTGCATTGTCTTTTCATGTTAATCACTGGCTAGGTTATATATAAAATAGTTAAAATTCATAAATTTGAAAAACTAGTCATGCAAACAATATCACATCAAATTGACACTTTGATTATGCAATATTGGACGATTTTTCCCCATGATGTACTATGGCACAAACAATTTGGTAGAAATGACACTAACATGTGACACATGTCAGAGCCATGTTAGTGTTGGTAAGGCCATGTAACCTGCAAAACGCTAAGTAGTAGAAGTGCCAATGCTATTTAGGAAATTTTGTGAACTAGTTTTAAGCAAACTGTGTGAGGTTCTCTTTTCTGAGAACTGAGAAGGTATGTGAAGTTCTAGTATTGATAGCCACCTAACCAAATTGAACACCTGCTTGCTTAATCCATATTTTAACTAATCATTGTAAACTGATCAATCATAAACACTAATTACCATTGTCTGAAAAAGAAAGGTATTTCAGTTATTTGATCACCCCTTGTATTGATAAAATAGTGACATCTAATGACCTTTTGTTACCACTCTTTGCCTATCTTGCTAATAAATGCGTTTTCTGATCAAAATTTTCATTTTATAACTTGGCTCAGTTTCTTAAGAGGAGACCAATATGCAATTGCACTGGCATTGCTTGATGAGGGCAAAGTTGTTTTGGGTGTATTGGCATGTCCAAATCTTCCTTTGACATCGATAAGTAACCTCAATAGTAGCTCATCAGGAGATCAAGTCGGTGCCCTCTTTTCAGCTGTAATTGGTTGTGGCGCTGAAATACAGTCCTTGGATGGCTCTCCGCCACAAAAGGTTATTACCTTTTAGCTCTTTTATTTGATATTATGTGTTTAACCTATTTCTGCCTATGTGAGATTAAATTTTAAATTTTTGACCTGCTACTGGCTTACTTTAATTATAGATTAATGTCTGCTCCATCGATGATCCAGTCAATGCCTCGTTCTTTGAATCCTATGAAGGGGCACACTCCATGCGTGATTTAACTAGCTCCATTGCTGAGGTTGGATCCGAACTATTCCTTGCTTAGTCTAGATCCATAAGACTAGAGTTACATAACTAATCCTGTGTTTGAATGCTAGCAGAAACTTGGTGTCCAAGCTCCTCCCGTTAGAATCGATAGCCAAGCAAAGTATGGTGCTCTGGCCCGTGGTGACGGTGCCATTTACCTGCGTTTTCCACATAAGGGTTACAGGGAGAAGATATGGGATCATGCAGCTGGCTCAATTGTCGTGACAGGTACAGGATCTCCCATTTTCCTCAAAACAACGATTCCAACTAAAAGATTTATATTTACTTATATTCCTTTTTCTGTTGTTTTCCAGAAGCTGGAGGTGTAGTAACAGATGCCTCAGGAAACGATTTGGATTTCTCCAAAGGGAGATTTCTTGATCTTGACACAGGCATCATCGCAACAAATGAGCAGTTAATGCCGTCACTCCTGAAGGCTGTCCAGGAGGCCATCAAGGAGAAAAACCAGGCTGCTTCCCCGTTGTAGAAGTTGAGATTGATCCAAAATGACAATTGCAATGCAATACCCCCATTCATATTGCTGTGCATGTGTTGTTGGAACAAATACAATTCCTTGTTGTACCACATTTTTACATCTGAGTGAGTGACCAGGCAGCCTTGTTTTTTAATCTGAATAAAGAGAAATGCGTACAATTGGTTCCGGTCTGTGCAATTCTGGATAACCAACCATGCCCTTTCTAGCTGTCTAAATTTCAACCATGTCCTTTCTCTTTTTCAAACACACGGATTATACGTGGTAAATACTAATAAATTCTGGTGTTATGCACCCGGTGTCATACACCAAATCTAACACATGTCAATTTGCAGAATTGTTATGCAATCGGTGCCATAAAAAGAAGCGGAAATTTAAAGATAAGAAAAACACTGATAGTGGTTTTTACTACTTAAAAAAATTATAGTGGTAGTGAGTGATGTGTTCTTCACTACAAAGCATCTGCGCTGATAGGTGGGACCAGAGTTCGGATCACCCACCCCACAACACCCTCCGTGTGCCATGGCGCAACCTATTAGGAAACCCTAGGCCCAGACCTTGCAGGTCTGGCCTATTATAGGCTACTCATCCACCCTGAAGACTATATAAAGGAGTGGATCCTCAACTATTGTACGTGCTTTTGAGAAGAGAAATAAAGAGAAGAAAGAAGTCCCTTACATCTCTGTGTTCAATCTACTATTCTGTTGTTGTGTGCGATTCTACGCTTCTCTACGGGGTAATCGCTCGGACTGGACTCGCCAGCGACGGTTCCTCAACACGTTATCAGCACGATCGACTCCGGCCTACTCTACTTAGATCGAAAGATACCCATCGAAGAATGACGCCCGTAGATCGAATCGCTTTTCTAGATCACTTTCAATTCCGCAAATTTGGCTTTCTAGATTGTTTCCTATGGTGCAAATCCGCTCTAATATACCGCAAGCCGACTTGAAGTCACCAACACAATACCGATCGGTAGATTGCATGAAAGAGTAGATGATGATTGCACTA
This sequence comes from Phyllostachys edulis, assembly GCA_036346405.1. Classification (NCBI taxonomy): domain Eukaryota; kingdom Viridiplantae; phylum Streptophyta; class Magnoliopsida; order Poales; family Poaceae; genus Phyllostachys; species Phyllostachys edulis. Next base: position 44,351,221 of record CM070567.1, read on the forward strand.
TGGATTGTAGATTGCAAATCCACTCTAATCTATCGCGAGCTGACTTGAAGTCGCCAGCTAAGCCGATCGGTGGGTTGCATGAAAGAGCAGATGACGATTGCACGGCAGATTGTACATTGCATCACATGAACAGTAAAAAGAAAAAAAATCGCGCATGGCCATCGGTCCGGTGCGCACCATGTGCCGCCACCACCGCCGTAGTCGTGCCACCACCATACATCTGCCAGCCGCATGTGCCGCGGGTTACTGGCGCGCAGATGGAGCCAAGATCGGCCGCCTCTTTACCGGCACCACCGCGGCGTCAGAATCAAGACGGCCCTCCCGACCTAGAGCCGCCGCGATCAGCCACCCGCCCCCCCGCTTAGCTTGAGCCGCAGATCGGCCAAAACCGCACCGTGTCGCGACGCCAGAGCCTGCGACTAGCTCGAGCCGTCGCGCGCCAGCCATGGAGCCGTCTTGGCGCCGGCCATGGAGACGTGTCGCGCCGCCTAGAGCCGCGACGTCGACCATGGAGCCGCGTCGTCTTGCGGCCTAGAGCTGCGCCATTGCCGGCCACTCACGCCGGCGGCCATGGAGCTATTCGCATGCTCCGCCGGCCACACGAACCGAAGACGGCGTCGTCCCGCCAACTCCTCCCGCAGAGACGCCGTCGGGACCACCCGGCCCGCGCCGTCGATGGTTCGGACCCATTGCGCCACGCTTTCCCGGCGCCCACAGATGGCTATGCCTCCGCCTGACGTCGCCGCCGGCTCCTCGCCGATCTGCCGCCGAAGCGGCGCCGCTTTGCATAAGCGTTGCGCGCCCGTCGCCATTGCGTGAGCTTGCCTTCGCACCAACTACCTCGCATGGGCGTCTTTGTGTGCCGCCGCCACCTAGCAAAGGAGCTAGGGAAACCCTAGCTCTCGGTCTTGAAGCCGGCGAGGCAGGCCGAATGGCATAATGGGCCAGGCCGACACATTGAATTTCAGGAAAAGAAGAGAAAAAAAGCCCCCGAAAGAAAAAATAAAAATTTGCAAAAGGGCCCTCGGGATTCTGAAAATTACGATGATTTTTTTGCGGATAAGGAAATTTTGCATAAGTGTCCTCGAAAATTATGAAAATTGCGCAAAAAAAATTCTCAGAACAGAAAATTAGCGATTTAGCCCCTGGAAATTGCAAAATTCATCGAAAATTCATATTCCAGTAGAAAAGGGCTTCAAAAATTCAATCTTTGAATAATTTTGAACTTTTCAAGCATGTTTAACTTTGTTATTGTTATTTATATGCGATTTATTTATTGTATTTACTGTTTTGATTATCTGTGATTATTTATATTGCTTTTAATCGATGAAAATAGCAGTAAATCATGAAAAATGCATAGAAAAAATGGGGACATTATGAGAATTTTTGCAACCATTTTATGCAAATTACCAGCAGTAATCTTATGAACTATTTGCATGAATATGCAGATAACTGGCATTACGAACTAGGAGTTCGAAGAGTTGGCCCAGCATGACTAGAATTACTTGATTTGGGCATCAGATGTCGAGATCGTACTTGGGGCCAAGAAGCTCTGTGCTGCTATCGAACTTGGCACCTCAAAGGATGCCACTCCAACTGCTGAGGAAAATGATCAGGCACTTCATTTCCTCAGACACCATCTCTGCCTAACGCTCAAAAATGAGTATATAGTGGAGAAAAACACACTAGCTTTGTGGACCGCACTAAAGAAGCGGTTCGAGAAGCTGAAGTACACCATTCTTCCTCAGGCAGAGCAGGAATAGAACCGACTACATTTTGCTGACTACAAGACCGTGTGGGAGTATAATTCTACATTGCACAGAATTTGTACCAGTCTTCAACTCTGTGATAAGGTAAACACGGACAAGCAGAAGATCGAGAAAACTTTCTCTACCTTTCACCCAAATATGGTGCAATCCGCACGCAACTATCGTCAAGACGGCTGCAAGGAGTATGCCGAACTAATTAACATCATGCAAGTTGCAAAAGCTCAAGATAAGGTTCTAAGGAAGAACTACATCTCACAACCTCCTAGTAGCAATGTTGGTCATAAAGTCAATGCTAGCAGCTACATGGTGAGAAAGCATCACTCAAAGAAAAGAGGCAAGAAGGGTAAAGTCATGGGTCGCAAGACCAAGCCAAATACTCAATCCAAGAAGGACAGACAAAAGAAGCGCGATACCAAGCCCTATGGCCAGCAGGACCAAAGTTGCTACAAATGTGGCACATGGGGACATTGGTCACGTGTTTGTCGTGAGCCGCAGCATGTGATTGATGCTTTCCAGTCTGAGAAGAAGGGCAAAAGACAACATGAGGCACGGATGATCCACAGTCATTGGCTGCACCCATAAATGTGGACAGCCCAGCAGCAGCCCTCATGACCCCTTCTTTGGACATCGCAGCGGCTGCAACCGTAGTTGCCAAAGAAAAGAAGATGGACATGGAACAGATTCAGGCAGAAGTTTCTTCGTACTTCGCTGATTCGATCTAGTGCACACATTGCACTTAGTCTTTATATAGTCATTTGCAGTTTATGGCTGTGATAGAACATTGAATTGTTGAATAATGGTTGTAAGCTCTAGGATGAGAGCAAAGCATTAAATTCTTATGATGAGTCCTGCAAGACTTATTTTCCCATATTAATAATAGCAAGTTTTGTTCTGTTTTGGAGTATTTTTTATGTGTGGATTGCTTCTTACCTCATATTAATAAATACTTTATATATCAGAACGCATGTGGCGCCCTATAGAGGAAGTGTGCTTAGCAAATAACGGCACTACGAATACCATCTTGAGAAAGATGAAATACTTTCAGTCGATCAACAAGAATGCTGATAGTCTTACGACAATCGCAGATAGGGATACTTGTATAATAGACTCAGGAAGAGCCACAATTATACTCCTGATGGGCACAACTTCGGTCATTGAAGAAGCCTTGTTGTACCTAGAATCAACTAGAACTCTCCTAAGTTTTAAGGATATCCGCTCTAACGGTCTCCATGTAGAGACTGAAGAAGAGTATAGTAAGGAATACCTGCTCATTACAAAGCGTGAAGAAAATGGCAAAAGGGTATTAGAACGACTTCCTTCATATGAAACTGGGCTATACTACACTAATATTAAGGCACTTGTAGCCTCTACTGTCCTGAAAACCACTTTTAGATGCTTTTAACTTTTGTCTCTAGCATGATATATTAGGCCACCCCGTTCTTAGGATGATGAGAAATATAATTAAAAATTCTCAGAGACATAATATCAATGCAAAGAATTCCCCAAATCAAGAAGATTTTATGTGCCCCGCATGTACTACCGGGAAATTAATCACTAGACCTTCTGCTCTGAAACTAAAGAATGAAATCTCTGCATTCCTGGACCATATCTACGGTCACATTTGCAGTCCTATACAACCCCTGTCAGGGCCATTTATGTGCTTTATGGTGCTCATCGATGCTTCCTCGAAATAGTCGCACGTATGCTTATTGTCTACTAGAAATCATGCTTTTGCAAAACTGATCTCGCAGATAATTAAAATTAAGAATAATTTCCCTAATCATCACGTGAAGTCCATCAGAATGGACAACGCCAAAGAATTTACTTCGAAGGCATTTGATGATTATTACATGGCAATGGAGATTACCGTTGAGCATTCCACATCGCATGTCCACACCCAGAATAGACTAGCAGATGCATTAATTAAAAGAATTAAATTTATTGCTCGACCGCTTTTGCAGAATTGTAATTTATCAACTGCATGTTAGGGACACGCAGTCCTGCACGTAGCAACTCTCATCAATTTTAGACCGTCGGCACATAACATCCATTCACCTATGCAACTAGTGCAAGGGTCAGCACCGAAAATTTCTCATCTTCACAAGTTTGGTTGCAAGGTTTATGTACCTATACCACCACCGCAGTGAACTACAATAGGCTCTCTCCGAAAGCCTGGGATATACGTTTGTTATGCGATAGCATCCATAATCAGGTATTTGGACCCTATGACTGAAGATTTGCATATAGCCCGCTTCGCTGATAGCATATTCGATGAAGATAGTTTCCCGTCATTAAGGGGAGGAAATCAACCCCTTGATGAAAAATGTCGGGAAATAACATGGCAAGCTACGGGAATCCATGCACGTGACCTGCGCACTAGTGTAGCAAGTAGAGAAGTCCTGAAGATAATTGATTTGCAAGCATTAGCGAATCAACTGCCTGACCACTTTAGTGATTTGAAGAGCATGATCAAGTCATATGTGCATGCATGCAATGCACCGGAGATGGATGAAATACCAAAGAAAATTGAAGGTATCCCTAATCCCGTCCAGAGGCCTCAGAATAAAAGGATGAGAACTCCGGCTCCTCGAATCCCAAGTAACCGGGGATGCCTAGCGCAAAAGGATAAGAATAACTTGACACAGCCGATCACTGAAATTCCTTAGAACCAGAAGGGGAGACAGTTGAGACCTAGCACCAGTATGGAACCTTCAGTAAAAGGCATACCGAATTTGAACATCCCCACAGAGGGAGACATCAGCTCCGATGTGTGCGCACACATCGGAGCTAAAAACTAAAGGGACTTGCCCCCGCAATTGGAAGTAGCGGTGAGCGAGTAGAAGCATTAGAAGAATCGCCCTATGAAGAAATAACTATAAATTATGTGACCACGGGAGAATCTATTAATAGAACAACAGCCAATGTCGATATTTATTTTGCAAAGAAAATTGTCACAATCATTGATCTTGATCTAGATCCTGCATTGCTCGCTGAATGTAAGACTATAAGTCGCATGCCTCCCCATGTGCACCCCGTAGGGTATAAGTGGGTATTTATTAGAAAGAGAAATAAAAATAATGAAGTTGTAAGATATAAAGCAAGGCTCGTTGCACAAGGTTTCACTCAACGATCAGGAGTTGATTATGAAGAAACATATTCCCTGGTCATGGGCGGAACTACCTTTAGATATTTAATCTCAATGGCAGTAAACTTGAATTTAGAAATGAAATTGATGGATATGGTAACGGCATACCTTTATGGAAACTTGGACTCAGACATATATATGAAGGTACCTGAAGGTATCCCTGTCCCGAACCAAGACAGAGCAAATAGAAATCCGTACAATGTGCAACTTAGAAAGTCACTGTACGGACTTAAGCAATCATGCAGGATGTGATATAATCGCTTAAGCGACTTTCTATGCAAGAAAGGCTACACGAATAATGAGAATTGTCCCTGTGTATTTATACAACGATTTCAGGATGGATTTTGTATAATCTCAGTGTACGTTGATGATCTGAATATCATCGGGACCCTAGAAGATATTAAGAAAGCAAGTTCTTACCTGGAGTCGGAGTTCGAAATGAAAGATTTGGATAAAACCAAATACCGCCTAGGCTTGCAGCTTGAGCATGCCCCTGAAGGGATTTTAGTGCATCAGTCAACCTACACTCAGAAGGTGTTAGAAATGTTCGGCTTTGAAAAGGCATACCCTTCGAAAGTACCGATGGTCGGAAGATCCTTGTAGCAAGATAAGGATCTGTACAGACCTAGAGAAGAGGGTGAAGAAGTCCTGGGACCGGAATTCCCGTACTTGAGTGCGGTAGGAGCACTCACATATTTAACAAACTATACTAGACCAGACATTGCATTTGTCGTGAACCTATTAGCATGGTATAGTGCAGAACCTACCAAAAGACATTGGTAGGGATATTAAGTACATCTTCTGATATCTCTAAGGAAGTAAAGATTTTGGTCTGTTCTACAAAAAGAACTAAGACCTAACTATGACTGGCTATGCGGATACCGGGTACCTATCGGACCAGCATACAGCCAAGTCGCAAACATGCTATATATTCTTATGTGGTGGAACTGCAATTTCATAGAAATCTTCTAAGCAAAGTCTTGTATCAACTTCGACGAACCACTCGAAAATCATAGCACTGTACGAAGCCTCGTGAGAATGTTCTTGGTTTCGACGGATGATTCACCACATCTAGCAGTCGTGTGGATTGAATACTGCACAAACTCCCACTATTATCTATGAAGATAATGCAGCTTGTGTTGCACAAGTGCAGATGGGTTATGTGAAGAGTCAACTCACAAAGTATATCAACTCCAATTTTTTTCTATGCTTATGAATTGCAAAAGATGGATGAAATTTAAGTACTGCATACTAAGAATCTTGCAGATTTATTCACTAAGTCACTTCCAACATCTAGCTTTGAAAGGTGCATACGTGGAATTGGAATGATGAGACTTAGAGAAGAGCAGAATTCAGGAGGAGAATCTTTACGAACTCATTATTGAAACTAGATCATGAAGATCGAGTACCCAAAGAATAAATCTTGAAGATTAAATGAAATTAGGTGGATTGTACTCTTTTTTTCCCTTAACGAGTTTTCCTAAAGTTTCTCGGCTAAGATTTTTAATAAGGCAATTCACGTAGTACAGCAGAACGTGTTTTATGTACTCTTTCTCTAAATTTTTTTCACTCGGTTTTTATGGAGTTTTGACGAGATATGAACATGACGGATGAGTACCAAGAGGGAGTGTTAGAAAACTCTAGACCCAGACCTTACAGGTTTGGCTCATTATAGGCTACTCATCCACCCTGAAGACTATATAAAGAAAGAGATCCTAACCATTATACGTGCTTTTGAGAAAAGAAATAAAGAGAAGAATAAGTCTTTCTATATCTCTATATTCAATCCACTATTATATACAATTCTACGTTTATCTATAAAATAATCGCTCAAATTAAATTCACCGACGACGGTTACACAACACAGCACAGCACAACCAACCCCTCTGCCCTCTCCTCGCCCACTCTCCCAACCGCAACAGCTCGTTCTCGCACACGCCGCCGCCACAGCATGGCTTCCTCGACCACCTACCCGACGTCCTCCAGTCAGTCCCCCACCTCCCTCAATCTCTCTCGCTTTCTCTCCTCATCCAGTTACGTCGACGCCGTCCCTCTCGTTGCCTCCGCATCTCCACCATCACGACCGCAACCATGAAAACCCTAACCTCGCTCCCCTCTCCAAAAGCAAACCCTAAACCCCCGCGGCCTCCAATTCAATCAATCAACATCGATCCAAAACTTGTATCGCGCGTGGCGACCAGTTCGAGTGGCGACTACCTCCGATGGCGGCCTCCGCCGACAGCCGATCGGGAGCATGACGGTCGTGCATCATCTTTAGGATTGGCGGTAGCAGCGGCTACCATCCCACGGCGGCGGCCGATTGGGAGTATGAGTTGCAATATCCTTCAACGACGGCCGCCGATTGGGAGCTGTGACTACATCGGCCATTTTGCACTACTTCCATTGGTTGTTGTGCTATCGTGGGAAGAGATGCAGTGCATTGAAATTGTACATATTTGTCTTTCAATTTCGTCTGACTCTTATTTCGTGAGATTAGTCTTCGTTTTCTTAGGATGTTAAATTTAGATTCTTCTCACTATCGAAGTAGTAAACAAATAATGTGTCCGCAGATCTTGTCCAGGGCTCTGACGGCGGAACACACACTGTCATAGCGAATTAGAAGCTCAATCAGAAGGTACGTGGCCGGTTGCCGAGAAAAGCGGCAGTAGCAATCTACAACGAGGCAACACCACAGAACTAGACCTCTAACCATTTTACCAGAAGGTGTATTCCATCAATGCATTTTTTTTTCTGTGAAGATACCCCTTTCATTATTGAGCTATAGCATAATTGGAATACTGGAATTGCTTTTTCAATTTTCCATTGGATATTGCTCTTTTGGAAAAGGTTATGTGCAGTTTGGAGAAGGAGGTATCCTGATTTATACTTAAACCTTGTTCAGCGGTTACAAATTTGGTTGTAATTTTGTCTCTGCAGAAGCATAATAACGCAGTTGTCCCTGACAAAAAAAAACATGCAATTGCAAGAAAGTGTTTGGTAGGAACCTGCTCATTTGGTTTGGAAATAACATATGTCGAGATAAAGAATCTAGCACACTGTTTTTCTCCTCATGTACTCAGTGATGCTACTGGTTGATCCAAGCATCATCGAATAGTTCATACTTATGTACTTACTACAGTTTATGGAATTACTTCTTAAGAGTCCTATCGGAATTTGTCTTTTGCAAGAAGGGTATATGCAGAAAGCGAATAGGGTATACTGATGTACTGCCAAAGCTTTTCACTGAATGCAATCTCGATTGTTGTTTTGTCATTGGAAAAGAGTATATACAGGCATACAGCTACAGAAAAAGAGTATATGCAGCTACAGAATACTCTTGGACATTATATTGTACATAGACAACTGTTAGTACTTGTTGGTATTATAATCTAATTGAATGCCATATCTGATACCTTTGAATATCTGTATTGACCAAAGTTCTTTGATATTTTGCTAGATATATATTTGATATACTTCTCCGTTTTGCAGGGCAGTTAACAGTTGCTTTATACTATTCATACTTGTTTTACGTACATGCTTCTGTATCTGGTGGTAAATCAGTAAATGTACATCCATCATTGGGGTTGGGCCGCCACGGCGCCATTACGGCACTCAAGCTGTCATTGATGTTTACCTTCAACTATCCGAGTACCCCTTGCTGCATGATGCATGCCAGCTTGAAGGAATTAGAAGTCAATGGACTGATGTACTGCTCCATTGGTACTAGAAGTCGTTGGCTGCTAACTTTCATCCGAAAGTGCAAAGATGCAAAACCAGTAGCAAGTACAATAGTACATCATACAACTGTTTGTTCCGTCGGAGGACACAACTGCAATTATTGGTGTCTTGTGAGTGCTCAATCATCTTAAGCTGCCTGGTACTTGTACATGCGTTGTTTGGATGGTGTTGTGGGCAATGGGTTCTTGAGGTGGAGAAAAAAAAGCTTTATATTTTGCTTTTGGTTCTTGTAAAGTTTAATCTACAACTTGCATAGTTGTTCAATTTACATGATTATTGGTATTATAGCATGGTGGTTATTTTTTATGTTTTAGCGGAATTGTTTGACATGGTAACTTGCAACAATTAGACTGCGAAATATTTAGCCAAAAAGATAACAATATTTTTACTTGTTTATTGTTTTTGTATTTCGTAAGACATTGGACTACAAAAAAAGTCTGAATTCAAATGACATTTATTTTTGCAGCAATTCGAATGACATAGTTATCTCTACTTGTTTCAATTCAATCAAGTAAATAGTTTTTGTAAACACATTATGATTCTTTTGTTAATCCGTAGCAACTAACGGGCATCCAGCTAGTACACCTAAAATCTAAAACAAAACACTGATGCACCTAATCTCTCGTTATTATTAGGCATGAAGCCCCTTTGACTCCTGCCAACTCCACCATGTCGGAGGCCGCCGGCAACCCGTACGGGGCGGAGCTCGCCGCCGCCAAGAAGGCCGTCTCCCTCGCTGCCTGCCTCTGCCAGGTTATTCGCTTCGTCCTGGATCTTTCCCTCTGTTTCCGCCTTTCTTCTGGGATTCGCTTGCCAGGCACCATGTGTTGTTCTTCTCCTAACTTGTGTGTTGGTGATGAGTGTAGTCCTTGGGGTTTGAAAGACAGATTGTGCTAAGAAGATTAGAAGATGTATTTAATTTGTAGTACTTGTCTAAATTATGATGTTATATTGCAAAAAAGCTGGCAAGCCCGCTTTAATTTTTCTTGGTATGATGACTTTGAAGCCTTGTAGGGCATTGACTGAGTCTTAGCTATGGTGATTTTTTATCAACAAGACGTTCTATTTTTAGGAGCAGGAAATCTCTGGCTGAAACGACTGACTGTAATTTCTTTGGCTGCATGGGTCGGATGCTTGCAGAGAGTGCAACAGGACATCTTGCGATCTGACATTCAATCTAAGGCGGACAAAACCCCTGTGACAGTCGCCGATTATGGTTCATGTTGATACTGAAATTTGCTGTAATTTATGAAGGAACGAGAAGCGCATGACGATGATGTGTTCATCAGTTCTAGTTAACATCCTTTAACTTTTGATTTGATCGCTACTTTTCATGAACAGGATCACAAGTATTGGTAAGTCTCGTCCTGAAGATGGAATTACCTTCTGCTTCTATTTACATGTTCTGTTATTATACACAAAAGTGTTCTTTTAAGTTAGTGAGATATACTTGCATAGGATTCACAAGACTTGAGAAATGACGGCGCTCAAGAAATGTTGGGACATATTACCAAGCTTGTAAATGAAACCATCGCAAATGATGGTTCATACAGCATTTCATTATCTAAGGAAGATGTGTTCTCTGCAATTGATAGTGGAAAATCTTAGGGAGGTCCATCTGGGCGACATTGGATATTAGATCCAATAGATGGAACCAAAGGGTGAGACGGTGAGTTTTTCCCCATAACTTAAGCCTGTGAATTTCATGTTCTACTACTAGAATAAAATATCACGGTTTACTTCTACCACGCGCTAAATATTCTTGTAACTGTAATTGTAGACAATTACATAACTGTAATTGTAGACAATTACATCCTTGTGCTCAGGCTCTACAAAACTAGAGCTGCTGAATTATATTGGCATGAAGTCCTTTATCATTGATATATAAGTCATCTCTGATGTGTTAGATTGTCTAACCTGCATTAACAGACTCATTAGTCATAACCTGCACTTTACACATGTGGACATGGAGGTATGACATGGATAAACACGATGATATGACATTTTTTTTATATAAATGTCAGTGTTTACCTAGGCGCTAGGCGGCCACCCACCGCCCGTCTAGCGTCTAGGGTGCCTAGGCAGAGCCTAGGCAGCCGAACAGAATTGCAAGCATCAACACATCCAGCATCAGTCTAAGCAAACGGTATGAACACAGAATAGCAAGTATCAGTCCAAACTTATGTATAGGTTATATGTACCACCACCCACCTAGCGCCTAGGGTGCCTAGGCAGGGCCTAGGCAGCCGAACAGAGTTGCAAGCATCAACACATCCAGCATTAGTGTACGCAAGCGGGATGAACATAGAATAGCAAACATCAGTCTAAGCTTATGTAGATGTTATATGTATGTATATGTGTAATTATGTAAGAAGAGATGTTACTTTGGTGTGATGCAAATATATTTGATGACTTGATGTAATGACCTTAATGAGTTGATGTAAAAATTAAATATACTTCATGAATCATGAGTTGATGACTTGATGCAATAAAAATATATTTCAAACAAGTAACATTAAATTGTCTTAGACTCATAGTTTTCAGTTTTCACAAATAAAATAAGCAAGCCAAATATAAATAGTTTATAAGGTCTCACAAATAAAACAAGTAAGCTAAATATAAATAGTTCATAAGGAAGGACACTTAAGCAATTACGATGACATGATAAATTGATGATCAAATGAGTGAATGGCTCGTCATCTTTTTTGTCATAATTTTTGGTTGAAAGCACTTCTTGGTCGGACTCATACTCAATTTCCTCATTGACCTCTTCTTCGGTATCAGACTTGAAATTTTCTTCATGAAGTTGTCTCACTCTTGCGCTCCTACGAAGTTCTAAAACCTCGTTAGCCTCACATGCTTCTTCAATTACCTTCCATGTAAGCCTCGCAGTGAGCTCAACATCTTGATCTTCATCACCATCTTCAATTAATCACCCTTGAGCTTCATTAGCTTCAGAATCTATAATGGGATCTATGTTCTTTTTTTTTCTCTCTTTTCTTTTTTGTTCCTCAATTTGGCATTGTATTGAATATAGACTAGATGGTTAAGGCGGTCAACATCTAGTTTATTTCTTTTCTTTGTATGTATCTACGAATTGCAAAGTGAAGTATAATTAGCTAAATGTAATGTACTAATGTTGAGATTGAGAATTAAGACTTGACTCTTTACTCTTTAGAGAAGTTTAGAGACTAACCCCTTTAAAAGTGCTCCAATTTCTTTCCCTAGTTGCTACTAATTGGCTAATTGCTTGCTACAAACTTACAAAGTAGTGCTACACTACTAGCCAGAGACCGAGCATAAGCAGCAGATCACAAACCAAGAGAGACAGAGAGAGGGCAGAGTAAGAGGGCCACTGCCGTCGCCGAAATCGAGAGAGGGCAGAGCAAGAGTAGAGGAGTGCACCGACCTAGGAGACGACGGGGATGAGGCGCGGCGACGGGGAGGATTTGAGGCGCGACAGCGACGGGGATCCAGAGAGGAGGCGGCGCGCGACATGGAGGAGGCGGCGCACAAAGGGGATTCGGGGAGGAGGCGGCGCGTCGTGGAGGCGGGGAGGAGCCTCAAAGGAGAGGAAGTGCTGGAGCAGAGCCGCAGAGGAGAGGAAGTCGGGACCACGGGTGAGTATTCACTTACCTTTTTTTCGCCACTCAGCTTGACCCCCAGCATTGCCTCGGACCGCTTTGTTCGCTGGACCGCCCAAATACCGACGCGCCTTGCCCGCCTCAGTCTACCTTGGATCGACGTTGACCGCCTAGGCAGGCCAAGTGCCTAGGTGGCCGACTGGTACCGAGTCGCGGCGGGAGCCTTACACCGAGCGCCTAAGTGGCTGCCTAGGGGAACACGGATAAATATAGATAAAGTGGCACAACTGTACATAGAAAAAATAAAAATTGTACCCCCTCCGTTTTTAAATACATGACGTTTGACCAAGCGTGCCGTCAAACTTATCTAACTTTGACCAATAATATATGAAAAACTATTTAGATTGATCATGAGTGAATAGTATCATTAGATTTGCCATGATAAATATTTTCATAATATAATAATTTTGTAATTTTTTTCTAGCAAAATCATATGAAAAGTAATGGTCAAACTTACATAAGTTTGACTGCACGTTTGGTCAAACATCATGTATTAAAAAACGGAGGGAGTACATACTTATCCAGCTTCCCTTGTAATATTTGGTTTCTATCTATTAAATGCAAAATCTTCAGAAAGTTGGAAGTTTTTACTAGTATCCTGCATTGCCATTCATATAAAGCATAGATTTGGTTACACATGAAATACAAAAGGTTCAGAAATTTCAAATTAGTCTACAAGAAAACATTAAATTATCAACACCATGTTAGAGGAATTTCTCCCTTTTGGCATGGTGCCCACTGCCCACATGGATCTAACAAATTAGTACAAGTAGCAGCAGCACTTTTCATACATGTTAGAACCATGATGGTGACGGTGTCAGACACATGATACCAATGCAACACACAACGTAATAAAGTGTTGATCGACCTAGGATGTAGGATCTGTGTCTCGAATCGAAATTTTGCATGAAGGGTTCCAAAATAAACTGTGTATGGTTGTGCGAAGGAATGTGAAGAGTTGGCAGTATTTTTTTCCTTGCCAAACACAGTACTAGCTTTCTTATTTCAAATTTTTAACAAATCATTGTGAACAGATCAAAGAGGCGTTTTATGATTTTTCTAATGCAAAACCTTTCATTACTCTTTTCATATTTGACTAAGAAATTTCCTTTCTAATCAATTTTTTTCTTCTGAAAACTTGATGCAGTTTCATAAGGGGAGACCAATATGCAATTGCACTTGCATTACTGGACGAGGGCAAGGTAGTTTTGGGTGTATTGGCATGTCCAAATCTTCCTTTGAAATCAATAAACAATCACAATGGTGGCCCTCCTGGAGATCAAGTTGGTGCCCTCTTTTCTGCTACAATTTTTTGTGGAGCTGAAGTTGAGGCCTTAGCGGGCTCTCGGCCACAAAAGGTAATTAGCTCTTTTGATGTGATCTCATGAATTGTAACCACTATTCCCTTTGCTGAGTCCAAAATTCTCTCTCTCTCTCTCTCTCTCTCTCTCTCTCTCCTCTTTCTAACTTCAATTTTAGATTAGTGTTTGCTCTATCAACAATCCAGTCGACGCCTCATTCTTCGAATCCTATGAAAGATCACACTCCATGCGTGTCGGACCCCAATTTTTCAGGATTTGGAATCCTCTGTGTCAACTGCGCTATTCCCTGGATCAGTAGATAGCACACACTGTTATATTCTTGGACCATTTTCGTAACTAAATAAACGAAAGCAAACCTACGGTCAGATCCATATTCACGACCAAACTTAGTCGAACCAGGAATTATGAGGTCTTGAGGAGGTCCCGAATGTCACAGAGATGTCCTTGTAGGAGTCCGGAGGAGGTCCTAGAGTCTCCTGAGGTGATCCTGGGAGGTCTTGAAGAGGTCCTGAGGGATACTGTAGAGACGTCCTGGGGAGGTCCTGAGGAGTACTGTAGAGACGTCCTGGGGAGGTCCTGAGGAGTACTGTAGAGACGTCCTAGGGAGGTCCTGAGGAACACTGTGGAGACGTCGTGAGGAGATCCTAAGGGATACGGTAGAGTCGTCCTGAGGAGGTCCTGAGGAGTACTGTAGGGACATCTTGGAGAGGTCCTAAGGAGGTCTTGAGGATACGACAAAAGAGGTACAGGAGGTCCTAAGGAGGAAGTCCTAAAGAGATCTTGGGGATACGACAAAAGAGGTATAGGAGGTCCTGAGGAGGTCTTGGGGATACGACAAAAGAGGTACAGGAGGTCTTGAGGATACGACAAAAGGTATAGGAGGTCCTGAGGTGTACTGTAGACGTTTCGGGGAGGTCTTGGGGAGTAATCCTAGGGAGGTCCTAGAAATCACACCCAGCTGTAGGTGGTACGACTATTCTTGGTGTAGACCGCTCGGTGTGAATGGTGCTCATAGGAACAGTGCTAGTATCAACAACCGTATAGTACAAGCCTGGAACATAACATATGTATTTATACATTTGAGGCCGTGTGGCCAATTGTTTTACAAAAGAGTCACAAACAGGAGTCTTACAAAAGTCAGAGTACAGAGACAAAAGATAAGTGTGGAAGCAGATCAAGTCGTAGTGGATCCATTTACTCTGCCCATAAGCAAGCGACTGGGGGTCCCGGCCTAAGCTTCATCGTCTCCACCATCTTCTGGTGCAACCTCCGAGTCGTAGTAGTCGTAGGGGTCTTGATCACTTGGGTCTGAAAGATTACATTGGACGAGTCTGAGTACACAACCGTACTCGCGAGCCAACACACGATGCAAATCATATAGATGCAGGGCTAGTCAAAGGGGGTCTTAGAGTTCTTTTATTTGCACAAAGCTGAGTTTGAAATAGACAAGTAGTAGAGAATCATGAGACTTAGCATTTTAACAAATCTGTTTTCATAAATAAGTTTTCATTTTGTAAAGTACTAGTGGAGGTCTCACCTCCTATACCATTGTGTGGCTCCATCCACCCAATGTTGGGGCTATCCCGTAATTACCACTGGTCCTCGACCAGGTTCTTTCCACTGGTCTCAGACCAGGTCTTTCTCAAATCCCTAGGGTCCCACCCCAGCCTTCCCTTTTCATCACAAATGGTTTTGTAAAAATAAAAATTATATCAAGCAAATTCTCAGCACCACTCTTGACCGTGAGCACGGCTATCATGATAATTTTCTTATTCTGCAGAGTTCGCACACTTTACCCATAAGAGGTAATCATCTTGATATATACACACGTTTCTTTAAACATGTGAATCAAGGGGAGATTACCACAAGGCCTTTACAATGCTCAATCTCGTCGCAACTCCACCCGCTAAGGTTTCACCGCCCGGAGCCATGCTCCCAGGAGGCCCCCTCTTGCGTCATGTGGTTTTCATGTGGCTCCCTTACCCTTACCCACGCCACACACCCACCAGTGGAGAAGCCACGCCGAGACGAACAAATTAGTTAGCCAGGTCGTACCTATTATGGACTTGTGGTTGCACTGTTTTTGCATGAGAGGTCATTCCAAGATTCGGTTCTTAATTGACTTGGGCAGTACATGCACATACCAACATTCTCTCGTGCCCTCGGCACCAGCCACTCTTTCCAGCTACCCGAGTCGAAAACGGTTTTCAGGTTTTCTTTGTTTTGAAAATATCCTTTAATCCAACATACCAGCCAGGCTCCCAGCCTCGACTTCCCCAAATCACTTTCAAAGAGTTTTTAATGATTGCGGTCAGGCAGTGTAATGCCCGAGTGATATTGTATCTAAGCAAGGCTAATCATGACTCTTAGATACAGACCTATTAACTAGTATGTAATCCATTAAGTTTAGGATGACAAAGGATAGTGTCCAAATTCAAGGATGAAAAGTTTATACACAATTATTGTTAAGGCATTAACTATGAGTTAGACCAACATAGTTTGTTAAAACTAGCAATGCAATTTCATAATTTTAAGCAACATAATTTGCAAAAGGTAGGTGCAATATGATCAAAGTGTTGACTCGCCTTGGTCGAGGTTCTGCTAGTATTGCCCTGGCTCGACTGGAGGTTCTTCGGTCGCTTTGGCTTCTATATATGCAAGAATAACCGGAAGTCAAATAAATTGCGAGAAAATTTGAAATCAATAATAAAATATCTCAAATAAATCCAAATGCTTGGAAAAGGAAACACCCATATCTAACGACCATGTAGAGGTCGCGGAGGTACTATGACCAGGAGAGGTCGTGGAGGTACTGTGATCAAGGGAGGTCGCGGTGTTACTGTTGACTAGGGGAGGTCGTAGAGGTACTGTGACCAAGGGAGGTCGCGAGTTATGCTGACCAGGAGGTCATGAGTTTATCTGTGACTAGGGAGGTCATGAGGTCTTTGTGACTAGGGGAGGTCGTGAAAGTATACGGCCCTAGGGAGGTCGCGGAAATGTACGGACCTGAGGAGGTCGCGGAAGTGTTATGACTTAAGGAGGTCGCAGAAAGATTATGATCTGAGGAGGTTGTGGAAAGGTTATGACCTAGGGAGGTCGCGGAAGTGTTGCGACTAGTGGGAGGTCATGACCCAAAAGACGCACGTGACCTAGGGATACACATGACCAAGGGGAGGTCGCGGCCACAAAGGGAGGTAGCGGACCAGGAGGGTGGTCTTTGCAAAAGACCAGGAGGGTGACCAGGGAAGGTCGCAGAAGTGATTTTAATCGTGCGTAGTCGAATGAGAGAGGTCTTCGACTACACAATGGTAATCGAAGGAAGCACGGTTCGACTACTTCAACGCGATTAAACAAGCCAACGAAAGAGCCAGATGAAGAACCAGAGAAACATTGAAGAAAGAACAGGGTAGCTCGAACAAAGAGGAGTATCTGAGCCACTAGGGACGTACCGGTACTGAGTTGGGGAAATGAACTAGCTGGAGCTGGGTTGACGACGGTGGATCGCGACAGCGAGAGAAACTCCGTGCTCCAGTAGTGGCTTGAGGAAGGAGAGTGGTCTTCAATCTTTAGGGCAGCTCCATGGAAACGGGTAGGTGATCCTGAAGAGTTGCCTTGAGGTCTTCTGGTCGGAGGGGAGGAAGCACGAGGCCAACGGCGACCCTGACTACGTCGAGAGCGAAGGCGGTGATGAGACGGCGCTCGACCGAAGTGAGCGCTTGAGCCAGTCGGGAGCTCGAGTGCACTTGAGGAAGGAAGAAAGTGAGGCGAGCGATAGAATGGTAAAGAAAGGCAACAAGGACTTGGAACAACTATATATATATATATATATATATATATATATATATATATATATATATATATATATATATATATATATATATATAGTGGTCGGAGTGGTCGGAGTGGTTGGTGCCGCTTGACGGAGTGGGTAAGCACAGTATGGGTGTTGTGATGGTGTTGAGTGACGGGCATTAAATGCCGAATGACATTCTAAATAAGAAAGTACGATACAGTCCTCAAAAGAAAGTAGGATGCAGTCCAATGAAGACTTGAAATGGCAAGCAAAACGTGCAAGAGTAGTTTTCACATAAAAAGTTTTAAAAATCTCATATTTTTGCCTTTATAGATTTTTGGGCTGTTACAATGCGTGACTGCACTCGCTCCATTGCAAATGTTGGGGAACGCTCCATTGCAGAGGTTGGTCCCCAACAATTATTTGCTTAGTTTAGGGATCTCAAGAATTACATAAGTAAATCCGGTTATTTTTATGTTAGCAGAAACTTGATGTCCAAGCTCCAGCAGTGAGAATTGATAGCCAAGCAAAATATGGTGCTCTAGCCCGAGGTGATGGTGCCATTTATCTGCGCTTTCCACACAAAGGTTACGTAGAGCCTGTGTGGGATCACGCACCTGGGTCAATTGTTGTCATGGGTATATAAGTCTATTTCACAAAATAATGAATTCAAACTAAAAGGTCTATCTGCTCTTAAAGAAATTGAAGATCTAATTGGTAAGGTTTCCTCCCTGTTTCTGATGTCTGCAGAAGCTGGAGGTGTGGTAAAGGATGCCTCAGGAAACGATTTGGATTTCTCCATAGGTTGATATCATCATCGTGACACACGCATTATTGCGACAAATAAAAATTTAATGCCGTTAGTTCTAAAGGCGGCCCAACCGCCCAAGAGGCTATGGAGGAGGAATACTAGGCTAGTTCGCTCATGTGTCAGATGGAAAATTGATCAAAAATGATAATTTTGATGTTATTTTCAATTTGTTTTGCAATAACTGTTACACAACTTTGTGTTGGAATGCGTACAATTTCTTCTTGTACCATATTATTTTATATTGTCAGGATGATCACATGTCCGTTATCTGAAAAATGGGTATATATTTATCCGATTGGGCTCAACCTTTTTATCTGCACTGATCATCTTTCTAGAGCAATCTTAGTATCTCGATTAAACCTTGGTTTAGCTCATATACCTTGTCATAGTGCTGAAATATCTTAGCACGGCTTTGTTCTGCATAAATTTCAGCAATAATACAGTACAACAATTGGCATCCTGTGAGCAACAGCCGATTTTGTTATTTGTTTCAGAGCCTGTTGAATCAGCAGTTTACTGGCTGAATTATTACTATTATCATCATTATCTATTAATGCTATGAACCTAAAGCATCATTCATCAATACTCACACAACATTGCAGACCAAAGGCCAATAGAACTAAGCAGGCAAATCAGCTGGGTAGTCTGCAGGGTGCTTCGTGATCGTATCCCGCAGCAATAGCTCTTGCTCGCGCAGGTTGGAAGGAATTTGATCATAAACATCGGTGAATAGCTCAGCAAGTGGGGGTTTCGGCATTCTTTCTGCCACCTGAATGGCTTGCAAAAGCTGCACAGAAATAAACTGGTAGTTTCAGATGTCATGTATGACACTGCACTAGACAGATGCATCTTTCTGCAACAGCAATATTACCTCTTGTCTCACTTTGTTCCTCAGTTCAGATTCTTCAGCATCACACCACCAGCCATTCCCCTGAACCCATTTTCTGTACCTGGAAATGGGATCCCGTGCTGTTCGCCAATGCTCGATCTCATCAACTGGTCTATACTTGGTTGAATCATCGGAGGTCGAGTGATGGCCAACTCGATAAGTCAATGCCTGAAAATTTACTACTCAGTACTCACATCAAGTATATTCAGAAGTTCAGTTGTTCCTGTTAAGGTAACTTTGTTGAACTATTGGGCACCTCAACTAAAATAGGTCTTCCTTCAGTTATAGCCATCTCGCGGGCAGCATGAACTGCGCTGTACACAGCAAGAGCATCGTTGCCATCTACTCTGATACTGCGGATTCCGTAAGCCTGACCACGGATAACAGCACCATCACCTGTAATAACAGTTGAATGTAACACAACGATGCATTGACCACTTTTAAAGGTCAAGATTTTAGCATGGAGAAACATTTCATACTTCTGAACTGTTCAGTAGTTGGGGTGCTGATTGCCCAGCCATTGTTGCGGCAGAAGAAGATCACTGGTGCTTCCAGAACAGCCGCAAAGTTTAGTGCCGCATGGAAGTCCCCCTGAACATTTTTCAGGTGTCAGAAAAGCTGGGTAACAAGTTTGTAAGTAACTGATCAGTGATTGTTCATCTACCTCACTTGTGCCACCATCACCAACATACGTGATGGCACACGCGTCCTTCTTGTCCATCTTCAGAGAGTAGGCAGCTCCAACAGCATGAGGGAGCTGCGTGCTGATGTATTATCAAGATTCAAGAATGATAAACCTGTCCTTTACTTGCATGATTTTTGTGACATTGGAAGAAATATTTCAAACTTACGCGATAGGCGATGAGACTGTGAAATAATTCAGACGATTTGATCCATAGTGTATCGGCATCTGCCTTCCTTTACCATAATCTAGCTTATTCCCAAAGCACTGGTTTGCAAATTCTTGCAGTGTGAAGCCACGCCATAGAAGGATACCAGGCTCTCTATACTAGAATTTGTCTCCACAGTTTCCATCCAAGAAAAGTACAGTGAGTAAATCACTTGTCAAGAACATAACTAGATAGATTAAGCATCGTGATTTTGGAGTAGTTTATATGTACCTGAGGTAGCACAATGTCATTGATACTAAGTGCAGCAGCAGAGGCTATGTTGATTGCCTCCTCACCATTGGAAGTGAGATAGAATGAGATTCTTCCTTGCCTCTGAGCTTCATAGAAGATGGTATCCATGATCTGGAGGGTGACCATGTCACTGTACATTTTCAAAGCCACCTCCTTACTGACCTGACAAGAGTCAGGGACATACTTCAGAACAAAATTATCTTTCACAACATGTTTGAGGAATAACCCTTACTCATGGAATGATGAATGGTAATACACCTCTTGGAATATGCTACCAGATATAGTTCTGCCGTCGTCGTCAAGAACACAATAACAGTTGATCCTTTCCCTTTGCGACTCCGGCAGGAAGTTCATTTCAGCTACAAACGAAACCTTTCCTCCAGGGAAGTCTACTACCTGCAGTTGTAATGGTGAAAATTAGGTGAATTATGAATTGTATATATATGGACAAAATTTATCTGAGTTCGTGATTAAAAAACGAATTCCATCTTTTCGAAAAGCACAGCAGGATTAGTCTAACATTGACCCTGGAAGTAATGGATAAATTTGCCTGAGCCGACAAAAAAAATGAAATTAAATTGGAATTGATAAGCACAGCAAGATTAGTCCAACATTGACTTTAGAGGAAATAGATAATTTTGCCAGGTTGACGGCACATGATCATCTTGACCATGGCAAAGTCTGCAGCATTCTTACACGTAAAAGACCAGGAGAGACTCCTAGTCCTAATCCATTGACACCGGAAGCACAGGAAGTATAAAACTAGTAGTACCAGTTACACACGTTTCTACAGCCGTGTGAGGTGTTACCAAACACGAGGTCGATCACACCAACCCATTGACGCATCCATCCTTGTCTGCTTAGTTTACTACTTGTTGTCAATTCTATCCACAATTGTGTTGTGCTACTTTTCCTTCAATTTCTTTTCAATGCGTGAAAAGATCGAGAAAGAATTGGCCGCGAATTGACAACTTGGCGTATCGAAACTCTGCATCTCACGGGACAAAAACACAGATGCCCCAAAGAAAATGGTGAAGGAAGGACCAAGTTACTGACAAATGGCGCCAAACAGGAAATGAGAAAGATACTACCTTTTCATCTTCTTATCTACTATTAAACTATTTTTTGGGAGCATAACTTTGAAGCATATCTAATTAGCAATTATCTATGACATTCTAGATCCCCAAAAGACCAGCAAATTATTTTAATAAAGAAGAAAAATTGGCATGATCCAAGCCACAATTCTGAATATTCATAGCACTAATTTATCCTTGGACACACATAGAACACACAAATCAAGAAGCATACATGCTGCTGCCATACAACGAGATACACGTGGATATGTGCTGTGCATATACCTGTTCACCCCCGGCGAATCCATTATCCGGCTCCTCGGCGGCGCTGCTGGTATCTCCGGCGAAGCGCCGCACGGAGCAGAAGCCCCTGCGGTCTCCCACCACAGCTGCCGCCGCCGCCGCCGGCGACCCAAGAATCGGCGGCACTGAACCCAAGAACCATGGATTGGTATTGCAGGGATGATGAGGCGAAAGGAGCCTCCTCGCGGCACGGCGCGCCAACTGGGACGACTTCCTTGCCAGCCAAGCAGCAGCCATGCGCACGCTCTGTCACACTCACATACGACGACTCCCAAGTGTTCGATCAGCTAGAAGAATCCTCTCTAAATCTCTAATGGTGGTGGCTGCGAGGGTGGCTGAATCTATAGGTGGCCGTGTTGGAATTGGATAGAAACGAGAAGAGGAAGAAGAAGAAAGCAAGCAATGAACGATTGGAGACACATGAGAGTGAGTTGGAAAGATAAGGGTGCGGTTGGGTGGGTGGGTGGGGTGGGGTGTCAGCGACGAGTTTGGAGAGAGGATTTTTTTTAATAATATTATTTTAAAAGATATTTATAAAAATAAATAGTCGCCTCAAAAAATTACAAAAATGACTTAACTCGCGACAGATAGCTATCGTTAGTTGAAATGGCGACAGGGAATGCCAACAGCTACCTGAAATGCTAAACTGATTGGTATGTTTATGATTTTCTATGATTTTCAACGGTACGAAATCTGTTAGACTTACAATAACATTTTGTGATAGTCGTATGTTGTTTTAGTGTGGTGAATTTCTGAAAATTTTTGCGAGGACGATTGAAGTATCAATGATTCGTAAGTAGGAAGGTAAGTGATATTGCGATGCGTCCGGGAATTCATACACGGTGGAGAACTTTGGAGAAATGACCTCTTGCATAACATTAGTCATGTATATGCACTGCATATTATGTAAGGAAACAAGTGTGAATTTGTCATTACTATCAAAACTACGACAAATCACGCTGATATTACATAACATTCAGCAAAACGTCATAACACTTAATTTGTTTCAAATCAAAATGATAATTCAGAACATTGGCAATAACATATTACTACTGTCCGTGTTTTCTCGTGGTCGCGACCTCAACGTCCCCCATGTGGACTGCCTCGAGTCGGGCAACCGGATGAGGTCCCCACGACGACGTCCGGAGTAACGATGTCTCCTTCGTCCTGAGGATTTCTCGTGGGGCATTTCTTGAAAGTGTGCCCAGACTCCCTGCAAATAAAGCACTTCTTCGTATGACGTTTGGCTTCTGCTTCATCCATATCGTTCCTGATGCGCCGTACCTATCGCCGGCCAACCTTTCCCTTGAGCCTGTCAATGTCCGCGGCCCAGATTAGTTGCTCCCAAGTCGAATGGCCAGTAAAATAGCCAAACACAGTGTAAACATACATCTCCCCACTCCAGGTTTGCATCACCGCCTCCTTCGTTAAATAGTCAGAGAGGTACTGGCCAGGATGCTGCGCCACCGTCGAACATGCGGCCATGACATGGGAGTAGGGACTATGCAGATGAAGGGGCCTGTTACATATGCAACTACCGTGGTGTAGCGTGCACTCATGGGTGACCTACTCAAGGTTCGTCCCGCGGTGTCCTTTATTCCTGCACATTATCTCGAAGCGAAGCTCCCTTGTGCCCATCTTGAATGCCCAGTGCATCTCACCCTTCTTACTCTTCTCATCCATGTACTTGGTGATCATGGTGGAGTAGAGTACTATGTCATTTGCCATGACGAGCGACGTGTTGTTGCTTTTATCAACAAAGTAGTTTGTCATACAGCGGAGAATTGTTTCCACAATACCAACCAAAGGAAGGCACCTTGCGCCGCGCATGACCCAGTTGTACATCTCGGCTAGATTGGTTGTCATGACACCATATCGAGCACCACCCCTGTCATGTAGCAGTAGCCACTTCTCCTTAAACTCGTGCTCAATCCAGTTCTAGAAGCATTTCTCCTGCGCCCCCGTCCTCCTTGTCAATCTGGGAGCATCTGTGGGTAGCTGTGGCAATGCTTCGAGGGCCTGGTCAGCGCTTGGAGCGGCCCTTCTCTCTGCCTCTCTTACGTAAATGCTTTCATCCGAGAATCTTCTAGAGTGCTTGAATTTCAGCTTCTTTGGTTACGGTTGCCTGGCCGCTGAACAGTTCATCAAGTCCTTGTTCGGGCCTTGTAGAAGTTTGCACCCAAGTGCCTCATGTACCACCTGCTTTGCAGATCCAGCCATGGAAGTGGTACGTTCTCTCCTTGTTGCAGTTGAGTTATTGCACGCAGTAGGCATGCATGCCGATCATGTATGAAGCATATGTTGGGACGACCTTGCACAACAGAAATCCTCACATTCTTCAGGAACCACAACCAGTTGTCCGTGTTCTCGCTTTCAACGAAAGCGAATACCACGGAAAGAACTTGATTGTTCTCGTCCGTCGCTATTGTAGTCAGTATTTGGCCCTTGTACTTTCTAGTCAAGAATGTGCCATCTACGCACAAGATTGGACGACAGTGCTCAAATGCATTGATGCATGGACCAAAAACGAAGAATGCTCACTGCAGTACCCTCTTATTTGCCCACTTCGGATGTGTGACATCTTGAATGTCGATATAAGTGTCGAGATTCCTGTCTTGTATGACTCGGAGTTGCCCGGGGAGGTTATGGTAGGAATCCTCAAACGTACCGAACCTTAATTCTAATGCCTTTTGTTTTGCCCTCCAGGCTTTAGCATAGCTGATTGTGTACTGAAATCTTGCCTCAATCGCCCGAACGATGGATCGTGGCTCAAACTCTAGATTATCCACGATCTCACTGTACATGAGGTTGGCGATGAAGCCTAATGACAGGTTTCGGTGGGACTGCACTAACTCAGAAACAACGCATGTGTGAGGAACCACTATAGAGCACTTCTAGTAGGTGTCCCACTTAGGCTGAAATGCGTGCACTCGCCAAGGGCATCCCTCTAAGCCGCACTTCACGTCATAGCATCTTGGGGTAGACTTGACGACTATGAATGTACGCCGCACCGATAAGGCCCAGAATTTGACCGCCTCCTACACGGGCTCCTTGCATTTGTACATAGCTCCTTGCCTAACCTCGCTCTGGTCGTACTCCTATGGCACACGGGAGCCTTCGTTGACGACAAGGTTGTCGAACTGGTATGTGTTCCACTCGAATGGAACCGTCTGCTGGTCTACATCATCCTCGTCGTCGGAACCTTCATCTTCAGACAATGCCATGTAGTCCCGGTCTTCGAGATCTATCCTTTGCACTACGCCTTCCACACCCTCACCCTCATCAGCAAGACACTAGCTTGCCTAACCAAAGGAGCTACTTCCACAGGGTCTTCATCGACAGCATCAACAACTCCGTGAGCTTCAGCCATTGTGTGCGTCGTGCTGTGGTTGGAGTCCCCGACTTCTTCTTTGGCGTCAGCACCCCTTCTTGTTTAGCCGTAGATGGAGGACTGGGTTTGGCATATGCCTGGGCTAGAAGGACCAATTTCCACCCTCCCTCCCGTCACGCGTACATATGACTGCCATGAATTTATTCCCTTTAGCTGCACTAACTCCCAATATGTGGGTTGTGCTACCCGCGGAGCAAGGCAACTCAATCTTAGATCATGGTCCACTTGGAATGTGTGGAACAACCACCGCATCACAGCGCTCCATGTACGCTACTCTGGTCTTGGTAGGGGCACGGTCGCCAATTGAAAATAGCGCAAATCAATCCCCTCGGGACCCTCCATAATAGTTCCCTAACCATAGTAAATTTTGAAATTAGCGACGTCAGACATATTTGACGCACTACACCATAAAAAATATTTCCACGATTTACCATATATCTAAAACTAGACTACCCACTGAAAAGTATTATATAAAACATACTGCACTATATAACCGTACATCTAAAACTATGTAATCCATTCAGTTAAAAAAAGTTACCCAAGAGGTGGGAAACCGGACGGGCAGCGCTTCGCTAGCTTCTCTCCTCCCCTCTACTCCTCTCTCTTCTCTCCTTTTTTTTCTGAATAAAAGTGAGTCATGTGCCGAATTTTAGGGTTTCAAGAGGTTTTTATAGGGATTTGAACTAGCGATTGCTACATGTCGCCATTTCAACTGGCGATAGGGAGATATCGCCAGTTGAACTGGCGACAGGACCCTATGCTGGTTGGTGTGTTTGTGATTTTCGTAGATTCTGAATGGCACGAAATATGTTAACGATGTGCCAGCTGGAAGGTAAGTTACATTGCAATGCGCTAGAGAATTTTGTGAAGATGATTGAGGTATTAATGATTCATAAGTAGGAAGGCAAGTTATATTGCGATGCGCTAGAGAATTCACATATGGTGCACAATATTGGAGAAATGGTGCAATGATAACAACACGACAGTTGATCCGACAAGAGGGGTTACATGGCACGTAGGCTAACAAACCAAGGACAGTACACGTATGCCTTTAGAGAATTAGAAATACATAGGACATATGGACAAAGTGGGTCGGACTACTGCGTGGACTAGGGTCATTGCCCTTCCTTGCGAGCTCGGCGTTGTACTCCTCACTGGCCGCCTTGGCCTTGGCCGCCATTTTCCTCTTTTTCTCGTGCTCCCTCTCGCGAGCCTCGCGCTCCCAGCGTCTGCACGCCTCGAGATGGGCCTGTGTCTCCCGCCGGATATGCTGGTTGTGCTCTTCGGTGTGGCGCTCCTCCTCCTTCCTCTCGCGGTCCCTGTTGGCATTCTAGTCCTCACAGTTGCGAGTCCACTAGTTGTGTGGGTGGATCTCTAGGTCGATCCACTTGCGGTAGCCACATAGCAGATCTGGGGACTACGGGTAGAGGGGAGAGGTTGTTAGTGTGGACTTTCAAAAAGAAATGGTAGGGGAACATACTGCTACCTGTCTTTACCAGCTGCCGATAGCGGCTCGTGTCCCAACGGCGGTCGGGATAGTCGCAGGAGTAGTTCACGCAACCCCAATAATGCATGCCTAGGCTGAGCCGGTGCTTGGACTTGAAGAACTTACATCTGTTCCTACACCAACAGAGGGGCGGCGTCTCCCCCTCGGACAGGTGTTGCGGCGAACGCTCGGTTGAGATGTTCTGGTAGGGGTTGCTACTATGGGGGTGGTGTCATTGCGGGGAGGTGGCCTCCTGGCATGCTCCCTTTGTTCCTCCTGGGCTGCACACTCCCTTTGCATTTCACAGATCTCCTCCCAGTGTTTGTCCATCTGAGCGAGATTGTGTTGAAGTCTGGATGCAAGAGAACCCGATGTGGACGGGATAGTACTTATATGCCGAGTTGGCACTGCGTATGCGTCTGAATTGCAATTCGGTGAGAAATTCGTCCACGAGTAGCGACCACGACTCGTTAGGTCACGTCGTTCTATAAAGTGACTCATCGAGCCACGTCCTTTGTGCAAAAGTGACTCGTCGGGTCATGTGTAACAGCCCAAAGTTCTGTTACCAAATTTAAATTAATAAAATATTATTTTATTAGAATTTATGAGTTTTAATGTTTTTCCTGAATTTCCTATATATTTAAATGGCAAAAATATAATTTATTGAGTTTTCTGGATTTTTATTGGATTTAAAGTTAAAAAGAAAATTTTAACTATTTTTCTTGAGTTTTCTGAATTTTTTGGAATTCTAAAAGCTTTTTCCTATTTATTTTAAATCCAAAATAATTTATTTGCAAAATTGAATACCAATGTTAAGTTGGAAATATTTTATCTAAGTCCAAAATATCTTAGAAAATATCTTTGAATTTTTCCATAATTTTTGGACTTTATTTACTATTTCTAGAGCTAAATTGAATTAACTGAATTTTTTTGAAATTGAAAAATCAATCGAATTTTGGAAAATGAATTCGAGCCAAACTCAGCCTGCCTAGTCCTTTCGGTGCTCGCGGCCTAGCTCCCAGCTCAACTTGTCTCATGACCTCTTACGCCCCTCATTTGAGTTGTGGACCCAGCGCCGATCTTCTCCCTACGACACCGGGTGCAGTGCATGCCTCGCTTGGACACGCTCACGCCATGGCTGCTCCGACCATCACCTACTCACCCGTGGATTCGGCCATACGCCACTGGTTTTCCCTCGGCCTCGACCACATCATCCGCATGCAGCCATACCCTATCCTCTCCCTATCGCTCAAGCCATCAATGTCGGGTCTCATCACAGCGTCGAGCGCATCGTCGACACCCATGCCGGCCTCCTCGCCATTCTCCGCCGCCTAGCTATAAAAGCTCACCAGGAGAGCTCCTTTGCCTCTCTTCTTCACTCTTATACCTCCCCCGAGCCATTAATCTTCTCCTTACCGAACCAAGCCGCTAAGGGAGCGAGCTCCATTGTTTGGCCGAAACACCACCATCACCATTGGCACTAGCCCATGAAGCTCCTTCTCCATTGCCTGCATCATGTTGTGTTCTGAACCACCCTAAGTTTTTCCCCTAAGATAATTTGTCATTCCATTCACAAGAACTCGCGGGAGCACTTGTCTCTTTCGGCTCCGGCCAAAACGGCCATCTTTGCCGCCGAGCTGTCCCTGGTGGAGCTTGGTTGTAACATCCCCAAATTAATAAATGATAATTTGGATACATCTCATTGACATGCACAGTGTTTTTGGATCTTTTGCATCATTTATTGTACTTGGGTTTGTATTTCAAATGTATCAAAATGAGAAGAATTTAAAACTTTTGAACATGCATTAGTTTTCTAGAGCAATTGCATAATTTGTTGCTTTTTGAAAATTTTGAAATCAGATAAAACAAACACTTCAAAATTAAGTTCCAAAAGAAGACAAGAATAAAAACTTATGAACATCATCTAGAAATAATTTATTCAAATAATATAATAATTACCATGAATAAATATAATTTTTTCCAAAATTAAAAACTATTTCAACACCCAGAAAATTCCAACTCAAATTAAAGACTTATTCCAAGTTTGAATTTAAATTATAGAAATTAAATCATGAACAGTAGGTTTTCAAATTTTATTTGGGAACTAGGTTGTCCCAGGAAGCCCCCTGATTTATTTCAAAATTTTAGGAATTTTGTGAACACCATGAGGATATGCTCATGATCCTAGGTGATGATACAATTGGCAATTTGGTTGAAGGTTTGTTGGATTTCATGTTTGTCGAAAGTTTCAAAGAAATCGTTAGGATAATCGGTAATCTTAGGCGTGTTAACATGCGGTAATACCGCTTTCTTGTCTGACCGGCTTTAGTAGAGCGGTACTACCGGTGGTCTTTGTGAGAGCGTGGGGATTTTTTGGTATCGGTAGTACCGGCTTGGAAGTCGCGGTACTACCGCATCACAGTACGACCGTTTGTTGTTAAGCGGTATGAAAAAAACACAACGAGTGCAAAATGGTCTTGGATTTATTTGTGGAGCGGTATGACCGCATCTTTCTTGGCAGTAATACCGCACTTCGGTATGACCGTTGTTCTGCGGTATGAAAATTCCAGAGGAGTGGTTTTTGGAGAGTTTTGGATTTCTCTAGGTTGCGGTACGACCGCAGTTGATTGAGCGGTATGACCGCATTGCGATATCTGATGGATACTTGGCGGTAGTACCGTTTTTGGAATGACTTGAGCTGAATGTTATTACAATTTGAGAATTGATTTTGGGTTATGTCATATCCATATTTGTTAATGCATATATGTTGCATATTGCATGTTTTGAGCTAACGTGGGTCAAGTTGTGAAGAACTTGTTCTCGGAGACGATTTATTGGTCTATTCTTTGTGCGGTGGCTTGCGAGTCAACGACGGTCAGCGGCGAGGAGGATCGGGACTAAGCTTGGAGAGCTGAGGTCCAGAACGATCATGGATGCCGGGTGAGGTCAGGTGACTCAAGCATGGCGCAGAATGGACGAAGTTGATCGAACGGGTAGTTCGATGCAGCTAGTTGGATCAAGCGGCGCGGGATCGGTGCAAGTGCCTTGGAGGTTCGATGGGATTGGACGGGAGAGACTTGTCGACATGATGAGAGCCGTTGATCAACCTACACGGCGAGCGGCGATTGCTTCGACGAGATTGGACTCGGTTCATGGAGAAGAATCGAGAAGGGGTATTTTGGTCATTTCACCAAATACCGCCTTTGTGACTTGTTGGCCAAACCGCGGCGCGGGTCGGTGCTTGGAGAAGCGGTTTAGGTCAATCAAAGTGAAGACGGCGCTTTGAGATGCGTGCGTGTGTGACCTGTTTGTATTGGGCCTTAACGGGAGCCCATTAGGGTTTGTCTTCTAGAAGCCCTAGGCCTCATATAAATAGGATGGGTGCTGTTCACAGCAGCCCCAAGGTCTTCATTAGTAAACCCTAGTTTGGTTTTAGGGTTTTAGAGAAAGAGGAGAGGCTTAGGGCTCTAGAGAGATGTGTTGAGTTGTGTGCTCATGGATTGAGTTTTGTCCTCCTTGAGGGAGTGGCTGTAACCAGCAACCAACATCATGAATCAATCTATGGATGATTCCTCAAGTTGAGTTCTCTTTGTGTTCTTTCTCCATACTTGGTGATTTTGAGTCCTTTCTTGATCCTGTGATTTTTGATTGGTTTCTTTCCCTCTTTTACCTTGCTGTGATGTGTGGGAAGACATCTACGATCATCTAGATCATCAATCTCCCACGAGCAAGTTTTGGATCAAGTTTTTCTTTTTGCTCATTTTGAACCCTCCTTGATAAATTGGAAAAAGATCAAAACTTTGGCGTAGATCTGGACGATCGTTGCTTGGAATAGGTTCCCGACATCATTAGGAAGATGTGTTTCAAATTTGGTGGAGTTTGGCCAAGCGGATCAAAAGTTACGTCGATTTTTGTTTTCGTTTTTAATTTGTTTCTTTGTTCATGCGAACGACCGACCTTTGTTCATCGGTTGTCTGGAAATTGGAACGACAAGACCTTTGTTCATCAGGCTGATTTTTGTGTTTTTGATTGTTTCTTTTGGGGATTTGAAGGGGATTCAATACAAGACTTCCGCTACGCTTATTTATATTGATCTTCATAGTTCTCATAGCTATTGGAGTGAATATCATATTTGAATCCGATCAGCAAAGTGAAAAATGGATAGTGCGCCTATTCACCCCCCTCTAGTCGTTTTTCCGGTCCTACAATTGGTATCAAAGCCCGGTTAGCTCTTCTTATAGATCTTAACCGGTCTTTGGAGCCATGGCAACTAACAAGTATTCAACGAAACGACCTGTTTTTGATGGAGTTGATTTTGCTTACTGGAAGGCACGCATGCATGCCTACATCGAGGCTCAAGGGCACGCTATTTGGCTTAAGGTCAAAAATCCATATGTCGTGCCAGCCAATGATGATGTGATCAGTCCAGATGTTGAGGCTAATAGCAAGGCTCGAAACTTTCTGATTCAAGGTCTTAGTCGATCTGAGTTTGAGCGCGTGGCTCATTTGAGGTCTGCTCATGAGATCTGGAGGACCCTTTGTGACTTCCACGAGGGTTCGACTGCGATCAAGGAAGTGAGACAGAACCAGCTCAAGAAAGAATACTCAAAGATCGAGCAAAGACACGGTGAGTCTTTAGATGAGTCGTGGGGAGGTTCTCCAAGATTCTTCATGACCTTCGTATTTGTTGATCTTGTTTTCACCGAGTCCGAGAATACGCCACTTTTGGGTGCTCTTGATGTGAAAGTCAGGGGATGAAGATCACATCCATCAATGACAACATCATCATGAGTGAGCTTACCATGGATAAGCTCTACTCGAGGTTAAAGATGCATAAGATTGACTTTATCTCGCGTCTCCCCAAGACAGAGTCGATGGCTTTGGTGGTCGACCCATCTAAGGGTAGCTCGACTGATTCCTTTGATTTTAGCTCATTTGGCTTTTCTTTGTCAGCTTTACATTCTTTGAGCGATGAGCAGCTAGAAAGCTACTGAGGATGATTTAGCCCTCCTATCCACCAAATTCTCGAGTTTACAACAAAGTGAGGCACAGAGGAGAGGTGGCCTGTCACTTGTTTTGAGTGTGGTGAGCCTAACCACATTCGCTCCAAGTGCCCTAAGTCAAGGGCAAGAGGAGAAGGACTCTAGGAGGCGTCATCAAGCCAAAGACAAGAAAGGCAAGAAGCCCAACTATCGCAAGTTAAATCGTCACCAAGTCCTTGCCGCTCTTGAGAGTGTTAACATGAGCGATGTGGACTCGGAGGCGGAGGGCGGCAACGATGACTCTCATGGCAAGAAGAAGGCCCGAGAACTTCACCTAAGCATGTGCTTCATGGCTAGCGGCAGACCATGGCGTCGACTCCTCCAACAACGCATTTACCTTTTCAAATGATCCCGATGAGGTCGTCCTTCACTTACTAGTATGAAACATGCTTTAGCCTATCTGAAAAGAAAATGTATAAGCAAGAAAAATGATTTGGAAATAGGATGCCATGATTGATGATTTGAACTTAGAGGTTGATAGGCTCAAATCCATTAATCCTGGCGATGATTGTGATTCTTGCTCTAGCTTGCTTAATGAACTAGCAAATATGAAATCTGCTCATTCCTCTATTGCTAGTCAAGCTGAAAGATGCTTTTGATGAACTAGAAACTCTCAAGTCTAGTCACCTTGTATGAATGCCATTGCTTTAGATGTGACTCTTTGTTGATGCTATTCCATTATCTTGCTCAAACTGTGCCTTGCTTGAATTAAAATTGGATAGCGCTATGAAAGATTTGCAGAAATTTGATGCTAGTCACATGTGTTCTCATTGTGAGGATAGTAGGATTAAAATGAAGGAGATGACTGAAATGGTTCTTTACTCTAAAATTGCTTCATGTGAAAACTATGTTAAACTCACAATTGAGAATGATGCTTTAAACAAGACACTAGAAGAAAAGGCTAAAATTGAACAATCCATGTCCATGACTGCTTCAAAGAAAGTTGTTGATTCTGATTCTTGTACTCTTTGTATTGAACTTGGGCATAATGTAGATAAGATACAAGAAGCTTTTAGAGTTAAGTTCAAAGAGTAGTTGGATAGGATTAGAGATAAATATTGTGTGTCTTGTGAGGCTTTGAAAGCCGAGGTAGCTCACTATAAGGAAAAATCTGATAGGGCTAGCAAGTCAAATAAGTGTGCTTCTTGTTATGAACTAGCCATACAAAATGACTACCTCAAAGGGACTCTTGAAAGATTTTTTGGTGGGAGGAAGAAACTCAACATGATTCTAGACAAATCTAAGGTGAGTGTGAATAATAGTAGCCTAGGATTTGATTCCCTAGAGCATTCCAAGAATCATCCACCTAAGGTTGTTAGAGCTGTTGAGAGTGGTCTGTTTGAGGTAGAACCCCCTAAGCCATCCAAGATAGTCTTCAAATCTGCTGGTTTTGCCCAAACCACTTCTAGCAAGATAGGTGCTTCTACTTCATCGGTCGACCTCTCAAAAGGTCAAGTACCAGTGCACCTTCTGCAAGAAGAATGGCCACATTGTTGAGTTCTGCTTACGTAGAGCCAAGATTGAGAGGAAGGAGAGGATGAGTGCTTTGAGGACCATTAGAGGAGTTTCTTCACCTGCTATAGTCTCTAGAGCAGACATGACTGTTTTTCTGCTAGACATAGGCCCGAGTTAAGTAGATGACTTCTTTGACTCCTTTGGTGGCTCTAGGCGGTGCTTACGGTTTAGGACATCGTAAGGAGAGACCACGGGTAGCATCTAGACAGGGGGAGTACCGACCTTTTGGTAGGTCAATTAGGAGAGGTCTAGGTGGTTCTCGTGTGCATTCTTATGATTTTGCTCCTAACCATTTTACTGCTGCTTCTTCTGTTTTGCCTAAGCATCGTGTGACTCAGTACTGGATTCCCAAGTCTTTTATCACTAACCCCAGTACTGAGACACAGATGTTTCCTGTTCGTGCCTTGTAGGTCCGTCGTGCGAGGAAGGAGGACATATGGCTTGTTGACTCATTTGTTCTTGACACATGACCGGAGATTCTAGATGGTTCTCCTCCTCACGTGCATCGGCAATGAATTGATCACATTTGGGGATGCTTCTCTGGGGACCGTGATGACCAAGGACACGATCTGCGTCAACAACAAGTTCATGCTCAAGGGCGTCGCTTTGGTAAGTAAGCCGAGGTATAATTTGCTATCTGTTTCTCAGCTGCTTGATGAGGGTCTAGAGGTGAGATTTAAGAGTGGTGAGTGCAGGTTTTAGATTCCTCTGGTGAGCTTGTTTTTGAGATCTCTAGGTTTGAGAGGATCTTTTGTCTTGATTTCGATATCTCTTACGCTTCTAGCCCTAGGTGTCTTGTAACCGACTCCCTTGATTTAGTGTTGTGGCATCGTGAGGCTTGGTCACATAGGTTTCGACCACTTGACTAGAGTCGATGTGAGGATTTGATTAGAGGTTTGCCTAGGCTAAAGGTCATTAGAGACCTTGTGTGCACACCTCAGAGACATGGTAAGATGGTTTCGCTTCTCATCCACCTCTTACCTTAGTGATGACAGATGGACTGGTCACTTGACTTAGACACTTTGTTGGTCCTTCTAGAGTTGATCGGTGGGTGGGAAATGGTATGTGCTTGTGATTGTGGATGATTACTCCGGTATTCATGGGTTTACTTTTCGGTGTCTAAGGGCGAGGCATTTGGCTTCTTTAGAGTTGGTCCTTAGACTTCTTTGTTGAGCTTCTGGAGCTTTGAGAGCCATTAGGAGTGACAATGAGACAGATTCAAGAATTCTTCCTTTGCCACTTTTTGTTACGATAGGGGCTAGAGCACCGAGCCATCACCTAGAGTTCCCAAACAGAATGGAGTGGTAGAGAGGAAGAACAGGACCCTTGTAGAGATGGCCAGAACCATGCTAGATGAGCATTCCACACCTAGGAGGTTTTGGGCTGAGGCGATCTCTACTACTTGTTATATTTCTAATAGGGTTTTCTTGAGATCTGTTATTGGTAAGACTTCTTATGAGCTCAGATTTGGTCATAAGCCTAAAGTTTCTCATTTCAAGATTTTTGGTTGCAAGTGCTTCATTCTTAAACATGGCAACCTTGATAAATTTGAATATAGATGTTCTGATGGCATATTTCTTGGATATCCTGCTCATTCTCGTGGCTATCGTGTATTTAATTTTGGCACTAACAAAGTTGTTGAGACTTGCGAAGTCACTTTTGATGAGGCTAGTCCTGGTACTAGACCCGATGATGCAGGTACACAGGTTTTTGAGAGCATCTTCGTCGATGATGACTCTGAGGATGAGGACCCAATCCATCCTCAAGTCCCTTTTGACTTGGTTGGAGAGCCTGCTTCTACTTCACCAGCTTCAGATGAGCAGCCTCTTCCTACTTTCACTGATGATCAGAGTGGCTCTGTTCCTACCTCCACAGACCGTGAGGTAGAGGCCACTTCTGCACCAGGAGCTCCTCTTCATATTCAGCGACGGCATCCACCTGAGCAGATGATTGGGGATCTACATGAGTGAGTCACTCGCTCCAGGTTCATTTCTCCTGATTCTCATGCACATTCTGCTTTTGTTGCCTCTTTTGAACCCCGAGATGTCACCTATGCTCTTTCTGATGCCTCTTGGGTCAATGCCATGCATGAAGAACTTGAAAATTTTGAAAGAAACAAAGTCTGGACCTTAGTTGATCCTCCATCTAATCATAATGTAATTGGAACAAAATGGGTTTTCAAAAATAAGCAAAGTGAAGATGGGTTGGTAGTTAGCAACAAGGCTAGACTTGTAGCTCAAGGGTATTCGGTAGAGGGCTTAGACTTTGAGGAGACTTTTGCTCTGTAGCTAGATTAGAAGCCATTAGCATTTTGCTACATTTATGGCATCCAAGGGCTTCAAGCTATTTCAAATGGATGTCAAAAGTGCTTTTCTGAATGGTTTCATAGAAGAAGAGGTCTTTGTCAAGCAACCACCGGTTTTGAAAATCCTAAGTTCCCAAACCATGTTTTAAACTCTCCAAAGCCTTGTATGGATTAAAGCAAGCCCTAGAGCTTGGTATGATAGGCTTAAGAGTTTTCTGCTTTAAAATGACTTCAAAATGGGATTGGTTGATAAAACCTTGTTCACTCTCAGGCATGGCAATGACTTTTTGTTGGTTCAGATTTACGTGGATGACATTATATTCGGTGGTTCTTCTCATGCTTTGGTGTCCAGATTTTCAGATTCCATGAGCAGGGAGTTTGAGATGAGCATGATGGGCGAATTGACCTTATTTCTTGGTCTTCAAGTCAAGCAACTGAAAGAAGGCATCTTCATTCATTAAAGTAAGTATACAAAGGACCTTCTTCGGCGCTTTGATATGGGAAGCAGTAGGCCAATGTCTACTCCCATTGCCACGACCACCGTGCTGGACCTTGATGAGGATGGAGAGCTCGTGGATCAGAAGGAGTACCGCAGCATGATTGGCTCTCTCCTCTACCTCACTGCGTTGAGGCCGGACATACAATTTGCTGTGTGTCTGTGCGCTCGATTTCAGGCTTCCCCTCGAGCTTCTCATCGTCAAGCAGTGCGTCGCATATTCAGTACCTCCAGACACTCTTGACTTTGGACTTTGGTATTCTTCTTCTTCGCTCTCTCTATTCGGGCTTTTTCGATCTTGATTTTATGGGTGTAGAGTGGATAGGAAGAGTACTTACGGGACTTGTCATTTCTTAGGCATATCTCTTATCTCTTGGTCATCTAGGAAACAGTCCTCTGTTGCACAGTCCATTGCCGAGGCCGAGTATGTAGCTGCAGCTAGTAGTTGCTCTCAGGTTCTCTGGATCT
Organism: Phyllostachys edulis; assembly: GCA_036346405.1. Taxonomy (NCBI): domain Eukaryota; kingdom Viridiplantae; phylum Streptophyta; class Magnoliopsida; order Poales; family Poaceae; genus Phyllostachys; species Phyllostachys edulis. Next base: position 44,387,553 of record CM070567.1, read on the forward strand.
TGTCTACTCTGCGGGAGTATGGGTTGTCTTTGGATAGTGTTCCTCTTTTATGTGACAACACTTTTGCCATTAACATTGCCAAAAACCCAGTGCAACATTCTAGGACTAAGCACATTGATGTTAGATATCATTTCCTTAGAGACCATGTTGAGAAGGGTGATGTTGTGCTTCACTTTGTTGAGTCTCGGCGGCGGAGTTGCGGATATTTTCACTAAAGCTCTTGATTCTTCTCGTTTTGCTTCTTTGCGGGAGAGTTGGGGTTATTAGTTCTCTTGGCCTGCTTTGAGGGGAGTTTGCTCTTTTGCATTCATTTGTATCATAATGCATTTTACAATTCAAAGAACTTGCATTGTAATATAATCTTGTGGAGCTTTGATTATTATCCTTGTATGACTTGAATTCATACTTTATACCTGCCATGTCTTGTGCTAGTCTGCTAGAATTCTTTTATGGCTTTTTATGTATAGCTTAGCTTTTGCCATGATAGCTTTATTATCTGTGAGAAAATTGAATCAAAACATAACTTGTTGGATCTTGTGACTAGTTTTGCTTTAGTGATCCTTTCATGATTCATGCCATGTCATATAGGCTTAATTGAGTCTTGAACTTATTCTGAGTTTCAAATCGAGCTATGATAATTCTTAAGTTAAGCAAATAAAAATGAGCTTTTACGTGTAAAAAACCGATCTCACCAATTCTTTCTTATGAGACGGCTTGCCATTGCACTAGGCATGAACTCAGGGGGAGTTTTGGATGACCCAGACCACTCTCTTAAGCTTTTGTTGCTTGGGATGGTCGTAGTGAGGCTTGAGATCTAGCACAATGCTAAGAAAACAAATTGGCAATTGGTTGAAGCTTAGGAGGCAGTTGTGGATGGCTCCTAGTCTAGGACTTGCTTTACTAAGATAAAACCAATCATTTTCAGCAAAGTTTTCAAAGTGCTAAATTCTAAATGCTTGAACCATTTGATTCAAAACTGAACTCAAAATGCTCAAAATTGACTCAATTTCTAGTTTCTGGTCTCCATTTTGCTTATAGACATGGCCTGACTCATTTTTGGATACCTTTAGTGAAACTATGATCTTGAGCACCTTGTCATGCTTTCAATTCATTTACTATCAGATTATTGCTATTTTTGCCTTAGCTTTGCTGTACATGTTTTGCCATGCTTGAACATAGCTTCTTCACATAATATGGCTTGGTGTAATACTTGTACAGTCTTCCTGGATAATCTTCATGGCTCCTTTTGCTCAAGTTAAAAACAAAACAAAACAAAAAAACTAAAAAAATGAAAAATTACAAAATTGCTCTATCTTCTTCCATGCCCCTTGATGAATTCATTGTCAAAGGGGGAGAAAAATAGGACAAAAATACTGTTTTGGATGCTCTCTGTGCATTTTCTGGAAGGTCAAATAGAACACTTGTTCTTTCTTTTGGACCTTAAGTGAGATTTTCTGGGACTTAAAGCTCTCCTTGCTTTCTTTGCCTTATCTCACTTGCTGAAACTATTCTGAAGCCAATTTGGTCACCTTCCTTGCTTTTACTTGCTAAAAGACCAAATTGTGCCTTTGTGCGAAAACTTGTTTTCTTTTACTTTCAAACCTCAAAACATCCATTTTTGGGTTATTGCCAATGTGTTCATCAAGGGGGAGATTGTGAACACCATGAGGATATGCTCATGATCCTAGGTGATGATACAATTGGCAATTTGGTTGAAGGTTTGTTGGATTTCATGTTTGTCAGAAAGTTTTAGCAAACTGTCAGGATAATCGGTAGTACCGGCGTGTTAACCGCGGTAATACCGCTTTGCGGTACGACCGACTTTAGTAGAGCGGTACTACCGGAGGTCTTTGTGAGAGCGTGGGGATTGTCTGGTATCGGTAGTACCGGCTTGGAAGTCGCGGTACTACCGCGTCACGGTACGACCGTTTGTTGTTAAGCGGTATGAAAAAAACAGAACGAGTGCAAAATGGTCTTGGATTGCTTTGTGGAGCGGTATGACCACATCTTTCTTGGCGGTAATACCGCACTTCGGTATGACCGTTGTTCTGCGGTATGAAAATTCCAGAGGAGTGGTTTTTGGAGAGTTTTGGATTTCTCCAGGTTGCGGTACGACCGCAGTTGATTGAGCGGTATGACCGCATTGCGGTAATACCGATGGATACTTGGCGGTAGTACCGTTTTTGGAATGACTTGAGCTGAATGTTATTTCAATTTGAGAATTGATTTTGGGTTATGTCATATCCATATTTGTTAATGCATATATGTTGCATATTGCATGTTTTGAGCTAACGTGGGTCAAGTTGTGAAGAACTTGTTCCCGGAGACGATTTCTTGGTCTATTCTTTGTGCGGTGGCTTGCGAGTCAACGACGGTCAGCGGCGAGGAGGATCGGGACTAAGCTTGGAGAGTGAGGTCCGAACGATCATGGATGCTTGGGTGAGGTCGAGTGACTCAAGCATGGTGCGAATGGGCGAGGTTGATCGAGCAGGTAGTTCGATCACCGTTGGATCAAGCGGCGGGTGGTGCAAGTGCCTTGGAGGTTCCGATGGGATTGAGACGGGAGACTTGCCGACATGATGAGAGCCGTTGATCAACCTACACGTATGAGTAGGCGATTGCTTCGACGAGTTGGACTCGGTTCATGGAGAAGAATCGAGAAGGGTATTTTGGTCATTTCACCAAATACCGCCTTTGTGACTTGTTGGCCAAACCGCGGCGCGGGTCGGTGCTTGGAGAAGCGGTTTAGGTCAATCAAAGTGAAGACGGCGCTTTGAGATGCGTGCGTGTGTGACCTGTTTGTATTGGGCCTTAACGGGAGCCCATTAGGGTTTGTCTTCTAGAAGCCCTAGGCCTCATATAAATAGGATGGGTCTTTGTTCACAAAGCCCCAAGGTCTTCATTAGTAAACCCTAGTTTGGTTTTAGGGTTTTAGAGAAAGAGGAGAGGCTTAGGGCTCTAGAGAGATGTGTTGAGTTGTGTGCTCATGGATTGAGTTTTGTCCTCCTTGAGGGAGTGGTCAGAATCAAAGAACCAACATCATGAATCAATCTATGGATGATTCCTCAAGTTGAGTTCTCTTTGTGTTCTTTCTCCATACTTGGTGATTTTGAGTCCTTTCTTGATCCTGTGGTTTTTGATTGGTTTCTTTCCCTCTTTTACCTTGCTGTGATGTGTGGGAAGACATCTACGATCATCTAGATCATCAATCTCCCACGAGCAAGTTTTGGATCAAGTTTTTCTTTTTGCTCATTTTTGAACCCTCCTTCAGTAAATTGGAAAAAGATTAAAACTTTGACGTAGATCTGGACGATCGTTACTTGGAATAGGTTCCTGACATCATTAGGAAGATGTGTTTCAAATTTGGTGGAGTTTGGCCAAGCGGATCAAAAGTTACGTCGATTTTTGTTTTCGTTTTTTAGGCTGTTTACTGTTCATTCACCTGATTTTACTGTTCATGCGGCACGACCGACACTGCTCATCCGGTTGTACCGGAAAGGCACTGTTCATCTAGTTCGACCGGTACTATTCATCAGCACTGTTCATCAGGCTGATTTTTGTGTTTTTGGTCGTTTCTTTTGGGGATTTGAAGGGGATTCAATACAAGACTTCCGCTACACTTATTTATATTGATCTTCATAGTTCTCATAGCTATTGGAGTCAATATCATGTTTGAATCCGATCAGCAAAGCGAAAAATAGATAGTGCTCCTATTCACCCCCCTCTAGTCGCTTTTCTGGTCCTACAAATTTTATTTCTATTTTTAGAGCCTCGGTCAAACTTGCTGATAATTGGTCAAAGTGATTTTGGAATTCAAACCCTTGCACTGTTGCACCGACCCGAGCCATTCAACTGTTCAGACCCGAGCCCGACGCAATGTGGTTCGACCCAACCCACTAAACCGCACCGCATCCGGACCGTCCAAATTAGATCGTGCGGTCTTAAACCCCCGAGTCCGACCCGACCCCGAGCCAACTTGGTTGCATCACACCGCCTAAGTGCACCAGACCGAGCCAGGCTTCAACGTGCGCGTGTGTGAGCCGCTGACACCTCGGGCCCACGATGGCAGTAGCGTCTTCTTCCTCGGGCAGAAACCGTGCACCACGTGCCTAGCGAGCTTTGCCGCTCCTCCGTCAGTGCGAGCGACGCCGTCTCCCACTGCCCTCGTCGACCTATCCGGGAGCATCTCCGCTTAACGCCGCCTCTTTCTCTGTCCGTTGCCCCGCTCAAAACCCCCTCCCCCCCTCTATTTTGCTCACTTCTCTTCCCGGTTGAGGAAGAGGAGGAAGCTCTCCCGCGACATACTCTCGGGTAAGCTCCGTTCTTTCGTGCTCTTCGTCTTCCTCTATCCTCGCCGTGCTCATTTTGCTAATATCGGACCATGCACTGGCTTCTAGGTCCCAAGACCACGAGCGTGTCCTCTTCGGTTCCAGAGCGCGCCCGCGACTACCCCTTTTTGCCATCATCGACTCCAGTGAGCCCTACCCATGCTCACGTGCGTCACCATGCGCGCCACTACATGAGGAAGGTTTCCCCTCAACTAATTCCATCAATCGTCCACAGGAGCTCGAGAATCTTTAGTTTTCCCAACTTTCCGGCCGCAAGAAGACCTTTCGTATCCATCTCCGGCACGGTGAGCCCCTGTAAAATTCCTCTCTCGTACACCACCTCCTCACCACACTGGTGCTTCTCCCACAGTTCATTTCGTCTCCTTTAGCTTAGGGCAAGCTACCCTCGTCAACCTCACCACCGCCGCCACGGGTCTCCGCCGCTAGCTCGTCTCCGGCGAGCCCTTCCTCTTTGAGTCACTCCGGTAAGGTCCCTAGACCTTACTCATGCTTGTGCGTGTGTTAATCAGACGAAAGCGGAGCCGCAACGCTTTTGCCAGATTTGCCAAAGCTCCTCCTCCGCCCCGCTCCGTCGCACCACCGCGTCGGACCACCTCCGACCTCACCGCCGGTGTCTTCGGGTGCGTAATAGCGTGTAGATTCCATTTTGGTGCTTGTCCGGCACCGCCTTAGCCTCCATCGCCGGCGAGCCTCCGGCGAAGCCGGCGTCCCATTGTTGGACGAGCTGGCAATCCCTGTAGTTTCTTCATTAGGGAGTAATCACGTTCATTAACAATTAATGTGTAATCTATGTCGGGAAAATCACCAGTTAACGCGTTAAGAAAAGGCACTGAGTCGATGACTTGTGGCCCCAATCCCTTTAGCACCCCGAGCACTATGGTTGTACACTGGTGGACTTAGTCCGTAAGTATGAGTCTATGACATCGGACCCCACCTGTCAGTAGAAATTAAATCAAAAATTAAAACGAAATAGAACACTACTCAATAGACCCCGTTTGTCAGCCTCTGTGGCTAGCCTTCAGCCGGTAAGAAAAGTCTTTAATGCTTTTATAAATTCCGAAACGATTTATTGTTGAACTGAAAATTGCTTTAAACTTCAAAATACCATAACTAATTCATTTTAACTCCAAAATTTATGATTCAAATTTTGTTAGTTTCCTTTTTACTTGTAATTTCATATAAAAATGGGTTGCACCATGTTACTGTTCCAGAAATCAGTTTTGGCAAAATTACTTTAGGTTTAGTATTATTGTTGCATTAAAAATTGTTTTAACTTCAAAAATACATAAGTAATTCTATGTAACTCCAAATTGAATGAAATCAATTTTGTTGGATTCCTCTGTTACTGTACCTTATTGTAGAATGGGTTTTGAGCTTGTTGCTATAATCTTATTCTAGATATGACATGTGCACTACCTTCATGACTTTGAAAAAAATCATAGAAAATTCATCTTAGCTCCAAATGAGGTGAATCAAATGTGAGACCCCGGGGTTTTTAGCTTGTAATGCTTAGTTATCATTAACCCTAGCATCACAAACAAAATATCTCGTGCCTCGGGAAAATATGTACATCCCAGAAGTGCTGTACATACACCCTTTTACAAAATCATGCATCAATTCCATACAAACATAGAACCAAGCACGAACTAGATTAAACAAAAGACATACACAATAGAGAATTGTTACAAAAGAGGCCGACCGGCCAAATACAACTAAAGAGCTAAACAACTAAAGAGATAAATAAACAGCGGAAGCAAAAGCCATAAGATGACAATAAACAAAAGAGCCAATTAGTGTGCCTTTAACCCACAAGGCAACCAACCGGACCACCAACCTAGTCATCGAATCCGCAGCACATCTCACAAAAGTGCATCCCTTGGGGATCCACTTCTTCCTCTGCAACAATTACAGTTAAGCAAAGCAAATGAGTACAAAATGTACTGCAAGAGGCGACGTGTAGTATAACGTAACTATAGTTTAACTACATGCAAGCTTTATTTAAGTGGATGAGGCTTTGGACTTATTTTAGCATAAAGCAAGTTTTCCTTTGCAATAATGTAATAGATTTAAAGCAATTTGACAAAGCATTTTTAAATGTTGAAATAACAACGATACAATAATAATAACAACAGTAAAGACAACCTGGAAGTGACTAACCCAATAGTCACCACAACAATAGTATGAACATCCATTCATACCAATCCATCAAGTTTTAATTAAATGTTGTAGTCTAGTTCTTGAGTGACCTTGCCAAGCATGTCCATAACCTAGGACGAGGCTATTCGAATAGTTTTATCCCTGCAGGGGTGTACCAATGTACCCACACGTCAGACCGCCTTTTCGCCAAGCTATTTAGCACACTTCCTTTGGTATGCCGGCACGGCTAAGTCCTACGAGATATTTCCAATGGATGATGCTAATTAAGAGCCGCAACCCACGGGGATAAGGACACACTAGTCAGCCTAACCGGTCTGCTAATGCTCCCCTCCCACACCACACATACACACATTTAAAACACACCCACCGACCAGCTCATAATTAACACCTCCCAAAGTACTTAGTCAAGAGAGGTCCCATATCCCCCTCGTGTGGTTAGCACGCAATATTGCTCAGTTTAGTGGCCCAAGTAACTCGGTCCTTAGGGACTTAGACACCATTCCGTTCACACCCAACAATCACACCAACATCCATTGTGCCCAAGTCAAACAATTTTGTTTTCATTTTTATTTCTTTACAAAGTAACAAAGCACAAGATGGACATAATGGAATAATAATTTTTGTGTGATCAAGGTCATCGATATAATGTCGACAACTGTAACATCCCAAATACCTAAACAGGTGTTTGTTCAAATATAATTAAATGTGTAGAAATTAAAACTTTTTCTCACATCTTAAAAACCCCTAAAACTCTCATGTAATTCTTGTCCAAGAGTTGTGTAATCCAATAACACAAAGCTCTTGTTGACCAAAAGTCAAACTCATTTCCCATTCGTCCCAAATCTTGTGCCAAACCCTTGGAAATATTTTTCCTTGGTCCTAGAAATGTTGTGGGACCCCTCTGAAAAATATCATGAGTTATAAAACTTGTTTGATGATTTATGGAGGTAAAACAAATCCTTGAACAGCCTTCATGAATTTCCTGAGAAAAATGCATTGCATAATAACCTCTAGAAGTTTTATGTAAGGTTAATCATGATGTCAGCAAGCTCTTGTTAAAATTTCATAAATTTTGGAGTTCATTTGCTATCTCAAATAATTCTGCAAAGTCTCAGCTGTTAAAATTGAATTTTAGAACTTACACTGTTCCTTGGGCTAGCCGCTTTGCAAAGCTGGTCCAACCCAACCCACTCCCGGCTCACGTGAGACCTCCTTCCCGCCTTGATGAGGTCGCACTGCTTGGATTTACATCCAACCGCCTCGACCTCCTCCATGGTCAACACCGCAAGGTCCTCTCCCACCTGCTCGTGTCTTTGCCCTTGGATCAAAATCCGATGGCCATGACCTCCCTTGTTATCAAACCTCATAGTCCACCCCGAGTGTTAAACCACTAAGGCATCCCGCTTGTTGAGGTCGTGTGGTTGGATTCAATCCAAAGGCCACGACCTCCTCTCGCAAACTATCACAAATGAGGTCCTCCACCCATCGAGGTCTTGTGCCGTTGGATCAAAGATCCATGGCCATGACCTCCCTCACCGCCAAAACCTTCGACCTCCCACCTTGCCGAGGTCGCAACCGCTGGATCAAATCCAACGACCCACAACCTCCCAAATGATATCCAACGCACAAAACCTCCCCATCTCTTGTTGTGTGCCGTTAGATTTGGAATCTCTGCCACGACCTCCTTGCCTTGTGCGCATCAGACCTCCTCACAAGACGTGAGGTCGTAGCCTTAGATCTAAATCTAAAGGCCATGACCTCCCTTGTGCGTTCATAAGCTCAGACCTCCTATTTGTTATGTGCCCTTGGGTTTAAATCCAAAGGCCATGACCTCCACATCTTGGGTCAGAAGGCGTGCAAAGCGTTAAGTCCTCCAGGAGGTCCGCACCGTTGGATTTAGATCCAACGCCTTGGACCTCCTGTTCTCTTTCCTTTGCGCATCCGCGTTAAGGAAATCGGAGGGCCACGACCTCCCCATCCAAGATCGTGTGGCTGGGACCTCCTCCCAGTCACTTAAAACGTAACGGTTCAAAAATAACATCGGAGGGCCAGGACCTCCCCGTAGTCTTATCCAACGGTCAAAACGATCTCCCCTGTTCTTCTCCTTCCTCGGTCACGCATGCGTGCTCACAGGCGAGAGAAAAAGGCGTGCTGTCGACTTGTGTACCTTACAGCGACTCTTTCTTGACCAAGATTAAATCTTTGGTCGACCTTCCGCCTCTCCGGTGACAGGCTCTGTCACCTTGTCGGCTCCACGTCTTGTCCAAGCCATGGACCGAGCCATGGGCTAAGCTCACCATGAGCTTCACCCTAGCTCTTGTGCCTGCTTCTCCAAGTTATAAAACCCCATTGGGTTCCTCCTTAGCTTCTTTGGCACACTTTCAAGCTCTAGCTTGCACTGTCTTCGAGCTTTCTCCTCCACCGACCTCCCTTTTGGCCACCATTGTTGAAAAGCTTGGAGCCCTCGGTGGCACAGTGCTCCAGTGGCTCTCTCGCTCAACCTCTGCTCCATTTTTGCTCCTCTAACTTCCTGGAAGTTTAACCCTAACTTCACTTGGGGTTGACCTTTTCAGGTGAGGGCTAGTTGGAGCTTGGAGCTTGTCGGTCGTGGAGCACCCACTGTCTTCACCAGCGCCGGTCCTCCTCGTCCCCAACATCCTCAGCACCTCCGTGACCTCCAGGTAACCCTCCTGGTAGTCCCGTAGATGCTGGCACCCGCGTGTATGTTGTTGCGGAGCTTTTCTTGGGCACCCGCTTGAATGGCAGCTATGGAGCTCCTTTTGCTTCTTGCCTTTTGACCGTGTGGTCTCCTTGCTCCTCTCCGGCTCGTCGGCGCTCTAGGCCGCCACCGCCGCCGTTGAGATTAGACCCATTAGGTGCGCCTGGCTATTGCGGTCCCGACGGTGCCCTCAGTGTGCACCGCCGTGCCCTAAATCGCCGGCGATAAGCCGTGGGACGTCCTCAAATTTTTGTCGGACGTCCCGACCGCCATTGTCGTGTCGATTTAGGACATAGATTTGCTCGATAAATGCTCAATCATTGGAGCAATTATCTGCTGTCTTTAGTCTTTCCGGACCTCCTCGTTGTCCCGCGTGACTTCGTCCGTAGCAGCAGCGCGTGAGGTGCGTGGTCGTGGGCCGTCCATCTCGCGAGATCAATGGCCACGACCTCCTCTCGATCGATCACGCATGAGGTCCAAGCGGCATAGCCTTGAAGCCTGAGATCTTGAGGTCATAGCCGTTGGATCCAAGATCAACGGCCACGACCTCTATCTCGCCGACAGACGTCTTGGCGTTTCATTGGGAGGACAAGGACCGTGGGATCGAAGATCCACGGCCCATGTCCTCTAGACCTCATGAGCGTGTGCGCAAGATATCGCTGGGAGGTCTTGAGCCGTTAGATTCAAAATCTATGGCTCATGTCCTCCCAATCCGTTCTAGTCCTTAGGACCTCCCGTGAGGTCTTAATTATCAATTGAAAAATGTATGAACTTTAAAATTGCATAACTAATTCAATTTAAATCCAAATAGGGTGATTCAAATTTTGTTAGCTCTGGTTTGACCTGGGCTCCAATCTAAAAATGGTTAAGAGCCCAGTTCAGCTTCAGAACATGGTTTTGCAAATAGATCTTAAAACTAACTTTAAATGTACACTCAAAATAGTGTTTAACTTGTAAAATGCATAGGTAATGCTCTGTAGATTATTTTTGAGTGAATCCAACTTTGTTGGTTTCCTCTATTAATGAACTTGCTGTGAAAATTAGTTTTGAGCATGTTGCTGTTGTCAAAAGAGTACTTGTGCATTATAATTTTGTTCAAGTTCTTGTTTTTGAAAAATTATAGAAAATGCATAATAGCTCCAAATGAGATGAACTCAATTGTGTTATTCATCTCATGAGGTGCTGGTTTTACAGTAAAAATCTCAGTATCACCACCCTTCTAGAAAATGTTGCCTAATAATTAAATTAGTGAATAGTGGCGGTTTGGTATTTTAGGGCTGAGCAGATTTGTTTTGCTCATAACTTTTGCATTGAGAATCCAAATCAATTGGTTCTTGTTGCTAAATTCCTAAAAATCATCCTCTTGCTGCTGTATAAATGTCAGAGTATTTGGAGTTCGTTTGCTGTGCTGTCTTTGTCGTTTTAAATCGTTCTTATCGATTCTTTTCGTCTTTTCGATTAGGTGTTGACGAGTGTGTTGATCCGTGAGCGATCCTCAGCAACAATTTGACCAGCAACAGCAAGGCAAGCAGTTTGATCATATCCCCTCTATCGTCCCATTACTTTAAAGGTTAATATATTGTTTTACTTGTATGTATGCATGCTACTTTGTGTTAAAGTATCGCTAGCAAGCCTATAGTTGCATAATCTGTAGGAATTGTTTATCCTCTACTACCATGAGCCTAGGTTATTTGCTGTGGTTTGAGCTCGTTGGATGAGCTCTTATCACTTAGTAGTTTTCGATTTCAACTGCTTAGACATGCTTAGTTATCGGTAGTAATGGGCGATCATCGACTTAGTCGATGGTCTTGATCACACAAATCTAATTATTACTCCTTTATGTCCAGCACTTGTGCTTTGTTATTTTGTAAAGTCAAAATCTGAAAATAAAAGTTTGATTTGGACTTGGGCATATTGGATGGATGGTGTGGTTTTTGGAATGTGGTAGTATGCCCGAGTCAATAAGGACCGAGTTACTTACATACCGTCTTGAGCATTATTATGCGTACTAACCACACGAGGGGATATGGGACCTCTCTTGACTAAGTACTTTGGGTGGTGTTAATTATGAGCTGGTCGGTGGGTATGTTTAAATAAAATGTGTGTGTGTGGTGTTGGGAGGAGCATTAGCGGACCGGTTAGGGTCATCTAATGTGTCTTTATCCCGTGGGTTGCGGCTCGTAATTAGCATCATCCATTGGAAATGTCTCGTAGGACTTAGCCGTGCAAGCATACCAAAGGAAGTGTGCTAAATCATGTGGCTAAAAGGCGGTCCGACGTGTGGGTACATTGGTACACCCTACGCAGGTTAAAACTATTCGAATAGCCTCGTCCTAGGTTATGGACACGCTCGGATACGCCCCGTGAGAACTAGACTACAACCTTTAATTAAAACTTGACATGGGTGGTATGAATGGGTAATTCATGCTATTGTTGTGGTGTCTAATGGGTTAGTCACTTCCAGGTTGTTCGTGTTGTGGTTATTATGTTATTATCTCGTTGTTACTTCAACAATTAAAAATGCTTTGTCAAATCGCTTTCAATCTATTACATTATTGCAAATGAAAACTTGCTTTATGCTAAAAATGAGTCCAAAGCCTCATCCACTTAAATAAAGCTTGCATGTAGTTAAACTATAGTTCTGTTATACTACACGTCAGTCTTGTGAGTATATTTTTGTACTCATTTGCTTTGCTTAATAACTTTGTTGCAGAGGAGGTAGAGCCCAAAGGGCTTTACTTTTGTGAGCTGTGCGGTGGTTGGGAAAGCGACTAGCTTGGCGGTCCGTTCAGTTGCCTTGTGGGCTAAGGCACACTGGTTGGCTCTTGTTATGGCCATCTCTATGGCACTTTTGCTTCCGCTGTTATCTTAGTAGACTTGTTGTTATTTGGCCGGTCGGCCTCTCTTTTGTAATAACTATCCTTTATGTATATTAACTTCTGGTTTGTTGCTTGTTCTGTTCTATGTGTTTGAATGGAATTGATGCAACCTTTTGTAATGAGTTGTGTGTACTGCATTTTTGGGAAGTACATATATCTCGAGGCATGGTTTATTTAGTTGATAATACTAGGGTCAATTGGATGACTAAGTATTATGAGCCTAATAAATCGGGGTCTCACAAAAGTTGGTATCAGAGCCATCCTGACCGTAGTAACCCAAGCTTGGTCGCCTTTAGGATATTTTGGAAAACCTATTTTTGAAGTATCAAAGAGTTTATGAAAGTTTAAATAATTCTCAGATTTTACTCCTTACCTATCTTAGCTTTCTATCTCATCTTGCTCTAGTTTGAGTTTTAAAAGATGTTTTCCTCTTCTTCCCTCAAAATTAGTTGTTATCGATTAAATTGGGTTTTGGGGAAACTTATGAGAGTTCTAAATTTGAAATCTTGGCTGTCTTTTGGTGAAGAATGGAAGTATTTGGAGATGGAATTCAAATCTAGAAATTAGGACAGCAAGCAAGCATTTTAGGGCAGCAAGCTCAAGCTAGTGATTAAGGTAGAAAATAAGAGGTTAATTCAACTAAAACTTGTGGGAATAAAAGGGTAAGATGTGATACTAGTTAGCTAAGTATCTAACACTTATCTCGCTGATTTAGCATTGCTCTTTAGTAGCATTAGATCTCACCTTACAATCCGATTTTTATCTTCTCGGTCAATTACTCGTTCATTCAATACGGGTTAGTTGTGTTGAGAAGTTGAGCCTTGCTTTTGGTGATCCGTTGCTGTTTTTAGAGTCTTTTAGAAGCTTTTTTAAAGTTTAATTACTCGCTGTTTTTGGCTTTCGGTTAGGGTGATGCTCCATTCCCCTAGTTGTTAGCTTTTGCTTTCTTTAAGGCTTTGTTTTTCGGGTTTAGTTGCTAACCAAATTTCATTGTAACAGGATGGCCGGACGCACTTGTAGCGGCCAAGGCCAGGCAGCTGGTCTGGACGAGGAGCTTCCTCCTCCTCCGACCATGGCCGAGGTTCTTTTTCAGATAGAGCGCAGCCATGCGGATGACCGGAGAGTTCTACTGGATGTCATCGCGCAACAACACCTTGCCTTACGGAGCTTGGGATCCGGCAAGGGAATGCCCATCAGCCGCGTGGAGGACTCGCGGAGTTTCTTCGTACCCAGCCCCCTACCTTTTCCCGGTCTGAGGACCCATTGGATGCAGACGATTGGCTTCGTCTGGTGGAGCGGAAGCTCCGCATCGCGCAGTGCCAGGAGCACGAGAAGGCACTGTTTGCATGGCACCAGCTTGAGGGTGCAGCTTTGTCATGGTGGGAGAGTTTTCTCGCCATGCAGCCCGCAGACCACACCGTCTCTTGGGAGGAGTTTCGTACTACCTTCCGTCGATCTCATATCCCTGCCGGCTTGATGGAAATCAAGAAGGGGAGTTTCTTCTTGCTCAGCGAGGCGTAGCTCACCATGGAGTATGTCTACGAGTTCAACCATCTAGCTCGTTATGCTCCTGAGGATGTGGCCACATGGCTAAGCAGGCCAAGTTCAGGCGTGGCTTGTCTGAGGAGCTTAAGGACAAGCTATCTATTGTCGACTTCCCTGATTTCCAGACCTTGGTCAACAAGGCCATCGTCACGAGCATCTTTGCTAGGGAGCTTATGGATTCCATAGCGCAAGTGGGAGGCCCACAAGTCATCCAGGGCCAGTTCCTTCCGTCCCGCTTGCAGCGATCTCGGTACCGATCTCGGTCTTGGCGCCCCGAGGTCACCCGCCTCGTCCCTCGTTCATCGCAGAGCCATGCCCGATCACGCACACTGCGAAGTCGTGAGCGGCCCCCGCAACCCGGCTGCCGGGGTCACTTGCTTCTCTTGCAACCAGAAGGGGCATTATGCGAACCAATGCCCTAAGAAGACAGGAGCAGCCCCTCGTCCTAATGGAGGACGCGGGCAAGGAGGTGGTTCTTCTCAGGACCAGAAGATCGTCCCGGCTACCCAAGGCGTGGGTAGTGGTCGCGTCAACGTCATCACCGCAGAGGAGGCTCAAGAGGCACCCGACGTCGTGCTAGGTACGCTTTCTGTTAACTTTCATCCTGCTACTGTCTTGTTTGATTTAGGAGCATCTCATTCCTTTGTTTCTGAGTCTTTTGCCGCTGTTGGTGAGCTTCTTTTCTCTCCATTGTCGGTCCCCGCTTACTCATTCGCTCTCTGGTTCGGAGTTGAGAGCTGAATCGAGTGTAGGGATGTCCCTATCGAGATTGAAGGGTAGGATTCTTAGCAAATCTTATCCTCCTCCATTCAAATGAGTCTAGATGTGATTCTTGGCATGGATTAGTTGTCTCAAAGACATGGGACAAATCGATTGCGCCAGAAGCTCATCTCTATCTAGTCCCTCCGTGAGCGGGTTAAGCTTCGCCAAAGCTGCTAGGTCCGCATCTCTTCGCACTTGAAGCGAAGCCCGCTCTAGATATTAGCAAAGTCCCAACAGTTTGTGACTTTGTTGATGTCTTTCCTGCAGATCTTCCGGGGATGCCACCCGTTCGAGACCTCGAGTTTGTCATTGAGTTGGCTCCGTGCATCGCCCTATCTCAAAGAGGCTTTATCGGATGCCACCGAACGAGTTGGTGGAGTTGAAGAAGCGATTAAGTGAGCTGCAAGAGAAGGGTTTCATCCGCCTAGCTCATCTCCTTGGGGTTGTCCAAATCTTCGTAAAGAAGAAGGATTTATACTTTACGCATGTCGTTGATTACCGCCCACTTAATGAAGTGACGGTGAAGAACAAGTATCCATTGCCTCGCATTGACGATCTCTTCGATCAATTAACCGGAGCTCGAGTTTTCTCAAGATTGATTTGAGAGTGGGATATCATCGAGTTCAGATTCGACCTGAGGATATTCCAAAGACGGCGTTCTCTACTCGCTACGGCTTGTATGAGTATACCGTCATGTCATTCGGCTTAACCAATGCTCCTGCCTTATTCATGAACCTCATGAATTCGGTATTCATGGAGTATTTGGATAAGTTTGTCGTGGTCTTCATCGATGATATTCTTATCTACTCCAAGAACGATGAGGAACATGCCGAGCATCTGAAGCTGGTGTTAGGCAAGCTGCGTGAGCACCAGCTGTACGCGAAGTTCAGCAAGTGTGCATTCTGGTTGAAGGAAGTGGCTTTCTTAGGCCATGTTCTTTCAGCGGGAGGTGTAGCCGTTGATCCTAGCAAGGTCAGCGATGTTCTTTCATGGAGTCAGCCTACTTCGGTCACCGAAGTGCGGAGTTTTCTTGGTTTAGCGGGATACTATCGTCGCTTTATCGAGAACTTCTCTAAGATCGCGAAGCCGATGACGGAGTTGCTCAAGAAGGACAAGAAGTTTTTGTGGGCTGATGCTTGTGAGGAAAGCTTCCAAGTACTCAAGAAGCGTTTGACCACCGCTCCCGTTCTCGTTCTTCCCGATATCCATCGAAGCTTCGATATCTATTGCGATGCTTCTCGTCGAGGCCTCGGTTGTGTCCTTATGCAAGAAGGCAAGGTAGTGGCCTATGCATCAAGGCAATTGAGACCTCATGAACTCAACTACCCTACTCATGACTTGGAGTTAGCCGCTGTGATTCATGCACTTAAGATTTGGCGACATTACCTAATCGGTAATCGTTGTGAAGTGTATTCGGATCACAAAAGCTTAAAGTATTTGTTCACCCAACCTGACCTGAACCTCAGGCAAAGGAGATGGTTGGAGTTGATCAAGGATTATGATATGGGTATTCACTACCATCCGGGCAAGGCTAATGTCGTTGCCGATGCGCTTAGTCGCAAAGCGCATTGCAATGCCTTGTTGCTCAAGGAGCTTCAGCCCACTCTTCTAGAAGAATTTTAGCGCCTCAACTTGAGTTTAGTTGAGCATGGTTCTCTCGCTGCCTTGGTTGTGCAACCAATCTTGGTGGATCGGATCAAGTCCGCTTAGCAGTCGGATGTTGGAGTGAGCCACATCAAGGAAAATGTCAAGAACGGAACAACCAAGTGCTTCTCTGAGGATGAGCATGGTGTTGTGAGGTTCGGGCAACGCCTTGTGGTTCCAAAGGACATGGAGTTGCGGAATTTGATCCTCCGCGAAGCCTATGATTCGCCTTTATCCATTCATCCCGGGGCCACAAAGATGTATCAAGATCTCCGCCAGAGATTTTGGTGGACCCGAATGAAGAGGGAGATTGCGAAGTTTGTTGCCATGTGCGACGTGTGTCATCGTGTCAAGGCCGAGCATCAGCGTCCAGCAGGACTGCTTCAGCCTTTGCCTGTGCCGGAATGGAAGTGGGATTCCATCGGCATGGACTTTATCACCGGTCTGCCCCGAACACAAAAGGGGAAAGATTCCATTTGGGTTGTCATTGATCGGCTGACTAAAGTAGCACATTTCTTGCCGGTGCGGGCTAAGATTTCTGTTGGTCAATTGGCAGACCTCTATGTTTCCCGCATCGTGTGCTTGCATGGTGTGCCCAAGACGATTGTCTCGGATCGTGGTTCTCTTTTCACCTCTCGCTTTTGGCATAGTTTGCAAGAGGCCATGGGAACCCGTCTTACCTTTAGCACGGTATATCATCCCCAAACTGATGGTCAGACCGAGAGGGTCAACCAAGTTTTGGAAGACATGCTTCGTGCTTGTGTCCTTTCCTATGGGAAGGATTGGGAGAAAATGCTTGCCATTCGCCGAGTTTTCTTATAACAACGACTTTTCGAGCCGGTCTCGGCATGGCACCTTTTGAGGCCTTATACGGAGAAAGTGTAGAACCCGTTGAACTGGTCGAGACCGGTGAAAGACCTCTCTTTGGCCGGACTCAATCAATGAGGCCGGCGCCAAGTCCAAATTATTCGTGAGCGTCTTCGCACAGCTCAATCCAGGCAAAAGAGCTATGCGGATCGCCGTCGTCGTGAGTTGCGTTTTGAGCCTAATGACTTTGTTTATCTCAAAGTCTCTCCTTTGAAGGGCCATCAACGTTTCGGCGTCAAAGGCAAGTTAGCTCCTCGATATGTCGGTCCCTACCGCGTTATCGAGAAGAAGGAGCTGTTGCCTATAAGTTGGAGTTGCCGGCACTTGAGGGGTACATGATGTGTTCCATGTGTCCCAGCTAAAGAAGTGCCTCCGTGTTCCAACTGAGGAAGCTTTGTTGGAAACTCTCGATGTCCAGGAAGATTTGACCTATCGCGAGCACCCTGTTCGCGTACTCGATGAGTCTGAACGAAGAACAAGGAATAAGACCATCAAGTTCCTTAAAGTTCAGTGGTCGAACCATTCCGAGGATGAGGCTACTTGGGAAAGAGAAGATCGTCTGCGTGCGGACTATCCATCTTTCTTTACCGAGTGAGCCAAATCTCGGGACGAGATTTCTGTAAGGGGGGAGATTTTGTAACATCCCAAATACCTAAACAGGTGTTTGTTCAAATATAATTAAATGTGTAGAAATTAAAACTTTTTCTCACATCTTGAAAACCCCTAAAACTCTCATGTAATTCTTGTCCAAGAGTTGTGTAATCCAATAACACAAAGCTCTTGTTGACCAAAAGTCAAACTCATTTCCCATTCGTCCCAAATCTTGTGCCAAACCCTTGGAAATATTTTTCCTTGGTCCTAGAAATATTGTGGGACCCCTCTGAAAAATATCATGAGTTATAAAACTTGTTTGATGATTTTTGGAGGTAAAACAAATCATTGAACAGCCTTCATGAATTTCCTGAGAAAAATGCATTGCATAATAACCTCTGGAAGTTTTCTGTAAGGTTAATCATGATGTCAGCAAGCTCCTGTTAAAATTTCATAAATTTTGGAGTTCATTTGCTTTCTCAAATAATTCTGCAAAGTCTCAACTGTTAAAATTGAATTTTAGAACTTACATCGTTCCTTGGGCTAGCCGCTTTGCAAAGCCGGTCCAACCCAACCCACTCCACAGCTCAGCAGACCTCCTTCCGCCTTGATGAGGTCGCCGCCGTTGGTTTACATCCAACCGCCTCGACCTCCTCATGCGGTCAACACCGCAAGGTCCTCTCCCACTGTTCGGTCATTGCCCTTGGATCAAAATCCGATGGCCATGACCTCCCTTGTTATCAAACCTCATAGTCCACCTCCCCGAGCTGTTAAACCACTAAGGCATCCCGCTTGTTGAGGTCAGAACTGTTGGATTCAATCCAAAGGCCACGACCTCCTCTGCAAACTATCACAGCGAGGTCCTCCACCCATCGAGGTCTTGTGCCGTTGGATCAAAGATCCATGGCCATGACCTCCCCTCACTGTCAAAACCTTCAGACCTCCCACCTTGCTGAGGTCGTAACCGTTGGATCAAATCCAACGACCCACAACCTCCCAAATGATATCCAAAAAGACAAAACCTCCCCATCTCTTGTTGTGTGCCGTTAGATTTAGAATCTCTACCACGACCTCCTTGCCTCGTCGCATGATCAGACCTCCCTCACAAGACGTGAGGTCGTAGCCCTTAGATCTAAATCTAAAGGCCATGACCTCCCTTGTGCGTTGCAAGCTCAGACCTCCCTATCATTATGTGCCCTTGGGTTTAAATCCAAAGGCCATGACCTCCACATCTTGGGTCATGGCGTGCAAGCGTTAAGAAAGTCCTCCAGAGGTCCGCACCATTGGATTTAGATCCAACGCCTTGGACCTCTGTTCTCTTTCCTTTGCGCATCGCGTTAAGAAATCGGAGGGCCACGACCTCCCCATCCAAGATCGTGTGGCTGGGACCTCCTCCCAGTCACTTAAAACGTAACGGTTCAAAAATAACATCGGAGGGCCAGGACCTCCCCGTAGTCTTATCCAACGGTCAAAACGATCTCCCCTGTTCTTCTCCTTCCTCGGTCACGCATGCGTGCTCCTGGGCAGAGAGAAAAAGGCGTGCCTGTCAGCTTGTGTACCTTGCAACGACTCTTTCTCGACCAATTAAATCTTTGGTCGACCTTCCACCTCTCCAGTCTGCACAGGCCTGTCACCTTGTCAGCTCCACGTCTTGTCCAAGCCATGGACCGAGCCATGGGCTAAGCTCACCATGAGCTTCACCCTTGCTCTTGTGCCCTGCTTCTCCAAGTTATAAAACCCCCATTGGGTTCCTCCCTTAGTTTCTTTAGCACACTTTCAAGCTCTAGCTTGCACCTGTGTCTTCTGAGCTTTCTCCTCCACTGACCTCCCCTTTTGGCCGCCATTGTTGAAAAGCTTGGAGCCCTCGGTGGCACAGTGCTCCAGTGGCTCTCTCGCTCAACCTCTGCTCCATTTTTGCTCCTCTAACTTCCTGGAAGTTTAACTCTAACTTCACTTGGGGTTGACCTTTTCAGGTGAGGGCTAGTTGGAGCTTGGAGCTTGTCGGTCGTGGAGCACCCACTGTCTTCACCAGCGCCGGTCCTCCTCGTCCCCAACATCCTCAGCACCTCCGCGACCTCCAGGTAACCCTCCTGGTAGTCCCGTAGATGCTGGCACCCGCGTGTATGTTGTTGTGGAGCTTTTCTTGGGCACCCGCTTGAATGGCAGCTGCGGAGCTCCTTTTGCTTCTTACCTTTTGACCGTGTGGTCTCCTTGCTCCTATCCGGCTCGTCGGTGCTCTAGGCCGTCGCCGCCGCCGTTGAGATTAGGCCCATTAGGTGCGCCTGGCTATTGCGGTCCCGACGGTGCCCTCAGTGTGCACCGCCGTGCCCTAAATCGCCGACGATAAGCCGTGGGACGTCCTCAAATTTTTGTCGGACATCCCCACCGTGCCATTGTCGGTTTAGGACATAGATTTGCTCAGTAAATGCTCAATCATTGGAGCAATTACTGCTGTCTTTAGTGCGCTCGGACCTCCTCGTTGTCCCGCGCATTAACTTGTCCGCGCGCGCGTGCGTGAGGTGCGTGGTCGTGGGCAGTCCATCTCACAGATCAACGGCCACGACCTCCTCTCTGATCGCGCGCATGAGGTCCAGCAGCGCGAGCGCGAGCGCGTGAGATCTTGAGGTCATAGCCGTTGGATCCAAGATCAACGGCCACGACATCTATCTCGCGTGGACGTGTGCGCGTTTCCGCTGGGAGGACAAGGACCGTGGGATCCAAGATCCACGGCCCATGTCCTCTAGACCTCGCGAGCGCGTGTGCGCATTATCGCCTGGGAGGTCTTGAGCCGTTAGATTCAAAATCTATGGCTCATGTCCTCCCAATCCGTTCTAGTCCTTAGGACCTCCCGTGAGGTCTTAATTATAAACTGAAAAAGGTATGAACTTTAAAATTGCATAACTAATTCAATTTAAATCCAAATAGGGTGATTCAAATTTTGTTAGCTCTGGTTTGACCTGGGCTCCAATCTAAAAATGGTTAAGAGCCCAGTTCAGCTCCAGAACATGGTTTTGCAAATAGATCTTAAAACTACTTTAAATGTACACTCAAAATAGTGTTTAACTTGTAAAATGCATAGGTAATGCTCTGTAGATTATTTTTGAGTGAATCCAACTTTGTTGGTTTCCTCTATTAATGAACTTGCTGTGAAAATTAGTTTTGAGCATGTTGCTGTTGTCAAAAAGAGTACTTGTGCATTATAATTTTGTTCAAGTTCTTGTTTTTGAAAAATTATAGAAAATGCATAATAGCTCCAAATGAGATAAACTCAATTGTGTTATTCATCTCATGAGGTGCTGGTTTTACAGTAAAAATCTCAGTATCACCACCCTTCTAGAAAATGTTGCCTAATAATTAAATTAGTGAATAGTGGCAGTTTGGTATTTTAGGGCTGAGCAGATTTGTTTTGCTCATAACTTTTGCATTGAGAATCCAAATCAATTGGTTCTTGTTGCTAAATTCCCTAAAAATCATCCTCTTGCTGCTGTATAAATTTCAGAGTATTTGGAGTTCGTTTGCTGTGCTGTCTTTGTCGTTTTCGTCGTTCTTATCGATTCTTTTCGTCTTTTCGATTAGGTGTTGACGAGTGTGTTGATCCCGTGAGCGATCCTCAGCAACAATTTGACCAGCAATAGCAAGGCAAGCAGTTTGATCATATCCCCTCTATCGTCCCATTACTTTAAAGGTTAATATATTGTTTTACTTGTATGTATGCATGCTACTTTGTGTTAAAGTATCGCTAGCAAGCCTATAGTTGCATAATCTGTAGGAATTGTTTATCCTCTACTACCATGAGCCTAGGTTATTTGCTGTGGTTTGAGCTCGTTGGATGAGCTCTTATCACTTAGTAGTTTTCGATTTCAACTGCTTAGACATGCTTAGTTATCGGTAGTAATGGGCGATCATCGACTTAGTCGATGGTCTTGATCACACAAATCTAATTATTACTCCTTTATGTCCAGCACTTGTGCTTTGTTATTTTGTAAAGTCAAAATCTGAAAATAAAAGTTTGATTTGGACTTGGGCATATTGGATGGATGGTGTGGTTTTTGGAATGTGGTAGTATGCCTGAGTCAATAAGGACCGAGTTACTTACGCCACCGTACTGAGCATTATTGCGTACTAACCACACGAGGGGGATATGGGACCTCTCTTGACTAAGTACTTTGGGTGGTGTTAATTATGAGCTGGTCGGTGGGTATGTTTAAATAAAATGTGTGTGTGTGGTGTTGGGAGGGAGCATTAGCAGACCGGTTAGGCTGTCTAATGTGTCTTTATCCCGTGGGTTCTTGCTCGTAATTAGCATCATCCATTGGAAATGTCTCGTAGGACTTAGCCGTGCTTAAGGCATACCAAAGGAAGTGTGCTAAATCATATGGCGAAAAGGCGGTCGGACGTGTGGGTACATTGGTACACCCTGCAGGTTAAAACTATTGAATAGCCTCGTCCTAGGTTATGGACACGCCGGATCGCCCGTGAGAACTAGACTACAACCTTTAATTAAAACTTGACATGGGTGGTATGAATGGGTAATTCATGCTATTGTTGTGGTGTCTAATGGGTTAGTCACTTCCAGGTTGTTCGTGTTGTGGTTATTATGTTATTATCTCGTTGTTACTTCAACAATTAAAAATGCTTTGTCAAATCGCTTTCAATCTATTACATTATTGCAAATGAAAACTTGCTTTATGCTAAAAATGAGTCCAAAGCCTCATCCACTTAAATAAAGCTTGCATGTAGTTAAACTATAGTTACATTATACTACACGTCGGTCTTGCGAGTACATTTTGTACTCATTTGCTTTGCTTAATAACTTTGTTGCAGAGGAGGTAGAGCCCAAAGGGCTTTACTTTTGTGAGTCTTGATGGTTGGGAAAGCGACTAGCTTGGCGGTCGGTCGATTGCCTTGTGGGCTAAGGCACACTTTGGTTGGCTCTTGTTATGGCCATCTCTATGGCACTTTTGCTTCCTTGTTATCTTAGTAGACTTGTTGTTTTTGGCGGTCGGCCTCTCTTTTATAATAACTATCCTTTATGTATATTAACTTCGGTTTGTTGCTTGTTCTGTTCTATGTGTTTGAATGGAATTGATGCAACCTTTTGTAATGAGTTGTGTGTACTGCATTTTTGGGAAGTACATATATCTCGAGGCACGGTTTATTTAGTTGATAATACTAGGGTCAATTGGATGACTAAGTATTATGAGCCTAATAAATCGGGGTCTCACAACAACCGCCCATTTCTACCGTTATCTAAGCAGTGCTAAGCATGACACCGTAAAGACAATAAAAGAGCATAATTAAATCACCGGGCTCTAATTCACCAGCGATATTATTAACCTATGGTTTGTGGCAAGGGATAACAATTTAAAGGCAACCATGCAATAGGAATAGCTACCTCTAAACGATAAATTACTTGACACAAAAGCATGCATACATACAAGTTAAACAAAGTATTAGACTTTGAAAGTAATGGGATTAACGGGATATGATCAAACTGCTTGCCTTTGCCTTGCTAAAGATGCTCAATATGTTGCAGAGGATCACTCTCGCAAGCGACGTCATCTAACGATAAAAACTGCCAAAGCGAAAAACAGCGAATAAACACCAAAACTCCAAAAAGTCTCCAACAAATAAGAAGTTAATACAAAAGAAAGATAATGATTTCAGATAAATTTAAGAACAAAAATAATTGGATTTGGAGTTGATTTGAACTAGTTATGAATTTATTGAAATAGAGACTATGGTGTAAGGTCTACTGTTGATTGACTAACCATAACTCAAATTTTGGTTTATATAATTGATTTTAATCTTTTAGGTTTTTGGTGAATGACTAGAAATTATATTTTAGAATCCATTTGTATTGGTATTAGGCGAAAAGCTCTATCTTACTGTTATTAGAATTCTACAATTTAATCTTGCCTCCCATTAATTTCTACTCTCCTTGAATTAATTGTTACAGGCTGATCATTGATCTTGATGAGGTTTACAATTCCGCTTTTAGGTTCATTAAGCTGCTAAGGATACTAAATATTACTAAACATGCTTAAGCACTGGACTGCACTTAACACCATGTGGTTAGGAATTTTGAACTCTCTACTAGTTAATAATCCTACTGACTGCCCTCTCCAATACCACTTATTTTCGACATAAACTAGGATTTCACTGTTTGTGTAGGAGAACAACCTAATGCCTGTTTATTAGATAGATTTGCCTCTACTTGTGTTAAGGTCTACAACTCAATTGGGACAATAAAATTTTTAAGCACCGGATTCGAATGCCAACACTCAATGCCGAAACATGCTTTAGCTACACATCTTCTCGGCTCAAGCATCCTTATAAGAAACATTATGCGAGTTAGGTTGGTGTTAACACATCTTCTTAAATTTCACATCCATACATGTTTTCAACTAAGCTTGCTCCTAACAACTGAATAGAGTAAATGGCTAAAAGGAACAACAACAATGCTAACTACTAAAATTGGTCAAGTTAATAGCCTTCCTACAAAACTAACAGTTTTCAACCTACTATTCCTGTAACCTACAACAGCAAAATCCTCTGTTCAACAACATTTAACATAATATCCCTCAGGACAGAAAGGACACTAGCAAATCTTTCTACACACCTCAACTTCAGATTTTGGTTAAGCCATTCCAAATGATCAACTAGTTAATACAACATTTAGCTAAAAGCACTAATCATCTTACAGAGGTTCATCACCATACACCCAGACATGATCGGCAGGAAGGCCGCAATGAGGCGGCCGAGGATATCACCAGTAGAGAAACAAGGACACTCTTTGAGACATTTAGACAAACACGTAGAGGGCAAGCAAGAGGGAAACCGAAGGTGGCTCGAGGAGGCCGATAAGCGATGTTGTCTTGTTGGAGAGACGACGGCGCCGGATCTTAAAGGTGTGTGGCCTGAGCTAGGGCCGAGGCGACAGGTCGGCGGATTGAGGCGAGCAGAGACAACGAAGACGGAGCGAGCAGTTGGGGCCGAGGAGATGACGGTGGCGGCGATCTGGGCGCGCAATGGCGGCGGTGGCGGAGCAAATGAGCCAAGCAGATCTGGGCACACAGCCGAGGCGCGGGACGAGCCGGGAGGATCCGGATCTGTGGCCGGCCGAGGATGGCGGTCGGCGTGGTGGGGCCATGGAGGAAGGAGCGGGTGGCGGCACAGCGGCTCCGAACCGGGAGGCTGGAGGCGGCAGCGTGGAGACGAGGACGGCGCAACTGGCTCGAGGAGGCGGATCCGTGGCGTGGAGAGAGAGGGGCGGCGGCGGCCGGGTGGAGGCAGGCGGCGGTCTGGGCATGATCGGTGGAGGTGGCGATGGAGGGCCGCCTTGCCGGAGGTGGAAGCGAGCAGCCGGGGACGGATCCGGCGGCGGCGCCATGGCTACCAGGGAGGCGGCGGCGGCAGTGGTGGAAGGTGGCGGTCGGCGCTGGACCGGGCGGTGGTGGACCGAGGTGACAAGCGGCGGCGGCGACCGAGGGGGCGAGCTTCGATGGCGGCGCAGCGCAGCCGAAGCGGGCGAGGTGGTGGCGGCGCACAGTGGTGGAGGCGGCAGAGGCGGATCAACGCGGGCGAGGCGGCGGAGACGGTGGAGGGCGGCACCATGGGCGGCAGCAGAGATCAAGGCAGCGGCGAACTGGAGGAGGCAGGCAAATGAGCAGCGGGCTAGGAGGAGGTGGCCGACGCAGAAGGTGAGGCAGCGCAGGTGCGGGCGAGGACGGGTGGTGGAGGCGGCCGGTGCTAAGGGGGAGGGAGGAGCTGGAGTGGGGGCGGCGCCATGGCCGGCCATGGGGGCGGCTCGGTGGAGGTGAGGGGCCAGCCCATGGCTCCATGGTGCTCAGTGAAGAAGAAAAGGGGAATGGGAGAATTGGCATGGGGGAAATGGGATCTGAGAAGGAATGGCCTATGGAAGAATTGGCCTGGGGCAAAAGAATGAAACCACGGGCGCGGTAATACCGTGGGCGGAGGTTGGTCCGAAACCAGGGCAAGGAACAATAGCTTTGTTGATTTTCTAAATTGGCTAAGGGGGTTTAAGGGATTTTTAGATATGGCTTATCAGCTCTAAAATTGATGAAATTTTTAGTGGAGGTTGAGGAAACAGTGATTATTATTCTGTAAATTTTCTAGGGTTTTGCTTAAAGTAAATTTCCCTCAACATTATTTTAAGTGCATGTTCTTGACGTTTGACTTTCGATTTTCTTAGATTGAATGGTTACTTAAAATAGTAATTAAAACCTAAAAATTGTGAATTTTTAAAGGTGAGTTGATAAAGTGTTTCAGAACCTAGGAAAATTATTTCTAGGCATTGTTCAAGTTTTGTTTGTATTTTAAACTCCAACTCAATTTCAAACATGCAAACCAAATGATAACCAAATATCCTCCAAGAATTCCAGAAAAATTTAAACAAGTATAACAGAGCACATAAAATCCAAATACATTATTCCCAGCTATGGGTATACCATATTTCCAAAATAGAAATCCGTTTGTATTTCTGAGCTATAGGAAATATATTTTCAAGTTGGAAATGGAGAAGGAGTATTGGGTTACTAGGTTTCAATCTAATCTTCAAAATCAAGGGATTTTCTACATAGGGTTTTATACCCTACTCTGAACTGAGTTCTCAAACTCTTGACAAGTTTTTATTTTGTTTGAAAAATTTTATTTCTTGGTTTTGGAAAACCAGGTTGTAACCTATTTGTTTTGCAACAAAAAGTTTTAAAAAGGTCCTAAATTTCACAAATGCACATTAGATGCTTAATTAATCCAACTTAAGGATTTTGGGCTGTTACATCAAATTACATTGTTCATCTCAAGTGGTGCTCTATCTACCATAAAAATTTCATGTACACCACATCTCTGGAAATTTTCACCAAAACAATTAATTTCGGATGAACAGTAACTGATAGTAATTTATTTGGATTTTCCGGAAAACTGACTTTCAAACTGCCATAACTTTTGGATAGAACATCCAAATCAATTGATTTTTATTGCTAAATTCATCTAAAATCATGATCTACCTACTGTTAATTTTTCATGATTTTTGGATGAATTTGAATTTTTATGTATTTCAGTGTTACCCTTTCTTATTGGTTCTTTTCGATTCTTGCGCTAGGTTTCGACGATTCTATTGTATAAGAGAGTGATCCTCTGTAGCAAGAAAGTTATCTTCAGCAAGGCAAGCAGCCCCCCCCCCCTTGATCATATTGATCCTATTACATTCGTTACAAAATATCTTGTTTGCAACTTGTATATATGCATGTTCTACTTGAATGATTATTTTTCGTTAGAGGTAGTTATTCCTAGTAGATGCATGAGCTGTAGCAAATGTTTATCCCTTGCCACTAACCCTAAGTTATTATTCCCGCTGATGTTATTGCTCGGTGGATGTTATATGGTCTACTTATGTTTATGCGATGTCATGCTTAGCAATACTTAGAACGGTAGAATGGGGATCATCGCCTCGGCGATGATCATTACATCATCACTTTAAATTACTTGGGTCAGGGTACCCATGTATGTATTGTATTTGAGAAACTAAAACTGAAAACAAAATGTTTTGGACTTGGGCACATTGGTAAGATGGTGTGATTGTGGGGTGTGTGCTCGGTGCCCGAGTCAACAAAGACCGAATTACTTGCGCCATTGATCCAAGCACATTTGTGTGCAACCACATGAGGGGGATATGGGACCTCTCTTGACTTAGTACTTTGGGAGGTGTTAATTAATGAGTCGCTGGTGGTAGTTGTAGGAGAAAAATGTTCTAAGTTGTTGTTGGGAATGTGTGGGGTGGGATCCTGGTTACGTTCCCTCGCCTAAGTATGGGTCCCCGTGGAAGCCTAGATAAGGTAATACATGGAGGATTAACCCCCATACATGCGACTCTTAATTAATACATTCCATTGGAAAGCGTCTCGTAGGACTTAGCCGTGCCGGCATACCAAAGGAAGTGTGCTAAATAGCTTGGCGAAAAGGCAGTCTGATATGTGGGTAAAGTTATACACCCCTGCAGGGTATAATCTATTCGAATAGCCTCGTCCTAGGTTATGGACACGCTTGGTTATTTCTCGCAAAAATTAGACTACAACATTTTCGGTAAAATTTGAATTCGGGTGGTACGAATGGGTAATTCGTGCTATGTTGTGGTGGCTGTTGGGAAGTCACCTCCAGGATGTTATTTATGATTATAGATACTGTCTCACTGTTATTTAATCAAATAAAAACAGATTGCTTAAAATTGCTTTACAATCTATTACTCTATTGCAAAGGAAAAATTGCTTTATGCTGAAAACTGCTTAGTGTAGTAGCCTTCCTTTGACACAAGAATGCATCTATATATTCTTTTGCTTGTAAGTCTTGTGAGTACAACTTTGTACTCAGCTGCAGTGGTTTAATTGTTGCAGAGGAGGTTGATCCCTAAGGGATCGACTATTGTCAGACCGACTTCGTGCAGGACGACTAGCTTGGCGGCCCGGTCGGTTGTCTTGTGGGTAATGGAAAACCGTTTAGCTTATATTTATCGCCATCTTATGGCTTATGTTTCCGCTGCTACTTTAGTTATTTACCTTGTCTTTTGGCTGGTCGGCCCTACTTTTGTAATATGAACTTGTATGTCCTTTATGTTGTAAACTTGTAGACTTAGTAATGTATTGACTTGTGTATGGAATGGATGCTTAATTTTTGTATGGGGTATGTGAACTGCAATTCTGGGAAGTACATATACGCCGAGAGTCGGGATATTTGATTTGTAATGCTAGGACCAATTTGATGGTTAAGTATTACAAGTTAAATACCCTGGGTTCTCACAGCTTGGTCCAATTCCCGGCTTGAGGCGTATCGCATAAGCATCCTGAAGCTTTGCTAAGACTCCTCGAGCTGCCTCTCCTTCCTCAGCGGGCTGTCCATGTCGGCCACCTCGCCACCACCGCCGCTGGTCACAGCCTCCAGAGCCCCTCGGACCACCCCAGACACTACCTCCTGTTTTGGTAAGTTCCTAGTACCGCTTAAGAGCCCATGCGCGTGACATTTTGGTTAATGCGACACCGGCTTCGCGATCTTGGAGAAATTCTCGATAAAGCGACGATAGTATCCCGCTAAACCAAGAAAACTCCGAACTTCGGTTACCGAACTGGGCTGACTCCAGGAGTGCACATCGCTGATCTTGCTGGGATCAACGGCTACGCCTCCTGCTGAAAAAACATGGCCCAAGAAGGCTACTTCCTTCAACCAGAACGCGCACTTGCTGAACTTCGCATACAGCTGGTGCTCACGAAGCTTTCCCAACACAAGCTTTAGATGCTCGGCGTGTTCTTCATCATTCTTGGAGTAGATAAGAATATCATCGATGAAGACCACCACAAACTTATCCAAATACTCCATGAACACCGAATTCATGAGATTCATGAACAGGGTAGGAGCATTTGTCAAGCCGAAAGACATGACGGTGTACTCGTACAAACCGTAACGAGTAGAGAAAGCCGTCTTGGGAATATCCTTAGGTCGAATCCGAACTTGATGATATCCCACTCTCAAATCAATCTTGGAGAAAACTTGAGCTCCAGATAATTGATCAAAGAGGTCGTCGATGAGGGGCAAATGATACTTGTTCTTTACCGTAACTTCATTAAGCGGACGGTAATCGACGCACATGCGCAAAGTATTGTCCTTCTTCTTTACAAAGATTGCTGGACAGCCCCAGGGAGATGAGCTAGGGCAGACGAAACCCTTCTCTTGAAGCTCACCAAGTTGCTTCTTCAACTCCACCAACTCATTCGGTGGCATCCGGTAAGGCCTCTTTGAAATTAGGGAAGTACTGGGCGCCAACTCGATGACGAACTCGAGGTATCGAACTAGTGGCATCCCAAGAAGATCTTCGGGGAAGACATCAGCAAAGTCACAAACCGTTGGGACTTCACGAATATCCAGAGCTGGCTTCGCTTCGAGCGCGAAGAGATGCGGTCCATGTAGCTTCAGCGAAAAACAAACCTGCTCACCGAACGGACTTGTGAGGTAGACGAACTTCTTGGCACAATCGATTTGTCCCGAATGTTGGGATAGCCAATCCATACTAAGAATCACAACGAAACTCACTGAATTGAGGATAAGATTTGCCAAAAATCCTACTCCCTTAATCTCAACAGAAACATCCCGACACTCAGTTTCAGCTCTCAACTCCGAACCGGGAGAGCGAATGAGCAACGGGACCAACAGAGGAGCAAAAAGAAGCTCACTAACAGCAGCAAAAGACTTAGATACAAAAGAATGAGAAGCTCCTGAATCGAACAAAACAGTAGCAGGATGAGAGTTAACAAGAAGCGTACCCAACACAACGTCATATGCCTCCTGTGCTCCCTCAGCGGAGATGTGGTTGACGCGGCCGCTTCCCACGCCTTGGATAGCAGGGACAACCTTCTGATACTGAGAATGTCCACTTCCTTGCTCGCGTCCTCCATTAGGATGAGGGGCCGCTCTGGTCTTCTTAGGGCAATTATTCACATAATGACCCTTGACGCCGCAAGAGAAACAAGTGACCTCAGCAGCTGGATTGTGGAGACCACCTGGCTGACTCGTAGGTGCACATGGTCGAAACACGGCCTGCGAAGGACGAGGTGCAGGTGCTAAAGCCTGAGGATGGGGCACCTGGGCTTGCCCGAAGCTGGATGGGAGCTGGCCTTCAACGATTTCCGGGACTCCCACTTTCGTTTGCGGGACTCTCCCAACGCTCTCCCCTTGTGCTCCACGACAATGGCCTTGTCGACCAAGGTCAGAAAGTCGGGGAAGTCAACGATAGATAGCTTGTCCTGCAGCTCCTCGGACAACCCATCCATGAACTTCTCCTACTTGGCCTCATCAGTGGCCACCTCTTCTGGAGCATAGCGAGCCAAATGGTTAAACTCATACAAATACTCCGCCACTGACCTGTGCCCTTGCTTGAGCGAGAGAAACTCCTTCTTGAGCTTCATCAAACCAGCGGGGATGTGAGCAAACCAAAAGCGATCTGGAACTCCTCCCAAGAGACAGCGTGGCCCTCGGGCTGCATTGCCAAAAACTCTCCCACCACAAAAGGGTCAGCACCTTCCAAATGATGGGAGGCAAAGAGTGCCTTCTCCGGATCGACATCGAGCAACGTTGAGCTTCCGCTCAACGGGCGTAACCGATCGTCTGCGTCGATGGGTCCTCGAACACGAGAAAGTGGGCGGCTGAGTGCGAAGGAACTCCGAGAGTCCCCCTCGTGGCTGATGTCCACCTCCTCCCCCTGATCCAGAGGCAACAGAAAGAGCAGAGGTATTGCGCGCAATAGCCTCCAAGATCCTTGTCTGATCCATTCGGTTTCGCTCGATCTGAGCGAGAACCTCGGCCATGGTCGGAGGAGGCGGGAGCTCCTTATCCGGACCAGCTAATTGGCCTTGACCGCTTCGAGTCCTTCCAGCCATCCTGTTCCAAAGAGATGGGTTAGCAACAAAACCCGAAAACTAGAAGCTACAGAAAGCAAAAGAAAAGCCAACGACTAGGGGAATGGAACATCACCCTAATCGAAAGCCAACAAAACAGCAAAGAAAAAAACTCTAAAAGCTTGCAAAAAGGCTTAAGAAATAGCAAGAAACCACAAGACTAAAGCTCAACTTCCCGACACAATTAACCCGTATTGAATGAACGAGTAATCGGTTGAGAAGGCAAAATTTCAAAACACCATTCTAGCTCTAACACTCCTACAAAGCAAGGTAAAACCAGCAAAAGAGGTGTTAGATACTTAGCCAACTAGTATCACATCTTACCCTTTTATTCCCACAAGTTTTAGTTGATTTATCCTCTCATTATTTACCCTATTTAGAAACCATGAGCTTGCTGTCCAGAAATTTGATGCTTGCTGTCCAGATTTTGCATCCAAGCTCCTAGCCGAAATTGTCAACTCCAGAAGCTTCAAAACCTTGTAAAAGGGCAGCCAACACTTCCATTTCCCAATCTCATTGGTTCCTAAAACCGGAATTAAATAACAACAACTATCCTTTGAGGGAAAGAGAGGAAAACACTTTTTTAAACTCAAACAGAGTAAGGTGAGATGAGCAATCTAAGATAGGTAAGGAGTAAAATCTGAGAATTTACTTAAGCTTTCAAAAATCATTTGATATTTTGAAACTAAGTTTTTCAAAACATCTTAAAGACGACCAAGCTAGGGTTTCTACGGTCAGTATGGCTCTGATACCAACTTTGTGGTGACCCGAAAAATTCGGCTTGTAATGCTTAACCATCCACTTGGTCCCGAGCCTCGAGATACATGTACTTCCCAAGAACTTGCAGTACACATACCCCTTTACAAAATTACGCACCAATTCCATTCAACACATAGAACCGAAGCACAACAAGCAAATCAAAAGACATACATAATAGAGTTATTACAAAAGGGGCCGACCGGCCAAATAACAACTAAGAGATAAATAAATAGCGGAAGCAAAAGCCATAAGATGGCAATAAACAAGAGCCAATTAGTGTGCCTTTAACCCACAAGGCAACCAATCGGGTTGCCAACCTAGTCGTCTAACCCACCGCACAGCTCACAAAAGTGGATCCCATGGGGATCAGCTTCCTCCTTTGCAACAATTAATTAAGCAAAGCAAATGAGTACAAAAATGTACTCGCAAGACTTACGTGTAGTGTAACAACCCTATACATATGCTACATGCAAGCTTATTTAAGTGGAGGAGGCTCTAGACTCATTTTCAGCATAAAACAAGTTTTCATTTGCAATAATGTAATAGATTTAAAGTAGTTTTACAATCTGTTTTTATTTGACAAAAACAGTGAGACAACGAGTAACAATAATAACAAGACATCCTGGAAGTGACTAACCCAATAGCCACCACAACAATAGCATGAATTCCGCATTCATACCACCCACATCAAGTTTTAATTAAATGTTATAGTCTAGTTCTTGCACGACCTTACCAAGCATGTCCATAACCTAGGACGAGGCTATTCGAATAGTTTGAACCCTGCAGGGGTGTACCAATGTACCCACACACCAGACTGCCTTTTCGCCACATGATTAAGCACACTTCCTTTGGTATGCCGGCACGACTAAGTCCTACGAGATATTTTCAATATTGTGCATTAACTACGAGTCGCCCGTAGGGATAGAAACCCATACGTTGAGACAGAGTCATTGTAAAGCCGAAAGTCAACTACCACTGTCGGGTAAAGCTCCGGACAACTACAATGCCCTTCGGTGTGGAGAACCTAAACCGGATTCCACTCCCGCTCACCCAACACAAAACCACAAGTTTCTTTTTCAACACAACACACACACAACCTCCTGCGACTCGGAGCTAACACACGCCAAAGTACTAAGTCAAGTGAGGTCCCATATCCCCCTCGTGTGGTTAGCACGCAATAATCGCTTGGCTTAGTGACACAAGTAACTCGGTCCTTGTTGACCCGGGCACCATTCCAGTCACACCATAAGATCACACCATCAACCATTGTGCCCAAGTCTAAAAAATTTCATTTTCATTTTCAGTTTTTGACTTTACAAAGTAACAAAGCACAAAGTGCTGAGTATAATGGTAATAATAATTTTGTGTGATCAAAGTTATCGACTAAGTCGATAACCGCCCAATTCTACCGGTAGCTAAGCATTTCTAAGCATGACACCGTAAAGACAATAAAAGAGCATAATTCAATCACCGGGCTCTAATTCACCGGCGAGATTAATAACTTAGGGTTAGTGGTAGGGGATAACAATTTAAGGGCAACCATGCAATAGGATTAGCTACCTCTAATCGGAAAAATTACTTTGACACAAAAGCATGCATACATACAGTTTGTAAACAAAGTATTAGACTTTGAAAGTAATGGGGATATTATGATAAAACTGCTTGTCTTGCTGAAGTTGCTCACTATGCTGCAGAGGATCACTCTCAAGGTCAACGTGCTCGTCGAAACCTAGCGAAAGAACGAAAAAGAACCGATAAGAACGAAGAACACCGAAAAGACTCAAAAACCAACTTCAGCGAAAAGCTCTGGAATCTTTACAGCAGGTAGAGCATGATTTTTAAGGAATTTAGCAACAAGAACCAATTGATTTGGATTCTCAATGCAAAAGTTATGGCCAAAACAAAATCCGTCTGTTGGAAAAAGGCTGAAAATTCATCTCGGGTACTATTCATTCGAAATTAAATTTTTGGCACAAATTTCCAGAGAGGTGTTGCACCTGGGATTTTTATGGTAAATACAACACCTTATGAGATGAATAACACAATTTGATTCACCTCATTTGGAACTAGGATGCATTTTCTATGATTTTTCAAAGACATGCAAAAGAGCACAAACAAAATGCACCCACAAGGATTTTAACAATAGTGGCAGGCCTAAAACCTATTCTACAATTAAGCACCCTAACAGAGGAACCCAACAAAATTGGTTTCACTCAAAAAGGAGTTACAGGGAATTACTTATGCATTTCCCAAGTTAAATGAATTTTTAAAGCACTAAGTAAAGCTAATCTGAAATTTAATCTATTAACACAATTTTCTGGAGCCAAACTGAGCCTACAACTATTTTTAGATTAAATCTCAGCTCAAACCAGAATTAATAAAATTTGAATCAACTGAAAAGGATTTAAAATGAATTAGTTATGCAATTTCAAAGTTAAATACAATTTTTTGTTAACAAATAACTCTTACCGGGTTTTAGAAACGAATAAAACAACGCGGCAAAACCTGGGCCGCTGATAACAGATCCAACGGCCCACATGCTCTCAAGCACAGTGCACTTGCGCACAGCAATGCACCACCAACGCTTGGATCAAGATCCAACGGTCCATATTTATCGAGACTTCGGACGGTCCGAAGGTCACAAGTAATCTGGATCGTTGATTTAAGAATGGAGGGCTGAGATCAAAGGGAGGTTCGGACAGTCCGAACGGCCCATTAGATCATAGCCGTTGATGACGAGATGGACGGCCCACCGCGAACGCAACACAGCACACTCGCCCCGCTCACGCGAATCTCAGCCGCAGATCTAAGGATGGACGGCTGACACTCGGTGGTCCGAACGGCCCAACTCATTTAGACCGCAGATCTCAAGATGAACGGCTGAGGTTCGGTGGTCCGAACTTCACACAGATCCAGACCGTTGGTTCGAAATCCGACGGTGCACAATGACCCAAGGCTTGCGCACGCGCCGGGGAGGGTCTCACTGACATTGGACCCCATTGTCATTGACTGTGGGCCACGCACGCAGATTTAAACGTGCACAGTGAACGATAAGGCTCAGGCCCACATGAGAAAGACTCAAAAGGGGTTTGCCGACAGCCATTTAATGTTAAATCATGGATTAATGCTGATTAACTAATGATTAGCAATTAAATGACGGGATCTTTGCCCTAATGACTATGGCACAGTGCCACGTCCGACAAAATGTCCCGACGCGGTCCAGAGCTCACCGCCGGCGACTGGGACCACGGCGGTGCAAACCCAAGGTACCACTAGGTCCACAATAGGGTTGCGCACATGCTGGTACCACTCACAACGGCGGCGGCGGCTTAGAACGGCGGCGAGCCGGCGAGAGGCGGTGGCGACCAACACGGCCAAAACCGAAAAGCCACGAAAAGCTCCATATTGTTCAAGTAAGCAGGTGCCACAGCTCCTAGGGACTAGCAAGAGCTACCTGAGCACAGAGGAGCTTCAAAGAAGGAAGGATGAGCCCCGACGACGAAAGTCCTTGTCGGCGCCGAAGAAGAAGAAGTGGAGGTGACGGCCTGAGCCAAATGAGCACAACCGGATCATTGGGTTAGCTCTATTAAAGCTCAAGGAAGGTTCCAGAGCAAGGAATTGAAGAATGGAGATGCTTACCGGACTTGAGGAAGAAAGGGGTGCTTTTCGGCCGAATTTGACACTTCCTGTAAATGTCAAAACCAATTAAGTTAGGGGATTTACTCCAGGAGATGAAAGGAACAAGCTGGAGCAAAGAAAAAGGAAGAAAAGCCACTGGGGCACTGGCTTCACCGAGGAGCTCAAGGTGCAACAATGGCGGCAGAGAGGTGCTTTGGGTGATTTGAGTTCAACAAGCACAGAGGGTGCAAGCTAGAGTTGAGGGGTGATTAAAGGAAGCTACAGGAGAGCTTGAGGACTACTTATAGTCGAAGAAGCAAGGGGTGGAGCAACGGCACTCCACGGTCAAGCCTGCTGCCATGGACATGCCGAACGCGATGGGAGCAGGTGAAGAGCAGAGGAAGGAGACTTTTGGGGGCGAAAGCACGGTGTGCATTTAATGCTTGCAGCAAAGAGTCGTTGCAAGGACTCGTAGAGGTGACTTTGCACTGCTGCCCACTCCATGGCCTCCTGGCACACTCGCGCGCGAAGGCGACCGAGGAGGAAGATGACCAGGGAGCAAGGGGTCCACGAGTCAGAGACAAAGGCAAAGGAACGGGCTCGGGTCAAGTGAATGAATGGGTTGAGCTCAACCAGTTAGGCACGAGTCTAACACACGCACGGTTAGATCAAGGATGGACGGCCACGATTGAAACAACCTTGGCGGTTAGATTTAGATCCAAGGGTGGAAATGGTTGGTCCGATCGGCCCATCGAATCCAGCCCGCTGAAGCGAGATCCAACGACTTACAACCACACACCCCTTTGCACTGGCTCGGGTCTGAGCGGGAGGGTTGGGCTCACCCGAAGCTAAAAACCGGCTCGGACCCAACCAGCTTTGACTAGGGTTTGACTGGGATTTGAAAAACAAGCTGAAAACTTGAAAGAATTATTAGAGGTAGCAAACTAACTCTAAAAATTCTGAAATTTTGACTGGAGGTTTCTAGCTCTAGGTTAAACCTTACATAAAATTTCTAGAGATTTTTATGCAAAGCATTTTTCTCCAAAAATTTTGGAAGGCTTGTTCTAGGGTTTGACTGACCTCCAAAAATTATCAAATAATTTCTAAAAATTATGAGATTTTTCAGAGGTGTCACACAGCTTCCATAGAACCAAGGAAACATATTTCCAGGGGTTGAACACAAGATTCCCAACAAGGAGGTCATGACTTAGTCAATTGGAGGTTTAGGTTTTTGAATTCCATAATTCCTTTACAAGAATTACAGAAAAGTTCAAAAACTTCAAGATGCAAGAAAAGTTTTAATTTCTACTCATTTTCTTACATTTGAAACACACACCCAGATTTGGGATGTTACAAAAGCTCCCCCCCCCTTACAAAAATCTCGTCCCGAGATTTGGCTCACTCAGAAAAGAAAGATGGGTAGTCCGCATGCAGACGATCTTCCCGTTCCCAAGTAGTTTCATCCTCGGAATGATTTGACCACTGAACTTTAAGGAATTTGATGGCACGATTCCTTGTTCTTCGTTCAGCCTCTTCAAGGATGCGAACAGGGTGCTCGCGATAGGTCAAATCTTCTTGGACATCGAGATGTTCCAACGGAGCTTCCTCAGTTGGAACACGGAGGCACTTCTTCAACTGGGACACATGGAACACATCATGTACCCCTCAAGTCAGCAAAGCAGTAAATCCAAATTTTATAAGCAATAGCTCCTTTCTTCTCGATGATGCGGTAGGGACTCACATATCGAGGAGCTAACTTGCCCTTGATGCCGAAACGTTGATGGCCCTTCAAAGGAAAGACTTTGAGATAAACAAAGTCATTAGGCTCAAAACTCAATTCACGATGACAGCGACCCGCATAGCTCTTTTGCCTTGACTGAGCTGTGCGCAAACGATCACGAATAAGCTGAACTTGACTCTCGGCCTCATTGATTGAGTCCGGGCCAAAGAAAGATCTTTCGCCGGTCTCAGACCAATTCAATGGGGTTCTGCACTTTCTCCCGTATAAGGCCTCGAAAGGTGCCATGCCGAGACTGGCCTGAAAGCTGTTATTGTAAGAAAACTCAGCGAATGGCAAGTATTTCTCCCAAAGCTTCCCATAGGAAAGAACACAAGCACGGAGCATGTCTTCCAAAACTTGATTGAACCTTTTGGTTTGGCCATCCGTTTGAGGGTGATATGCTAAGCTGAAAGAAAGGCGAGTTCCCATAGCCTCCTGCAAGCTATGCCAAAACCGAGAAGTGAACAGAGAACCACAATCTGACACAATCGTTTTCAGCACACCATGCAAACTCACGATGCGGGCTATGTAGAGATCCGCCAAAAGACCTACCCCGAGGTCAGTCTTGACAGGAAGGAAATGCGTCACCTTAGTCAAACGATCGATGACAACCCAAATGGCATCATTTTTCTTTGGAGATCGGGGTAGACCGGTGATAAAATCTATCCCGATCGAATCCCACTTCCACTCGTGCACCGCAAAGGTCAAGCAGCCTCTTCGACGCCGATGCTCGCCCTGACATGATGACACACGTCGCACTCGGCAACGAACTTCACGATCTCCGTCTTCATTCGGGTCCACCAAAATCTCTACCGGAGATCTTGATACATCTTCATGGCCCTGGGATGAATGGACAAAGGAGAATCATGGGCTTCGCGGAGGATCAAATTCCACAATTCCATGTCCTTTGGAACCACAAGGCGTTGTCCGAACCTCACAACACCAAGATCATCTTCTGAGAAGCACTTGGCTGTTCCGTTTCTGACATTCTCCTTGATTCGGTTCACTCCAAATATCCGATTGTCGAAAGCACTTTGATTTGATCCACCAATGTTGGTTGCACAACCAGGGCAGCAAGGGACCCATGCTCAACCAAACCTAAGTTGAGACGCTGAAATTCTTCAAGAAGGGCGGGTTGATGCTCCTTGAGCAACAAGGCATTACAATGCACCTTACGACTAAGTGCATCGGCAACGACATTAGCCTTGCCCGAATGATAGTGAATACCCATGTCATAGTCTTTGATCAATTCCAATCACCTTCTTTTCCTAAGGTTCAGATCTGGTTGGGTGAACAAATACTTCAAGCTTTTGTGATCCGAATACACTTCACAACGATTACCGATTAGGTAATGTCGCCAAATCTTAAGTGCATGAATCACAGCAGCTAGCTCCAAGTCATGGGTAAGATAGTTGAGTTCATGAGGTCTCAATTGCCTTGATGCATAGGCCACTACCTTGCCTTCTTGCATAAGGACACAACCGAGTCCTCGACGAGAAGCATCGCATAAGATGTCGAAACTTTGATGAACATCGGGAAGAACGAGAACAGGAGCTGTGGTCAAACGCTTCTTGAGTTCTTGAAAACTTTCCTCGCAAGCAGCTTACCACAAGAACTTCTTGTCCTTCTCGAGCAACTCAGTCATCGGCTTCGCGATCTTGGAGAAGTTCTCGATAAAGCGATGATAGTATGCCACTAAACCAAGAAAACTCCGAACTTTGTTCGAATCTGGTCGACTCGAGAGAGCACATCGCGATCTTGCTTGGGATCAATACCTCGCCTCTCGCTGAAAGAACATGGCCCAAGAAGGCCACTTCCTTCAACCAGAACGCACACTTGCTGAACTTCGCATACAGCTGGTGCTCACGAAGCTTTCCCAACACAAGCTTCAAATGCTCGGCGTGTTCTTCATCATTCTTGGAGTAGATAAGAATATCATCGATGAAGACCACCATAAACTTATCCAAATACTCCATGAACACCGAATTCATGAGATTCATGAACAGGGTAGGAGCATTTGTCAAGCCGAAAGACATGACGGTGTACTCGTACAAACCGTAACGAGTAGAGAAAGTCGTCTTGGGAATATCCTTAGGTCGAATCCGAACTTGATGATATCCCACTCTCAAATCAATCTTGGAGAAAACTTGAGCTCCAGATAATTGACCAAAGAGGTCGTCAATGAGGGGCAAAGGATACTTGTTCTTTACCGTAACTTCATTAAGTGGACGGTAATCGGCCTTTATCATAAAGTATTGTCCTTCTTCTTTACAAAGATTGCTGGACAGCCCCAGGGAGATGAACTAGGGTGGATGAAACCCTTCTCTTGAAGCTCACCAAGTTGCTTCTTCAACTCCACCAACTCATTCGGTGGCATCCGGTAAGGCCTCTTTGAAATCGGGGCAGTACTAGGTGCCAACTCGATGACGAACTCGAGGTATCGAACTGGTGGCATCCTAGGAAGATCTTCGGGGAAGACATCAGCGAAGTCACAAACCGTTGGGACTTCACGAATATCCAGAGCTAGCTTCGCTTTGAGCGCGAAGAGATGCGGTCCTTGTTGCTTCGACGAAAAGCGAACCTGCTCACCGGACGGACTTGTGAGGTAGACGAACTTCTTGGCACAATCGATTTGTCCCGAATGTTGGGACAGCCAATCCATACCAAGAATCACATCCAAACTCACCAAATTGAGGAGGATAAGATTTGCCAAAAATCCTACTCCCTCAATCTTAACAGAAACATCCCGACACTCAGTTTCAGCTCTCAACTCCGAACTGGGAGAGCGAATGAGCAACGGGACCAACAGAGGAGCAAAAAGAAGCTCACTAACAGCAGCAAAAGACTTAGATACAAAAGAGTGAGAAGCTCCTGAATCGAACAAAACAGTAGCAGGATGAGAGTTAACAAGAAGCGTACCCAACACAACATCAGGTGCCTCCTGTGCTCCCTCAGCGGAGATGTGGTTGACGCGGCCACTTCCCACGCCTTGGATAGCAGGGACAACCTTCTGATCCTGGGAATGTCCACTTCCTTGCCCGCGTCCTCCATTAGGACGAGAGGTCGCTCTGGTCTTCTTAGGGCAATTATTTGCATAATGACCCTTGACACCACAAGAGAAACAAGTGACCTCAGCAGCTGGATTGCGGAGGCCACCTGTCTAACTCGCAGGTGCACGTGGTCGAAACACGGCCTGCGAAGGATGAGGTGCAGTCTTTGGCTCGAGGATGGGGCACTGGCTTGCCCAAGAGGGACGGAGCTGGCCTTCAACGACTTCCAAGACTCCCACTTTCGCTTGCGGGAATCTCCCAGCGCTCTCCCCTTGTGCTCCGCGACAATGGCCTTGTCGACCAAGGTCTGTGTAAGACCAAGAGGTTTTTGGTCATTATATTTCATGACGAATACATTGCCTTTAATAAAGACTTAGTCTTGGTGCTTAAAGTTGAATACATTGTCTCTGGAACATGTTTTGGATCTCAGTTGCTGACTTGCTTTTAAACTCTATTGAATTCTGTCGAAAATCAGGTTTTGTCAGGATTATCGGTAGTACCGGCTTTGTTTGTGCGGAACTACCGGAGTGCGGTATGACCGCGGGTGTGCAGCGGTAGTACCGCAAGTCACTGAGTCTGAACGGTGTTTTGCTCGAACCGTTAGATCTTGATCTGACGGCTAATATTGAAGTGAACGTTCGGACTTGCTACAGTGTTTTCTAAATCGGACGGTTGTGAAGCGTGGTCCGATCGGCCGTGTCATCTGGAGCGTCCACGTGGCAAAAAGGCTTTGTTATGAAGTTTTGAGCTTTTTCGTGTTGCGGTAATACCGACGTTGTTTTCACGGAACTACCACTTTGCGGTAGTACCGCGAGTAGTTTACGGTAGTACCGCAAGTCATTTTCTCTGGTGCGTTTTGCTCGATTCGTTAGATCTTGATCTAACGACTGATATTGAGATGAACGTTCGGACCGTCTGAACTCCTCAAGGAATGTGAGCCTTTGATCTGAAATCTGACGGCTGTTATTGATGTAACGTTCGGACCGTCCGAGATGAAAGCATTGTGAGCCGTTGATTTGAGATCTGACGAATGAAATCATCTCGGACTTGCTACAGTATTCTTAAGATCTGACGGCTGTGAAGCACGGTCCGATCGGCCAACCCATCTGGGCCGTTCGTGCTTCTTTGAGGTTCATGAGATGTTTTGCCAAACATTCATACCGTTTGTAAACGCGGTAGTACCGCGTGTCCGGTGGTACCGTGGTGAAAACAACGGTAGTACCGCGCTGATTCTTGAGAGAGAGAAAAGGTTCTGACAGGTACTGTTAAGTCAAAATCGGTAGTACCGCAGCTGTGAAACGGTACTACCGCAGGACGGTAATACCGCAGTTTGAATGGCGGTAGTACTGCACAAAGGTATGACCACAAGGTTGCGGTATGGAAATTTCAGAGAGCATGTTTTTGGAAGATCTTGAGATTTCCCGATGAGCGTAGTTCAAGATGTCTTGAGCTGCACGATCGCTGCTTGGTAGTAACCGACGTACAATGGCGGTAGTACCGATTGTGCTCTGGGAAGTTGTCGTTTTGGGGATTTGACTGAGGATATGTTAAATTCATGAGCTATATCTTGTTGCATGATGCATGATAGTGTTTATGGGTGTGAGTGAGCTAATGGATGGTCAAGTTGGAGAACTTGTGCCAAGAATTGGTTTCCTTGATCTGTGCATGTGCAAAGTTAGGTGGTGAGGATTTAATCACGGTCGGTGTGACGGATTGACTCGGACTAGGATGGGGAATCTGAGGTCTTGGAATTCGTGGATGTCAAGAGGTGATTTGGATCGTATTTGAGCACGTGGAGGTCAAGGTGAATTGCGCTAAAGCTACGGGATGGAGTCCCGGAGGCTTACTGGCGTGGATTTTGGAAAGATAGTTTTGGAAGGATTTCCAAATCTGGTTGTTTTGAGTTAGAGTCCGTATTGGTGTCGTGGTTGGACATGGATAGGACTCTAGGCTATAAAAGAAGGCGAGGGGTGCGTCTTGTAGATGGTTTTGGGGTGTTACGAGCTTTTGGTAAGGTTTTGGTCGTAGCCTTCTCGGTGTTTAACCAAGGTTGTGAGGTCCTTCGAATTGGGGCTTTGAGGGTGCTTGCCGAGCACTTTGTAGACACAAATCAAGTTTGATATATAAAGTTTAGATTCGTTCTACTTTGATTCTTGATTTGGTGTTCTTCCTCTTGTATACCGAGATGGTCTCGGTTGTAAAGCTCTTCAAGTGTCAACAGAGAAGTTCTTTGAAATTCTTGCACACAAGAAGAAGTTGGAATTAGGGGTCAATTATTTGTAATCATTCAACCCCCTTCCGATTGCCATTACGATCCTACAAGTGGTATCGAGCAAGGTTGCAATGGCATCGGATCGAGATCGCTTCTGTAAGCCTCCATACTTGATGGATCGACTACATCTATTGGAAGACTCAGATGGAAGTTTTTCTTCAAGCTCAAGGTAATGTCATCCGCAAAA
Organism: Phyllostachys edulis; assembly: GCA_036346405.1. Taxonomy (NCBI): domain Eukaryota; kingdom Viridiplantae; phylum Streptophyta; class Magnoliopsida; order Poales; family Poaceae; genus Phyllostachys; species Phyllostachys edulis. The sequence goes on from CM070567.1 coordinate 44,430,192, forward strand.
GGTTGAGAATCCTTATGAAGTTCCTCGTGTTATCACCAACAATAACACTGCGATATTGAAGCTAATCTTTGGCTAGAAATATCTTGTTGCAAGGTTTAAGTAGAAACGAATTTGTTAGAATTGCCAACATTAAATCTGCAAACAAAATTTGGACAACACTTGTCGACTATCATGAAGGTTCAAAATCATAAAGGTGTTCGCAAAATCAATTCAAAAAGGAGTATTCTAAGTTTGAGATGAAACCGGAGAATCAGAGATGCACTTTTGATCACTTCAACAAAATCATTAGTGATTCGCAACTGCTGATGTGATTTATTCCGATTCGACAATGCTAGATGATTTTGAATGCTTTGGATATGTCTGCTTGGGAGGTCCTAGTCACTACAATCAATCACTCTGTTAATATGGAAACACTCACATTAAATGATCTTTATTCCAAGATGAAAACACATGAGATTGATATTTTGGCCAGAATAAATAAATCAAATTCTTTGGATTTAGTGACTAACCAAACTGACAGTTCATTCAGTCCTTCTAGTTTCTCCTTGAGTGCTATTTCAGATGAACAATTGGAGGAGATCCCAGAAGAACAGCTTGTACTCTTCTCAAATAGGGTGACTAAAGCAATCAATAATGTCAGAGCAAGGAGAAGAGGAGGTCCAATCAGATGCTTTGAATGTGGTAAGCCAAACCACATAAAAGTAAATTGTCCCAAGCTGAGAGGAAAAGAAGCCAAGGAGGATAAAGCACCAGCTCGGCGTTCAAAATTCAAATTTGATTCAAGCAAAAGGCAAAATTATCGTAAAATCACAACAAGGTGCTTTCACTCTTGAGGAGATTGGGCTAAGTGATGTTGATTCGCATAAATGACAACGAGGATGATCACAAGAAGGCAAAAGAGGCTGATTTCATAGGGATGTGCTTTATGGCAAGTTGTGAAGAAACTAATGATGATGATGATCTCTACAGTGACCCTGATGAGGTAAAGCCCTCTTATGCTGATTTATCACGTCTCAGTCTTGAAATTGACAAATGAGCTTAAAAAATACAAAAAGAAAGCAAAGAAACATGACCTTGTTGTTGATAGCTTGAATTCTGAAATTGATAGACTTAAGGCTACTATTCCTGATGATGAATCATGTGAATCATGCCAAGTTTTGCATTCTGAATTAAAACTTGCTAGATCAATTCATGCTAAATTTGAAGAGTTAAAAATGGCGCATAACTCATGTGATGATAAGATGAAACTTGCCTCTGTTGAGATTGAAAAACTGAAGTCTAGTTCATCTTGTTTAGAGACAAGTACTGTGAATGCTCAAATTAAGACTTGCTCTAATTGTGAACTGCTAGAAGCTAGATTAAAGTCATCTCAGGATTCTATACAACAAATGCTTTACCATGACACTTTCTTGCACAAATTGTCCTAAAATCACAACTGAAATTGATGCTTTGACTAGACAATTAAGTGAGTTTGCTGAAAAAGAAAAAATAGCTCAGTCTGTTGCTTCTAAGAAAATCGTGAATGGTTTTGTTAAGTGCACAACTTGTCCTGAATTGGCTAAAGAGAATGAATATCTTAAAGATACTTTGGAGTGGTTTTCTTTTGGTAAGAAAAATCTGAACATGATTCTAGACAGATCAAGAGTGAGTTCTAAAAAACAAGGTCTAGGTTTTAATTCTGCTGTTCATGCAAAGAATCATCCTCCCAAAGTTCTTAAGCTTCTTGAACCTAGAAAATTTGAAATTGAACCTGAACCTAAACATGTTGTATTCAAATCTGCTGGTTTTGCAAAGGATCTTATTACCAAAGTAAGCATCAGAAAGAGAAAAACTGAAATTTCTTATCAAGAAAAGTATCGCACTTATCGTGGTAAAGAAGGTCATTTGGTTCAGTTTTGCTTTCGAAAAGCAAAGAAAGAAAAGAAAGATAGGCTGAGAAAGAATTTCATGTTCCTTTTGTCTTCACTAAACAAACTGCTGCACAATTAGTCAAAATGGCACCTAATCAATGGTCGACCGACAAAGATGTAGAAAATGAAATGCTTTTGTTGCTCCTACTCATCGTGTGTCGCAGTATTGGGTTCCTAAATCATGTCTTACTAACCCCAGTACTGTGAGACCAATACTTGCTTAATGTAGATACAACAGTTGAGGAAGGGGAACATTTGGCTAGTTGATTCAGGATGTTCAAGACACATGACAGGTGATTCAAAATGGTTCTCCTCCCTCACTAAGGCATCCAGAGATGAATTGATTACTTTTGGGGATGCTTCAACTGCAATTGTGATGGCAAAAGGTACTGTGCGCGTTAATGACAAATTTGTTCTTAAAGATGTTGCCTTGGTAAGCAAATTGAAGTACAACCTGCTTTCTGTGTCACAACTATTGGAAGAAAATCTTGAGTTAAGCTTTAAGAAACATGCATGCAGGGTTTTAGATGCCTCTGGAGATCTTGTCTTTAACACCACTCGATTAGGGAGAGTTTTTAAAGCTGATTTCAATCATTCTCTTTCACCTAATGTTAGATGTTTGTTAGCTTCTGAATCCAGAGATCTTTTCTTTTGGCACCGTAGACTAGGACATATTGGTTTTGATCATCTTGTTCGAATTAGTGGAACTGATCTCATTAGGGGGCTGCCGAAATTGAAAAGTGAGAAAGATTTGGTTTGTTCTCCTTGTCGACATGGTAAGATGGTTGCTGCTCCACATTTTCCTATTTCTGTAATCATCACAGATGGCTCTGGACAATTGTTGCATATGGATACTGTAGGTCCTTCAAGAGTTCAATCTGTTGGTGGTAAGTGGTATATTCTTGTGATTGTTGATGATTACTCTAGGTACTCTTGGGTGTATTTTTTGGTGTCTAAGGATGAAGTTTTTGGTTATTTCAAGGATCTATTTCTCAGATTGAATAATGAATTAAATGGTCTTGTGAAAGTAATAAGAAGTGATAATAGTACTGAGTTTAAGAATTCCTTATTTGCTTCCTTTTGCTCTGAACAAGGTTTGGAACATCAATTTTCCTCTCCACGTGTTCCTCAACAGAATGGTGTGGTTGAGAGGAAAAATAGAACCTTGGTTGAGATGGCAAGAACCATGCTTAATGAACGTGCCACTCCTAGGAAGTATTGGGCAGAGGCTATTTCAACTGCTTGTCATATTTCTAATAGAGTATTTTTGAGAGCCTCTTTGCACAAGACTTCTTATGAGCTGAGATTTGGCAAAAGGCCTAGTGTCTCTCACTTCAGAGTTTTTGGTTGCAAATGTTTTATTCTTAAGCATGGTAATCTGGATAAATTTGAAGCTAGATCAACTGATGGCATATTTCTTGGATATCCTCTTCACTCGTGGCTATCGAGTGCTTAATCTTGAAACTAACAAAATTGTTGAAACTTGTGAAGTTACTTTTGATGAGGTCAAGACTTGTTCTAGAACTGACATTTCAGGTACACAAGTTCAGGGGGAGTCTGAAAGCATATTCCTTAATGAAGAAGATGATCTTGATCTTGGTAATGACTTTTCTCCCATGCCATCAACTGCTGAAGATCAAGATCCTACTATTGCTGTTGCGCCACCACAAGTGGATGTTCAAAATATTGAAGACAGTTCAGAACCGTCTGCACCTTTGAGGATTCAGCGACTTCATCCTCCAAAATTGATGATTGGTGATATTCATGAAAGGGTAACACGTTCTAAGTTTACTTCTTCTGACTCACATGCTCATTCTGCTTTTGTTGCCTCCTTTGAGCCTAATGATGTAAGTCACGCTTTATCTGATAAGTCTTGGATCAATGCCATGCATGAAGAATTAGAAAACTTTGAGCGTAATAAAGTCTGGACCTTAGTTGAACCTCCTCATGGACATAATGTAATTGGAACTAAATGGGTTTTCAAAAATAAACAAAGTGAGGATGGTGTTGTTGTGAGAAATAAGGCTAGACTTGTTGCTCAAGGATTTTCTCAGGTGGAGGGTCTTGATTTTGGTGAAACTTTTGTCCCTGTAGCAAGACTTGAAGCAATTAGAATTCTTTTAGCCTTTGCTGCATCTAAAGGATTCAAATTGTTTCAAATGGATGTTAAAAGTGCTTTTCTAAATGGCTACATTGAGGAAGAAGTTTATGTTAAGCAACCACCTGGTTTTGAAAATCCTAAGTTTCCTAATCATGTCTACAAACTCTCAAAAGCTTTGTATGGTTTGAAGCAAGCTCCTCGAGCTTGGCAACTTGCAAACCCATCTCTACACCAATGGGGTCTACAACTGTTCTTGACCCGGATGAAGAAGGTGAGGTAGTGGATCAAAAAGAATACAGGAGTATGATTGGTTCTCTACTCTACTTGACTGCTTCAAGGCCGGATATACACTTTGTTGTATGCTTATGTGCTCGATTTCAAGCTTCACCTCGTGCTTCTCATCGACAGGCTGTAAAAAGAATTCTCAGGTATCTTCAATCCACCTTAGAATTTGGGCTTTTCTATTCATCTTCATCCTGTCTTACTTTGAGTGCATACTCCGATAGTGATTTTATGGGTGTAGGATTGATAGAAAAGCACATCCGCACATGTCACTTTTAGGCACTTCCTTAGTGTCTTGGTCCTCTCGAAAACAATTTTACGTTGCTCAATCAATCTGCCGGCCGAGTAAGTTCTTCGCCCGCTAGTTGCTCTCAAGTTCTTTGGATTTCTTCTACTCTCAAAGATTTTGGTTTAGATTAGGCACTGTTCCTCTTTATTGTGATAACACTAGTGCTATTAACATTGCTAAAAATCCAGTGCCCAAATCTAAACCAAAATCTTTGAAAGTCGGGGAAGTCAATGATAGTGTAGGGACCCCGGATCTCCGGATCCAGGACCCTCTATGTATAACTGTACTATTCCCTAGATCAGTAGCTAGTGCACACAGTTGCAACATTGGTGTAATCAAAACCGAACACCAAACTATAGATGAAGCATACAAATTAATATTTAATAGCAAAAGGACCTTATGGTCAAGTCTTACAAAGTTTGCCATGCAGGGCTTAGCAACAAAAGAGAGCTTGCAGCGGAAACCAAACATCTGATGGAGGTCACCCAATATGCCCACAGGCAATCGAGTGGAGGACGCGACCTAATACGCATAGTCTTCAAAGTAATCTTCTTCATAGAACTCGGTGCTTCCTGGTTCTTCTTCAGCGACTGATCAACCAGAGGGCATAAAGCCGTGAGTACTTTGAATGTACTCAGCAAGTCGCAGAGAAATGCATGCAAGTAATATTTATGCAAGGTTTGACAAGGATGGCTTTATGGCTATTTTGCGGAAAGCAATATTTGACATTAAATACAGTAAGTAGATTGTAAGGCACAATTTAAAAGATTAATATATAAGTAATCAATTTTCTTTGAAACAACTAGTGAACACCCTGTTCACTTCCCAACCATCAACCATCTACAAGATTCGACCAACCCATTTCTAACATTTTCGATAAAAGTCTACCCCTTGCGTGAAATCACCGGGCATGTCCATAACCGGGGACACGGCTATTCGAATAGTTTTATACTCTGCAGAGGTTGTACAACTTGACCCACAAGACACGAATTCTCTAGTTTGTTCGGCATAATTCTATGCCACCGCCACTACCTTAGGTAAGCGCCTAGAGCACGGATAAGGCTTTTACAAAGTTCTGCTTTTGACTCGGTTACATTTGCTAAGGGGTTACCATTACGGGCCCCTCTTGCACCATTCCCAACCAACACGTAACCTAACCAAAACATTGCTAATTAGTCGGCCAGTCTATCCCGCCTAGACATGTGGTTGTACTGCTTAAGGCCCGATCAATGGTTCAAGGTTAAGTCCTTAGTTGGTTACTCAGGCGAGGCTTTCCGCATTCCATGTGCCTCGCGCACCTAAGTACCTCCTGTACCCTAATAATATGCCTCCCGTATTGCCTTGCGCATCCCTCCTTTTCCATCCAACCACTCGCCCGAGCTTAAATCATTTTCGTTCAACCCAGCCAAGTGACCACCCTGGCCATGGCACAACAAATTTTAATAGCAACGGCATCACACCACAATTGACACAACGGTGATCTCGCACCACAATTGCTCAATAGTGGTATCTCACCATGGTTCCATATATCATTAAGCCAAGTTCAATCATTTTTGAGTATGTGATCATGAATTTATCGCATAACTAAAAGCAATACGAACCCATGTTGGTATTGCAATAATGTCCAACCAAAAATTAACCATCCTAAGGTGTCCAAGGATTATGTCATTCAAGGATACATGTCATTCACAAATTATCAAGGAGGCATAATGGCAATTAGGTAATTAACTAATTCCCGAAACCATTTATTATAAAATTAGCGATGCATGTTTATATCAAACAATATACTTTTATAAAGATGGGTTCAATATGATCAAAGGTCTACGACTTGCCCTCGTTGAAGAGTAGAGATGCTTCGGTCGTTGGGTCCACGAAGTCTTCTGAAACGTACACCGGAATCTATACGTGCGAACAAAGCTAAATAAATAAAACAACTCCAAATAAAATCCAAATAAATACTAGATAAATACTAATAGGAATATAATGAATTTAGATGAATTTAGAAATTTGAATCACTCGAATCGGAGTTCGAATGAAGAAGTTATGACCAAAGGAAGTTAGAGAATTGCATAAAATCAAGAAAAGGGGCTTTCCTGATTTTTGGAATTATTTTTCAATAGGAAATCCGGTGAAATGTCATGCTATTGGATCGGCCGACACGTCGGCAAAAGGGCCGACGTGGCGTCACGTGGCGCCGATGTGGCGCCACCTCAAGATCGCCACGCGCACTGAAGCGGCGCAAGACGGAGACCAAGGGCTCACCGGCGAACGGCGGCGCTCCAGCGACCTGCGAGGGTACCTACGCGAAGAGGGAGTTGCAGTGATGCTGGTGCGCGCGGTGTCGAGAACGCGGCGGCAAAGGGAGGCCGATAGCGAGGATGAAGAGTGGCGGCGGCGGCGGCTCAAGGCAAGAATGGGTTCCCAGGCTCGTGAAGGGGAGGTGCGACCAAAGGCCATGACGAGGCGGTGCCGGTGGTGTAGGAGACGGCGGCTGGAGAGGCTTGTCGGCGGCGGCGGCGGGTGCGGCGGAGCGAAGCTCGGTGGCGGCGGTTGGAGCTCCAAATGCGGCGAGCTCGGAGGGAGAAAGGGAGACTGAGTGGGGGAGAAGCTAGAGGAGGCCGTGGGCTTCACGGTGCTCGCCTTAAATAGGCACGGGGATGGCCCGAGGACGAGAACGACGTGGAGGTCGTGTCGGCTTTAATGGCGGCTTGACCCGACGCGGTATGGGGAGGAGGCGTGGGTGGTGACAAGGCGTGGGCGAGGGCGGGAGGCGACGCAGTGCTGCAGAGAGGACAGGGAGTGGGTGGCGGCATGGCGAGAGGCGATGGGAGCCGGCGTGATTCGCGGTGCTGCCGCTCCCACTTGGCACAGTCGGCAAGTAGAAGACAACCAGGACCGGGGCGGCAGCGAGTGCGGCGAAGGCGGGAGGTGATGCCACGCTGCCGAGACGGGATGGGGAGTGGGGCTAGCAGGGCATGGCGAAGCGACGTGGCGCCGGCGTGATTCGCGGCAAGGACGGGAGCATCGCTCGGTCCGGAGGTTGAAGACGACCCGGAGGTGGGCGGCCGACAAAGGGCCTTGGCAATGAGAGCGGCGAAGCGGCGGAGAGAGGTCGGCAAAGGGGCCGCCTGTCGCCGAGGGGCAAGCGGGCGGCCGGGCAGCAGGTAAAACAGACACGGGCGCTATCGAGGCGAGGAAAAGGTGGAGTGGGCCGGGCAGATTTGGCCCAGATGAATAGAGTTATTACACAAGGGGCCGACCGACCAAATAACAACTAAGAGATAAATAAACAGCAGAAGCAAAAGCCATAAGATGGCGATAAACAAGAGCAAATTAGTGTTCCTTTAACCCACAAGGCAACCAACCGGGCTGCCAACCTAGTCGTCTAACCCACCGCACAGCTCACAAAAGTGGATCCCATGGGGATCAGCTTCCTCCTCTGCAACAATTAATTAAGCAAAGCAAATGAGTACAAAAATGTACTCGCAAGACTTACGTGCAGTGTAACAACCCTATACATATGCTACATGCAAGCTTATTTAAGTGGAGGAGGCTCTAGACTCATTTTCAGCATAAAGCAAGTTTTCATTTGCAATAATGTAATAGATTTAAAGCAGTTTTACAATCTGTTTTTATTTGACAAAAATAGCGAGACAACGAGTAACAATAATAACAAGACATTTTGGAAGTGACTAACCCAATAGCCACCACAACAATAGCATGAATTCCCCATTCATACCACCCACATCAAGTTTTAATTAAATATTATAGTCTAGTTCTTGCACGACCTTACCAAGCATGTCCATAACCTAGGACGAGGCTATTCGAATAGTTTAAACCCTGCAGGGGTGTACCAATGTACCCACACGCTAGACCGTCTTTTCGCCACATGATTAAGCACACTTCCTGTGGTATACCGGCACGGCTAAGTCCTACGAGATATTTCCAATATTATGCATTAACTACGAGTCGCCCGTAGGGATAGAAACCCATACGTTGAGACAGAGTCATTGTAAAGCCGAAAGTGCCCAGTCACACCATAAGATCACACCATCAACCATTGTGCCCAAGTCTCAAACATTTTATTTTCATTTTTAGTTTTTGACTTTACAAAGTAACAAAGCACAAAGTGCTTTGAGCATAATGGTAATAATAATTTTAGGTGATCAAAGTTATCGACTAAGTCGATAACCGCCCAATTCTACCTAGTAGCTAAGCATTTCTAAGTATGACACCGTAAAGACAATAAAAGAGCATAATTCAATCACGGGCTCTAATTCATCAAGTAGATTAATAACTTAGGTTAGTGGCAGGGGATAACAATTTAAGGGCAACTATGCAATAGGATTAGCTACCTCTAATCGGAAAAATTACTTTGATACAAAAGCATGCATACATACAGTTTGTAAACAAAGTATTAGACTTTGAAAGTAATGGGGATATTCTGATCAAACTGCTTGCCTTGCTGAAGTTTCTCACTATGCTGCAGATGATCACTCTTAAGGTCAACGTGCTCATCGGAACCTAGCGAAAGAACGAAAAAGAACCGATAAGAACGAAGAACACCGAAAAGACTCAAAAACCAACTTCAGTGTAAAGCTCTGGAATTTTTACAACAGGTAGAGCATGATTTTTAAGGAATTTAGCAACAAGAACAAATTTATTTGGATTCTCAATGCAAAAGTTTTGGCCAAAACAAAATCTGTCTGTTGAAAAAAGGCTGAAAATTCATCTCGGGTATTATTCATCCGAAATTAAATTTTTGGCACAAATTTCCAGAGAGGTGTTGCACCTGGGATTTTTATGGTAAATACAGCACCGTATGAGATGAACAACACAATTTGATTCACCTCATTTGGAGCTAGGATGCATTTTCTATGATTTTTCAAAGACATGCAAAAGAGCACAAACAAAATGCACCCACAAGGATTTTAACAATAGTGGCATGCCTAAAACCTATTCTACCATTAAGCACCCTAACAAAGGAACCCAACAAAATTGGTTTCACTCAAAAAGGAGTTACAGGGAATTACTTATGCATTTCCCAAGTTAAATGAATTTTTAAAGCACTAAGTAAAGCTAATCTGAAATTTAATCTATTAACACAATTTTCTGGAGCCAAACTGAGCCTACAACTATTTTTAGATTAAATCTCAGCTCAAACCAGAATTAATAAAATTTGAATCAACTGAAAAGGATTCAAAATGAATTAGTTATGCAATTTCAAAGTTAAATACAATTTTTTGTTAACAAATAACTCTTACCGGGTTTTAGAAACGAATAAAACAACGCGGCAAAACCTGGGTCACGATAACAGATCCAACGGCCCACATGCTCTCAAGCACAGTGCACTTGCGCACAGCAATGCACCACCAACGCTTGGATCAAGATCCAACGGTCCATATTTATCGAGACTTCGGACGGTCCGAAGGTCACAAGTAATCTGGATCGTTGATTTAAGAATGGAGGGCTGAGATCAAAGGGAGGTTCGGACAGTCCGAACGGCCCATTAGATCATAGCCGTTGATGACGAGATGGACGGCGCACCGCGAACGCAACACAGCACACTCGCCCCGCTCACGCGAATCTCAGCCGCAGATCTAAGGATGGACGGCTGACACTCGGTGGTCCGAACGGCCCAACTCATTTAGACCGCAGATCTCAAGATGAATGGCTGAGGTTCAGTGGTCCGAACTTCTCACAGATCCAGACCGTTGGTTCGAAATCCGACGGTGCACAATGACCCAAGGCTTGCGCACGCACCAGGGAGGGTTTCACTAACGTTGGACCCCACTGTCATTGACCGTGGGCCATGCACGCGGATTTAAACGTGCACAGTGAACGATAAGGCTCGGGCCCACATGACAGAGACTCAAAAGGGGTTTGCCGACAGCCATTTAATGTTAACTCATGGATTAATGCTGATTAACTAATGATTAGCAATTAAATGACGTGATCTTTGCCCTAATGACTATGGCACAGTGCCACGTCCGACAAAATGTCCCGACACGGTCCAGAGCTCACCGCCGGCAACTGGGACCACGGCGGCGGCGGCTTAGAACGGCGGCGAGCCAGCGAGAGGCGGTGGTGACCAACACGGCCAAAACCGATAAACAATGAAAAGCTCCGCATTGTTCAAGTAAGCAGGTGCCACAGCTCCTAGGGACTAGCAAGAGCTACCTGAGCACAGATGTGCTTCAAAGAAGGAAGGATGAGCCTCGGTGACGAAAGTCCTTGTCGGCGCCGAAGAAGAAGAAGTGGAGGTGACGGCCTGAGCCAAATGAGCACAACCGGGTCATTGGGTTCGCTCTATTAAAGCTCAAGGAAGGTTCCAGAGCAAGGAATTGAAGAATGGAGATGCTTACCGGACTTGAGGAAGAAAGGGGTGCTTTTCGGCCGAATTTGAACAAACCCCAAATTTGACACTTCCTGTAAATGTCAAAACCAATTAAGTTAGGGGATTTACTCCAGGAGATGAAAGGAACAAGCTGGAGCAAAGAAAAAGGAAGAAAAGCCACTGGGGCACTGGCTTCACCGAGGAGCTCAAGGTGCAACAATGGCGGTAGAGAGGTGCTTTGGGTGATTTGAGTTCAACAAGCACAGAGGGTGCAAGCTAGAGCTGAGGGGTGATTAAAGGAAGCTAAAGGAGAGCTTGAGGACTACTTATAGTCGAAGAAGCAAGGGGTGGAGCAACGGCACTCCACGGTCAAGCCTGCTGCCATGGACATGCCGAACGCGATGGGAGCAGGTGAAGAGCAGAGGAAGGAGACTTTCGGGGGCGAAAGCACGATGTGCATTTAATGCTTGCAGCAAAGAGTCGTTGCAAGGACTCGCGGAGGTGACTTTGCACTGCTGCCCACTCCATGGCCTCCTGGCACACTCGCGCGCGAAGGCGACCGAGGAGGAAGATGACCAGGGAGCAAGGGGTCCACCAGTCAGAGAGAAAGGCAAAGGAACGGGCTCGGGTCAAGTGAATGAATGGGTTGAGCTCAACCAGTTAGGCACGAGTCCAACACACGCACGGTTAGATCAAGGATGGATGGCCACGATTGAAACAACCTTGGCGGTTAGATTTAGATCCAAGGGTGGAAAGGGTTGGTCCGATCGGCCCATCGAATCCAGCCCGCTGAAGCGAGATCCAACAGCTTACAACCACGCACCCCTTTGCACTGGCTCGGGTCTGAGCGGGAGGGTTGGGCTCACCTGAAGCTAAAAACCGGCACGGACCCAACCAGCTTTGACTAGGGTTTGACTGGGATTTGAAAAACAAGCTGAAAACTTGAAAGAATTATTGGAGGTAGCAAACCGACTCCAAAAATTCTGAAATTTTGACTGGAGGTTTTTAGCTCCAGGTTAAACCTTACATAAAATTTCCAGAGATTTTTATGCAAAGCAGTTTTCTCCAAAAATTTCGGAAGGCTTGTTCTAGGGTTTGACAAAGGGTCAAACTGGTTTGACTAACCTCCAAAAATTATCAAATAATTTCTAAAAATTGTGAAATTTTTTAGAGGTGTCACACGGCTTCCCTAGAACCAAGGAAGCATATTTCCAAGGGTTGAACACAAGATTCCCAACCAGGAGGTCATGACTTTGTCAATTGGAGGTTTAGGTTTTTGAATTCCATAATTCCTTTACAAGAATTATAGAAAAGTTCAAAAACTTCAAGATGCAAGAAAAGTTTTAATTTCTACTCATTTTCTTACATTTGAAACACACACCCTGATTTGGGATGTTACATAACGGTTGAGAATTGATTAGGAGGGAATTAGTGCCATCACATTACACTGACGTGTGGGCCAGGTGAAAGTTAATGGCCTCCATTTATAACCGGTTGAGTCACTGCCACATGGGCCCAAGACCATTAAACCACACCTGATCCACCGCATGGACCACTGCACAGTGCGCATGAACCAGAATTCCATGTACTGTTTTGTAGACCAACACTATGACATGTGTGTCCCACCTGTAAGCACATGGTCATTACGCCATTAGTTATGACCGAAATGCGCTTTCCATATTCGAAAAACGTAAAACTCAAGCGTTCAGGAGATAATACGCTTTCCACGTTTTGAAAACATTTTAGTTGAGAGCCGAGAGAGAATGCACTTTCCTTGTTAGGAAACGTATTTTCCAATTTCATTAGAATTTCTTGGCCGAACCAACTTAGAACATTAATAACTTTTGCTAGGAAACTCCAAATGAGTTGATATTTGTCTCTAAATTTGTCTAAAATCAAGATCTACCTATCTATATTATAATTTTTCAATTTGGAATTTATTTGAATCTCTTTGAATTTTATTTGAATTTGGCTCCTTTTCGCGTATAGATTTCGACAACTCCGAGGAAACTGAATTATTTGAAGAATCACATTCTAACGCCATTTAAGAATGACAACTAAATAAGCAAGGCAAGTTACATCCTTTGATCATGTTTGAATCCTAATATTTTTAAATTATTTAAATTCTGTTTTAAATTATTATTGCATGCGTATTTCTATTCAATGTAATTTAAATACCTGTTTTTAAATTATAGTTATGCCTAAATCCTTTGTACTTCCAATCTCGACATTAAAATAAACCTACCTTGACACCTTACATGAAAATCTAGTTGATACAATAGTATGAGCTAGAATATGTTGAAAAACTTTATGCCTAGTCATGCTTAGACTAAAAATATTGAATTTAGGGGAATTTAGCTAAATGGTCAAATATGATTTAATTGAGCCTATGGTATTGCTTCACCTTGCTTAATAAAATATTGATCAGAGGAGAAGGACTTCGCAACTGCTGAAGATCTCGACGACTAGGCCACTACCCAGTCGATTGCTTGTGACGGATTAGTTGGGCTCCACTACTTTCTCTTCGTCTTCCGCTGTGTTCATCATTGTCGGCTCGTAAGCCTTTCTAGTAATAAAACTCTATTTATTATTAAATGCGTGATATGGATTGTTATCATTTTGTTTAACTATGTACAGTAGCTACTGATCACGGGACTAGTGTGGAATACATAGAGGATTTAGGAGTGTTAATCCCGGTTCCTTACATCACATCGCTGCGCAAAGCTGACTCATCGGGTCACGTCGCTGCGCAAAGCTAACTCGTCAGGTCACGTCACTACGCAAAGCTGACTACATCACGTCGCTGTGCAAAGCTAACTCGTCGGGTCATGTCGCTGCGCAAAGCTGACTCGTCGGGTCACGTCGCTCCGCAAAGTAAGGGGGAGTGAAGGCATAGAAAGAGGGTGGTGTGGGGTGTCTCGATGCAGAATTGTACACATGGTCGTGGTTTTCATGCAAAAAAGAGATATCGAAACACGAGACTAGCATAATAATAGTTGTACAGAAATTAATATTTACATGGCATGACTGATATTTGGAGGAACAAATATCTAGTGGCGCTCTCTTGGGCGCACTCACAGCAGTCGCTTCGCCTCGCCGAGGATGGTCCGAGTATGTTAGAGGATCAGGCTGCCTTACTACCCGACCGGTGCAAGTAGCCTGAGGTGGTGTCGTGAGGGGGGGGGCGTCCTACATCGGTTGGGTCAGTCCCAGCACACCGTGCAGCTGAGAAGCCTCCACAGAGAACTGGGTGTCATGCTGGTCCATGAAGAAGTCCCCGATGTGTGCCTCGTCGTGCGACAATGAATCGTCCTCCCAAGCCGGTGGTTGATCTGTGAAGCATTACGTTACGTACGTAATCATGGCAAAAACCACGAAAAAGGACGTTACGCAAGCAAGCAAGGTGGTCATACCTGGTGGCCCAAAGGCGTGCCCCGACGACTCCGCGTACTCCTTCCTGGCGTACGGGTGGAGCTCAGGACCTGCAAGAGAAGATTGATGTTAGTAACTAGTGAGGTTCGAAATAAAGAAGAATTACGTTACACACGTAATCATGGTGAAAACCAAGAAAAGGACGTTACGCAAGAAAGTAAGATGGTCATACCTGGTGGCACGAAGCCATGCCCCGATGACTCCGTGTACTCTTGCCCCGCGTGTCGGTGGAGCACAGGACCTGCAAGAGAAGATTGCCGTTAGTAACTTGTGCGATTTGAAATAAAGAAGCGGAAGTGAATGTCTCATGCTCACCTCCAAAATGTCCCGGATGCTCCCACCACGGTGCCACGACAACACGCGCCGTGGCCGTGAACCACCTCGGCTGACCCCTCGTCCTCACACTGGTCAGTCCACCAGGTCCCTCGGTGTGCGACAAGTTGCGATCTGGATGCCTCGTCTCGCGGCCTCCATGATCCGCTACAGACCCCTATGGTGTCCCCTAGCGTCATCTGTTGCGTGGAGGCAGCCAACTCGAGAACCTCCCAGTGTAGATCCGTCTGCACAAGTAATGAACAAGTTGGAAACCTAAATCTGGCAAATTAAATATGAATTAAGGACCGTTCAATACGTACGGAGCGGTGGAAAGCGGAGTCCGGGTGGGTGGGGTATGTGTCGGACGTCGCAGCCTTGTGTCATCGTGGGTCGACCACGACCCGGACGCAGCAAAGCCTCGTTCGACTAGCGTACCACTCCATGTACTCCTCGTACGTCTTGAGGTCGTAGGGAGCATCCGTACACTGGATGAGGTCGCCATACGTGCCGCTCCAAGCCTCAACCCAAGAGGACATCTTGTCTAACTAGGACATCGTGCCACGTACTCCCTTCCTAGTGTACCTGTGGATGGCAAGACAATTATTTGGTCGGCACGTAACACACATTGTACGAAAGAAGTAAAGCGTGAACTTACACGTGGACGTGCGCTGGCACCCGCGTCCCCCCTAAGGGGCTGGGACCTCCTGTCACAGATCAAACTGGCGCATGACCCGCTGCACCTGGTACTCCTCCATGAAGACATCATGCACCAAGGCCCTCCGCGTGTACTAGTACATGTAGTCTCACGTGCATAGGAACGACAGTCCTTCGGGCACACACGCGTTCACCCTCTCCTGAGTGTACGGTGTTCAGATGACGCGGTCATCCGTCAGCTGATCGAACATCGCAACGTACTTCGGGTAGGACCCCTGTGAAGTGATCAGCGTGTAGGTGACCTGTGGAATAGAACACTAGAAACTTAGCACACGAAATTGTGATTACAATACGAAAAATAATAAATGATCATGAAACTAACTCGTCGGCTGCACCACACCGTGCCCATGGTCGGCCAGTCCACGTCGTCGTCCTGGGCGTACAAGCTAACCGCGTATGTTCCCAAGTCCAGTTGTGGTCGTCCAATCTGGAAGCGCTCGAAGGACCACAGCTGCAGAAGTAGCGGACATCCGGAGAGGATGGAGCTGTCCTGGGCACAATGGCACATGTCGCACAGTGTGCGGTACATCGCGCACAACACGGTTGGACCCCAAGCGTAGGGCTGGATATCGGCCACCAGCAAGTCCACCAGCTCATGTGCGTACTAGACATAGTGCTTATCGACGTTGTCGCCGTGGGACCCCAGGAACATGACCCATCCAAACAGCCACAACAGGTAGGCCTCAAAGTGCCTCTTAACAATGACGTCCCTTGCGTTCTCCGCCATACGTTCGGGCTGCAAGAAGACATGTACACGTCAACAAGGTTCACATATGAATTGATACAAGAGGACAATAGTTACGAAGACTTACGTAGAACTGACAGATCCACCTTAACATCATCGGCCTGTGCGGTCTGCTGAACTCCGTGTACCCGCTGCCCGGTGGCACCACATCGTGGAACCTCGCTAGGAGGTCCGTGCGCCACGTGGCCGGGATGTTGTACGCCGCCATAGGGAAGCCAATGCGGGGCAACCCGGTCAGGAAGGTGACGTCTTGAAGGATCGGTGCCATCTCCCCGCACGGAAGGTGGAGCGTGTGTGTCTTTGGCCTCCAGCGGTCAACCAGCGCCGTCAGTAGGGCCCGGTCGTATGAAAAACGTCTAGACGTATGACCAGGACCATGGTCCTGGTCATCCTCCCATGTCGTCTCCACCATCCTCGCTAGTGGAAGGAGGCCTGTCGCTCTCAACCTGCGTCGAAACGATTAAGAACAAACATGACTGCACGCAAAGTAGTCAGACTGCGATTGAGTGCATGAAGGTCAGAACTACACGTACCTCAGAACCCAGTCTGGGTGCAGCCTCCATGCCCTGATGGGCATGTGTAGCCGCAACGCGCCAAGCTCAATCGGTGCCTCGCCCTCTGGGGGAGCATGGTACCGAGGCGGCTACGGTGATGCGCGTCAATCACCAGGTCAAGCAACTCGTAGTGGCCTGCGTCCGTCATACCTACAAATTAAGTGCATGCATTGTAAAAACTACAAAACATGTACAAAAACCAAAATTCCTACTTTAAAAATAATTTTCGGCGTTAACAGAATAATTACCACACAAAAATGTAAACCAAATTTAGGTTACTCAGCAATTTAGATAGATTTGTAATAGGGTCTTCCAATTTAGAGGATATTTTTAAATATTTTCCAAGTGCAAATATAAACAATAAACAATGTTCTTCCTATTTTCCTAGTTTCGTAGTTTAAAATTAATTTTTGATATTAACAATATAATTACCATGCACAAATGGGAAGCTAAATAAAGCTGGGATTATTTTTTACATATTTCTAAAAGGCTCCTTCCTATTTCTGTTGATTTATCCTAAATCGTTCGACTACTGTAACATTCATAACATGTGTATGACGAACTACACTATACACAGCTCAAGTAATATAGTACATAATTTGACTGCAATTATATAATCTACTAAATTCTACTCGCTATTCTACTTAATTCTATGTCGCTATTCTACTGAATTCTATGTACTTAATTCAACTTTATTCCACTCGCTACAGCTCAAATGATGTACTTAATTCTACATAATTTGACAAAATGTATAAATTTGCAAAAAAATGTACCTCCAAGATGGTCGGCCGACTGGATCTAATGCTCTGGCAATCTCTCTCCTCCGTGATGAACTAGCAGAGCTTCGCTACCTTTATTCTCTCTCTCTCTCTCTCTCCTCTCTTTTGTTTTTTTTTCTGGAATTAAAATGAGTTTTGGAGGAATTTTTTGGGGATTTTATAGATGGGCATCCTATCGCCAGTTCAACTGGCGACAGAAAGCTATCGCCAGTTCAACTGGCAACAGGTAGACTGTTCACTTCATGTCGCCAGTTGAACTGGCAAAGTTGCAAAAAATTATACCTGCAAGATGGCCAGCCGACCGGATCTGATGCTCTGTCAATCTCTCTCCTCCGCGACAAACTAGCAGAGCTTCGCTACCTTTCTTCTCTCCCTCTCCTCCTCTCTTTTGTTTTTTTTCTGAAATTAAAATGAGTTTTGGAGGATTTTTGGGGATTTTATAGATGGCATCCTATCGTCAGTTCAACTGGCGACAGGTAGCTAGACTGGCGATAGTGGGTCAACAGGGTCCCTGTCGCCATCGCCAGTTGAACTGGCGACAGGGAACTATTTTTGTAATTTTTTGGGGCGACTATTTATTTTTGTAATTATCTTTTAAAATAATATTATTTTTAAAAAATTCAGCAGACGGGCACATCTCACTGGAGAGTGACGAACAGAGGGGCCCACCCGTCGGGGACTGTGGCAGCAAGGGGTGATGGGTGGCTGGCATGTGGGGCCGGTCGAGCCTATGAAGATGAGCTGACCACGTGGAGGCCATGGCCCGGAAGGTGACAGAAAGAAAGAAACATCGTCAGCTTAAGCTAGGAGAGAGATGGGGGTTGACAAGGCATGCTCATGTGTTCCATACTAACATGCACACGATGAGTTTTTGGTACATTTGATACCGTTGACGCTCTAAATAGTAAAAATAACTCTTTCTCTAAAGTAATTGTAAAAATGGCACCATGGAACTGCCGGGGGACGACGTGTCGCCTTGTTTGTGCCCCTAGGGTCAGACACGCCACGTCCATGCCCCTGGGGCATGACACTGCCTCGTCTGTGCGCTTAAGGCACAGACAGGGCGAGTCTAGCCCCTAGGGACACGAACAAGGCTCAGCTGGCCGGGTGAAATGATCGAAAATTCATGAACAGTTATTTTTATACTATTTGAACACTATTTTTGAAATACTATTTGAAACACTACGTATACCTCTATGTAACACTTTAAAAAATTTGAGCCGATGGCACATTTTTTCGTCTTGGTTTTTTACCTCGCACTCGCAACTTCAACTGTATTATCACATGTACCAAAAAAATTCCAAATTTTTTTTCACATGAAATCACGATGCAGCACAGCACACATAGCTTCAAACTTGGGTGTCAACTGTCACCATCACCAACCTTCGCTACCCTCGGTGGCTCAGTGAGTCGATGAACGGTGGTGGTCTAGTGCCCGTGCTGCTAGGGTTAGGCTGCTGCCTACTTGCTTTCGTCGCCGTCGCAGTCTCACTCTCGCAAATTCGCACAAGAGTTGAAAGGTATGGTTACGGTATTATATGATCCACATGCCAAATATTTCACTTAGTTGGTTCATAGACAAACTTATCTAGTCTATTGTACAGTACAACATTAAAGAATGTTATGCATATTAAACAGACAAATTAACAAAGAGTGAAAAAAACAAGTAGAGCAATGAACACCTTCTCCGTCTCCAACCTTAACCCCGCAGCGCCGCTATAAGATCGAGGAGGCCGACTAGAGGGGGGTGAATAGACGGTTTCAAAAACTTCTTTGGCTAAAACCGATTTCTAATGCGGAATTGTAAATCAATTTGGTTTTGTACAATTAAAGCCTAAATCAACTAGTCTTTACTAAGTGCACCAACAACATAAAACTATTGAATGATAGCAATCATACAAAGACATGTAAGCAATTTAATACAAGGAATGTAAATTGCACAAAGTAAAACACAAGAGAACAAACCACAATGACACAACGATGTTTTACCATGGTGTTCGGAGACTTGCCGGTCTCCCCTAATCCACATTGAGGTAAGCCCAACCTAATTGGACCGGCTCCACAATTGAGCCAACACCTCCGAGGTAAGTCCAACCACTTGGACCGGCTCCAACACGAACCAACACCTCGATCCACTTGGGGTTGCTCTTCCTCCACTCCGGAGATGACGAGCGCCAAACCACTCACAACCGCCCGGGTCTTCTCACAACCTTCTTCTAGAGGATCACCGGCGCAACTCCTCCAAGATGTCTAGGTGTCGGCAAACACCAAGAGTAACAAGTCAGAGACGCTCACTTGAACGAATCAAGTGTCCAAGCTCAATGGATACACAATCCACTACATAATGCAACACATGCACTTAGGGTTTGCTCTTTAAGCTCACTAAGTGCAACACATGCACATAAGAGATGAGAGGGCTTGCTCTTTGCTCAAAGGAATCAATAGCACTGGCAATAACCTCAGCAAAACAACCTCCACAACTGGCCAAGGTGGGTATTTATAGCCCACACACAAAAACTAGCCGTTGGAAAGAGAATTCGCTAAAAATCAGCCAAGCCCGGTCTGACCGCCAACCAATGACCGGTCAGACCAGCCATGCTCCAACGGCTATAAAACTAGCCGTTGGACCATGTTCAGATTGACCGCCAACCAATGGCCGGTCAGTCCGCGCCATCCCGGTCAGACCGGCCAACACATAGCGTTCAAACCGCACAACAGAACAAAGAGTATTTCCAGAAAAACACCTTCTCTGAAAAAAGCTGACCGAGTCACTTGACCCGAAGGTCCAGTCAGACCGGCCAACACATGGCGGTCAGTCCGGCACCCAAAACCATAAAAACGCATTCTCTGGAAAAAAGCTGACCGAGACACTTGACCCGGAGGTCCGATCAGACCGGCCAACGCATGGCGGTCAAACTACCAAAACAAAGGAACCGACACACAGCCCGGTTAACCTCTCAATGGCTGGTCAGACCGCCCAAAAACCTGCGGTCTGTAGCGCCCTGGTCTTTGAGCCTTCTTGGAATTTCAAAATAAAAAGAACCATTTGGTTTTGATGAGAATTCAAAGCTGAACTAGAGATTTTAAAAATAACTTTAAAGGACTAAATCAAACTTCAACTAAATCAGTTCGGTTTCTTTTTGAGTTTGTTGGAGTTCTTCCTTTTCTTTGTTCGCTCCTTGCTCTCCTTCGACCCCGTTCTCTCTTTCTTCTTTGGACCACCTCCCTTCATCTGGATCTAAGGATCCAGACCTCCCTTCGTCTGGATCTGAGGGCCCAGACCTCCCTTGTGGTTCGGACCTCCCTCCCAGTTCAGACCACCCCCTCGGTTTGATTTTCTCTTGGGTCAAGACCACCCCCGAGGCGTTCTAGCTCGGGTTTGTGTTTCAAATGTTCTTGTTTTTGGAATTCAAAATTCGGGTTGATTTCCCCCTTTGTTTGAATTTCCCTGTGTCCATTTGAACCTCATCTGAACTTCCCTCGTGTCCGTTCAGACCTCCCGCTCGATCCTAACCTTCTGCTCTTGTGGACCGTTTGATCCATGTTGGACGACCCGATCTTGTTGGCACATTCGGCTGGTCCGAATGTCCCAATCGCTTTGCTCCGTTCGATCGGAATCCGATGGCTCCCGCTCCTCTGTGCCTTATCCTCGCTGTCGCTCCCCTCCTTTGATTCCATCTTGACCGTCAGGACCTCCCTCAAGTTCATCCTGGCCATCAAGATCTCTTTTGATTCCATCTTGACCGTCAGGACCTCCCTCGAGTTCATCCTGGCCGTCAAGATCTCCTTTGATTTCATCTTGACCGTCAGGACCTCCCTCGGGTTCATCCTGGCCGTCAAGATCTCCTTTGCTTCCATCTTGACCGTCGGGACCTCCCTCGAGTTCATCCTGGCCGTCAAGACCTCCCTTTCCTTTCATCTGAACCGTTCAAGATCTCCCTTGATTCATCTGAACCGTTCAAGACCTCCTTTGAATTCATCTTGACTGTTGAGACCTCCTTTGATCTCATCTTAACCGTCAAGACCTCCCCTTGTTTCATCTCCTCCGTTGGATCCCCCTTTTCGTTGATCTCCCTTTTCCTTCGCGTGGTCCGATCCAGCGTCCGCGCCTTTTCTCTCTCGAGAAGCGTCCGATTGAGCTTGGGCGGTTTGATGGAGATAAACGTTCGGGCGGTCCGAACGTTCCTATTGCCCTGGTCCACCCGATCAAAATCGGACGGCTCTGCTTCGTCGCGCCTTTTTTCTTGTCCTTTGGACCTCCTCGTCCTCTGGACCTTCGCGTGGTTTTTTTTTCCAAAGACCACCCTCTGTGGGTCTTCTTGCAAAGACCACCCTATCGCGACCTCCTCCTTTTGTCGTTTAGCCGTGACCTCCCTCTGAGGCCGCGACCTCCTCTTTTGTCCTTTAGCCGCGATCTCCCCTTGAGGCCGCGACCTTCTCCTTTTGTCGTTTAGCCGCGACCTCCCTCTGAGGCTGTGACCTCCTCCTTTTGTCGTTTAGCCGCGACCTCCCTCTGAGGCCGCGACCTCCTCCTTTTGTCGTTTTGCCGCGACCTCTCTCTGAGGCCGCGACCTCCTCTTTTTGTCATTTTGCCGTGACCTCCTTTGGTCGGGACCACCCTCTGGTCTTTTTGCAAAGACCACCCTCTGGTCAAGACCACCCCTTGTGGTCACGGCCTCTGGTCTTTTTGCAAAGACCACCTCTACGGGTCAGGACCTCCCTTGACCTCTGCGGGACCTCCTCAAGGTCTTCGCAGGACCTCCCATCTGAGCTTTGACTGGTCCCACTTACCAGTCCCGCTCACTTTCTTTTTCCCTCCGACCGTAGCTCGAACGCTACAGAAGTCTTCGTGCATTTAATGCCAGTTGTGTCGCATTAAATGCTACCACTTTTTGCAGCACCCGTTCCTTCTCTTGTCTCCTCCTTTACCTGCTCTCGTCTCCTCCTTCACCAACTTGTGAACTCACGTGCCTTTGGAACTCCTAGCAGCTCTGGCTATATAAGCTTGAGCAGCTCTCTACCTTTACCTTCTTCCTCATTTCAGCTCTCTCGTTCTTCCGACCAGTTCTTGGACCTCCCTCCAAATTGTCAGATCTTCCTCGACCAGCTCCTTCGACCTCCTCTTGACCGTCGAAGCCTCTCTGTTAGTTTTTATTTTGGTGTTCTTTGGAGTTCTTTTGGATCTTGCTTGAGCTTTGTTTGAGTTTGCTTTGTTTTCTCGTGTAGATTGCGACGACGTTGAGGAGCTCGAGCTCTCTGAAGAAGAAGACACTCAAGCCTTCGAGCAAGTCAAGTTACACCCTTGACCATGTTGCTCCCAGTATTTCAAATTATCTATGTTATGTTTCAAGTATTACTGCATGCTTATTTTAATTCAAGTATTTCAATCCCTGTTCTAACTTTGTAGTTACTCCTAATTCCCTTGTACAACCAATCATGATTATTGAATTGATCACCCCTTGTTGCCGTAGTAAAAGCTAGTTGGTACACTAGTATGAACTAGTAGGTATTGCAAAACTTGATGCTTAGTCATGCTTAGACCAAAGTCTTGATTTAGGAGTTTTACTGCCAAAAGACCAATGTTGTCTAAATGTTTTAATCCATGACATTGGGTTGTCGTGGTAGTTCGCAAATGTTTTTGAAAAGCAAAGTAAAGGAAAATGGACTTGGACTTGGGCGGCACTGGTTGTTTGGTTGGTGCATGTTAATGCACGGGAATCGTGTCATCCAATCCCAGTGCTGAGGTAGTCGCCCAAGTCAATTAAGGACCGGTCTCAAAGCGATAACTTGCTATGCCTCACCGTGCAACCACATGTCCTGAGTATGGGTAGGGGACCTGGCTGACTAATTTGCAAAGTGTCGATCCTACTAATGCAGTGGGTAGTCTTTTTTGACCGGTCTTTTATGACCTATGAGTCCCGCCTGGCGCAAGAGGGGGCCCTCGATCTCTGCGGGTTTCTATCCGCGGGGTGGACAAAACCTTAGCGAGGGTGGATTGCGGTGGAATGATGCACTACAAAGGCCTTGTCACGAGCTCTAGACCACTTACCTTCAGAAGTGAGTAGTTGCATCAATGGTTGCCAAACAAACTAGAGAAGTCGTGTCATGTGGGTAAAGCTGTACACCTCTGCAGAGCGTAAAACTATTCGAATAGTCGTGTCCGCAGTCATGGACGTGCTAGCAGGCCTCTCGAAGTTAGATGTTGGTTTTGTTTTCAAAAGGGCTTTGTTAAACTGTTTTGGATCTCTATCCAAATGGGTTTCGGGCAGGGAGTCTTGCGATAGGAGAGTATCATTCACCACTTGTTGAGCTATTAACACATGACACACTCATGCTACTAGTCACGACTCTTCTTAATAGTACGGCAACCTATACTAGCAATCCAGTCTTCCAACCAAACACCAAGACCGGTAAAAGACTAGAAACACATCATTGTCCCTAGCTAGTCATACCTTTTCCTTACACATTCACTTGAAGCTTGATGACGTACATCTTCACTTCAAGACCGAGTAATTAACTTGAATATGCATCAACCCATGATGCACTCTTTCACTTGACCTCCATCAATACATAATGGGTCTTGTCTTGACTTGATGATCAACTCATGATCATCTCCTCATCGAGATCTTGATACGCATCAACACATAGTGCATCATTTATTCCGAGCTCTTTACTTCAATATCATCAACGCATGATGTAGGATCAAGGATAACCGACTAGAGGGGGTGAATAGGAGGTTTTCAAACTTTTTAACAATTTAACAATTTAAGCCAATTAATAACTTAGTCTAAACAAGTTACACTTCTAGCTAAGCAATTCAATCACAATAAAAGAGCTAGAAATGTAAATGTGGAAATAGTAAAGACTAGGAATAACCACAATGAGATAAAGATGTTTTCCCGTGGTATCGAAGACTTGCCACTCTTCACTAGTCCACGTTGAGGAAGCTTGACAACTCAAGCCGGCTCCACGAATTAAGCCTTCCCTCGATCACTATGGTTGTTCTTTCTTCGCTCCAGAGATGGCGAACACCAAACCACTCACAAGATTGCACCGGGCCTCTTCACAATCTTCTTGAAGAGATCACCGTGCTCCACCGCCAAGGCCGTCTAGAAGTTTGGCAAAACTCCAAGAGTAACAAATCAAGACCTTCGCTTGACGGCGCTCAAGTGCAATAGGATTAAGTAGGATGATTGGATGCACTTGAATGAACTCAACTACCTCACAATGAATACTCTGACATAGCTATTGGAATTTCCCGTTCGGTACGACCGCCAACCAAAGTGCGGTTCAACCGCATCGCCCAGTCATACCGCATTGAGGAGCGGTACAACCGATCATAGGGTTTCCAAATCCGCTGAAATTACATGCTCTCTGCAAAATATGTACCGCCTCAGGAAAATCGGTATAACCGCAGCGCGGTTCAACTGTTTCACAAACGCAGTACAACCGATTATCAAAGAGAGCTTCGAGTCGAAATTACATCAGTTCTAGTTTTATCAAACCGCCAACTAGAAATCGGAACGACCGCAATGCGGTAGTACCGCTCGAACAGCTGGTCGTACCGCATTAGCGCTCAGTTGGCAGGACCAGTCAAAATCTGGTAGTACCGCCAAGTATAGTGCGGTCATACCGCTTCAAGCGGTACAACCGCCCGTTTAACTTCGGTACGACCGATTTCCGACAAAAGCACTTAGAGCTTTCAAATTCAAATTCAAATGCATGCATGATCCTAAATTGATCCATATGGCACAAGAACATGCTATCAAGCTACTAGACATGATCCCTCTTAATAGTACGGTATTTAACCTATAATCCAGTCTTCCAACCAATTCTCCTAAGACCGGTAAAACATAAAAAATGATCCTAGACAATTTGTACCTTGACTTTAAGTCATGTAGATCTTCATGTTGTCCTTTAGCATACATCTTTACGTCATCAAGTTCACCAATGTGACTTAACCTTGTAAATACTCAATAAACACATTAATCTCATATTCACATACTATCATTAATTACCAAAACAATTTTTAGGGGCCTAGATGCTTTCAATCTCCCCCTTTTTGGTAATTGATGACAACACAACTAATATGTGAGAGAATGATTGTTTTGAATATACTATGAGTGTATATTCTGTAGGACCGGAAAGGCGACTAGAGGGGGGTGAATAGGAGCACTATCGATTTTTCACTTTGATCGGATTCAAACATGATATTGACTCCAATAGCTATGAGAACTATGAAGATCAATATATAAAAGCATAGCGAAAGTCTTGAATTGAATCCCCTTCAAATCCCCAAAAGAAACGATCAAAAACACAAAAATCAGCCTAATAAACAGTGCTGATGAACAGTACCGACCGAACCGGATGAACAGTGCCGGTCATTCCGATTTTCGGTACAACCGGATGAACATTGCCGGTCGTTCCGCATGAACAGTAAAATCAGACGAATGAATAGTAAACAGCCTGAAAACGAAAACAAAAATTGACGTAACTTTTGATCCGTAACTCCAAACTTCACGAAACTTGAAACACACCTTCCTGAGGATGTCAGGAACCTATTCCAAGTGACGATCGAGAAGATCCACGTCAAAGTTTTGATCTTTTTCCATTTTGCCGAAGGAGGGTTCAAAACCGAGCAAAAACGTAAAACTTGATCCAAAACTTGCTCGTGGGTGGATGATGATCAAGATGACCTTAGATGGGTTTCCACATATCCCAGCAAGTAAGATCAAGAAGAAAAACCAAGCAAAAACTCGCGGATCAAAGAAAGCCCCAAAATCATCAAATAGAGAGGATGAACGCAAAGAGACTCATCTTGTGTAACCATGGATGGATTGATTGGAGATGAAAGATTGTTTACAGCCACTCCATCTAGGAGGACAAAGCTCTCTCCAAGAGCACACACTCAATCCAACTCTAGAAACCCTAGCCTCTCATCCTTTCTTCCCCAAAACCCTAAACACACAATAGGGCTCTCAAAATGGCCAAAGGGTCTATAGTGCAACCAGCACTTAGCCCTTATATAGTGGAGGCTAGATCCTCTGAGAATATTCCATTAGGGCACCTATTAAACCCTAACACACAATGGGTTAACACACGACGCATCTCAAAGCTACTGTCTTCATCATCGATTGACCTAAACCGCTTCACCATATGCCGACCAGCGCCATGGTTTAGCCAAAGGTCACCAAGGTGGTATTTGGTGAAATTACCAAAATACCCCTTCTCAATCCTTCTCCAAAAGACCGAGTCCACAGATCGTGAAGCAATCCCATGCTTCGCCACGTGTAGGTTGATCAACGGCTCCATGTCGTCAAGTCTCTCCCGTCCGGATCCCACCGGCACCACTGAGCACTTGCAACGACTCCGCGCCACCGGATCCAACCGATCGCCGAATCGCCTGCTTCGGTCACCCTTGTCCATCTGCGCCCGCTTGAGTCCTCGACGACCTCACCCGACATCCTTAATCGTTCTGGACCTCAGCTCTCCAAGCTTAGTCCCGATCCACCTCGCCGCTGACCGTCATAGACCTGCAAGCCACCTGCACAGCAATAGACCAAGAAACCATTTTCGGGAACAAGTTCTTCACAACTTGACCCACGTTAGCCAAAACATGCATCATGCAACACATATGCACTGATGAACATGAACTTGACCAAACCCAAAATCAATTCTCCAATTGAAACAACATTTAGCTTAATTCATTCCAAAAATGGTACTACCGCCACACATTCCCCGGTATTACCGCCATATGGTCATACCGCTCAAAGCACTGCGGTCATACCGCCACTCGAAGAATCCCAAAATCTCCAAAAACAACTCCTCTGGAAAATCCATACCGCACACATGCGGTCATTCCGCCATCAAGATTACTCAAAAGCAAAGCACTAGTACTACCGCTCGGAGAAAATCCACACTCCAAAGACACCTTCTTTGGAAAATCGCAACCGCTAACTAAAATACGGTGTTATTCAAGATCGCGTATTACATCCACTATCCTCACGGTACTACCGCTCCACTTAAACGCTCAAAAGCCCTCAAACCAACTGGGTCGTTCGATTTCGATCGAGCATACAAGAAAACCAACGCGTTAAGGACTCGCGGTATATCAAGAACTCACAAGCGGTCATATCAAGACACCAGAGTACCGCAGCGGCTTCAACGCCGGTACTACCGATTTTCTGACACTTCTTTGAAAACTCCAGATTTCAACAAACTTTCAAAGCAATTGCCAATTGTCTCATCACCTAAGATCATGAGTCATGTCCACATGACATCCACAATGTCCTCATGACATCCACATATTCTTTTGATGACTTAACAACAAAATAATTCTTGCAATTTGCTTAAAAGAGTTTAGAGAATTATTTTCCTATTAAATCCAATTTAAGGAAAGCTCCCCCTAAACATGTGCATATAAATGATAGAAAATCTTCGCAAACACATGTAGAGATTTTTGAAATTTTGGCGGAGTTTCTTTAGCATGTTTAAACTTGAGGGAAATGCAATATTGAGATATGACAATAATTGAGATTGCATTTCAAGAGAATAACATAAGCATAAACATAATTCAACAAGTTCAACATGATAAGCAACAAAGTTATAAACTATTGCAAGCACGAGTGTTCAACAATAAAAAACACAATCATATTACAAAACACATAAGTCCATATACGGTAATAGTAGCAAAAGACTTTGCTCCCCCTAAATCTTTGACTTCTCATTCTCACTTCTCCTCCTTTGGCATCAAAATACCAAAAACATCTCAGACGACGGGGTCCTGAGGAGAAGGATCCTGAGAAGCAGGATCCTGAGTAGTTGAGTCCTGAGCTGGAGCTAGAGCGGGATCCTGAGGCTCTGGAACTGAGGCTAGAGGAGCTTAGTCCTAAGAAGCTGTGGCCTGATCTGGAGGAGGAACTGGTGTCGGATCCTAAGGCGCTGAATCAATAGGAGCTGGATCCTGAGCCACTAACTCTGTAGCTAGTGCGGGAGGAGCTGAGACCGGAGCTGGAGCTCAGGCTGGAGCAACAGGGGCTGGAGCTGGGGCCACTGGAGGAACAGCAGAAGATGTAGATGCTCCTGAAGGTGGAGGAGGACAATGAGTGTATCGCTGAGGAGTCCTCAATATATGCTCTAAATCATTAATGCTTTCCATCATAGCAGCCATCCTGTTATGAACCTCATTCTGAAAATCATTCTGAACTAACTCCATGTCAGCTAGCCTGTCGAGGGTCTCATGCTGAAACTCTATCTGAGCAGTCTTCATTTCTTGCAGCGTGCTAAGAATCGTATGCTGATTTTTAAGAAGCTGTGCAAGGGTACCTTCAGCAGGAGCAGCACCAACAACAGGAATAGCATCAGCAACGGCATCATCCTCATTACCACGACGAGGAGAAATACCGTCTTGTGGCTTGTAAGACTTATGAACTGATCCCAATCCACCATGATACTCAATTTTCTTGTTAATTAATGCCATGATGTATGGTGCATAGTAAATCCTCTTAATCCTATCATTCTTAGAAGATACTATGCCCTGAAGAATCACATCCACAATATCAAACTTTATCTCCTTCATAATATGATCAATAATGTTCCAAGCATGTCCCCTGACTGCATCAAAATTACCACTCTTGGGGTAAAAAGTATGATTGATAATTCTGTTAACCATGCTTAGTAAGGGCTTAAGTCCAGTAATTGTTTCAAGCTTATACCTGACAGAGGAATCATAATAGTCAGCCCAAGCGGGAGGCAATAAAGCAGGACTGTCAAAGATCTTCTTCCAAGTGCTGGACTGAATCCTCAAAATTCGCTCAAATTCCTCCTTGGTGCTTTCCAAATTTCTGGTAACTGATATCCATCTAAATGAGTTCAAGTCTGGAGAGACATGCACTGTGGCATAAAATTGCCTGATCAACTCATCATCATAATTCTGCTTCAGTGCTACCAGGTCATGAAGACCAACTCGATGAAATAGCTGGTAAACACCACTGAAGTTATCCAAAGAGTTTATGTGAGACCACTTAATCCACTTGTGATCTACAAACTTTCTGTGATGTCCATATAGCTGCTCATACACTTGTTCTTGAAAAACAGCATGGAATCTTGGATTAACTGAGTCTGATTTGAAGGTATACTGATTTACATGACGCTTGAGAGCATAGTCATCAGGCGTAAGAAGTCTCAAATCAGTTGGAGGCTCTAGAGGCTCTCCCAAATCATTATCTGTGCCAGCCTGTTCTGACTCGGTTTCAGAATCATCATCATCTTCTTCTTCGCTTTCTTCAGTTTCAGGTTCGGGAGCTGGCCTTTTGCCCTTGCCATGCGCAACCTTCTGTCGAACTGATCTTGTTTGTTGAGTTGGAGTTGCAGGTTGAGTTCGTTGAGGAGGTTGAGCTGGAGTCACAGAGGATTGAGGTCAAGATTGCCCTCTAGGAGGTCCATGCGACTTTTGAGTGAAAATACGAGTCCTAGGCATCTTCACAAGGATAGGATAGGTTAAAACAACTTCAAAGAATCAATCAAAATAGAATTAAGTGAAAAAGAAATGAACTTTCTATTTTCAGTCAGGATAATCGGTCATACCGCCGTTATGAGGCCGGTACGACCGCACTGCGGTTGAACCGCGCTCAAGAACCGGTTGTACCGATTGTCCTGACCGAGTTCTAGGTTAAGCAAAAATTTGGATTTTTGATGATTTTTCATGGAGTGAATCCATGATTTGGATGCGCAAACATCACTAGACATCAATTTGTTACTTTTGCCCAACTAGAAACACAGAGATCATCCACATTTTCAATTAACCCTAAAATGATACATAGGGTTCCAATAGCGGTAAAAACACGAATCAAAAGAGGTTTTACCTTAAGGAATAGAGGAGGTGAACCCTAGAGATGCAAGGATCAGCAAAGGAACGAAGAAACGCTGAAGATTTGAGAGGATTTGAGTGGAGATTTTGAGGAGTGCTCGGGCTGGAGAGAGAAGCGGTCGAGCGAACTGAAGCGGTGCGGTTTCGGTTGAACCGACGCGGAGAGGTTAAGTCTCGGGCAAACAGTAATCGCAGGGAGTTACCGCCCTCTCACAAACCGACGCGGTCAAACCGCCAAAAGACTGCCGGTAGAATCGCACTGCGGTCATACCGCTGTTATAACGCCGGTCGTACTGCAAAGCGGTCGTACCACGCATAACACGCCGGTTGATCCGATCATCCTGGAGCTTCAAAGAACAGCTCTGGATTTTCTTTGGAATTGAGAATATTTGAAAATGATCCTTAGTTTTGCACTCAAATAAATATCATTAAGGATCATTATGCATAGAATAAACTAATGTCTATATAAGAACATAATTTTTATGATCATAGTTATCTTTAATAAAAGTTTTGAAAAATACTTTCATAAAATAGTCAAATAACATCAAATGAAGCACAATACATGAGGCAAGAGTTCAAACAACATTTGAATAGTCTATGACATTTAACTCATTCCTCAATTTGCAAAAGCGGCCTTCATCTAATGGTTTGGTGAAAATATCCACTAATTGGTCTTCGGTTCTTATGTGGCTAATTTTAATATCTCCCTTTCTCACATGATCTCTCAAGAAATGGTGGCGAATATCTATATGCTTGGTTCTTAAGTGTTGAACAGGGTTATTAGCAATTTTCACCGCACTATCATTGTCACACAAATGAGGTATTTTATCAAATTTAATTCCATAATCCATCAATGTTTGCCTCAT
This sequence comes from Phyllostachys edulis, assembly GCA_036346405.1. Lineage (NCBI taxonomy): Eukaryota > Viridiplantae > Streptophyta > Magnoliopsida > Poales > Poaceae > Phyllostachys > Phyllostachys edulis. The sequence goes on from CM070567.1 coordinate 44,461,384, forward strand.
CCATAGCAATTGAGCACAACCTCCCGCGAAAACATATTCGGCTTTGGCGGTGGATAAAGCTACAGAGTTTTGTTTCTTGGATGACCATGATACTAAAGATCTTCCTAAGAATTGACAACTACCCGAAGTGCTTTTTCTATCCACTTTACAACCCGCATAATCGGAATCCGAATATCCAATTAAATCAAATTTAGCACCTTTCGGGAACCAAAGGCTAATGTTAGAGGAATGCTTTAAATATCTTAGTATTCTTTTAACGGCCATTAAATGACACTCTTTTGGAGTTGCTTAAAAACGTGCACACATGCAAACGCTAAACATGATATCGGGCCTAGATGCGGTAAGATAAAGCAAGCTACCAATCATAGACCTATAAAGCTTTAAATCTATCGATTTACCTCCCTCATTTAAGTCAAGATGACCGTTGGTTGCCATAGGAGTCTTGATGGGTTTTGCATCCTCCACGCCAAACTTCTTGATCAAATCTTTTGCATACTTGGTTTGGCTCACGAAGGTCCCATTTTTGAGTTGCTTGATTTGAAGTCCAAGGAAATAGCTCAATTCTCCAATCATGGACATTTCAAATTCCCTAGACATCATATCACCAAACTCTTCGCAAAAATCTTGATTAGTAGACCCAAAAATGATATCATCAACATAAATTTGACACACAAAGAAATCATCATCCGAGACTTTAGTAAATAAAGTTGAATCAATTTTCCCGATTTTGAATCCTTTTGAGACTAGAAAATCTCTAATGTGTTCATACCATGTTCTAGGAGCTTGTTTAAGACCATAGAGTGCCTTGGAGAGTTTATAGATATGATTTGGATTTTTAGGATCTTCAAAATCGGGAGGTTGTTCAACAAAGACAAGTTCGGGTATTTTACCATTTAAGAATGCACTTTTAACATCCATTTGAAATAATTTAATATCAAAGCTTGATGCAAAAGCAAGTAATATCTGAATTGACTCAAGCCTAGCTACGGGAGCAAAGGTTTCACCAAAATCCAAACCTTCAACTTGTGAATAACCTTGAGTGACCAATCTTGCTTTGTTTCTTACAACCAAACCATTTTCATCTTGCTTGTTCCTAAAGGCCTATTTCATACCAATGACGTTGTGTTCCTTGGGTCGATCCACCAATATCCAAACTTCATTTCGGGTGAAGTTATTGAGTTCTTCATGCATAACATTCACCCAATCCGGATTTTCAAGTGTTTCTTCTACATGCTTTGGCTCAATAGAAGAGACAAAAGAGTAATGTTCACAAAAAGAAGCAACACGAGAGCGAGTTTGGACACCCTTACTTACATCACCTAATATTTGGTCTATTGGATGATCCTTTGCAATTGCATTGTGAATTCTTGGTGGTAGGTTGGATGGTTGATCATCATTCTTATTGTCCTCTTCATCAATTTGAACTTAATTTGTGGAAGAGGTTGGAGGCTCAACTTGTGTGGAAGATGATGGATTATCTTCGGGCTTGATGTCACCTATTTGCATATACTCTATTACTTTTCTCAAAGCTTCATTACCTACATCATCCAAATTTTCATGCTCTTCTTGAGAGCCATTAGTTTCATCAAATTGCACATCGTGCCTTTCTTCAACTAAACCGGAGTTTTGGTTAAAAACACGATAAGCTTTGCTATTTGAAGAATAACTAAGCAAGAAACCAACATCACAACGACTTGTAAATTTTGAAAGACGAACACCCTTCTTCAAAATATAACATTTGCAACCAAATACACGAAAATAAGAGATGTTCGATTTTCTTCCTACAAGAAGTTCATAGGAAGTCTTTTTCAAAAGACGATGCAAATAAAGATGATTTATGGCATGATAAGCGGTGTTAATAGCTTCCGCCCAAAAGCTATCGGAAGTATTGTACTCATCAAGCATTGTCCTAGCCATTTTAATTAATGTACGATTTTTCCTTTCTACAACTCCATTTTGCTCCGGAGTGTAGGTTGTGGAAAGTTCGTGCTTTATGCCAAATTCATCACAAAAGTCTTCAACTTTAATATTCTTGAACTCGGTACCATTATCACTACGGATTTTCTTTATTTTGAAATCAAATTCATTTTGAGCCCTTTTAGCAAAACTTTTGAAAATACCGGAGGTTTCACTTTTATCATCTAGGAAGAATACCCATGTGTGTCTAGAGTAATCATCCACAATGACTAAACAATAGCTATTTCCCCCGATACTCTTATAGGTTGTTGGCCCAAACAAATCCATATGTAAGAGTTCCAATGGTCTAGAAGTTGACATGATACTCTTGGAAGGATGAGAATTAGCGACTTGTTTACCGGCTTGACAAGCACCACAAAGTCTATTCTTCTCAGACTTCACATCTTTCAAGCCAACAACTAAATCATGTTTGAAAAGCTTTTTGAGTTGAATCATTCCAACATGAGCTAGCCTTCTATGCCAAAGCCAACCCAATGAGGTTTTTGCAATCAAACAAGTTTTTAAACACGATTCATTTGAGCTAAAATCAACCAAATAAAGATTTCCAAATCTAAAGCCTTTGAAAACTAGAGAGCTATCTTTTGTATTTTAAATGGTTACACCTTCACAAGAGAATGAGCAAATTAATCCAAGATCACATATTTGAGCAACCGATAGCAAATTAAAGTTTAATGATTCTACTAGAGATATATTAGAAATGGAAAGGTCATTTGAGATAGCAATTTTACCCAATCCTATTACATTTCCTTTGCTATTATCGCCAAATGTGATCTTGTCTACTCCTTTTCCATTCTCGAATGTGGTGAACATCTTTCTATCACCAGTCATGTGTTGAGTGCATCCACTATCAAGCACCTAATGTTTTCCACTGGTTTTATAGTTCACATACAAAACAAGAATCAAGTTCTTTTAGGTACCCAAATTTGTTTGGGTCCTTGGAGGTTAGTAACCAAGGATTTAGGCACCCAAATAGTATTCTTTTTAGCGCCTAAAATTGAGGTGCCAACAAAACGAGCAACTACTTTACCATCCTTAGTTTTTCTAAGCATATAGCATGAATCATATATACCAAGAGATGGAATCTTACCCTTATGACAATTTTATTGCACATGTCCTATTTCCCGGCACTTATAGCAATACTTACCATTTTGCCTCACAAATCTTGTGGGTTTGTTTGTTGGCTTCTTACCTTTCTTAGGCACATACCCAAGACCTTCCTTATTAAATGAACACCTTTGCTCACTCAAAAGCTTGTCAAGAGTAGCCTTACCCTTGAAGCACATTTCCAAGCTTTTTCTTAGCTTGGTCACTTGTTCCTTTAACTCATTGTTCTCAACAATAAGCTTTGCATCATTATGCTCAACATTATCATGATTAACATTAATACTAGAGCAACATGGCAAAGCAATAGGATCATTACATGAAATAGATGCACTAGTTTTAGCAATTTCTATACTAGGCATATCATCAATAATATCACATGTAATTCCTACACTAGAACAAGACTTGCTTGAATATTCTTGGATAAGCAAGTCATGAGCTTCCTTTAGCCCCTTATAAGAATCTCTTAGAGAAATATGTTCTCTATTCAAGAACTTATATTTTGACTTTTCTTTTCCAAGATATTCATTTAAGTCATCAAGCATATCCATTAATTCATCATAAGTTGGTTCATTACTATCAATGGATTTTACCTTATTTCCTTTTGCCATGAGGCAAGTGGGAGTGGAGAATAGCGAAGGAGCTTCCTTGATGGCGATACCAACTAGTCCCTTCTTCTTAGGGGACTCATCCTCATCGGAGTCGGAGTCGGTTGACTCATCATTTGAATCCCACTCTCCAATGTGAGCTTCATTCTTGCCATCTTTGTGAAGCTTCTTGAAAAACTTCTTCTTGCCATTATACTCCTTCTTTTTGAATGACTTGCCCTTGTCATCCTTCTTTTCGGGGCAACGAAAAGCAATGTGCCCCTTCTCTTCACAATTATAGCATTGAATGTTGCTATAACGCTTCTTGTCACTTGAGGATTACACCTTCTTGTACTTGTCGAAGTTGTAGCTTCTATTGGGGCGTCTCTTCATGACCCTCTTCATTCTTCTGACAAGGAGTGCATACTCCTCATCGGATTCTTCTTCATCCTCATCATCACTTGATTCCGCTTTGGCTTAGAAAGCGGTAATCTTTTTCTTTGAGGAAGATGTCTCCAAGAGCTCTTTCTTGTCCTTTTTGAACAACTCATTTGTGATGAGATTGCCCAAAAGCCCCGTTGGTGTCATTCTTGGCAACTCGGGAGAGTTGAGAAATAGCGTCACTAATGTCTCATATTTGTCCGGAAGAGCCCTAAGAATCTTACGCACAATATCAACATCAAGAAGGTTAGTCCCAAGGCCTTTGAGCTCATTCACAATGTTGTTGAGTCTTGAATACATCTCATTGATGTTTTCATGAGGCAACATTATGAATGTCTCATATTTGATCCGAACCCTATGCAATTTGGCTTCTTTGACCGTGGATGTTCCCTCATGAATTTCCGAGAGGGTAGTCCAAATATCATGAGCATTTTCCAAGTTGCTCACTCTATTGAACTCATTCGCGTTCAAAGCGCCAAATAGAGTGTTCATAGCTTGGGCATCTAAATGAGTATTACGTGTCTCTTGATCCGTGGGAAGTAGTGGATTAAGAGGCATGACGTAACCCTCATTTACGATTTTCCAAATGTTTGGACTCATGGCCTTTAAATAAATTGACATTCTAATTTTCCAATAAGCATAATTAGAGCCATCAAACAAAGGAGCCCTTCCTACAGCAATTCCCTCACTAGCCATCATTTTCTCTCTTAGACGGTTAAGTCTAAATCAATGAGATACCAAGCTATGATACCACTTGTAGGATCAAGGATAACCGACTAGAGGAGGGTGAATAGGAGGTTTTTAAACTTTTTAACAATTTAACAATTTAAGCCAATTAATAACTTAGTCTAAACAAGTTACACTTCTAGCTAAACAATTCAATCACAATAAAAGAGCTAGAAATATAAATACAGAAATAGTAAACACTAGGAATAACCACAATGAGACAAAGATGTTTTTCCGTGGTATCGAAGACTTGCCGGTCTTCACTAGTCCACGTTGAGGAAGCTTGACAACTCAAGCCGGCTCCACGAATTAAGCCTTCCCTCGATCACTATGGTTGTTCTTTCTCCACTCCGGAGATGGCGAACACCAAAGCACTCACAAGCTTGCACCGAGCCTCTTCACAATCTTCTTGAAGAGATCACCGTGCTCCACCGCCAAGGCCGTCTAGGAGTTTGGCAAAACTCCAAGAGTAACAAATCAATACCTTCACTTGACGGCGCTCAAGTGCAATAGGATCAAGTAGGATGATTGGATGCACTTGAATGAACTCAACTACCTCACAATGAATGCACAAGGGAATTTTAGTGTTGAGTGAATGCTCAAGGCTCTCAAGGCTCTAAGGATGTTAAATGAACACTAGCAGCCTATCCTTGAGCAGTTGGGGGGTATTTATAATCCCCACCAACAAATATGACCATTGGGGACCAATTCTCCAACTTTCAGCGAAATCCGGTACGACCGGCAACTGAGTTGCAGTACGACCGGATTTGAGTCAGAGCACTGTAACGGCTAGAACAGAGGCATTTAATACTCTGACATAGCCGTTGGAATTTCCCATTCGGTACGACCGCCAACCAAAGTGCGGTTCAACCGCATCGCTCGGTCATACCACATTGAGGAGCGGTACAACCGATCATAGGGTTTCCAAATCCGCTGAAATTACATGCTCTCTGCAAAATACGTACCGCCTCAAGAAAATCGGTACAACCACAGCGAGGTTCAACCGTTTCACAAACGCGGTACAACCGATTATCAAAGAGAGCTCTGAGTCGAAATTACATCGGTTCTGGTTTTATCAAACCGCCAACTAGAAATCGGAACGGTCGCAATGCAGTAGTACCACTCGAAGAGCCGGTCGTACCGCATTAGCGCTCAATTGGTAGGACCAGTCAAAATCCGGTAGTACCGCCAAGTATAGTCCGGTCATACCGCTTCAAGCGGTACAACCGCCCGTTTAACTTCGGTACGACCGATTTCCGACAAAAGCACTTAGAGCTTTCAAATTCAAATTCAAATGCATGCATGATCCTAAATTGATCCATATGGCACAAGAACATGCTATCAAGCTACTAGACATGATCCCTCTTAATAGTACGGCATTTAACCTATAATCCGGTCTTCCAATCAATTCTCCTAAGACCGGTAAAACATAAAAAAGAATCCTAGACTACTTGTACCTTGACTTTAAGCCATGTTGATCTTCATGTTGTCCTTTAGCATACATCTTTACGTCATCAAGTTCACCAATGGGACTTAACCTTGTAAATACTCAATAAACACGTTAATCTCATATTCATATATTATCATTAATTACCAAAACAATTTTTAGGGGCCTAGATGCTTTCACATGATGATCTTCTACACTTCAGGATCTTGGCTTGAACATCATCAACACATGATGATTTTCTTCATCCCAAGTCTTGACTTGATGACTATCAACTCATGATGTCATCCAAAGTCTTCATCATCATGGAGCATAACCTATTTATCCAACTCATGAAAAATATTAATTCCATATGACGCTTGTCATTAATTACCAAAATATACCATTAACTCATAATAGCGGGTCTAGATTCTTCAATCTCCTCCTTTTAGTGATTGATGTCAATCCTCTTGCAAATAATTGAAATTGAATTAACATGAGTATATATCAACTACACAAGCTTTATATACTCAATGATACATTTTAAAATAGAGATCCTTAATATAATTGGATGGAATAAGTGGATCAATACTAGTGAAATGTCAAAAGGCATTCAAATATATGGAATGAAGCAAAATGCACATGTTCATATTTGACTCTTGGTGGAGTTCATTCTATATTTTAGATCCAAAGAATACAACAATTGGGGGATATGACAATTTGCTCATGCTTATGAGAAAACATGCATTCATAAAGATCCATAAACTATTTTAGGCAAATAGCAAATTAGGTTTTCCCATATAATAGTTTACCCATTTTAAACAAAGCCCAAAACGTTTTTCATTTTGGCTAAGAAAACCCCTTTTAGGAAAAACTCCCCCTTACACAAAGGTTGTACTCCTTTGACACACAAAGGTTTTCTTCGTCCAATCAATATCTCTCTCTTTGTCATCTCTTTGAAATATATCTATCTAAAACTCATGATGACTTCAAACTCTCTCATTTGACCATTATTTGTAACCAAATTCCCCCCTTTGACATTAAGCATAAAAAAATGTCTCTATGTAGATCACACTTGAAAGATAGTCATTAAACATCACTTGGATATCACGTGTTGACATGACTTGAATTTGCAAAGTACTTGAACTTCTCTTGCAAAGATCTTCAATGAAAGCATCCAAAGAGAAGAGAAAAAGAGAATCCACTCGTACATAGAGAGTACATGAGCTTGGTCAACAAAGGTAAGATCGGTAAGGAATAAAATTAGATACCACTTGAAGGGATAAGTTGATATCACTTGTAAAGATGAATCTCATTTCCGAGGTCAAGATGATCAAAAGGAGCTACCACTTGAAGGATAAAAAAGCATTTTTAATCAAGAAAAATACTTGAGAGTAGCTTGCAAAGATAACAAGGATCAACTTAACTTTAGGGAGCAAATAGAATGCCTAAGATAATTGGAAATCAACAAATTTGACAAAACCAGGCAAGTCTCTCTAGATCAGGTCAGATCGACGGCAAGGCTGCGGTTAGACCGGAGGGCCTACGGTTAGACCGCTGGGGGGTAGCCGGTTAGTCCGGCTTAGACTGAATTTGTCAGCAAATTCAGTTCTGGATTTTGGATAAAAGAGAGAATTGTTGTATTTTGCTCCAAACTTTTCACATAATCAACCAAATAAACATATTTGGAACATTTCCAACTTATATAGCCCTTGAAAATCCAAATCTTAAATATTTTTAAATGAATTAAGCTTTTGTTTTTCACAAAGAACCTTATTTTCATGAAATTTCTCCAAAAGTGTCAAATTAAGCATATGATGAAATTTAAAGCATCCAATTTCATGTATGAGTCATGAATACCATTATGGACCTATTTATGTGAATAATTTTGGCTTATATGGCAAAACTCACTTAAGTGCTAGAAAGTGACCACTTAGGTCAAAATAGGATTTTGGACGAGTTTCGAAATCAAATGACTTTTGCTAGGTTGGTCTTCTGAAAAACTTGTGAATACCAAAAAGGTTTAGAATATCCAACTCTAGGATTTTTATTTTGGGATAATTTTCAAATTCTTTTTAGAAAAGATTTTACACAAAAATCTAGTTTATGTCAAAAACAAGATACTATAATTTTGGATTTTGGCTAGAAACTCTTTTTCACTTAAAATAGGTTTTTCTTGAGCCAAAACCTTTGGTAAACCTTTGAATAGCATTTGTATACATTTTGCAACAAGTTTTTTTAAAAGATTAATGATAGTTATGAATTTTTTGACTTTTTGCTAAAAGGCTCAATTTTGAAATAACATTACTAGCACTTAATTTATTTGGGCACACTTAGGGATGTGATATACATAATCATGATTTAGCACTTCCCCTTAATGTGCCACCTACCATCTTGCTCAAGATTTTAACAAAGAAGATTTAGCACAAGAGCAAGAACACCCTTTTTAAGATATTCATGAAATGCAACCTACACAAGGCATAAAGGGCTAGATACTTCAATATAAATACATGTTATCGAGATTGCATTGGTTCATGATATGAAGTGATCATCCTCAAACTTAGCTTCAATTTTGATATATGATGGAATCCACCGTTATATGAACAAGCCAAGCCTCCAATGCCTCTCCAAGTACCTATTAAGCATTTAAGCGCATTTTGGTACCCAAACTCAGTTGGGTCCTTGAATGTTAGTCACAATAGATTTGGGCACCCAAATGGCCCTAGCGTTAATCTTTGGTAAACTAACAATTCTAGCAAACACATTGCCATTTTTATCCTTCCTAAGAAAATAATGATCATTATAGATAGTAAGCTTAGGAGAGATACTTTTAGGACAATCCTTACTAAAATGTCCCTTCTCCCGGTAATTATAGCAAGTTTGGCATTTTCTTCCATCCTTTGTCTTCTTGTCTTGCTTATTGCCGGCTTACCTCTTCTTTGATGATATTTGCTTGTCATTCATCTTGTTTGGGCACACCGAGGCAAAGTGGCCCTTCTTGTTGCAACCAAGACACTTGACATTCTTCGTGTGTCTTGCATTGTATCTTGTCTTACTATTCTCCTTCTTCTTAGGAGTGAAGCCAATTCCACTCTTGTCTTGCAAGCTTCTTTGCTTACTCAATATGTCATCGAGAGTGGCCTTCCCTTTGAAGCTTCTTTCCAAGTCATTTTTTAATTTGGTGACTTGGTCCTTAAGCTTTTTGTTTTTCTCTACAAGATTAGTCTCAACAAGCATAGAGGAAGTAGAAGCATCTATTTTTGAGTTACAAGGATAATCTAGCAAATCATCACAAGATGTTGACATGCTAACCTTAGATCAAATGCAAGAGTTAGAAGCTACACATGGCATATCATCTAATAAATTACATGTAATGCCTATATCCACCTTGGAGCTAATGACTTCCTTGAAAATGAGATATTCATGTTCTTCTTTCAGCATATCATAATTGTTTTGAAGAGAGATATGTTCTTTCTTCAAAATCTTATACTTAGTCTTCTCCTTCCCAAGATATTCATTAAGCTCTTCTAACATATCCATCAACTCATCATATGAAGGTTCATCATCATCATTTACCTTCTTATTACCTTTTGCCATGAAGCAACGAGGTGATGTGGATGGAGTTGAGGACTCCTCATTATCGGAGCTAGAAGTTGAGCGTTCTTCTCCCGACATCCATTCTTCTATGCAGTCATCATTGGTTGAGGTGGACCTTTCATAATAATCTTGAAGATGGGTCCACATCTCATAAGTGTTCTTGAGATTGCATACTTCATTGAACACCTCTACACTCAAAGCACTAAATAAAACGTTAATTGCTTGAGCGTCGAGATGTAAGCATTTCTCTTCCTCAATAGTTGGAGCAAGAGGATCCAATAGAGGAGAAAAGCCTACATCTACAATCCGCCATATTTTTTTGGCTCATGGCCTTAAAATAACATGACATACGGATTTTCCAATGAGCATATTTTGTGCCATCAAATAGAGGTGCTTCACCTAAGTGCACTATATCACTAGTCATCATCCTTTACTCTTTAGACGGTGAAGCCAAATAAAATGAGAGACCAAGCTCTGATACCATTTGTAAAATCGAGGAGGCCGACTAGAGGGGGTGAATAGGTGGTTTTAAAAAATTCTTTGGCTAAAACCAATTTCTAATGCGGAATTGTAAATCAAATCGGTTTTGCACAATTAAAGCCTAAATCAACTAGTCTTTACTAAGTGCATCAACAACATAAAACTATTGAATGATAGCAATCATATAAAGACATGTAAGCAATTTAATACAAGGAATGTAAATTACACAAAGTAAAACACAAGAGAACAAACCACAATGACACAATGATGTTTTACCATGGTGTTCAGAGACTTGCCGGTCTCCCCTAATCCACATTGAGGTAAGCCCAACCAAATTGGACCGGCTTCACAATTGAGCCAACACCTCCGAGGTAAGTCCAACCACTTGGATCGGCTCCAACACGAACCAACACCTCGATCCACTTGAGGTTGCTCTTCCTCTACTCCGGAGATGGCGAGCACCAAACCACTCACAACCGCCCAGGTCTTCTCACAACCTTCTTCTAGAGGATCACCGGCGCAACTCCTCCAAGCCGTCTAGGTGTCGGAAAACACCAAGAGTAACAAGTCGAAGACACTCACTTGAACGAATCAAGTGTCTAAGCTCAATGGATACACAATCCACTACCTAATACAACGCATGCACTTAGGGTTTGCTCTCTAAGCTTACTAAGTGCAACACAAGCACATAAGAGATGAGAGAGATTACTCTTTGCTCAAAGGAATTAATAGCACTGGCAATAACCTCAGCAAAAGCACCTCCACAACCGGCCAAGGTGGGTATTTATAGCCCACACACAAAAACTAGCTGTTGGGAAGAGAATTCGCTAAAAATCAGCCAAGCCCAGTCTGACCGCCAACCAATGACCGATCAGACCGGCCATGCTCCAACGGTTATAAAACTAGCCATTGGACCATGTCCGGACTGACCGCCAACCAATGGCCGGTCAGTCCGCGCCAACCCGGTCAAACCGGCCAACACATGGCGATCAGACCGCACAACAAAACAAAGAGTATTTCCAGAAAAACACCTTCTCTAGAAAAATTTGACCGGGTCACTTGACCCAGAGGTCCGGTCAGACCGGCCAACACATGGCGGTCAGTCCGGCACCTAAAACCAGAAAAACACATTCTCTGGAAAAAGCTGACCGAGACACTTGACCCGGAGGTCCGGTCAGACTGGCCAACACATGGTGGTCAGACCACCAAAACAAAAGAACCGGCACACAACCCGGTTAACCTCTCAATGGCCAATCAGATCGCCCAAAATTTGTGGTTAGTCCGGACCAAGAAACAAAAACTGATCTTTGCAAATTGCTTCAACTCAATTTGCAAAACATATTTGCCAATTGATGCAAGATGCAAACAAGGGTTAAAGGCGATATTCTCAACAAGTTGCAAAACACATTTGCCAACTTTTAGAATCACACCATAAGGAATAAGGTACATGGACTTAAACCATTTGCAAAATACAGTCGCAAACTAAAGTCACATGTTACAAGGATTATGCATGAGTCTCGACTATTTGCAAAACACATTCGCAAATATTGGCAACATGCTAACGAGAGCTAGAGCAAGCATAACGAGCTATCAACACATGACACACTCAAGCTACTAGTCACGACCCCTCTTAATAGTACGACAATCTATACTAGCAATCCGGTCTTCCATCCAAACACCAAGACCGGTAAAAGACTAGGAACACATCCTTGGCTCTAGCTAGTCATACATTTGCCTTGCACATTCACTTGAAGCTTAATGACGCACATCATCATTTCAAGACCGGGTCATTGACTTGAATATGCATCAACCCATGATGCACTCTTTTACTTGACCTCCATCAACACATGATGGGTATTCTCTTGACTTTATGATCAACTCATGATCATCTCCTCTTCGAGATCTAGATACACATCAACACATGATGCATCCTTTACTCCAAGCTCTTTACTTTAATATCATCAACGCATGATGATCTTCTACACTTCGAGATCTTGGCTTGAACATATCAACACATGATGATTTTCTTCATCCCGAGTCTTGACTTGATGACGATCAACTCATGATGTCATCCAAAGTCTTCATCATCATGGAGCATAACCTATTTATCCAACTCATGGAAAATGTTAGTTCCATATGACGAATGTCATTAATTACCAAAATATGCCATTAACTCATAATGGCGGGTCTAGATTCTTCAGCCGCCCTTCAAACCGGTGGCCCTCGTCCCCACGCAATACATCAGCCATCCTCCACCCCCGGTTGATTTCCTCCCACTGCAGTGCTTGTACCCACCGCTCCTCCACCGTCAGTGTGCGAGGGGCTCATCGCTTGCTAGTGCCGGTGCGGCATAGGGTTCGACTCCAAGTGCTGCACCTGCGCGCACTTCTTGAGGGATGGAGTGCTCGTGCTCCCGCACCAAGCATGGGTGCACATGCACTCCCCGTCGCCGGGGTCGGTGACGGTGTACTACTGCCTGCCACTGTGGGCGGTGACGATGCACTACTACTACCTGTCGCCACCTCGTTCGGTGAATCGTTGTTGCCTTAAGGAGATTGTGTTGTGCTGCGTCGTGATTTCATGTGAAAAATTTTGTGGATTTTTTTTTGTACATATGATAATACATTTGAAATTGCGAGTGCGAGGTAAAAAAACAAGAAAAAAGTGCTCTTGGCTAATTTTTTTTAAAGTGTTAAATAGTGTTGTACATAGTGTTTCAAATAGTATCAAAAATCATTGTTCATGCCCTAGGGGACGAGACTCACCCTGTCACTGCCCCTGGGGGTTGGACTCACCCTATCTGTGCCCCAGGCGCACGGACGAGAGTGTTGTGCCCACGGCGAGTCCACCCTCTAGGGGTATGGACAAGGCGACGTGTCGTCTCCCGACGGCTCTACGGTGTTATTTTTTCAATTGATTCAGATAAGGTGTCTACTTTTGTTATGTAGAGCGCCAATAGTGCCAAATATGCCAAAAACTCGATAATGTTCAGGGAAAGTAGAGAAGTAGACAGGGAAAAACGGTTTTTTAACATGAAAATTGTGTGTTGTGAACTCGTGACAGAGAAAAAAATGGACTTTTCTTTTTCCTAACAAGAGAAACGGTGTGTGGCAGAGAAAGAACGGATTTTTTTTACACGACTAATGTGGCTGTGGCTGTGGCTGTCGGGATTAAAAGCTTAGGGTGACAACTTGAAGTACATGCAACATGATGCTCATCACTGTGGTCCTCGTCGTAAAAGGCAACTGCGAATGAACTTGAAGTACATACTACATACTCCTACTTTGATGCGTTTTGCTACGACGTGATGTGGGATGATGACTTTCTTGTAGCCTACATTTGATTTTTTTTCTACTGTAATGATAAAAATTAATCCTGAATGCACGCATGCCTGTATGGAAACCATCTTCTGTAGTGTCATCCAGAACTTGTAGCAATGGTTTGGAACTTCAGATTGATCGCCACCATTCCTTCCCTGTACATACAGTGCAGTGTGCCCATCAAGTACAGACACACATGATATGTTCTGCTTCTCCAAACGCAAAGTTTCGTCTTTTTTTTCTTAAGAAGAAAATTTGGGTACTGATGGTTAAACAATACTTGCTTTTGTAACGAAGAGAAAAATAAGCTTTGTTTGCAATTAATCAAGACGGATTAGTACAATCATCAGAGACAGGCTAATAATAGATGAAAATGTACCCACTTGGAAATGTAACCGGTACACGGGTTAGGTATTCAAATGATCTACTTTCGGTATTACATCACAAGATGATTAATCATTTTGTCAACATGCTGCAAGCACCAATCACCCAAGAATTTCTGAGCAACCGAATTACATCGCAAGTGGTTGCTGAGTTTTGGAAGGTATAATTCAGAATATTTCGAGCACATAACAGAAGTATACAATCCATCAATTGAACCCAGCAGATCACAAAGCTTCCTGTACCTAATGATGAAACTCCAATTTGACTGAGAGCTCACAAATATCCATCATCAATGTGCAGCAGACGTGTTAGCGTCCCCCGCTTTTGATCTGATATAACCTAAACTTCTGAGCTTCTCTACCAGCTTCCTCTCTGCAGCAGCCTGAAACCATTATTCTATGAGATACAGAACTTGGCAATTGCAACGCAAAGATGAGCCGGTGAATACCTCAAGCATGGGGCTGTCTTTTGGAATGTTGCATGCTAGAACTATATTTAGACCTGTCTTCAACACTGAAACAAGAGGTGATGTAAGCTTGCTGTCTTTCATATATTGGTATGATAAAGGTAGGTCGATTACCAACAGAAATAGTAGTACCTAAGCGGCGGGCCATGCTTGATCCAGTGTTATCAGATGTTCCTCCAAGTACAGAGGTGACGCTCACTCCATTACCCTGCAACGACCATGAAGAGGCAACATGGTAAAATGATCAGATTCTACGGACATAACTATACATCAGTTTTTAATAATATAATTAGTGCTTGTTACCGGCCGAGTGGTTGCAGCAGCATATAAATGGCCAAATTTTGCTGTGTTGCAGCCGATCCATGCATAGATCTGCATAAAAAAGAAAAAAATAGATAACTCACAGATGTTTGCTACATTATACATTACACCAATTGCAGCATGGAGATCATAGCGTACTGTCAACAAACATGACGGGATTCAAACAAAATATTCATCCAAATCATGCTTCATGCCTAACGTAAGAACACAGTCATGTTCCCAGTTTTGTTCAGAGAGGTTGAAGTCAACAAGTAGAAATACCATAAGCATTTTTTCCATCATAATCATGATATACCAAAACTATCTGAAGCAAGCTTAACTCACATGGGGACAATGGACAAATGCTTAAACTAGCATGCTTCATGTCATAGCAAATACATAAGCTTAATTCACATGGGGACAACAGACAAATGCTTAAACTAGCGTACTTCATGTCATAGCAAATACAGAAGCTTAACTCAAATGGGAACAAATGCTTAAACTAGCATGCTTCATGTCATAACAAATACATAAGTTTTGAGTTTACTTGCTTTACTAACTGAATGCATACATAGACATCTGGTCTAACATCTTCCTTTGACCCCACTAATATGTTCTTCAAGCTTTATGACGTGTTTTGTCCACGACTTCAACAGCACCTCACTGGAAATGTTGATTTGTGGGTTTTTTTTTTATTCACTGGAAACTCTATTATCTTTATAAGCTCATTAACCAGAGTAGTGATGTCAGATCAGATATGCCTTGAACAGAGTCTACAATTTTGATGCCTTGCTTGAGTAACATTTTGATGCAAATTTTGAGGTAAGGCCAATGTTGGGAAGAGAGGACACAAACCAAACAATGTCTCAAGTCTCAATTAGTAAATTTTCACAAGCATAACTAAGATGAGGCATTATTTATTTAGTACATGAACCAAACAACCCTTGAAATTCTAGAAAAAAAGTGCTGATGAGTTTCATTTGCAATTTGCAATTTACACAACTTCAGTTTGGTTGGAACCACGAAACCTCATGTACCTGTTTAGAGAACCTTATTATCTGAAAATGAAGCGTGACGTCATGCAGGTCCTCCGTGAAACAAGTGACTTGCACACCCCCTTCGGGTGACAGATCACCTGAAGAATCAACTTGGCTGTCCATCCGAGTTTGCGAACTCACCGACAAATCTGAAAAGCTTGTTCTCAGCTCCTCTAAAGACATAATGCCCCTTTAGTCCTAAAATGAGATCAAATTGCTTGTTCTGAGAAGCTGATAACACATTCTCCTCTTTCGATTAAGCTGGAAGGGCACAATCTACCATAAAACTGAAAATATTTACAGCGTTGGCGTCTATGTTGTCACGGCAACAAGGCGAGTTGAGGCACTTAGGCGATGATTAGACGATGACAGGAAAATATGATAGTTCATAGTTGACAGTTGACACTTGCATTATTGTAATGTATAGAGCTATAGACCTAAGCAGTGATCTCCAATGATGTATGATGTATACGTATTGCTGTTGTCCTACATGATCTATTCCTTTTCTCTCTCTCCACCATTTTCTTTTTTTTTTGGCCGAAACATTGTTGGCCACCCATTTCTTTCCCCTATCTTTTCTTTATTCCACTATCTCTCTCCTCCTTATCTTCCTAGCCGAAAGCACTCTTTATTCCACTCTCTCTCTCTCTCTCCTCCTTATCTTCCTAACCGAAAGCACCTGCTCATTTCTTCCTTCTTCTTCAATCCTCCTCGTTCTTCCTCATTTCTTTCTTCCTCTCTCCCCCATTTCTTTTCTGACGCGCCGCCAACGTCACCTCTTGCTCCCCTGACGTCGCCACCTCCTATTGCTCCCCCGCCGCCACCTCCTGCTCCCCCGATGCGCCACCGGGCCTCCCCTGCTCATCCTCCTACCCGGCTCCAACTCCCCGACGTCGCTCCGAGTTCTCTCCCCTCGAGCTGCGCCGCCGCCCGAGCTCTCTTCCTCGAGCTGTTGCCGTCGCTGGCCCAGATCTGGCTCCCCGACGCCACCCAACGCCGTTTTTCCTCTGCTAGCGACGCCGCCCCGAGTCCCTTGGCTAGGCGATGACCCCTGGCATCCACCCTGGTGCGCCAGGATGCCTAGGCGACACCTTGATAACATAGGTTGGCGTCCAATAGCATGCCAATCACAAGATCCATGGACCAAAATTGATGAAAAAGAAGAGGCATAAGTTACTAAGTTCGCAAAAAAGAAAGAAAGAAGAGCATGGGTCATCAGATTGGGATATTTTTTGCCAAGAAAAGCAAGATTCGTAGGTGACAGATGCAACTACAAGTGCAAATCATTTGCAAGAATCAAGCAAAATGGGTCGCATAAGGCAGCCCCAGAGCCACACCGCGGCTCAAAGGAATCTAGTAGCACATCAGACGCGCGCAACAAAAACCAACCACTGCTAATGATCCTAGAGTCTCTGGTAAATTTAAGCGAGGTTTCCGCGAGTCGAATCGTGTGGCTTCCTCACCTTTTTGCTTCTCGTCTACTGTTGAACCGGGTGCAGGAGCCAAGACGCCAGGCAGCCCCCACACCTAGGGTTATGGGGGTGCGAAAGTGGAGCTGCGTATGCAGCAGGAGTTGTTGAGTTGGGAGGGGTGAAGTGAGGAAAGGGCGGCACCGTGAGGCGGGTAGTCGGTAGGCGCAGAGCGGAGGAAGGACGGGAGGTGGCCGCCTCGAGTAGTACTATAGAAAGCAGGCTATAGTTAGCCCAAAGGAAAATTCTCTGAGAACATGTATACATAAGAGCCGAGTACACCTTCACATTTCACTGTCGACATTAAGGGTCTGTTTGGTCGGGTGAACCAGGCTGGATGGGATGGATTGGTACAGGATGGATGGAATGATTATGGATGGGATGATGCAAGCTTGATGTTTGGTTGGTGGGATGGGGTGATACAAGATTTTGTTTGGTTGGTTGGATATGATGATCCTGGATGGTTCAAAATAGTATTTGGTTTGATGAATGAGGTTGTGTTTGATGACCTCCCCTCTAGCAATGGTGAGGTTACCACGCATATAACTGCATGAAAATTTTAAGTCCAAGGCTTTTGATCATATTCTATATGTATTATTCTTACATAATTTAATTAAAATTTGTAAATTTGTTATGAACATGATTCCACTCGAGCATTTTTCTTGGACTATTTTTTTTGTAATTTAGCATATCAAACAACTAAGCATCAAACTTGTGGAGTTGGGGGGGGGGGGGGGATGGAGAACCAATATCGAATAATAACCACAACAAAGTACAGAACCACTGAAGATATTTTATTTTTTGGACCAACAAAACATAAATGGCTAGTAGGCACAAACTTTTACCACGGGTCCATGATAACAACCAAGGACCAACATTTTTACTCAACTAATGGTTAGTTGGTCACAACTTGACTAAAAGTAAAGTTTTGAGCAGAGCATCAACCTAAGTTCAAATTTCCGATACTGAAAAAAAATCAAATATCAGGAGACGCAATAAAAGGCCACACATTACAAAACCAACTAAATGCTAAGTTTTCAATACAAGGACAAATTAAACCTCCAATTCCCCGTGATTACCAAATAAAAAATCACATTTTTACCACTCATTCTGTTACATAATTAACATTTAACCAAAGTTCCAGCAGAGGGGAATGCTAGAATGTGCTGACTGGGGCTACACCCAAAAAGATCAATCTTTTGCAGCTTCATTACCAGCAACAGAAAAAATCTAAAACCTTCGCTCAAACTAATACTACAGATGAATACTAATTACCACTAAATGCACACTACAGATGAATCCTCCCAACATGAACCTGCTAAAGCTGTTCTTGTTACAGAAACCCAAGGTTTGAACACTGGTAGCTGTGGGTTCTAGCAAAGTAAAGTCAGAACTAAAGACAAGCAAAGGAGAAATGTTTAAAACAGAAATGAAATCATACACACCTATCAGCAGTGAACACATGCAGTGAGGTATCGTAAGTCGTAACAAGGAAATAAAATGCTCATCAAGCACTTGTTAGCAGTGAACACAGTCATCTATCAAGCAAAAGGCATAATCATAATTGACAAATAACATGTTCATTGCATTACCATAACCATCAGAGTCAAAACCTGACAACCATATAGGCTATCATACTAGTCCAAACACATCAATAAATAGGTTTTTGGTTGGTAGCAAAATAAGCCCTAATGCAATCTAACCATGGTAGTTCAGAGATTATGGGGTCTCCAATGAAGGTGGCCTAAGAAGCTCATTTCGTAGCTCACCTATGGCGTGGAGGACACATCCAAAATATCGGCTAACTGTTTCACCTGAAGTTGGTATCGACTATCCTATTCCTTAGGTTGTGGCCAATTGTGTTTAAGAACATGGCAACTTGCTCCTCAACACATACATGTATCGTGTCACGAAGCAAAGAACGCTCTCTCAAAACTTCACACAACCAAAAGAAAGGAGCTCTCTTAAGCCTAATTGTGTTGGTACAGGCTGTTTCATTCTTCCAAATTTTATTATTCAGATAATCCATTCTAGTCCTGTCCCTCTCCTCGATTGGGCCATAGGTAATACGGTCTCTCCTATTCCTTAGTCTAGACTGTACAAACAAAACCATCATGCAAGCAGCCACATATGTAGCAACACCAATAAGCAACATCTTTCTCCTTTTAAGCTTCCTCTTGTCCATCTACAATTCATGAGTGCCATGTATAATTAACACTACTGACTACAAAAAAATTTGAACATTTCAGTACACAAGACAGTGTATAATACTCGAGGCAGTGCGCAATTAATCCAAATTTCAGTTAGCAATTACTACTCAAGGCAGCCAGTGAGCAATTAATCGAAATTTCAGTTAGCAATTACTACTCAAGGCAGTGAGCAATTTTGGCTCATTTTTGTGGTGGTACATCAATAACAAGTTGGGCAAGCTACATAAACATACCCTTAATACAGCTTTACTCCAAACAATTACTACATCTCAAGTGTGGCTATTTGAGGTCACCAACTAAAACAGAAGCTTATATTGCAAAATAGAAGCATGAAAAAAAACAAAATATTGAATGGTATTTGTTAACAGTAGCTTTCTCAAGTCATGAACAACAAGATTTTTTGGGTCTTGAAGATGACAGTAGCTTGTTATTTGTTAACGTACGTAAATCTTCTAGAAGTCAGATTATTGTCGGTGCTTCATCTTATAAATCCAAGAAGTGTTTTTTTCACTGGCTAGAATTTCTTCAGTCTAAACGAATTCTTGTCTTCTGAATTATATGTTTGGCCCAACCTAAAATACATCCACAATGTCTAAAGCATATAAGTCAAGCTAGAGCTAACACCCGGTTGAGCCAAGAGTGCTGATAGTTCAGTGAAAAAGGAAAATTAAATTGTCAACACTTGAGAAAAACTAAGCACAGTGAGCATGAACATTGCAATACTTCAGCTATCTTGGACATGCAGAAGCACGACAAAAGAGGGATCTAGCGATTTTGCCCATAAAAACAACTGTACCAGCTAGATATACCAAAAAAACACCAATCCAACTACATTACCACGCCATACCGAGATGGGAGATTTGGGATTTGGGATCCAAGCCTTCGATTACCGAGATGAGAGGAAGACCGGGTTTGGAAGAAGGAGCAGTCGGGTCATATCCGGGAGGGGAGGAAGACCGGGTTGATCACCGCACGAACTTCACAGCAAGCTCAGATCTTGCCACCGCCGTCGCCCTTGCCTGCGTCGAATCCGGCGTTAAATCCACACCGTGGGAGAGGAGGAAGACATGGAGGGAATAGGGAAGGAGAGGTGCCACCTGTGGGGGAGGAGAGGCGGGCGGCGACGGCGTTCTGGGGGGGAGGCGAGGCGGGAGGCGGGGTTCTGTGGGGGGAGGAGAGGCGTGCGGCGGAGGCGTTATGTGGGGGAGGCGAGGAGGGCGGCGGCGTTCGGTGGGGGAGAAGGGATGGAGTCGAGCGAACGCGAGTGGGAGCGACGGACACAGCCCGTACCTGTTGTTCCACCGAATTTTTGACTAAACGGTTCAGCGTTTTACGAGTATATTCTCGCTCATCGTCTGTACCGTTCCGGTACCAATTTGTTCCGTTCACTCGACCAAATAAAAGAATAGAGATATATCACATACCATGAACATCCTAATTCACTCAACCAAAAATACCCTAAGGGACTGTACGCCTTCGACATTGGAACGAGTAAGGCTTGAAAACGAGTTGGATATGGAAATTGTCATAGAAATCCTAGACGAACACGGATTCGGATATGGAACGGATACAGATTGAATACGAATTAGGCTACATGTTAACAAGGATTTTAAAACTAATGAGCTACAGACGTTCGGACATTCAATGGAAGCTAAACCGCTAAACTGTCAAACGCTCGGACACAACATTTCCTAGCAATGTTGGCAACAAATCTAATCATCAGATACAACATTAGAATTCAACCCACGACAAAATCACAGTAGAACATACGACGAGTTTCTACCTTTGCCTTCCAGCTTTCAATAAAAAGCTAGGTCGTGGCGTGTTATGTTATCTAATGAAAGATACTATCTTTGCAACAAGATCTCGCTCCAACCGCAACAAAAAAAACATCATAGCCTTAAGAGGATCCAACAACATTACAACAATCAAGATACTTCCTTCAACCTTTGGGTAGTAATCGTACCCGAAGGAAGCGCATGGACAACACGACAGCAAGTAGCAAAGGTGGTCATCATCACCGGAGGTTGTTGTGGCACCGGGCAACAAAACATCGCCAAATATCATGCATTTCTTTATGAGTTCTACTGCTATGAAGATCACAAATCCTTCTATACAAAAGGGGCTGGATTGGGACTCAGGGAGATAGGCCATGTCAGCTTTTTTCTTGGCCGTTGGATGTTGCTTCTCTCGGTTCGTGCCCTCCGATTGGATCTAAGGTTTCGTCGACGTGCTGGCTGCCTGGCTCTACAGCCTCCGCTCGCCACGCGTTGTCACACGTGGTTTCTCTCTGGATTATTCAACCTCTCCTCAGATGCAGCCTCGCTCCTCCCGTCCTTCGCAGGGAGCGTCGCCACTCGCCATTGTCCTCCGCAGTCTGCACGCGCCACCGCGATCTCCACAACCACAAACTCAGCCCCTTCGCCTGCGCCGACCACCGGTATCCTTCCTCACTTCCTCGTCCTCATCTTCCTCGTCCTCCTCCCTCGGCACTATCGAGTTGTACCTCCACCCCCTCAGATCTAGCCTCGCCATCCCTAGGGCTTCCTCCGCTCGCGCCACCACGAGCTCCATCGCCATAGGCTCGACCCCTTTCACCTGCACCGACTACCAGTGGCCTCCCTTCCTCCTCCTCAGTCGACGAATCCGACTCGGACAATGAATCACACCCCTCCCATCACTGCCGCCAGGCCCACACTGCCCGCCATATCCCCCCCCCTCCACCTCCTTCTTCGATGAGGCCTCCCATCCACAGCCTCCCCCGTCAACGATGTCACAGTCCCTATGCTCCGCTCCCTTTCATCTCCTTCCCAATCTTTTACCTCCAGTTTTCTTCGCAACAGGAACTGACTGGAAATGACTAGACTTCTCAGGGGCAGGAGATCTGATCAGGTCCGTGTTGTGTTCGCTCTGTTGTGGATTTAATTGTGCAAATTATCTCTATCATGGTACGTTGCATTTCCACTGTACTTTTGTTTCTTCATGTTGCATTTCATTCTTTCAAGAATCTCAGCCCAATAACATCCTCTTGGTATTCATTCACAACATGACGTATCCTATAACGATCGATGTGCTCCATGAAGTGTTGTCTCCTTAGGGGTTTGTTGAAAAGATTTTCACATTTCAACACTCTGCTGGTAAGTTTCCTTTATTTTTGCTTACATGGCCTGTTGATCTTTTGCATATCTCAATTGCAATGTGTGCTTTCATATCTTTAGCTTCTTTATTAGCAGTGGTTTTTCAGGTAGGCCATTTTGAACGGCTAAAGTAGTTCTCGCCACGCAAAAGTATATATAGGCAGTACCACACATAGCATATGGAAAAAAGGATCAAACTAAAACAACTGAACATAAATAACACAAAAGCTTAGTTATTTCAGTATCCAGCTTCCGGTTCAGTTATAAAAACTATCATATTCCAATTATCAGTTTCCATTATGAATCTTCAAAATGATTCCACAGACAAAAGGAAACTGATAATTGAAATTCATGTATCTAGGCAATACCAAACTATTAAGACTTAAGAGGCATAAGGTCATTACATGTGATAGAAATCAAAATTTGTCTGTAAGAAAACAACACAAGCAAGACCTTAGGTTATTAAATATAAATAATCAAACTAAATGTAAGCACATCATTTCATTTTCTGTTATACATGCAGTTGAAGAAACTATGGTCCGATGGGCAACCTAAGCTTCAATGCCACCGTATCTCGCTCAATTTAGATTACTTGTAAGCACATCATTTCATTCTAATAGAAAATGAAATGATGTGCTTACATTTAGTTTGATTAATTCTATTCTTTAGTGTTTACAGTTTATGTAGTAAAGGGACATAACTTTTCATTTTGGTTTAGAAGATTTTGGAATTTGGAAATAACTTCTTGTTATGATGTTTTGTTTGTATGTAATTTAATCGTGTCCTTGGTCATGTTATTTTTAGTTGTTCTGCATACTGTGCAAGACATGATTTTGTGTACCTTGCTTCTTAATTGACCAAGGAATTAAGTTTTTATAACAATTTCAACTTAACCGCAGGGAAAGAAGAATCTTCTACTGACCAAGAGGCGGTGAAATCGTTCCTTGGGTAAGTTAAAAGTGCAAGAGAAATGAACATTAATAGGTATTGTCTCACATATAAAGATAATGTTAGCTTTGTTTTTGTCTATATCATGCTTCTGAAAGGAAAGAAGTTATATCTGTCCTCTCTATTCTTATTAAAGTATACAATTCAGCACAACAGTTCGGTCATATATCTCATTTCTTCAATGAAATATTGTTTGGTCTTTTCCAATTGTTGTTCCACTCAGTTTAAAGCATGACTAAAATGTGTCCTCCCATCTACGTATGAAAGAAAACACTCAATTTAGATGGATTTTTCTGTTTTAGTTGGCATATTATCATGAGAATACGAGCTCCATAGGAAGGTCCATGTGATACTATTGCTCCCTTGGAGCGGCCTCATTCATTGCACGCTTTCCACTGTGTATCAAGTTGTGACTCCCTCAATGTGGTAAGACATATATTTCTGTTGCTAATGTTTGTAGCCAATTATTTTGATTACTAAAGTAAAAGTTTCCATGGATCATCACTTTGGAGTGACATGTAGAGGCTGAAATCTGAATATGTTGTGAGTTTAATCATTTTAAAAGTTTGTTCAAGAGGGTTAACACACATTCCGATGATGATTTTGGAATTACTTTAGTATGGGTAAGGGTTCCTCTATTCACTCCCTGTTTATTTCAGAGAAGGCCTACCTACCATATTACACCATAACCATTTTTCATCACTACATTTTTCATCTCCATACTTATTTTAAGATGGAATACATTGAACTCTAACCTTGTTGATCTATTATAGTGAAAGGAAATTTTGCTTGGGCTCAAAGTTGAACGAAATGACTGGGAGTGGGATATTTGCTGAAAATAATGAAAATGGTGATTCAAGGCTTGAAATCCTGCTAACAAAACTTCTGCGCTTTTCCTGTTTATAAACATGTCACGGTCCCCGCTTTTTATTGAGTGTGTCTTCCTCCACTTGGTATTATTGTGGTGACTTTTGGTGGTATCAGTATTATAGTACGTGTTGATGGACATAGTTCAGAGTTAATACACACCATATATTTTTTCTATTAAGAAAAACTGCTATTTGGTTTGAGACTTGAAAAGAAGCATATTTGCAAGATTTTTTTTATTGTGTTTATGTTTGTAACCCTTAACGTCTCTCAAGTTTTTTTTTGGTGATTAATCCAAAGCTTAATCTTTGATTTCTTCCAACAATATAATTCACTAATGAACCTTTTCATGACAAAGAACTCAGAATCGAATAAGTAAGATCCCATTTAGCGCTGATGGAAGTGTTTCTCCAAAGAAGCCATCCTCATTGCCTGAGGTGGCTAAACAATGAGCAGCTTAGTGGTACACTCGAGAGTGATGCTGAAGCTAAAATCAATAGGCAGCTTTCTAAAGCCAAGAGCAAGGAGCCCACCGGGAGTGATATCTTTGGTCCGCCTCCTGAGATCTCTGCAAGGCCATTGCCCGCTCATAATATGGAGCTACAAGAATATCTTTATTTAGCACTTCCACAGCCGAGAAGCGTCCACACATCAGTGAAAGTTTCCAACAAAAGTGACATGAGAGTATGACCTTCCTATTTATATTTTGATTTCAAACTTTACTGTACATATCCTATCCTATCAGACAAACAACAGAAGGCTTATTATAGAGAGTTGGCACTTTATATCTTCACATGTGTCTTTAGGAACAAAAGATAAATTTCAAGTTTGACCATACATAGCTGAACATGGAAAATTATGTTCTTAATCTTGTATTTCATTTCGTGCAATGCTTAATATGTTTTTATTTATTTAGTGTTCTCCAGTGGTGCAAATATTTGAATCCCCTGCTACGCAGCTGCTCTATATCCTTTTATAAGGTTCTTGTTCATCTATTACGGTTTCTGATGTTGTATAGTCCATCTCCGACAATTTCTGTCCTAATCACAATCGCACATTTTCAACTCTTTATAAGGTTTTTGTTCATCTACTATGGTTTCTGATGTTGCATACGGTCTATCTCCGATAATTTTTTTGTCCTGATCACAATCGCACATTTTCAACTTCGCGCGCCAATAACGCGCGCGGGTTTCTAGTACTACGAAGATCCCACACAAGACAGTAGTAGGCTAAGGCTAGTAGTAGCTTACATGATTCATAGATTCCATAATACGTATACACACAAACAAAACACATGTATGCCTAATGTACCCAACTGATATTGATATACTCGTGTCATAGAATGGATATTTGTGTTCTCGAAAAATAAAAAGGATAGAATGGATATTTGACAATAACTAGCCTCAAGTGCAAATGACCAACATACCCTCCAACTATTCAACTATGTACACTGCAACCGCAAACGCAGCACACGATCTGCAGAATACGCGCACTGCAACCAGCAATTCGGCGCCTACAGCGAGTGGATGTGCCTGGCCTTCTCGATCGCCTCCTTGATCTTCCGCGTCGGCTCCTCGTACAGCATCGCCGGGTCGTCGAACTGCGCGGCGAGGCTGGGCTCGCCGAGGAACGCGCGGAAGGTGTCAGCGACGGAGATGGAGAGCGACTGCAGGTTGTACCCGCCTTCCAGGAAGAAGACGCAGCGGCCGCCGCAGAGCTCCGCCGCCAGCTGCTTGATGCTCGACGCCAGCATGTAGAACGTGCCCGTCGTGAACTGCAGGCCGGCGAGAGGGTCCAGCGCGTGCGCGTCGTACCTGAAAAAGGATTATCCGTTCAGCTTGGTTAGCACCATCAAGATTCAGAAGCTGCCGTCTATGTTGATCAGTATGCTTCTGTTCTGAAGAATGTGAGATCCTTACCCGGCTGAAACGAGGATGATATCAGGCCTGAATCGCTGCGCCGACGGAGCAATGACCTCATCAAATGCACACCACATTGCGTAATCGCCTGAGCCACCGGGTAGTGGCAGGTTGAGCGTTGTGCCTTCCCCATTGCCCTGACCGACTTGGTTCATCTTACCAGTCCCAGGATAGCTTCCAAGCTACATACAACAACTCCAGAAAAGAATGATTGCCAATGTAAAATAAGTCCAGCACCAGATTTACAAGGGAAGTTTCCCTAAAAATACTACGGGGATAACAAACCTGATGAGTTGAGAGGAAGAAGATGTCTGGATCATCATAAAAGGCATCACATGTGCCATTGCCATGGTGAACATCAAAATCTATTATCATGACCCGCTTTAATCCATGTTGATGCTGAGCATACCGAGCTGCCACTGCAATGTTCCCAAAGACACAAAAGCCCATGGGACCTTCAGGAACAGCATGATGTCCTGGTGGCCTTACTAAGGCAAATCCCAGTGGTGGATTTGGGCCCAACTTTGATGCTGCAACCTAGGAAAACATGTTACATTTCTCGGGAAACAAGCACTGCAAAGGAAAATTTACCGAATCATAAAATAACAAACATGTCAAAACCACCAAGAAAATCAACTGGGAGAAAATTAATTACCACTGAATCAACCAATGTAATTCCGGCACCAGCTGAAATAAATGATTCTTGGAAAGTCTACATAAACAGAATGAAACTACTTTAAAAGCCAATATGTTAAATTTGCCGATTCTAACTGTAGACAACATCAATAAAGGGGTGTAAAGTAGGGAACCATCCTTGAGTTGTAACTCAAAAAACAATATCATAAGAAGTCATTTTTTATTAAGAAAACATAAATCTAACTTTGTTATCATAAGTAAGAACGTAATGGCTTTATCTATTACTTCATTTGAACAACAGTTTAGCCTAATGTTACTTTGAACTTATTATAAAAGGTGTTAGAATACCTCCAAGTTGTTAGGTGTTATATTTATGGATGAGAAGCTCTATAGTTGCTTCTAACTTCAAAATAATGAGTTACTTGAACTAATGACAGGCTTATATTATGTATACATCTCATGAAGTCCGTGAACTAAGAAGTATCTCATGTATCTTGATATCAGTAGGACACGAATTGAGAAACGACAGTTTTGCCATTTTCTGAAGGCCTGACCAAATTTTCCCTTGATTTAAAATGAAACAAAAATCGTATATCAGTTTGTCAATCAGCGTCCATTGATCAACATATGAGCACTAGAAATAGAAGGTTTGATAATATATACAATATATCATAAATGAAGCCTATGACGGTACATTTTTTAACAGTAGAGTGCATAAAGACTGTCACCGTTTAACAACAAAAGGAATCGAAAAAACAATAAAGAACATTACAGTCTCTGTAGCATATGTTGGTCCAGTTCCTTCAATGAATATCAAACCTTCATCTGAAGCCCTACCCATAGCCTGCAACCATGACCTCTCGAAATAAAAAATTCAGCCACATATTATGTAAATAGCAGTTGAAGACTGTTTTCTAAGAATCTATTTTAGACGTTTCCAGCAAAAGATATTTTAATCCTTTAAGTAATTTACATAGAAAAAGGTAATGCAGTGAAGCAACGTTTTCATATTCTTCTCTTTTCCCTAAAAAATATAAATACAACAAAGCAGCTTGATGATAAGTACCTTTTCGAGTCCAGTGATGTAAGATCTCGAATGAACTCGTGCAACATCATCTAGTGAAGCAGGGTGGAAATTTTGAATTTCAAGAACCTGTGAACCACGATGCTGAACACAAAACAAATAAGATGTCACCAAGTACAAGAGGCCATGTTGAAACTTATCGATGTTTCAATGAAATGCAATATCAATCATATCGGCCAGAACTACTCAAAGTTTTAACTGAATAAAAATATAAGTTAATTCTTGAAACCAAGTGAGCTAAGACAATGTACTCTCTTTATTTTTTAAGAAAAAGATAAGACAATGTCATCAACAGTTGATTACCATTTACCAGCACAAAAGAAACAGCAACAGCAGCAAGAATATACTAGATGCATTTCTGGCTGTGGTTTTAAATTTTATAGGGGGGGGGGGGGTAGCCTGCTAGCTTTTTTATTTAGGAAGTTGTTGTGATCATGCTTAGCTTCAGCCAGTGCTTAGTTCTCTTTTTCCAGTTGTTTAGTCGTCCCTAGTTTTCTGGACCAAGACCAAATATCCCAGGTGATATTTAGGCTCGCTGTGCAATTCACACTTTCCCAAGCCTTAATGAAATGACATGCAAGGCTTTTGTGCATTCTCGAAGTTATATCCAGTTTTAGGCTTTTAGAGTAACGAATATGTCATTATCAACTGAATGTGCATTCAGAAAATTTGAGGTAATGGACAATAAGACACAAATGAGATTACATTCCAAGAAGTACGGGAGGTCAAAGTAGTTTTGCTTATATACCTTGGGACTAAGCTCCAATTTCTCGAGAGCATCAACTATCGCAGGAACTCTTTTGTTAGATTCTGGATGTGCTTCCTGAATACCAAAAACTGATATATTTATGATATAAATTAGATGAGGAAACTTAATGCATCGTGACTATGTTGCACCTTTCTTTTTCTCAGTAAGAGAGTGACAAAAGGATGGTTCTAATCAAACAGATGCTGTAAGCTTGTAATATGATTGTTCTTCTTTAACATACTAAAAGTCACAGTATTAGTTATTAAGAGCTCAATCCACAAAAACCATAAATAAACTAGACCTATTTTCTTTCAAAGGCAGCTTTATTCTCATCAGTTTGATTGAAATTTGAAAGTTACTATTGTTATGTCACCAACTATTCATATATTTGATGGTATAGATCAAAGAAAGTGCATACTAGAACCAATTCAAACATTGAATGTCGTTCGGCAATCCAGTATTTGAGTCCTGGTGACCTGATCCATGTGATCATAGTCACAGACCTAACCAAGATGATAGAGAATTAGAGATAGACAAAAGATTAAGCACGCTGCTTTTCTCTCATATTTTTCATGTTTATTTGTCCTCTCTAGAAGTGAAATGCACTCTTCAATATGGTTAGGATAATGTTCTGCTGGCATGCAAAACGTCCAGAGTCAAGTGAGTTAGGATGCCTTTTCCATCGGTACTAAGCTATCAGTCATGAGTAGTTAAATGTTTACTGTTTAAGTTGCTGAATAGCACATGAGAAGCTCATCATACATGTAAACTGAATCTGAAAGCTTCTCTAAAACAGAACCTTAAAAATAGCTTACCTTGTTATGACCCATGGCAGGAGATGCACAATAGAGAATACGAGCATCACAAAGCAAACTATCAGGCAAAGGTAAATCCTTTTGAGCACCATTTATGTCTGAAACAGAAGTTCCATCATCACTTGATGAGCACTGTGCAATCCAACCCCTGTTATGGCACTGTTTCCTTCTAGCGGTTTGTGAGGTGCTCCTCCAGGTTATGGGATGATGACCTCCAAAGACACAGTAGTGTCTGAGCAAAGGCAACATCTTTCCTGAAAAAAGAGAGACAGTTTCCCATATATATTACACCGATTATTACTGTTACATTTATTAATAGAAAGCTAACTAGGTAAATCAATAACCAAAGCATAAAATAATAAATACTAAACTTTCGCAAATTGGAACAAAAATTATTATGTTCTGATACAAGAAAAAGTCAAAAAGATTGAGAAGGCCAGCAATTCCGCCTAAATGTAATATCCCGTTTATTTTAAGAGAATATAAGAAGATTAAGAGATTACTTATTTGCCTCGCCAAAAAATGGGACAGAATCTGTAATCATTTTGCAATGTGATTTTCGCGACTGGAACAGCTTTAAATGGAAAACTTTACAACTACAGTACAAAGTTGTAGATCTCATTCTATAGTATAATTTAGAGTCCTCATTCACCTAATTTGGAGTTCCGACATATGAGATATGGGACCCGCAAGGCAGGTTGCACAGAGAATTAGGGTCCGTAACTGAGTCAACTTCCAAAGCAAATTTTGTAATGAAGACAACATTTTCAGAAAAGCTCCACAAAGAGAAAGTTGAAGTACTATGAGTTAGCTAAACGGGAAAAAAAGAATCATTCCATTCCGAGTTCAGGAGAGAAAGTTATGACCTCCAAAGGGTTCGCTGCACAGAAAGAAAGTGGAAACCGACTCGAATTCAAAATGTATTCCGAATCATATTCAATGCCGGTTGTTTCCAACCCTACCACATTCAAGCTACGACCCTCCAGCCCCTTGGCCTTTAAATAGGACTTTAGGGGTGCCCCTTGTGCTCCCTAAACCGCCAAGCCTCCACCACCCCACTCTCGCGGCTCCATCCCTTCCCTACACCGCCCCCCCCGCCAAGGTCTTTCAAAGAGGAGAAGAGGGACAACAAGGAGGAGAGAAAGGAAGGAAGGAAGAGGAAGAGAAGGATTTCACAGGATTTCATGATCAGCTCCGTGTTCTTCGAGGGTAACGATCTGAAAACCTCTAGATGTCCCTAAATTAGTTGTTGTTCATTTGGTAGATCGTTTGGGTAATGGGAAGAGTCGTTTACAGTATGCCCTAGTTCGTCGAGATTAGATGCAGAATCTTGCGGGGTCAATTAGGGGTATTTAGGCTCGGAATTAGAGTTCGGTCTAATTAGAGAAAAGGTAGGTTTTTGCGTAAGCTTTCCAGGAAGAGTTGGATCGTTAAAATTGGAGTAGCGAGCGAAAAGATATAGCCTCCGGAAGGCTGCTGTCAAGATTCTAGACGTAATTGGCAGACGTTATGAAGTTGGGTCAATTTTGTGTAGAAATTGGTAAAATTAAATATTGGTGTTAACTTTAATAATGTAGAAAATCTTGTGTAGATTCCAGAACTCATATTGTTCCTATATTTTAAAGTTTTAGAATTAAAGATATAAAATTGTGAAATAGACTGTTCTGACAGAATCTAGAACGGTCTTCGGGTAACGAAACGGGGTAGAAAACAGTAGAATCAGAGGTTCACCATAAATAGGAAAAGATAGGTTGTTTCGTGAGGATTCCAGAAAGTCTTGGATGACCGAATTTGGAATTCAGATGAGTAAGATACGACTGTTTTGTTACTGGGACAGCGGGTAGTGCGTCCAGTAGTTTTGGGTTAAAAAGGGGTTGGTTTGGCGTAGACGAATGAAGTCGGCTAGAATATAGGCGTTTTGAATTGTTTGTCCAGGGAGTGTGACCTCTTGTGCATTGCCGCCGTTTCGCTCTTCAGCGTCACAAGGATAAGATGCAAGTGCATGGTAGACAGTGGTTATTGGTTGATCACTGTGTACTTTACCATTTATTACCATTATATTGCTGTGTTTTTACTTATTTAATTGCAAGTAATGTTAATAGTCATTATTTATTCCTTATGGTTAGATATGATATTATTGAACAATGGTAATGTTGATAAAACAATGAATATTTGTGCATTCATAAACATCATTGCATATAAGAAGGTGATCATATTGATCACAACTCCACGGGAGTGGAGGAGGTCCCCAATCCTTGAGGACGGGCTTGAGAGTGTTTCATCGACGGGTGAACATTCATGCTATACCGGTATACGCAAAAGAAGTGCATGTGGACATGTAGTATAGAGATACATGGATTGAAAGGTAGATGATAATTGTGTATGTGAATAAAGAAGGAGAATTGAATGATTGAGCATGAGAATAAAGAAAAGAGATCAATTAATGTTGATGATAATATTGTATACTGTTGATTAAGCATTGTTCATTGCTTACTGTTGTGCTTGTTGAGTCGTGGATTCACCCTTGTTTTACTGTTATTTTTAGGTGATCGTTGACGATGTTTTGCTTGGGAAGGGCTATCACACTTGAATCCACATCCCCATTGGATATGAGAACTCACTTTATCGATCGATTATTTATAGCTAAGACATGATAGTATTGGCTAGTCTTAGAAGATAGGTTGGAATTTATTATTCTATTTATAGACTTGCTTGGATAAGTTTTTACGTCGATCTGTGTTTATTACCTTGTCATGTTCTTATGAGTTAATTAACTATGATTTGTTTATAGTTATGCTTGTGTTATTGTGACCCATGTATGGGTTCTATCTTTGATATGCTTACTATAATTTAATGATAATTATTGTTAAAATTGACAGTTAGGTTAGTTTAGTAGTATTCTGGGCTCCGTGTTGGGCCAAAGTGTTACACTAAAAGTGGCCCATTTTATAAGATGACTAGATACATTATTCTCTAAATATAATTTAAAATGTTAGCAACTATGGGACTACAAAATAAAACCAAAAGGCCACACCATTACCATGGCAGCCAACGACATAACACGAATCACTAATTCACTATTGCAAGCACAATGTCAGTAAACACCAGCCTATGTAAGAAACACAGCATTGTTCAGTCCTTCTCTTCTACTCTACCAATTTTTACCCAAAAGGGTCATCGAACATCATAGCCCACTCCAATCTAGCATAACATGAGTGCACGATCAAACCATCTAAGTCGTTGATATGCCAACCAGCAAACAAATCATGAATGGCAATGCCAGAAAACACAGCCAAGGCAACTTCCAAGTAAATATGCACTGTGATTTCAGCCACAAGTTTTAACTCGATAGTGGCAAGCTGGCAATCTAACTTGTTTGAGCAATTCGGATGGTGGATGACGACAGCCAAAAGTGTTTGAGCAATCTATGCCTACCAGGCAATCATAAACATCAAACTTATCATCACTTATTAACTGGTATAGCCGGACTGCTCAAGCTAGGCTGCTAGGGGGACGAAGACTGACTCGGTTCAACGTGGCATTTCCACAAGCAGATGGTAGGCATGGCTGACGTCTAGATAAAAGATAACATGATAGTGCAAGAAAGATGAACTGGCAAGTGATGTAGTGTACCTCCAAGAATTGGAAGGGAAGGTATCCATAGCTGGCCCATCACTTGCTGCAAAGCTCCGGGGATGTCTCCCCCTCTAGCTCCCCGGACTCCTGTTTTGCCTTTCTGCTTTCGGTTTCTTTGTCTGGTGATTTATGGAGTTCGGAAAAAGGAGAGAGAGAGAGATCTTTTTTTCTTCATGACGAGAGGGAGAAGAATTATCTATCTAACAAGTGATATGGTCCATGAAGAAGAAAGCCCGAAGAGAAGCCGGAAAACCACAAGTTTCTGCCAGATTCTTCTTCCGGCCTGTTTCGCTATCGGTTCTGTTCTTTCTCGCGTTGCAAATGAAACTACAAGAAGCGAGTGCACGAGATGCAGGCTGGGCCGAAATAGCTCCAAGCCCACCATGACCCGATAAGGATCGTAGGCCTAACTGGACCATATGCTACGAATCACACTTCTTCTAGAAAGCGGACACCTCCATTAGCGTCGTCTTCTTTTATTCGCACGGAGCGTGTCAAAAACCAACACCATCTCTAGCCTTGATCCGTGCAGCGGCAGGAGGGGGAAGAGGAGATGGCGCAGCCGAGCAAGGAGCCGTGCAAGAAGGAGGCGTGCGACATCCAGGCCTGCCTCTCCAAGAACATGTTCGACTCCAGGAAGTACGGCATCCCCCATCCTCCAATTCCTAGCTCCTTTTTTTTCTAGGTTCTATTCTAATTGCTTGGGGAATTTATGGGTAGTTCTTGATTTCTTTCTTGAGATTTTTAGGAGCAAGTACGGGGGGTTGGGGAATTCGGGCCCGATGCTTAAGCATTGCCTAGGGTTAGGGAGCCCTAGATAACCATTGATTTGGACCTAGGAATTAGGAGCCATCGATACCTCATGCTATGGTGGTCTTGGTAGCTTCGCCTTCTATCAGGTTAGGAGGGATTGATGGTGACCTCGTTGTTATTACTAGCTATGCGTGGTTGTAGCGCCAAAGGCATCCTTAGAGGTGGCCAAATGGGCCATGCCAGCTGGCCGGGCTGGCCGAAGCATGGTACTGTTGGCCCAGCCCCGGCATGACCTGACAAGGCGTGCCGTGCTTGGGTCGCAGCCCTGGTCTACCGGGCCGGTCGGGCATGGCACGCACGGTACCATGCCGTGCACGGCCCAACCCCTGCACGGCAAGGCCAACGACCGGTGCGGAGGCGGCGGTGCGCGGACAGCATGGAGGAGGCCAGGCGCGGAGGCGACGGGGCGCCGTCGGTGCGGGAGGTAGCCGGACACGGCAATCGGGCTTATCGTGCCTGGCACTGTAGTCGGACCGGTGTGCTGTGCCTGGGTCGGCATCCCGGCCCACGGGCCAACACGCATAGTTACTGGATTTACTATAAAATCCCGCGAATCGCGAACCGGATTCGTCGAACCCGAACCGGTTTAGAGTATGGGGTTCGTGTTCGCAGTGGAAATTGGAAGAAAAAGCGGCGAACTAAGAACCCAAATCTCGTACCGCGACTCGGACGAACTGCATTTTTGGTAACTATGCCGACACGTTCCATTTAGTTAGCTGGGCTGGTCGTGCCGGGCCTAATCGGGCCCATGCCGGGCAGCCCATGTGGACACCACTAGGCATGCGGAAATTGGCTTTTGTTGTTGGGGCAAGTTGCGGTAATTTCTGATGGATGGCCATGGCAGCAAGATTTTGCTTGCTTGCTTGCTTCAAGTGTTTGCTGAAGCAAGCTGATTGAGTAGGTCGCTTGTTGGCTGTTGTGGCAAGTTCAGTTAGGTGGTTAATATGTATGTCGATTTCGAGAAAACAGTACATGCATTACCAATTATATGCAATTGTTGCGATTCCATTGCCTATTTATTGATCATAAGGAGAAAATAGGGATAAATGATAAGAATCCAAGTGTTATTTCTGAATAGCCAGCATGTAATCCTATGCTTTCAGCAGAGAGAGGGTATCTGTAGTCTATTTCACAGATGCCAGGATGGGCTAGCTCTTTATTTTTAAGCAGTGAGCTATTCAAGTATGAATTGGGGCATTTTTCTCCTATAGGGATGCGTGAATTCCAAAATACAATTTGTTGAACTTCAATATGCCAAAGTTATCTGTAAAATTAGCCGTTGGTTGTATATCACTAGCAACCACCGCATGTCCTTCAGTACCACTAGCATCGAGCCATTATCAAGGAACTGATAGTCTAGGTTGGATGGTAAAAATAATGATATGCTACTCTGTTGCTCTTCTCTAGTATATTTTTTACATGCATAACACATGGTGTTGATTGATTTGTGCCCAGAATAAATTATTTGTCAATTTGACATAATTTCTCCCGTATACATTTTGATTATGAGTGAGGTTTCTTTCATTATTGTCTTCACCATGTACCTGGATAATGCATTAGAATTTTAGATTGTATTTATGTTTGCCGAAATTCCAGAAATGCATATTTGTCCTTCGTTGCCTTCCATAACATGTAAAGTGGTCCATGAACATAGACCTAGATGACTCTCTTGACTTTTGAGCATTACACTGTTACGATATGCCAAATGTTCATCTGTTGCTAGGCAATTACGTGGCAGTGACTACTGTTTTTGTTGGCTGAAATTGATTAGTCCTGGCATTATTAAAAGATGCTAGCATGTGATACTGCATGTATAATTCAAGAATCGCTTTGAATATGAAAGTTCATAAGATATGTGACACTTATGTGGGAGTGTTATTCATGCTTGCTTTTTTTTTCCAGGTGTTTGAGAGTTATTCAGTCACTTCAAGCTTGTTGTGAGCAGTGCGAGTACAAATCAACACACTGTGGTTCTTTGTCTGGATTACTGAAAAACATTTCTAAGTGATGAAATAAGACATGTATGTTTTTTTTCTGCAGCCATTCAATAAAAGTAAGTTTCATTTCTACAGTTACCAAATTCTCATTGAAGTTCTGTAGTTCGTAAATTCCATTTCTGTTTCTAAATTCTCACTTGGAATTTTTAAATTTAAGCTCGATTCTTGTGGCTAAGGTTTTCTATCTGAATAATTTTTTCTTTTGTCTCTTTATGGTTTTATGTGAAGTATCAACCTAATAGATGGTGCTGAACTTTGAAGGTCTATTTGGTGATTAGGACAAGCCTTTTTTTGTACGATCTACATCTTGTTTTTATCACTGCATTGTTGTGGACTCATATTGGGGGAGACACTATCAAAGACGAAGTCATTCAAACACATCAGCTGCAGTTTCGGCCAACATCCCTGGAACCAGCGGAGCAATATCCGAATAGGAATTTGTAGCACATACGGCAATTCGATTGTAAACAGCAGGGTTCTGATTACTTTCCAAGTATGTAATACATTACAATTCGTATATGAATCGGGTTAGCCGGTTAGCCTTTAAATACTGCTAGCAGTCCTGTAATCGAGGAACAAGAAGAATCAATCTATTATCTTCCAATTGCTATCCTTGCACCCTCTGAATATTCTCGTCTTTCCCTATTATCCTGCTACGTTTCACCACGGTGCCTAATCGTCGAACACTTCGGCCTCGGTTGTCGTCGAATCATCCATATCACCTATGCAGCCGAAGCAGGATACATCATTTGGTATCAGAGCCGATCGTCATGTCTTCCGATGCGGACAAGAACGGCGAGACATCGGAGGTGATGGCGGCCATCGCCGAACCGAAGCTGGAATTGAGCAAGCAAATCAGGGACAGTTTTTCTTCTCTCGAAGCCCGATTAGTGGTGTTGGAAGAGCGTCCATCCAATCTGGACGAGCGCATCAAGAAGCTAGAAGATCAACCCGATTACTCGGGT
Source organism: Phyllostachys edulis (assembly GCA_036346405.1). Classification (NCBI taxonomy): domain Eukaryota; kingdom Viridiplantae; phylum Streptophyta; class Magnoliopsida; order Poales; family Poaceae; genus Phyllostachys; species Phyllostachys edulis. The sequence goes on from CM070567.1 coordinate 44,498,467, forward strand.
ATTCTGGGCAGCTTTCAGTCACAGTCGGGAACCACGGCGCCCATGTGAGAAGTGCCATTATCAGAAGCCAAGGGGGAAACCTGGAACTTGTCGGCTCCAGAGACGATCATCCCGGCACCTCTTTCGATGGGAACGTTTCACAGGGCCGGGGCTCCGGTGTTTGCAAATCATGGAACGACTTCGTTTGGGAAGTCCATACCGGCAGGTCCGATGTCTTTTCCATTCATACCCAAACAGGTTCCACCAAGGGTGGCTGTGCCTCTGATACCAGCCACAAGCCCACAATTACTCACGGCGGGGACACAGCGGGAGTTCCACGTTATCACAAACTCGATTTTCCAACATATGACGGCAAAGACGATCCTCTCGGAAGGTTAAATTGATGCGAGCAGTTTTTTTGGGGGCAGCGCACTGATGAAGGGTACAAAGTCTGGCTGGCAGCATATCGTATGGTGGGCGCAGCGCAGCACTGGTACTTTCAGTTGGAACGAGACGAGGGGACGCCCAATTGGCCACACTTCAAGGAACGGTGCAATCTTCGCTTTAGGCCGCCAATTCGCTCCAATCCTCTCGGGGAAATAGCAAGGTTGAGGATGATGAGCACCGTCGCAGATTACCAGGAAAAGTTCTTGGCATTGCTTTGCCGTGTTGGGTCATTGACAAACGAACAGCAAGTACAGCTATTTACTTCGGGTTTGCCGGAGCTCTTGCGCATTGACTTCGAGTTACAGAACCTACCCGATTTACAGATAACTATGAGCTTTGCAAGAGCTTATGAGCAACGGGCGGCGGTGGCAGCCTCGCCAAATCAGCATTCGTGGCCACGTAATATCCAACAGGGCAAAGGAGCTCCTTCGGTTGGTCGAGGGGCACCACCATCGACGCCTCTGGCTGGAGCGTCCAGCACGGGCGGACGACAGTTCCGCCGCTTGATAGCCGAGATGGCCGAACGGCGTGAAAAGGGCTTGTGTTTTAATTGCGATGAGAAGTTCATTCGTGGACATCGATGCGTTTACTACCTGGAGGTTGTGTAGGACGATGATCAGGATGTGACTGAAGAACCCAACGACGGGGGCGATCCTCATGTCTCGTTACATGCACTCACGGGCATTTGCGCCGGCCGAACGATGCAAGTACGAGTTCGGGTTGGAACAACCGAATTACTTGCACTGATTGACTCAGGATCAACACACAATTTCATCCAGGATAAGGTGGTCGATCAATTGGGACTCCTTTTACATCCCCGGCACGATCTGAAGGTTTTGGTGGCTAACGGAGAAAGCGTCTTTAGCAAGGGAGTGATCTGTGGTCTTTCCATTGAGATAAGTAACGAAAAATTCTCTGCCGACTTTTATGATCTTCAGTTGGATGGGTTTGATATGGTACTGGGAATTCAATGGCTTCGTGGTCTCGGACCAATCATTTGGGATTTTGCTTCACTGGCAATGTCGTTTTGGCATGATGATCATCAAGTTTTATGGCAAGGTGTACCAGGGACACAACCTGTGATGCAATTCCAGAGCTGTGAGGGACAGGATCTGATGGCCACGTCACTTACTAAATTTTCTGACCTTTTTGCTGAGCCCATAGGATTGCCACCCTCCCGCTGCTGTGATCACCGTATTCATTTGCTGCCTGATACTCCTCCGATGGTGGCTCGGCCGTATCGATACCCGATGCTGCAAAAAGCAGAGCTGGAACAACAATGCCAATCAATGCTTACTCAAGGGATCATCCGCCGTAGTACTTCGGCTTATTCATCACCAGTATTATTGGTCAAGAAGCAGGATAATTCGTGGAGGTTTTGTGTCGACTATCGGGCGCTCAATTCAAAGACTGTTAAAGATAAGTTTCCAATCCCGGTTATCGATGAACTTCCCGACGAACTTAAAGGAGCCTAGTTTTTCTCTAAATTGGATCTCCGCTCGGGCTATCATCAAGTTCGTATGCATGTGGAGGATGTGCACAAGACAGCTTTTCGCACCCATGAAGGTTGATTCGAGTTTCTAGTTATGCCGTTTGGATTGACGAACGCACCGGCCACTTTTCAAGCATTGATGAATGAGGTGCTACGCATGTATCTCCGTAAATTTGTGCTCGTATTTTTTTTTATGATATCTTGATTTACAGTCGCACTTGGTTGGAACATCTCAAACATGTGCGGACCATTCTTCGTTTATTGCAAGACAATCAACTCCACCTTAAACAATCCAAATGCATACTTTGTATATGGTAAATACATTAAGATGGAGTACAAACTACAAACAATATATTATCATCAGTGTATGTCCAAGCATAGATGCATTAGTTTGTCATTTTGAAATTGTCAACACAGATCTGTGTAGTATCCCTGACCAACAAAAATTTACTGGTATATATGGGTGAATGATAAGCATGCACTGGAAAAGAAAAAATAACTTGAGGGAAATGTGACACTTTCGAGCCTGATGGCAGTGTCAGAGTGGTCAACATAGACTACATTGCAGCATAAATACAGCACATGGTTGAACAACAGTTGAATCTACTTGGTCAGATTTGGAAAGAAGAATCAGCCTCTTACTACCATTGGGGTCTATTTCTGACACTGTAGATAAGTAGTATGCCGACTTAACCATACACTGGGCTAAATATTACATACAAAATTATGTGCTACTGCCATACAGTTTTTCTGTTTCATTTAGAGGTTGATTGGCTGAAGAAATTCAGTATATTTGATGGAGCATTTTGCTTTTACAGGTTCTTTTAGGTTTGCTTAGGAGTTAGGAGTTGAGAGGGATATCAGAGTTTCTGATGCATCAAGGTACAACATTATCTGGGTACCTACCTGAGTTTACATAGCTTAGTGGGCCCTTTTTGACCCAAACCTTCCATATTGAGTTTCAGTTTTGATGCTATTATGATAAGAAGTCATATGTTCTTCTATTTAATTGGCTTAATTAAATGTTTTTTTTTTCTACTTGCAGGATGACTCAGGGGAAAAAGTAATGCAGCCATCATAACCAGAAGAATGATGCTCTTGTTGCTGAGTTGTCTTGGTACTTAGGTTGTCAACAGATAGACGTTTCTTTAAGATAGATACTTGTACCCTTATACCTATAGTTCTTATGCTCCTGTACCCATGTAATCTCTTGTTCCCTTCATAAATAACTAAAATAAGTGAACTACTGGAGTTGCCTGTGCATTTATCCACATATGTGATAGTGGCAATGTTTTGGCTGCCCCATTTGCCATTGCAATGTTCTATGGTAAGAAAATTGAGTTTAGATAAGCATGAGACTTGTCTTTTTGGAAAGAGAGAACAGTTAAACACGATATTGTACAATGTACTGTTCGTATGTACATATGATGTCATTATCCCATTGCTTGGCATTTGTGGCTAGTTTCAGGTTGTTGGTGAGTACTCTAGTTGAGGCATTCAGTATACTGCCATGAGTCATCTACTGTCTGTAACCAACAGCCTTGGCATGTGAAAGGAGACTTATCTTTTGTGACGCAATACCTACCAAGCAAGTGTGGATTGGTATGCAATGACTTCAAGCTGACATGTACATTACATTCTTGCTGTCTACTTGGGACCAGTGTTTTTGTTACCGGCTGAAAAAAAAATTCGGAGGGGACCGGTGGTAACCAGTTTTTTCAGAAAAAAATTCGGCCAATTTCGGATTTTCAATTTGAAATTTTCGGATTTTAAATTAAAAAAACTCAAATTCAAACAAAATTCAAGCAAATTCGAATTTTTTGAACAAAATTCATCAAAACCGAAATTTCGGGGGATGATTTGAAATTTACCGTCCCCCGCCAATAACGCCGGTTACCGGCGGTAACCGACGAAAATCGGCCGAATTTTTTTTCCATGCTTGGGACCAACCAGTTTGTTGGTATTGTCCTCCACATGGCCGTTCCTTGTCATAATGCAGTCAAGCATTAGGTATGCACAAGAGGGGCCGGATTATATTCGGTCCACCATTTGTAATGATAAGATTGCATTCGTTAAAGCTGCTTTTATTCTTCTTTACAACGAATTAGCGACATCTAAGCGGCTGAAAGCTGAAGGTATGAGAGAGGTGTGTACGTGTGTTTGGCAGAGCTGCATTTTGATTTCAATACAAAATGTGGAATCTCCTTATGTCACCTTCAGTAATTTAACTTTATTTTTTTTGTCAGTAAAGTCTTCATGTCAGGTCAGGAAAGTCATATTCAGTGATATGATATTAAACCCAATTTAGATGTGTGTGTATTTTTTTTATATAAAAAATTGGGATAGGTCACTTGATTAATTGTGCCATGATGATTTCAATAAGCTGTAGTGGGTAATCATGGATGAACTTGGAGCTTTAGGACCAATATTTGCATGATGATTGATGAATGCGGAATGCGGGATGCCAAAAGGGAGAGATCAAATTATCTTGCAATATTTAAAAATTAACTGAAGGTCCCAAAATTTCAAATGGTTTTGAATTTTTGAAGTTGGCATGACAATTCCATCAGAAAAGAATAATTGAAGTTGGCATGACAATTCCATCCGAAAATAATTAAGCAAAGTGGCATAATCATCACAATCCAGTATGTTCTGGCAGCTAGCTAATCAAGCAGATGCCAAACCCAAGGCTTAACCAAAAGTGGGCAAAATCATACTCTGAAGAGCCACACAGACAAGAAAATTTTCAGACAGAAACTAGAACGTTCTCCATAAAAAAAACCTTAGCGATTGGCAATTAAAAAATATGTATTGATGGATATATACACCTGATATATCATGCATGCATGCACGCACGGTTGCACTATAAATTTTTTACATCCAAATTAATTGCTCAGATTGATGGCGCCTTCCTCGAGGTGGCATTGGACTTACGCGCCAAGAAGAGCTTCTTGAGCAGCTTCAGCATCATCAGCAGGCTCAGCCTCCTTCGCCGGACCACGCTGCCGGAGGCGACCGCGTACCGGCGCATCTCGACGGCGGCGGCGCCGTCGCCGGCGAGCCACGCTTCTCTCGCCCATTCCTTGCTCAGTGGGCACAGCGGCGCCGCGCGGGCGAGCTCCTCGTTGAAGTCTTCCCACAGCATGTCCATCTTGTCCTCCTCGACAGCGAACCTCTCCGAGCCATGGGAGTGGTGGCCTCCCCCCGGGTAGTCGTTGCCGGCCTTGCCGGCCTGTTCGACGGCCGAGAAGCTCCTCCGGTGATCGTGCGCCGCCGCCGCTTCGGCATCCCCGCCGGGGACGAACCACAGCGGAGGGGAGGCGAAGTGAGGGAAAGAGAGCTTCTTGGCATTGCATTGCTCCAGTGGGATGCTGGGGAACGTGAACTCTTCCATGGCTGCAAATGTGTATTGGTGACTCTATGCAAGCCTCTGTATATGTGGAGTACCTGTCATGACTCATGACTCATGAGTACCTGTCATGGAGGTTGCAACTTCTTGTCTACCTCTTGAAAAGTTGAAATGCCTAGAGGGAAAGAAATAGGAGGAGAGAGAGGCATGGTTTCTTTATCTCTGAAGTTCAACTTGATGGTTGGCGAGTGGAGTACTATAAACCTATAATATATGGTGGTTGGTAAGATGCTTGGTTGATTAGATAGATTGGTCTGTCAAGAAATGCCAAGCAGGCAAGCACTAAGAGAAAAGGACCTAATTGTTGATGCTTAATTGCAGGGTCATTATATACAGCTAAAGTCCAAGAGCTAAGGTTATTATATTAGATGGGCCCTAAAGAGTGTTCAATTCTGACATAACTGAGCCTGAAGATAAGCTGCAGCTGCTGAGCTAACAAATCAGGCATGTATGTTCAAAAACAAAGTCAAGCTGGAGTCCATATTGTAGTGAGGTTGGGAGCAGTGATATCTTTTGAATGGTTTTGGAGGGAGGAAGAAGAGCATAGAAGCAGACATGCAGTGCTTTGCAGCTGCTGCCTTTCTGCTAAAGTTCAGATGTGAATGTTGCTGGGAATCCATCTCTCTCTCTCCCTCGATGAGCACTTTTCTGATAGAATGTCACAGCCCCATTTTTATTAAATGGGATTTAGATGCATCTCATATTCATTTCATATTATTTCTAGAGCATGTGCATAAATTATGCATTTGAAAATTTTAAAATCAATTGTAAACCTCTAACTCAAACTAAAGCCATAAAAGAAATTTGAAATAAATGCTCATGAAGATCTCTAGAAAACAATTTATTTAAATACTAGAATAATTATCATGAATAAAAATAAATTTTATCAAAATTTTGGAATCCAATTTAACCATGAGAAAAATTCAAACTCAGTTCATGGAGGGAATTTTTTGTGCCAGAAATTTTGGCCGTGGCTATAAATCTTGAACCGACTGGATGAGGGAGACAGGGAGACACAAGGGCTCAAAGTGGAGGCATAAGCCAATGTACCTCAGGTAGCTCCCAACACCCAAACAAGTCTATGCTCCGCTGCGATTGTGGCAGCAAAACAATGAGGTACAAGTCCAATATTGTTAAGAATCCGAACCGTGGGTTTTGAGGTGTGCTAATTGGAAGGTGAGTTGATTCTTGAACACATGTTATTTCCTTTATATTTTTGCATTCTTTACTTTGATAACTATCTTTTTGTGTTGGTTTTATCAGTTTGGGGGTTGTGGATTTTATTTGTGGAAAGATTTGCTCAAGACATATGTGAAGAAGGAGATTGTAATGCAGCAAGACATGGAGATGGAGAAATTACAGAAGAATCTGGAGAAGTTGAGCACTCACCTAGAAGCAATGGGTGCTGCTGAGGGCAATGTGCAAGAATTGAAGGACAATGTGCAAGAAGTAAGGAGAAATGTGCAAGAAATGAAGAGTAGTGTAGACAATGTGAAACTGATATGCAACATTTTGCTTTGTTTTTGCCTTTTGTCTATTTCCTAAATTCAAAGTAACTAGTTTGTAATTCATGCCTCTAGCATGAGCAAGTGCAATGTAGCAGTACTAGTATCTGTAATTTAATGGAGTGGAATCTATGTTGCCAATCATCTTTACCAGATTACCAGATTACATATAGCACTTCAGCAAGTAATAGTAGTTAACAAAAGAAGTTTACTAGATTACATATAGCAGTTCACAAAAGAAGATTACCTGATTACATCCTAGAGATTATGGAGCACAAAAGACAGTAGCTCACATGCAAAAGACAGTAGCTCACAGAGATTACAAAATGCAGGTTACCAGATCCTTACAAATTCCAGTTTCAGTATGGAGCAACTATATAGACTTAGCCTCTTTGCCCTTGGTGTTGTTGGTCTTGGTTGCCCTAGCCTTGGATGCGGCAACACTGGAAGAAAATCATTGCACAAGTTAGGCAAAAATAGTTTCATATTTTTTTTGGCAAAATCAAAACAAAATCAAATGCAAGTAAAGCTAACCTGTATGATCCAGTAGAATCTTTCTTGGAGGTTTTCTTAACTGGTGGAGGTGCAGCAGGATCATTGCTCCCTTCCCCCTGATTGGTCTTGCTTACAATTTGGCCAGTGATGGCCCAATTACCCACACCTCTTGCATGTGTCTTTTTCTAGCTCTAAGCTCATCTAACCCCCTTGATCCTTTGGTTTCTAGGTCGACCTAGTTGTCTTCTAATAACAGGTGGACGAATTTTGAAGCTAGGGTCCATAGGAGGCCATTTACCTTTGTCTGTCATAGGGTAAACGATCCCCTCATAAGCTGCCTTGAATATATCAACTATGAAGTAGTTATGCACATAAGACTACAAGTCATAACCCCTGAGGTGGCAAATGAAAGCCAATACATGATTGCATGGCTTACCAATCATCTGCCACTACCTACAAGTGCAAGTTTGGGTGTTAATGTGCACCACATCTTTCACTATATTCCCTTTTGGGTATTTTGAAATAACCGCACATGTGTCATTTGTACTCCTAATGGTGTCATAGTTCCCAGGTGTCCTACTCAATGCAGTTAGCTTCTTAATGATAGTTGGTATGATCTTTGTATTCATCTTCTCCCCAACTCCCTCCTGTGTTCAAATTTCCTCATTATCAGCTCTCCAAGCTTATCCATCAAATCAACAACATGAAGACCCTTGAACTTCTTAATCTAGTTGTTGAATGACTCTCACATATTATTATTGACATAGTCCACCATGGAGTCCTCTGAGAACTTGCTTCTTGCCCACAGGTGCATATGATTTTCTTCCAAGTACTAAACTGCTTTTGGATGTTTGGCCATCACTGACCAATGCTTGTTGTAGCCATGTATTGTGTAAATAAGTGCAACTAGCCACATGTTCTTCTCAAAATCCTCTCCCTTGAACTTCTTACTAAAGTTATTGTATAAGTGTCTGAAACATTCTCTATGCTCCACACCATTGTAAACCTTGGAGACAGCAGCACATATGTCGTTCCCAATATTTGTGCTTATTACTAACCCCTGTGGGCACCCAATTGATCTTCTCAAGTTATGTACAAACCACTCCCAACTATATGTGTACCGAGACTCTATTACTCCAAAGGCCACAGGGAGCATCCAATTATGCCCATCTATTGCACAAGCTGCAGCAAGTTACCCTCGATGCCTACCAGTAAGGTGTGTTGAGTCCATCGCTACGTATGGCCTGCATCCTTTGAGAAATCCATCAGTTGATGCCTTAAGTGCAACAAGTATTCTTCTAAAGCAAACCATGCCATTGCAAATCTCTGTGTCCATCTCTACTATGCTACCAGGGTTGGTCCTCAATACTCCTCCTTTTAAGCAAACAACATGGGGTAGCTCTCAAACCACTTGCCAAAAATCTTGTTTAGTGATATCTCCTTGCCAGCATAGACCCTACCGAATTTCACCTTGATGTGGTAATTGTAACACCCCAACGCATCTCTGAGCATAGGATGCTACTAAACTAACTCAACAATACAATTTACTTCCATCCACTATCAAATAACAACAAGCTTTTCAACATATAACAAACTAGCATTAATCAAAACTATATTGAATAACAAGATTCTAGACATAAACCTTGTTCTATTCATCAAATAACTGAACCACATGAAAATGTCAGGATTTAACAAGGTTTTACTTGGATGATAGACTAAGCAAATCACTTGAATTATTCTAACATGTAAGAGTAAATAAATCAAGTTCTAGAATATTAAGGCAAAAACAGAAATATCCATAAGACACACTTGACTATTCCAATTATAAAAAACTCAATCATCACGAAGGATGATCACAGTCTTGGAACAGAAGTAGTAGCATGATCACTTAAGTTTAAGTAAAAGAGCTATCTTTATTTGTCATGGGTGATCGTGAGTGAAGTGCACCAATTCTAACGCTTCCCATGCATGTTGCTTCCTCGAGAAGTACCTAAAGAAAACAACAATAACAACAAGCGTGAGTCCACAACCCAGCAAAGTACGACCATGTAAAAGACAAAGCATCATGAACAAATAATGAAGATAATAATTCCTCATATAAACATCAGCAAGAAATCCATAATTGAACCTCTTATACTTTCATGCGATACAAATGACAAGAATGCAACTTTCTTCCTTCTTTGCAATTACCGGTAATGCGTAGTAGTGCATCTGTCAATGCATACTCAAGTCTGTGCCCTCAGGCACAGGGACCTCAAGCCCACACTCCAAGAGTGTGGGGACCTCATGCTCATACAATACATGACGGGGATCTCATGCCCGTCCAATGCATGACGGGGACCTCAAAAGAATCAATTCTTGGCTACCACGTAGTCCAAGATTCAAGAATAAATACCATGATGCAAATGAACTTAATATTCTCAACCCATCATGAGAGAATAACATTCAGCGGCAAAATCATAGACAAAATTCCATACAATTAAACCATGGCAATAATCATGAATTAAGCACCACAATTACTCTACACTACTTGCACTTGCCTCAACTGCGAGATGGATGACGACGAAAGGAGGACTCTATCCCTAGTTCTCACCACCACCTTGCATTCATAAAGCATACTAAGAAAACCTTTCAATTGCACAAAGCATAGCAATAAAACTAAACGAACTCATTCGCTCCTATTCGCGACCTGAAATAATACCATCATGTTGTCAAGTCCCAATCTGTCCAAAACAGACAACCACCATAGGACAACCATAACTTTTGATTCAAAGCTCCAAAAATCATGAACTCAAATTGTTTGAAATCTACACACACATACCCACAAATTCTCAGGTGACCGGAAGTTCAGATTAATTCATCTAAACGCTTGTTTTTTTTATCTCTGAAGACATTTATGTCTTCTTCGGTACTATCGACTTAGAAATTACATATCTTTTAATGGTACAACCAAACACAATGATCTAAGTTATTCTGGAATCTACAGAGAACTAGTGTCCATAACAAATTTATTATAATTTTTCCATTGTGCAACAAAAGTTGCTAAGAGAGCAATCTTTCTCGACTGTCCCCAACAGAGAGACGTAATTGCAACGAACAATTCAAAATTCCATAACTTTCGTTCTACTTGTCAAAAAAATATGAACTTGGACTATCTGGAATCATTATTAAGTTATATATCTAAGTCATGGATACCAAAAGTCCAGATTTGTCTGTTTCCAAACCTTAATATGCAAAATCATGTTCGCTGCTCGAATCCTAGGGACTGAACAGGCACTCGGATTGCCAAAATCGTAACTAAATATCTATCCATCCAAAAATTACGATCCAAGACTTTCCAGAAAGCTATCCCAATTACCCACATAACTCTAGGAAACCCTAATCCCTGATTTCTCTTGGAACTAATTCAAACTTACGAATCATCATAACTACAGAAATACCGATCTACAACAGCAGGGTACTAATCTGACTTTCGGCGACAAATCACATATAAAAGAATTGCAATAACTAATGGGGAACACGAATTTACCCACCAATTCTCCACTAGACCTCGTTGAAGCCCTCATGAAGATCCCCCTTCTTCTACCTCTTCCTCTCTTCCTCTTCTTCTTCCTTCATCTCCTTCCTTTCTCCTCTTCTCCTCCTCTTGGCAGAGCAGCAGGGAAGGGGGATACTACAATACCCACGTACTACAGTGCGGTGGTGGTACTGTAGCAGGGTGCTAGGGTTTTGGGGAAGGGGCACCCCTCCTCTTGACTCCACTAAATGGCTGACCCACTTGGCTAGGACACCTTGGGCCGAATGCCCAAGGTCCAATCCTCCCACAAATCTTAAATTTTCTTTTACTTCCCCTCTCTAAATAATATTTTACTCACTAAGGAATGATCGGGATATTACAGTAATGATCATCCAACTTGTCCTACAAGGATTTTGGGCCAAGATGTGGCTTGTCCTTCAGCCAGTCCAATACCCTATCACTAACCCAGCCAGTTGAAGCCATCTAATCATCACACTTGTTGACAGATGAATATGTGTGATTCTCTGGATTTTTCTTAACCTGCAACATAGGGGAAAGTTACACATATACACCACAAATGTACGACAAATATTATATTAATAATTCACAACATAATTACCTATGCATGGCTCGTATCCCTGGCAAAAGAGGCATGAATTCTCCACGGGCATCCCTTGGTTGCACACTTTACTCTAGCCCTATTTGAATCTGCTTGCTCTATTTTGTACTTGTAGTCATTGAGGATAGCATGATGTCTTAGTACTTTCCTGAATGCTTCAGTATCTGGAAATTTGGTACCTTCATCAATGCAAGGATTCTTAATGTTGTATGCATACTCAGTTAAGTCATCCCCATCATCTAGTTCCTCCTCACTTGGTTCATAATCACTACTATGACTATGACGGCTATTGTCACTGTTAACTTCCTGTGAGTCAGCATCATAATCATTTGTCTTCTCCTCCATGGACTCAGCATCAGAAACACCTTTCTTCTCCTCCAATGAGTCAACATCAGAATCATCTATCTTTTCTTCCTTCTCAAGGTTCACATTTAGAGTGGGTTCTGTTTGTGCATCAGGGACTCGAATTTCCTCATCATCAAGGTTCAAAGATGGAGTTGGAGTGGGTTCATCTGATGTTTGAGTTGGTTGACTAGATTTAGGGGGTCATGCATCTGTGGCTGGAGGGGTGCAAGGAATGCATTCAAGTAGTAGTGGTTGTAGCTGTTGCCCTATTTCTTTGATTTTGGATGCAGGTTTCCTCTTTTGGGGGGGTTTCTTTGGACTAGGTACTACTGCTAATGGCCCAACAAAGTCCACAATGTTAACACTAATATTCACAAAGTGTTTATTCTTATGCATGTTGAAAGCTCTCACTAAGTCTTCATCAGTATGTAAAGCATCATATTCATCACAGCTATTAGTCTTGAATACCATGTTAGCCAATTGTTTGGAGCCCCACTTAAATTCATGAAAGATGTCTTCAGTTAGATGAGTAAGTGAATACATTGTGTGATCAACAGTAAGATTTAACAACTTCCCCTTCCGCCACACCATTGGCTCAATATCTGGCTTGCTAAGATAAGTACCAACCCAAATTGCTAGCCTCATCGTGTTGTTGGGATCCATCCTACAAATCAGAGCTAGAACTTACTACTTGCAAAAGGGAAACACACTACCAAATGCATAATTTTCCCACGGCTAAACAGAGCAGCATACCAAGCAGGAGGGGAGCCAAAGAGAGGATGAGGAGGCGAGGAAGAACAAAGCAAGAGGGGAGTGCAGTGAGATGCACTTACCCAGGAGGAACCCATGAACTATCCATGCATCTATCTGCTGCTCCAGATCCTCAATCCGTGTCCTTTTCTTCTAGATCCACTGCTCCAGATCCTCAATCCACGGCCTTCCTTCTCAAGCTATCTTCTTCCTGAGGCTTGAAGGCGATGGATTTGGACTAGGGTTGCGGTTCCATTCCAGCCGCCATTGCTAGGGTTTTCTGAAGGCTTGGCTCGGGTGAGTAAAGAGGAGGGAGAAAGTAAGAGAGAACAGACAGAGAGAGACAAACGGGGGCATGATGGGGAAATGGACATGTCTCAAACGGAAAGATATAGTCAAACGGTTTGACTCGACGCCGTCACGGCTCTAGGGTGCCGGTAGTGGCAATTCCCAAAGAAAATTTGCGAAGTAGTGGCATGTAAAGAATAAGCGAAAAAAAGAGTGGCACGAACCGAAAGTGAAAGTGAGGTAATGGCACGAAACGAAATTATCCTAAACTTATTCAAGATATCTATAAAAGACCAAAATTACAGTATTCAAACCCAAAACTAATGAGATTACAAGGCTTAATATTCCAGTCATTTTGGCTCACATAACATATGAAGTGATTTTTTTATTATTTCCTAAAAAAAATCAAGCTGAGAAATTACCTAACAGGAAAGAATGGACCATTATGTAGACCTGCCAAAGTTGTCTACATAATTCCAAAGTCCATCTGGCAAGCCCCATAGACCTACCTTTCTTTAGAATTTTTTTTAAAAAAAATTCTTTTTTAAAAGATAATTACAAAACTAGGTTCTTGTCGCCATTTGGAATGGCGACAGGCTTCTATTGCCATTCCAATTGGCGACAGGGACCTTGTTTACCTCTTGTCGCTAGTCCAACTTTCTATCACCATTTCAACTGGCGACAGGAAGTGAACAGTGTTCCTGTCGTCAATTACCTATTTAAATTCCTAAAATTAGTGGAAAATATCATTTTAATTCCAGAAAAAAGGAGAAGGAAGAGAGAAAAGAGAGGAGGAGAGGGAGAGAAAAGTGTAGCGAAGCCCTGCCAGTTCGTAGTGGAGGAAAGAGATACTGAGCTTCAGATTTGGTCGGTCATTTTGCAGGTACATGTTTTTGCAAATTCGTACATTATTTTGAAACGTTGTCAGTTAGCAAATAAAAATAGCGACATAGAATTCAATAGATTTGATAATTTTAGCTATTTTATGTAGTACATCATTTAAGCTGTGTATAGTTTAGTTAATTGTGTAGATATTATTTATGTTGTAGTATACGAATGATTTAGAATAATATGCAAAAATAGGAAGACACCTCGGAGAATAGCAAGGTATCGAAAAACTATTAAAAATCTGAAAATATTGCAGAGTAGCTAAGTAGGGTAGGTAGAGCTGGATGAAAATAATATTTGCTTAATTTTGGTTTCCATTTGTGCGCGGTAATTACTGTGTTAATGGCGATTTTTTTAAAACTAGGAAAATAGTATGACCCATCTTAAATTGAAGAAAAAAAATCCTGATTGAAGCTTGGCAAAAAAGCAACCTAAATTAGCTTAGTATAGTTTGTAGGGTTTGTATAGCTTAATAAAATACCTGTGAAAATTGCGGAGTAGGTTAGTATGGTTTTTATAGCTTAATAAAAATAATTCCAACTTAAATTTGGTTTGTATTTGTGCACGGTAATTATTTTTACAATGTATGCTCTGAATTTTCAGGTATGGCGGACCCAGGACATGCTACGCAGTGGTAGTATGAGTCGCTTGACCCGGTCATTGACGCACATCATCGTAGCCGCCTCAGTACCATCCTCCCCCGGGAGGGCTAGGCGGCGATTGAGCTTGGTGCGCTGCGGTTGCGCACGCCCATGAGGGCGTGGGGGTGGATCCATGTTGGGTTCCGAGGTACATGCAGTTGTGACCTTCGTGTACTCATTTGTAGCATGACTACTTTGTGTGGACTAATGTTTGTTCTTAATATTTTCCGACGTAGTTTGAGGCAAGCAGACCTCCTTCCACTAGTGAGGATGATTGAGGCGACCTAGGAGGATGACCAGGACTGCGCGGGCGGTGAGCGTACGTCCAGGCACTTTCCATACAACCAGTGCCTCCTAACGGCGCTGGTTGACCGGTGGAGGCCAAAGATGCATACGTTTCACCTTCTGTGCAAGGAGATAGCATCGACGCTGCAGGACGTGAGCTTCCTAACCGGGTTGCCCTACACTAGCTTCCCCATGGCGACTTACGACATCCTAACCACGTGGCGCACGGAGTTTCTAGCGAGGTTCCAAGGGGTGCTGCCGCTAGATAGCGGCTATAGGGAGTTCAGCGGCACCCACGGGCCGATGCTGGAGTGGATCTGCCAGTTCTATGTAAGTCTTCGAAACTCTTGTCCTCTCACATCAATTGATTTGTGCACCTTGCTGATGTGCATCTGTCTTCTTGCAGCCCGAGTGTATAGCGGAGGACGCACCTAACCGCACAGTGAGGAGGCACTTCGAGGCCTACTTGTTGTGGCTATTCAAGTGGGTGATGTTCCTGGGGTCCCACGGCAATAGCATTGACAAGCACATGATCCGGTATGCACAAGAGCTAGCAGACTGGCAGGTAGAGGAGATCTAGCCCTATGCCTAGGGTCTAGCGGTGTTGTGCGCGACGTACTGCGCCCTGTGCGACGCGTCCCACCGGGTTCGAGAGAGCTCCATCCTTGGAGGATGCCCGTTGCTCCTTCAGTTGTGATCCTTCGAGCGTTTTCAGATCGAACGACCACAACTGGACCTGTGAGCGTACACAGTCAACATGTACACCTAGGATGATGACATGGACCGACTGACCATGGGTATGGTGTGGTGCTACTGACGGGTAAGTTTCCTAAATATTTATTATTTTTTGTAAATTATTTCAATCTCGTGTACTAAGTTTGGGTTGTTCTATTCCATAGGTCACCTACATGCCGATCACTTTGCACGCGTCCTACCCGGACTAAGTTGCGATGTTCGATCAGCTGACGGATGACCGTGTCATTTGGACATCGTACACTCCCGAAAGGGTGTACACACGCGTGCCTCGAGGCCTGTCAAGCCTGTGCATGTGAGACCATGAGTACTGGTACACACGAAGGCCCTTGGTGCACGACGTCCTCATGGAGGAGTACCAAGTGCAGCGGGTCATGCGCCAATTCGGTCTGCGATAGGAGGTCCCACCCTCCTGGGGGGATCTGGTGCTGCCGAATGTTCATAGGTAAGTTCATGTTTTACTTCTGTCTTACCATTTGCGTCACGTACCTACGAAATAATCGTTTTGCCTTCCATACGTACACTAGGAAGGTAGTACCTGCTATGACTTCATGGGCGGAGAGGAGTTCCCTTGGATCCATGGCTAGATCAATGCCTATGGTGACGTCATCTAGAAGGATGCTCCCTACGACCCCAGGACGTACACGGAGTACATCGAGTGGTAATCTAGTCGGACGAGGGTTAGCTGCGTGAGGGTCGAAGACGACCCACCATGACACGAGGCTACGACGTTCGACACGTACCCCACCTAGCCCGACTCCGCATTCCATCACGTGGTACGTATTGAACGGTCCATACTTCTTATTTGCTTCGCAAGATATCAGTTTCTAACTTGTTAATTATATGTACAGGTTGATCTGCACCAGGAGGTGCATGAGTTGGCGGCCTCCGTGCATCAGTGTTGTCAAGGTTACATGCATAACATAATGTTTCACAAGTCTTGCGCCGCTTTGGGACGAGCTAGTGGTGTCGCACGAGGAGTCACGCTCTGGGGACTACGAGTTCGTGCAGCGTGGCAGCTAGGTCTCTGTGGGGCTTCCACAAGAGACAAGACGCTCGAGTGAGCCGGTGACGCAGACCCCTCACGACACCCCCTAGGCTACTCGCGTCGGTCGGGTACCTTGGCCGCCTGAGCCTTTGACATACTCATACCAGTGCCCTCAGCCGCTCCGGACGAGGCCAGGAGCCACACACGGGGTACGCCCCAAGTGGGGCCGCCAGTAGATATTTTTTTCTTGTAAATATTAGTCATGCCATGTAAATATTGATTTATGTACTACTTATGATTGTCCTGTGTTTTTATTTTATTTTTTTGCGTGCACACCGCGACCATGTGAGAGAGTCAGCATCGGGGCACCCCACATTGAAGAATCTAGACCCGCCATTATATATGTTAATGGAGTATTTTGGTGATTAATGACAAATCCATTTGTGAGACTAACATGCTTATTGATATACTTATTGTTTTAGTCTCAATTGGATATAAAGGTGAAAATCAAAGAGGTATGCTTTCGACATCATATTCTTATATATTGTTGCATTCCTCAGATCTAAAATATAGGATGAACTTCACCAAAAAGTCTAACTCAAATATGTGCATATGTTCCTATTACACATTTGTGTATGCACACATTTAGGGGGAGTTCACTCTATGTTTTGAGGTTTCATTAGTATTGATCCATATTCCTTTTCCACATATATAAATGATCTTTACTTTCAAACATATCCTTGAATATATTTAACTTGCGTAGTTAATATATTCATATGAGTATATGAGACTTGTGTAGTTCATATATGCTCATGTATTCTTGAGTATATACGACTTGTGTAGTTCGTATACACTCATGTTGAATATATATATAACTTGTGTAGTGCTTATATACTCATACCAATTTATATTCAATTACTTGCAATTGAAGTGATTATCATCAATTACCAAAGAGGGAAAGATTGTGGTATCTTGTCCCACCATTATGAGTTAATGGTATGTCATGGTAATTAATAATAATCATATTATAGAACTAACACTTTCCATGAGTTGGATGAATAGGTTGGGTTCTATAGTTGGAGACTTTAGAAGATCATCATGTGTTGATGATATTAAAGTCAAAAGCTTGGAGTAAAGGATGCATCATGTGTTGATGTGTATCAAGTTCAAGAAGAGGAGATGACCATGAGTTGATCATCAAGTCAAAAGAAGACCTATCATGTGTTGATGGAAATCAAGTGAAGGATGCATCATGAGTTGATGCACATCAAATCATGACCTGGACTTGAAGCAAAGATGTGCGTCGTCAAGCTTCAAGTGGTTGCGCAAGGCAAAGGTATGACTAGCTATAGCTAAAGATTTGTTCCTAGTCTTTTACCGGTCTCGGTGTTTGGTTGGGAGACCAGATTGTTAGTATAGGTTATCGTACTATTAAGAGGGGTCTTTTACTAGTAGCTTGAGTTAGTTATGTGTTGATAGCTCATTGTGTTTGCTCTAGCTCATCTTAACATGTTGCCAATATTTGCGAATGTGTTTTGCAAATAGTTGTGGCTCATGGATAACCCTTGTAGCATGTGACTTAAGTTTGTGAATGTGTTTTGCAAATGGTGTAAGTCCATGTACCTTATTCCTTGTAGTGTGATTCTATAAGTTGGCAGATGTGTTTTGCAATTTGTTAAGAATCTCACTTGAATCCTTGTTTGCATCGCGCGTCAATTTGGCAAATGTGTTTTGCAAATTGGGTTGAAGCGGAATGCAATTTGTGGCATTGATTATAAAAGTTGGCAAATGTGTTTTGCAACTTGTTGAGAGTCTTGTCTTTAACCTTGTGTGTGCATCTTGCATCAAATTAGCAAAATGTGTTTTTGCAAATCAAGTTGATGCAAAGATCAAAACCTTCTTCTTGCTTGCTGGCTGCTGGCGGTCTGACCGGCCGCATGGCACCGCAAGGCTATGCGGTTGTACCGCACTTATTTTCGGTTCAACCGTGGTGCGGTTGATCCGATTTTTCTAAGGCGGTTTGATTTTCTCAGAAGAGATGTTTCTGGTCCTTAGCCAATTCTATGGAGCTTTTCTGGAGCGGTCAGACCGGTGTCTATTGGGTGGTCTAACCGGTGGGCGGTCTGACCGGCCATTAGTTGGCGGTCGGACCGACAGTGAGCTCAACGGCTAGTTTTATAGCCGTTGAAGCTGGGGGCGGTCAGACCGGCCATTAGTTGGTGGTCAGACCGATTTCGCCCAGATTCTCTAGAATCTTCCCCCAACGACTAGATTTTGTGTGTGGGCTATAAATACCCACCTTGGCTGTGTGTGGGCAGATTGTGTTGGGTCGCGGGTAGGCTACGATAGCTACAAACAAAAATTCTACCACGCAAACCAGGAAGCCAAGCAAGTAGATGATCATAGATCGTTACTACCAGACGCGCAGAGCAGCGGAAGAAGGGTTGGAGCATCCTGGTCCAACGAAGAGCACGTTGATGTAGTGGTCATAGTCGATCGTCCAACGTCCAGCAAGTCGATGCGGTGGTCGTAGTCGATCGTCCCCTCTAGCAACCTCTGCAGTTCTTCGTGAAGATCGTGGATCGTCCTCAAGCGAAACAATCGTAGTAGCGCCTCTACGGTATCCACACGTCTAGGGTAGGAACAACCATACGCCGGTGTGCTAGCACTAAGTCGCACGGCAGAGCTTTCAGGAAGATGGTGGCTAGGGTTTTGGTGGTGTTTTCTCGCGCACACCCCAACAGCCTCATGCATCTCCTTATATAGTGCTCATGACGGATCCTATCCGAACACATTTACGAATCGTATTCGTACTGGTTTGTTCCAACCCGTTAAGTGTGTGACCCTGTAGGTTCATGCGTAATCGATTGTGACTCGGAAACCCTTTCCGATCACTAGTCGTAACGGCTCCTAGCAGAACATAGCGATTCCCGAATACACACAAATTATATCGGACGAACCTTAATGCAATATGATCTACAACCAGGTCCTCATCACTTATGACCAGGTCCTATCTCTATACGACCAGTTCGTTTGTGGTCACGACCAGTTCGTAACTCCTTACGACCAGGTTACGACCACTCTGTGATTACGTTCGACCAGTCTACGACCAGCTCGTATCTCCATACGACCAGTCTGTAACTGATCAAACTGAGTGACCTACTCGTGTATACTCCCTTTGCCTCATGATGTCTGGTTGAACTCCAGGTGAGATGTTGTGTCATCCATGGACTGTTCAATTCTTTCTCGATCGAGTGTCGGATAACTTCACGTGGTCGAACACTTCGACTACTAGTGGCATGGCCATGCACTTTCTTTATCCGATCACAACGAGGGGCCCAGAGACATCTCTCTGTTATGTTAGGAGGGCAAATCCATATCCGACCAAATCACATTCCTCTCCATGTTTCACAAAGATACCCGAAAGCTACCTTTAAAACTACCCGATTCGGGTGTAGCGTTTGGCAACCCCTAAGAGTGCTATTACATATGTAGGAAACCATGCTGATCTCAGGTCTAAGGATTATACATCATCATTGCTTGAGACCAACTAACGACACATAGAATCATAACAATCTCAATAGTGTCTCAAGATGGGTCTAATCCAACATCATGTTCTCCAACATGTTTCCATATTATTGGTTTGATATCTTCATATCTATGACTCGTGAAACATAGTCATCAACCAATACATATGCTAGTCTATTCATATCTGTCCTCGTATGTTTCCGACCAGGGAACGTATAAGAATAACTATCACAGAAATATATAGTTTCACAACCAAGTCACATACTTGGTAATAAATATTAACAATATTATTCTAGGAACAAGATAACACATTATCCAATGTCATGAACATAATGAAATATAATCATCTCTATGATTGCCTCTAGGGCATATTTCCAACAGATTGCTGATGCCCCTAGACATTCCTTTGAGCAAAGAGCAAGCCTCTCATTCTCTTTTGTGCATGTGTTGCACTTAGTGAGGTTAGAGAGCAAACCCTAAGTGCATGTGTTGCCTTAGGTGGTGGATTTAGTATCCACTTGAGCTTAGACACTTGATTGGTTCAAGTGAGCGTTGGAGACTTGTTACTCTTGGTGTTTGCCGACACCTAGACGGCGTGGTGGCGTCGTTGCGCCGGTGAGCTTCTCGAAGAAGATTGTGAGAAGACCCGGGCGGTTTGTGAGTGGTGTAGTGCTCGCCATCTCCGGAGTGGAGGAAAGAGCAACCCTAGTGGAGCGAGGTGTTGGTTCGGTTTGGAACCGGTCCAAGTGGTTGGACTTACCTCGGAGGGTTTGGCTTAATTCGTGGAGCCGGTCCAATTGATTTTGGGCTTACCTCAACATGGATTAGGGGAGACCGGCAAGTCTCCGATCACCACGGTAAAATATCGTTGTGTCATTGTGGTTTGATTACTTGTGCTTTACATTGTGCAATTTACATTACTTGTATGTGTATGATTGCTATCATTTATATTGTCTCATTTTGTTGGTGCACTTAGTAAAGACTAGTTGTTTTAGACTTTAATTGTGCAAAACCGATTTGATTTACTATTCCGCTTAAAACTCGGTTTTAGCCAAAAGTTTTTAAAACCACCTATTCACCCCTCTCTAGTCGGCCTCCTCGATCTTACACACATGACCTTGTTTCTAGCCTTTACTCCGCCACGCCACCTTTTTTGACCAATATGACAACTCACTACGATGCTACGATGCTTACTTTTCAAACCGACAATACCGCACTTCGCCACGCCACCTTTTCAGATCGAAAAGACCGGCCCCTGTCACGCTACATGCTACCACTTTTGCCAATCGATGTGACAACACACTGTGACGCTAACTTTTCAGAACGACAAGACCACACTACGCCGCGACACCTTTTCAGACCTAAAAGATCGCACCCTATCATGCCACATGCTGCCACTTTTGTAGACCGAGATAATAACACATTGCCACCCCCTCTTTTCAGGCCAAAAAATCCATGTACAAAAGGAGAGAGAAGAGAAATAGAGGAAAAGATAGCTGCAGGATAACAATACACCACCACACCCAACACTACACCAAAACTTGGTTCACACAACTAAGAGGAAGGAGATGCAGGATTCGGTGAGCGTCTACAAGAGGATACTGCAGAAGTGCAAGTGTCTTACCGCGAGGACTAAACCCTACCCGAATAAGTCTATGAAGGATACACTGGTACCACCGAAGTTCCCACACCCGCAATGTGTGTGCGAAGAACCAGCAAAGATCATCCAGTCCACACACCTGACGATGTCTGCATGGGCGTACTACACGTGCCATCGCCACCTTGTAAGCGTATATTGCACACAATAATTTTTCACATCATACGTTCCATTCCAAAAATTCCTGATTACACACACGCATAATGGTAGCCGGAGATGTATTGCAACTTCTTTCTAATGGATCGACGGCCCGGAGATATACGATAGGGCATTCATCCAGCAGAAATACATGTCGAACTTTCCATGGTGATCGGAGACCTTCTAGCGCTGGACACCTTATGTACCCGACCCCGGCCCAGCTGAAAAGGCATCGGATGAGCCCAAGAAAACAGATGAGTACGACAAGGCCAAGTGGGCAGCGAACAAGGGGAAGACTCCTACAAGTGAGGCAATGGGTCGTACTACCGCTCCCCATCGCCCGGGCGTACTCCGGATCCAAGATGTAAGTTATGTTCAGTATGCATCATAATTATTAATTTGGCCCGACGTTGTGTTATCCTAACGTCATTCAACTGTCCAGCCTGTCTCGCAAGACATGGATGACTTCAAAACTGGCTGCCGCCGCCGCGGGTAGCAAGGAGACAAGGGGAAGGGAGCGATGGGCCGCTGAAACTAATGATCTTTGTTTCAATCGACTTTATTACTATTCCAAATAGGCGTATATGTATGATAGGTGTATTTCTATTTGTTGCATCGTGCATGATGTTGTTCCTTATGCACGTAACCAAACCCTGCGCGCCGTGTAATTCGTAACTTTATTATAAAGTCTATTTCAATTCGCAACTGCGTTGTAAAGCCGACTTCAAATCTCGTTCTCTTTTGGCATTCAATTCTTGGCGTAGCAAGGCAGGGAACAACCTAAAAATAAAGATACAAAAGACATGTTCCAAAAGTAGGCACTAAAAATAAAGGTCCAAATGACAGTGAACTTGTGCATTAAAATTTCATCTTTCGTGCCAAATGGTCCACATATCTTATGCAACAAATTACATCTCTTTTTCCTAAATATCAAGACAACATCGTGCATAGCAACCCTAAACCCCAAATATTTTGTCCATTATCTACTTCACATTACATTGTCTTCTCCGATTTTGCATTCCGAACTACGCAGACACTTCAACGTATTACCAAATTTTTAAAACAAATTTACAAAAAATTTAAAAATTTGCTACACATAAATAAATAAAAAACGCCAGAACCATATTGTCGTCAGTTCAATTGGCAACAGGGTCCTGCCGCCAATCCAACTGGCGACAGGAACCTCTCTCGCCAATTGAATTGGCGACAAGCCTGTCACTATTTCAATTGACGACAGGATCCTAGTTTTGTAAAATAAAATTGATTATCTATTTTTATAATTATCTTTTAAAATAGTATTATTTTTAAAAAATCCCTTTATTCACTGTTTTCAGCTCAGGTTTTGATCACCCACACAAGATATGTCAGTCAGTAAACTCTGGACCCAAGAGAGCGACACAAAAGAAATCCAACTCTCTCTCTCTCTCCAATTTGAATTTGCAAGGCAACAAGATCAGCGGCGCCATTCCAATTTCAATCAGTTCATTGCAGTCTTTACTCGATCTCAATCTGGGGAATAATTCCCTGACTGGCACCATCCCAACAATGCTGACCAGCTTGAGCACTATTCTTAATCTTAGTCACAACCATCTTAGTGGATATATTCCTTCAAATATTGGCTATTTAACTGCGTTAGAGATCCTTGATCTTTCGTACAACAACTTGTCTGGTGAGGTGCCATTCTCACTTGGGAGCCTGCAGAGCTTGACACGGTTGGTGCTTTCTTATAATCACCTTTCCGGATCCCTTCCTGAATTTAGTAGAAATGTGGCACTTGATATCACTGGAAATCCTGGTCTTACAAATAGTAAGGGAAACGATAATGGCACTCCTACTAGTGGAAAGAGAAGGACACACACTGTTGTCATCATCATCTTTGCCATTGCCGGTGCTTTTGTTGGATTGTGATCACTTGCTGCTATTGTCATGGTCTCATTATTGAAGAGAATTTATCGTGTTGACAACGAAGGACCATCAACTGAGGTGGGTGTTGCTCAAGTCATTGATGGCCACCCCATAACCATGAACAGCATCCACACCTCTACAATTGATTTTGTTAGAAAAAAAAATAGGGACAAAGGAGACACGAATTTTTACGTAGAAAACCCTTGTGGGAAAAAACTACGGGCGCCAACCGGCGATGATCACTATACGAGAAGCGATTACAAAACGCAGGGAATTACAATGAGGCATCCTCTCCTGTGCGGCTTACAAGAGGTATATAAAGGGGTAAAAGGACTTAGAGTCCAAGTAGGAAACTAATCCGCTAATATAGTAACTAATCCGGATCCTTCCATATTAGAAATTCGGATCAGAATATAACAATCTCCACTTTGAGACGAATTTCCTCTTGTAGCAAAATAAAGAATCATCAATCACCAAATGATTCCCCAATAAGATAAAAATCACCGTGCGCCAACTAGTCTCTAGGACTAAACTGTAATACCAACTAAGCTTGAGCAAAGCTCAAACTTAGTAAGAGGAACTGACTTTGTCATCATATCAGCTGGATTATCATGAGTACTTATCTTGCACACCTTGACATCACCTTTAGCAATAACACATCGAATAAAGTGATATCTCACATCAATGTGCTTTGTTCTCTCATAGAACATCTGATCCTTCGTAAGGCATATAGCACTTTGACTATCGCAAAATATAGTAGTGCAAGAATTTTCTCCACAAAGCTCAGTGTACAAACCTCTCAACCAAATAACTTCTTTACAAGCTTCAGAAATAGCCATATATTCTGCTTCAGTAGTTGATAAGGCAACAAGATGGCTTGCAAACTTGCCTTCCAACTAACAAAGACAACCACCAATGGTGAAAACATAACTTTGTTAGAGACCTTGTCTTGTCCAAATCACCAAAGATAATCGAGTCAACATAACCAACAAGTTCATCTCTAGAATTCCCAAAGCGCAAACAAGCATTAGAAGTGCCACGCAAATATCTGAAAATCCACTAAACTGCTTTCCAATGCTCTTTTTCAGGATTAGCCATGTATCTCTCGACAACACTCAATGCATGAGATAAATCAGACGAGAACAAACCATGGCATACATAAGAGAACCAAGCTGCCTTTGGAATATGGAACTCTAGACATGTACTCAATATCATAATCTGACTTAGGACATAAGGCTGAAGATAATCTGAAATGTGAAGCTAATGGAGTACTCACTGGTTTTGCATCATGCATATTAAAATGACGAAGAACTTTCTCAATATAACCTTTTTGACTAAGGTATAACTTGCCAGATTGTCTTTCTCTAATAATCTCCATGCCAAGAATTTTTTTTGCTGCACCTAAGTCCTTCATCTCAAATTCATTACTCAATTGTGCTTTCAGTTTTGCTAGTTCTGACTTATCTTTTGCAGCAATCAACATATCATCAACATAGAGAAGTAAATAAATAGTTGAACCATTAACAGTCTTTAAATAAACACAGCTATCATAATCAGACCGCTTAAAGTCATGAGAGAGCATAAAGGAGTCAAATCTCTTGTACCATTGCCTAGGAGATTGCTTTAAACCATAAAGAGATTTATTTAATCTACAAACAAGGTGTTCTTTTCCAGGAGTAACAAAACCCTCAGGTTGGTCCATATAAATGTCTTCTTCCAACTCTCCATGTAAGAATGCAGTTTTAACATCTAATTGCTCAAGTTCATAATCACGAATAGCAACAATATTGAGTAAAGTGCAAATAGAACTATACTTCTGGCGGAGAAAAGACATCATTAAAATCAATACGGAATCGACTATAACCTTTAGCAACCAATCTTGCTTTATACCTTCTTTGGTTCAAGAGAAGAAATACCTTCCTTTCTTTTGAAAATCCACTTGCAATGAACAGGCTTCTTCTCCTTTGGCAATTTCACTAATTCCCAAGTGCCATTCTTTTCAAGTGACTCCATTTCATCATGCATGGCGCTTATCCACTTATTACAATCGGTGGAGTTAATAGCCTCGAGTATGATGAAGGTTACAATTACCTTCAATTTCTTACGCCACACTCAAAGCATAAGCAACAATATTAGCTTCTTCAATCAACCTCTTGGGTGGATTAATCTCCCTCTAGGCCTATCAAGCGCAATAGACCGTTGTGGTGGCTGCTCAACAATAGGAGTATCATCAACAATAGGTGCATCATGAACAACAATATTTTCCTTATCTGATGTGTCATTTGAACCAATAAAGTGGTCTACCTGAACACTTGAATTCTGCTCACTCTCAACAGAACATTAGTGGGCGGTTTATCATGAAGCATAGCAGATTCATTAAAGACAACGTTTACGCTAATCACAACCTTCCTTGTTCGAGATTCCACAACTTATATCCTTTAACACCAGATTTATAACCAAGAAAGATGCACTTAATAGCTCTAGGCTCTAATTTTCCATTATCAACATGAGCATAAGCGATCTGACCAAAAACTCTCAATTCTCAATAATTTCTTTGGGGAACCGCACCATACCTCAATTGGAGTCTTCTTTTCAATTGCAAGAGAGGGTGATCGATTAATAAGGTAGCAAGCGATGGAAGCGGCTTCACCAAAAAACGTCTATGCAAACTGCATTTGACAACATGCAACGAGCCACTGGAAATGATGGTCCTGTTCATACGCTTAGCTACACCGTTTTGTTGAGGAGTACCAGGAACGGTGTAGTGCCTAACAATGCCTTCAATCTTGCAATATGATTCAAATTCATCAGAACAGAATTCCATCCCATTATCAGTGCGAAGTTTCTTTACCTTCTTTTCAGTTTGCCTTTCAACCATAGTCTTCCACTCTTTAAATGCTGAAAATGCTTCTGATTTATGCTTCAAGAAATAAGACCACACTCTTCTAGAGTAATCATCAATAATTGTTAACATATAACGAGCACCTCCTAGAGATGTCTTCCGAGATGGCCCCATAAATCGTAATGCATATAATCCAAAATACCTTCGTGGTATGAGTGAGATATTGAACCTCACCCTCTTGTGTTTGCCAAACACACAATGCTCACAAAATTTTAGCTTGCCGATGCTATGTCCATCAAGAAGTCCTCTCTTGCTCAATTCTGCCAAACCAATTTCACTCATATGCCCAAGGCGCATATGCCAAAGATTAGTAGCATCAGAATTAGATAATGAACTTGAAATTACAGCAATATTACCTGATATTGTAGTACCTCATGAGATAGTGCAGTTAGCGATTTAATTTCAGCTTTCATCACAACAAGAGAGCCTTTTGATACCTTCAAAACTCCACCTTCACCAAAATACTTGTACCCTTTACCATCAAGAGTACTCAAAGAGATGAGGTTTCTTTTCAAATTTAGAATGTGCCTCACATCTGTCAAAGTTCTGGCAATGCCATCAAACATCTTGATCTGAATTGAACCAATTCCTGCAACCTTACAAGATGAGTTATCACCCATCAACACAGTACTACCTTCAACAGGTTCATAGGTGGCAAACCAGTCCCTATTAGGACACATATGAAAGGTACAGGCAGAATCAAGAATCCATTCATCATTGGTCTTAGCACATCCAGCAAAAGCAACAAGAACTCCTCCTTCAGAACTATCATCAGCAACAAGAGAGGCATTACCTTCATCATCTGGTTTACCTTTTGGCTTAGAATTGCCATTTCTCTTTTCTTTATTTTGCAGCTTCTAGCATTCAGAGATGTCGTGCCCACTTTTCTTGCAATATTTGCACGACTTGTACTTGCCTCTGGATTTTGACCGGTTCCTGTAGCCGTTTGAACTTTTGCCTTGAGATCCATTATTTGAGTTCTTCTCCTTTTGCCTACCACGAACAAACAAGCCTTCTCCTTTTGGACTTGAATTTTCAGAAGGTACCATCTGTTTCATCTTCTCCTTAGCATGCAAAGCTTCATAAACTTCATGAAGAGTGAGAGTATCTCTACTATATAATATGGTATCTCTAAAATTTGAAAAAGAACTAGGCAGTGAACACAAAAGAATAAGACCCAAATCCTGATCATCATATTTTACCTCCATCGACTCAAGGTCGGAAACGATCTCCTTAAACAACGAAAGATGATCAAGCACGGATCCTCCTTCTTGCAATTTGTGAGAGTACAACTTCTGCTTGAGATGCATCTTGCTGGTGAGATCATTTGTCATGCAAAGTTATTCGACTTGACCATAATCGTGCAAAGAAATTGTCTTCTCCTTCAAAACCTCCTATAAAATATTATTTGATAGATGAAGGTGAATCTGAGATAAAGCCTTACGGTCTTTGCGCTTCTCATCTACAGTCCATGTGATAGGTTGTTTCTCAAACCCTTCCAACGCATCATCCAAATCCATCTGTACCAACACAGCTCTCATCTTGACTTGCCACAGCGAGAATCTTGTGTCTCGACCCAGGAGTGGAAGATCATACTTCAAAGTCGCCATGAGGAATAAATCCTGTGTGCTGCTGGAACCTGTGCTGGACTTCGGTTTGGTGTGTGCTTCCTTTGATGGCTTCGGGTGCTCCACGCGTGCGTCAAGGATCGGCCGATCTTAGAAGATGATCTTGTAGCGCACCGAATGCTTCGCTTCGCGTCTTTGTCGATTGAAGGCGGCCGCGCGAATGAGGCACGAGCAGACTGACGAGCAGCATTGGCGCTGCTTTCTTCTTTCGCGTCATGGCTAACGGCAACGGCTTGCGACGGATGTGACGGCGGCGCACGGACGGATCTACTCTTCATATCTCTTCTCCAAACCCTAAAATTCCTGTGCTCTGATACCACTTGTTAGAAAAAAAAAAATTGGGACAAAGGAGACACGAATTGTTATGTGGAAAACCCTTGCGGGAAAAAAACTATGGGCGCCAACCGGCGATGATCACTATATGAGGAGCGATTACAAAACGCAGGGAATTACAATGAGGCGTCCCTCTCCCGTGCGGCTTACAAGAGGTATATAAAGGGGTAAAAGGACTTAGAGTCCAAGTAGGAAACTAATCCGCTAATATGGTAACTAATACGGATCCTTCCATATTAGAAATTCGGATCAGAATACAACAGATTTCATGAAAGCAATGGAAGCAGTCTCCAATCACAACAATATCTTTCTGAAGACAAGGTTCTGCACCTACTACAAGGCTGTGATGCCAAATGGGTCGAGCTACTCTGTGAAGAAGCATAATTGGAGTGACAAGATTTTCCACATTGGGAGCCAAGAGAAATTTGGTCATGAGCTTGAGGTACTTGGCAAGCTGAGCAATTCTAGTGTCATGGTACCATTGGTCTATGTGTCAGCAGAAGACAATGCGTACCTCCTCTATGAGCATGTGTACAAGGGCTCGGTGTTTTGACTTACTCCATGGTGGAAGGTCAGATGTTCTGGACTGGCCTTCACGATATAGCATTGCTTTGGGGGTGGCCCAAGGACTGACCTTTCTTCATGGGGTGCACTCAGCCAGTTTTGCTTCTCGATCTATCGTTGAGGACTATCCACTTGAAGTCAATGAATGAGCCTAAGATTGGAGATATTGAGTTTTACAAAATTATTGATCCTTCCAAGAGCAATGGGAGCCTTTCAACCATTGTTGGTACAGTTGGTTATATTCCACCAGGTAAGACAAAACTATTTTGATTCAATTTGATCACTTAATTATCAACTTAAGCTGAAACACTTGAGGAGTGAATATTTTATGCTATTCATTGTTGATGTCATCTATTTATGGTTCATAGCGAAGTCAACAAATAATTTCCTCGACTGCAATTCTGTTTGAGCTTTAGGTGCAAATTTCAATTGACCATAATTTTGTCTAATCTGAAAGGCTAGATTAGTTTTCTGAATTTTCTGGAGGAAATAATTTTCCCCTCTTGATTTAGGTTCACCCCATCCAATGCGTTGTTATCTACTACATTTGTAGTCTCTTTCAATCATCCAAATTGAAACATTTCTCCTACTCTGGACAGGTTTAATTATAATTCAAACAGATAGGTGATCCGTAGTCCAACTAGCTCCTAAGATCTTGCCCTTCAGTAGACTAGCAAAAATGGTGTAATTGTTTCCGCAGTTCAGAAGAGATAAAAAAATCTAATATTAAATTTCATTGAATTATGATTGCAGAGTATGCATATACCATGAGGCTGACGATGGCTAGAAACATGTATAGCTTTGGAGTCATTTTATTAGGGCTGTTGACCGGGAAACCATCAGTCAGTGACAACACTGAGTTAGCCAAGTGGGCTTTTCGTACTTCAGCTAGTCCTGATCAAAGGGAGCTGATCCTTGATGCCAGGGTCTTAGGAACTTCAGCTGCTGTCCATGGCCACATGCTGTCGGTCCTGAATATCGCCCTCGCTTGTGTTTCTTTCTCTCTAGATGCTCGGCCGAAGATGCACAGCGTCTTGAGGATGCTCTTCAACGCAAAGTGAAGAAAAGAAATCTGCTTTGGTAGCTTAGATAAGTTATGAATGGAGTCTGATCTTTTGCTTAGTTTGTGGATGTCAGTATACAAGTGATCATTGTATAGTACCATAGCACCATAGTTCATTGTAGATTATGACATGGTTGAAGCGTTGAGTGATTAGTGTCACACCTGAGCAATATCATGGAAGCAAGGGCCCACCAGTTAGTGTCATATGCTTAGTATAAGAGCAGTTCTGTAATTCCGTTTGGAAGCGTCGATTGAAAAAAAGAGAAACAACTCTCTTCCTTGCTTTCCCCTTTCTGTTCTTGCTGTTCTTCCTCCTCCTTCCGATTCGACCACAAGCCACGACTCAATCTCATCCGATTCTTTTGCGATTGCACCACCAGTTGGGACATGACAGACGGTATCAGAGTCGTCTACGAGTCCTTGTTCTCTCGATTTGTGTTGTGAATCCAAGGGTGGATTGGTGATTGCCTTGCGCGAACACCATAAATCCTGACCGAGGTTAGCGCAATTTGGAGGACGAATTCAAGACAGTGGTTAGCTACCAGTGAATTGGTATTGGTGTCGAGTGAATTGGTTCGAGCACCATGGATCCTGTGGAGATCGAGAAGTGGGAAGCCATAGAAGCAAGGTTGATGAAGAAGCTCCATGAGTTGAAGGACACCATGAAGCTGGACATGAAGCAGGCCTTGGGGTCTCCATTGCCTTCCCCAACCCCTACTACCTCAGCTACCTCCAATGGCAAGGTTTTCCCTTCAGACTCGACATGCATCGCAGGTGCCCAGAAAGTGTTTGACGAAATACCAAGTCACTAGGAGATGACCACAACAGGCGTTCTTCGTGTCATTGTGAACCAGGTGCTCTATCCAGTGACCAAGGAAGTGCTTCATCAAGTATTTGATCCTTTAGGAGTGGTGGAAAATATGTATGTGTACGAGAGGACAGATTGTGTGGCGGCTCTCGTCGCTTTTCCTGGCTGTGATGGCTGCTCAAGCTCAAGAAGCGAGGCATGGCGATGCATATATGATGGTCGTTGTTGGCTAGACATCCACCGCTCATAGTCCCCAAAGAAGAAGACCATGGTGGCGCTTGCCAAGTTCTCGGCGTCGCACCTTAGCCACGACACGGCATGCCGATCGCAATGACCACCCCTCGTGGGCCGGTCACACCCTCGACCACCTTCGTGGCCACGATTACCTCTTCACTTTCCAATGCCGCCCGAGGCGTGACTGGTGTCAGTGTCACCCCACTCGCCGTCGTGGTCGTTCATGCCAATCCATCCACACAACGCAAGGGGGTGCGCCTAGGCATCGTCAAGTGGGTGTCACGCAAGCATCACTTTCGCGCCCGGTCTTGTTGGGCTATGAAAAGCAAGAACAATAACTCGGTTCCCAATGCCATGGTCTCAGTGGTCAAGGATGAGGAGGTTCTAAATGCGGATGCCCCTGACATCAACTCCATCTGCAACGACGTTGGGAAGCTCTTCGTCAGCTGCAACAACGCCACCGCCAAGGTGGACACCGTGATATCCGCCAAGATGTTTGATGAAATGCCCCTTAAGGCTGGAGTGAGGGAGAGCAAGATCGACGAGCAGCCGCTGTGGGAGGAAGGATACGACACCATGAGTGGGTGATGCATGTACAGACCACCATGGCTTGTGTGGCCGTGCGGCGCGCATGCCGTGGCTATGGGCAACATCGGGTGCACACCTAAACTGGGGGCAGCCAAGACACTCACTGCATCGACGACAATGAGTGGCTAACACTAGATTGGGAAATCAGTAATGTAGGGCAAGTGTTTGAGAAAAGGCCACCATGGGGGAGTAGTGCTTTTAGTCCTTGGAAATATGGAATGGAAAGTGCTCATCATGTGTTTGACAAGTTTCCACCATGGAGAAGAAATGGTTTCAGCCTTGGAAATAGTGGACAACAAATGTTCATGGTGGGTGACAAGAATGAATCCTGTGCAAATATCTGATAAGACCAGCAAGCTTCAGTTTTTGAGTATGCATGAGCTTGGACATTGGCATGTGGGAAATGGATTGGTTACAAGACATACAAAGGCACTGTATGATGATATGGTCCCTGCGTTTGATGTACTGGGAAAAAAGTCATTCTTTTTGGGAGCGATTGGAAATGGAGCAAAGATGAAGCTAGTGGTTAACATTGTTATGCAAAGATGCTTCTTGATGTCCTGGACCTCGGTGGGATATCAAAACCAATGTTCAAGTTGAAAGGGCCCTCAATGCTACAGGGCAGCAACAATCTTGCATTTCCCCTCAAACATCAGCAGAAGGATATGAGGCTGGCTCTTTCCATGGGAGATAAAAATACCATTTCCATACCAGTGGCAGCTGCTGCCAATGAGGCATTCAAGAAAGCAAGAAACTTGGGATGGCACACACTTGCTTGGGGTCAACAAGTTCTCGAGGGGCCGATAGTGTCACACCTGAGCAATATCATGGAAGCAAGGGCCCACCGGTCAATATCCTGTGTAATATCATGAAAGCAAGGGCCCACCGGTTAGTGTCATATGCTTGGTATAAGAGCAGTTATGTAATTCCGTTTGGAAGCGTCGATTGAAAAAAAGAGAAACAGCTCTCTTCCTTCTCCCGTGCTTTCCCCTTTCTGTTCTTCCTCCTCCTTCCGATTCGACCACAAGCCACAACTCAATCTCATCCGATCCTCTTGCGATTGCAACACCAGTTGGGACATGACAATTGGGTATCTGTTTTTGGAGTGGAATCGCTATACGGTTTCTATGCTGTAACATCACAGTGAAGGTTATTAGCAAAAGCTCAAAAACCGTGTGCATTCTGCTATGAGAAGCAGAGTCCATTGCTTTGCTGGCCAGTTGAAGTAAAGCTTTGCATTGGTCATGGGTAGTTCAGCAGAAATCAATGTAAATCATAAACTAAAATCATGTGGTCAGATTGAGTTAACCATGCCATATGAAACTATCGGTTAATCTTTATTTTATTTTATCTTTTACTAATATAATTATTGGAGTTTACCTCGTCGCAGCGGAACGTTCGTCTGCCTAACTGCCCCTCTAGAGGACGATCTTCCGGCTCCCACTGCGCACCGCGGGAAAAAAAAACTTCTCAGCGATCAAGCGAAACAGCCTCGCCTCGCGACCATGGCTTCATGAGGCCGCTACTCTACTCATGCATCCGTGCGCACCGTCCCCGACAACTACTCTCCCAATCCCCTCGCGGCCTCACCACGATGCGCCTGTGCCGCAACCACTGTCGACCTCGGCTCGCCAAATAGCCATCCCAGCAGCTGATCGGCGCACCCGTTGTCCTCGAAGCCGGGAACTGCTGCCATGCTTTGATCTCCTCGCTGCTTCCTGCCACCAGCCCCATGTCACGCTCGCATCTACCTCACCGACCGCCGCGCTCGCCATCGTTAAAGCCTGGAGTCGCCGTCGTGGCTATCCGTTGGGATCGAAAGTGGGAGATCGCCGATGAAGACACGCAGTACCAAACCCTAAACCACAGCCATGCAACGGCACGATACTGGCGGCGGCGGCAGCTTTCACGAGCTATTTGAGTACATGTGCACCTGTTCGTTGCCTTTCGCACGAGCAGCAGCGGCCGCCGAGCTCCCCGCCAGTGCCCTCAGCGATAGTGTCGGCTCCACTGGAATGGGGGATGGGCTGCTTCGGTTGATCTCCCATAGCCCCTCGCCGCCACGTCCATATCGGGAAGTGTCACAGATCGCAGGTGGTGGTGGAGAACCTGCAGGTCCGATGGCGGATGGGCGAGCCGATCGGGTTGGACACTCTGACTTGCCTCCCAATGGCAGAGGTAGCCATTGTGAGTTGTGGCCATCACGCCTAGGGCTTGGTCGCATGGGACTGCGACCATGGCCATCGGCCGCCACACAACGTGTGATCGTGGTTGTGATCTGGCTCTTCTACCTGACTTCACGTGTGAGCTCTTCCTTCAGGATTCTCTTCAGTTCACTAATCTATCTTTAGGATTCTCTGTAATGCGCTATGCTCCTCCGATTTCAGGTTGAAGGCTTGAAGCTAACTATCCAGATTCTCTCTAATTCCCGTTAGGATTCTCTCTCTCTCTCTCTCTCTCTCTCTCGCTAATTTCGCAAACACCTATTTCTGATAGTAAATTTGTCAGTTTACACACTGACCTTGCATAGATGATGTTGGCAAATTGACAGTACTTGTCTGCTCTATTATTTTTTTTGGCCCATGCTTTGGCATGCCTGAGACAACGGATTTTTGCCACACTTAGATACAGAGAACTTTTTTTATTAATTAACTTTTTTTTGAATTTTATTTTAAAGTTAACCCCTGATGCACTTTATTTCTAATTCTAACCCCTTTGGTCACCCTACGGGTGGTGGCATGACAAAACAACACTGTCACGCGCCAGGATAAATCTCCAAAATAGCATTTTTGTCACGCCACTGGTTGTGGCGTGACCAAATAACAGTCACGCCACTTCCAGTAGTGTGACAAGAGTTTGATTAGAAATGGGCTGGCGTGACAGTGTTATTTTGTCACGCCACGGGTGGTCGCGTGACTAAAGGGGTCAGAATTGGAAATAAAGTGCGCCGGGAGTTAACTTTAAAATAAAATTCAAAAAAAAGGTTAATTAATATAAAAAAAATTCAGATACAGACTATATAACAGTGTGACGGTATAACAGAGTAACGACCATTGTGAGTTGTCACACAAAATTCCGCAATTTTATTTACTAAGTTTAAACATTTGTCCACGGCAGGGTTTTGATAACCAGTTTAGAAATTTTACCGGGGTCACTGATAGAATCGATTTTAGTGATTTTCGGAAAATTTCGGCATATTTTAGCCGAAAATTTCAAACCAAAATTTGAAATTCAAATAAATTTCAGCTAAAAATGGCTAAATTTCATTAAAAAAACAATACATATGCCGATTCTCCAATAAATTCCATGATTCATCAATAGAGCTCATCAACAAAATGTTAGTAAATTCCATGATTCCATCAACAAAAGTCGCGAACTAACATTATCCCTTATGAATGCTGAAGAACAAAAACATGAAACCAACAAAAGCAACCAACCAACATGGTGTAGTACATCCGGTCGCTGTCGCTGATGCCGATTCTCCAGTAGGCATACCACTACCGCATTCGTTGGCATCTTGGCCTCTGCCCCTGCTGTCGTTTCCCATGACTGCGCCGCTAGTGCCCTCCATGTGAGGAGCCGAGGAGGAGCTCGAGAGCTTGAGGAGGAGCCGGAGGAGGAGCTTGAGATGGGTCATTGTGGCTAGTTTGGGTCGAAGAAGAAGACGGGGGAGGAGCAGAGAACGAACAGAGGCGTCGCCACCAGTGCACGAGAGAACGAGACGAAGGGGATGGGGATGGAGTCGCTCACAGCACAGTTGCTGTGACCTAGGGCAAAGGCATAGCAGGGCAACTAGGTTAATTTGGGTTGGGCTAAATTCAACACGAGCCGAAAGATTCAAACCCGGTTTGTATTCCTACAAGGGGTATGACCAGTAAATCCGATTTTCGGTCGAAAAAAATCCCAGTCCACAGTCATGTTTTTCGTGTAGAGATAATGCATTCTAGATTCGACTTCAGGTTTCTGCTTGGATACCAAATTAGTACCAAGTTTGCAAAGCAGACAGATACAGAAAAAATTCTTGGCCATTTTATCCCACACTCTTCCTGTAAGATCTTGTATCACTATTTTTTTTTGGGGGGGGGGGGGGGTTTGTCGTTGCCCTTGAATGTAGAGCAGATAATAATAGTGGAGGGGAAGGGCGAGTAGCGCTGGAACAAACCAGCACGGTAACATGCCACACTCGAAGCACTATGCCACTGATAGTCTTTCCTGCTATTTCTCGACGCGAAAATTATCGAACTGCTGCAACTTCAATACATGTTGATCTGAAGGTGGTTGACCATTGATTTCTGAACGTGGGCAGTAAATTGATACATTAGGTGTCTGACTTGTTTGGTCATTGAGGGTCTATTTGGCACGGCTGTAGTTTTTTTGAAAAGCGATTTTCGGCTGGGTTGCAGGACTAAACGGCTAATCTGAAGATGTTTAGTGTTTGGCTGTCTGTCTTTGCTGGGGGAATATCCTGTGCACATGAGCTCAACCGTGCACATATGCACATAGAGCATCCCAGCCTTCCGCACCAAAATGGACGGCCAGGATCCAAAGCGTCGCTCCCCCCGTCCCACGTCCTGGATTTTTGCGGATAAGCCCCCACGCGATCGCGAAATGGCGTTCTCTCTCCCCCGATCCAGATTCTAGGGTTAGCGATTCCGCCCCCCCACCGCAGGTCGCCCCTTCGTCTCCACCGCAGGCGGGCGCCCCTTCGTCTCCACCGCAGCGGCGCCCCCACCGGCGATTCCGCCCCACCGCAGCCGCCTCTACCTCAACTCCCCTGCGCCCTCGGCCCGAGGCTCCCCTGCGCCTCGGCCCGAGGCTCCCCTGCGCCTCGGCCCCTGCGCCTCCGGCCTGAGGCTCCCCTGCAGCGCCTCGGCCCGAGGCTCCCCTGCGCCTCCGGCCCGAGCGAGCCCCTGCGGTGACGTCCCCTGCACCGCCGCCGAGCTGCTCAATACTGGTATGTGATTCTTGTTTTTTTCTTGACATGGTTAGGCCATTTGTGATGATTTTTGTTGATTGTGCTTGACATGGTTAGGCCAGAGTGAAAGAAATTTGAAGATAGTTAGGCCATACATCACATTAATTCTTGAGTTTTCTGTTGTAACCATGGGATGAGATATGTTAAATTAACAATTACAAACAAGTGCAGATTCAACCTTTGTGATATATGTGATGTCTGGCATTGAGATATGTGATTGATTAATGTGAGCAAGATTCAACAAATATTGACATGGGATGAGATTTTTCGGTTGGGATAAACCACTGATGTCAGACATGGTTTATGACATGTGATTGATTTTCGGTTGGGAGGCAGTACGAAGTTCATGGAGAAGAAGGAAGTGTCGGGGCCTTGTGGGGGACTACAGCTTGTGCCATGCCCTAAATGTGGTCAGAAGATGATTTGGGCAGTGTCTGGGAGCTCGAAGAATCGCGGAAAAGAGTATTACAAGTGTCCTAACAACAACGGCGTAAGAGCTACGTTTACAAGATAGATGTTTGAATTTCCTCCTGCCCACTTATGTCTAATTACCTTTCTATGTTTTTGTGCAGAAGAATTATGCAGGCTGCGATATTTTCATGTGGAAAGATCAGTATGAGACACATCTGGTTGCCTTGCAGTTGGAACAGGATATAAAAGAGGAACGATGTGTCATATTCGGCAATTCCCACGAACATATCCAACAGCTCCAAATGTTGACGACCATGTCTTGGCACATTTAGTTGAAATGAACAAGTTGTTGGACAAGATTAACAAGTCAATTCTTAAATCGGCTGCGGCGGATGAGAAGTTCAAAATGGTTCTTGTTGCATGTTTAGTGTTCTTTTTAGGAATCTTCGTTGCGAAGAATATCATTTAAATGTGTTTGTGAACTGTACTGTGAAGTATGTGTGAAATATAAGTAGATGTTTAGTGTTTGTTCAGTGGATGTTTAGTGAACTGTACTGTGGAGTATGACTGAAATATAAATAACGTATGAATGACTGCCTTCCTGGTTTGTCCAGTGCAGTTTTCATTGCTCTCGGGACAGTGTATGAATTCCTGATACTGTACAGTGTATGAATGACGACTGACTTGTTCAGTGCCAAACTGTCCAGTGCAAGACCAGAATGAAACAGCTTCTGGAGGGTAGACATGCAGCCCCGAATAGAACACATCCCCCATGGTTATTCACTCCCATGAATGGTGCAAATATCATGTCATATTGGTTTGTATTATATGTTGTATCAAATGAGAGCAACTCCCCAAAATGAACATAATTCTTTCTGCTGGTTGCATCCGCCCAAAACACATGGACCAACCTACCCTTGCCGTCAATGACATAGTCAAAATAAAATGCAGCATTGTTCTCGTTCCTTCTAGCTAGATTATCAAGGAACATCGAGCATCGATGACTTTATACTCTCTCTCAAAGTGCGGTGATAATTTTGCAAATCCTCCTTGTGCATCCAACATTCGAAACCCACCTCGCTAACATGAAGATATCTAAATGCCCCAGATGTCCCAATGCTAGCTTGATGGCATGCAAACAATGTCGTCTTAGCCTTCTCATTTACTTATGCATTAGAGCGTATCAAGTGTTGCTTACTAGGTGAGACAAAACCATGGTTATGCACTTCCACAAATGTCTCTAACTCGAAATGATTGTCCTTAGTCCGTTTGATACCAAACATGGCCTCACACCCACACCTAGTCAATTTAGACTCATGTGACCTCTTCGTTTTGACCTCTAACTTGTCCTTACATTTTCTTCCTTCCAACCACGTCGGCACAATAATACCGCCTCCATTGCACAAAGACTGTCTGCGATCGTCTGCTTACTTAATCTGAACGGAGAAGCTTGACTACATCTTGCATATGCTTTGTAAAACTCGAGGGCATCCTCATCTTCAAAAATCATTCCCACAGCGTCGGGTTGTCATTAACTACGGTGTGGACGCATTTAACCTGCAGCGGTTTGGATGAGTTAGCATGGCATCGACATTACTCATTGAAATTTAAAATTTTCAAATCATCATACACTCACACGAGCGGAATGCTTGCATATACGTGGTGTTTTACACAAACTACTCGCAACGAGAGAGTGAGCATCGACCATTTCGGGACATGGCAACGCCAGTGGGCGTACGGAGCTACTCACATCTTCCGTGGAATCCATGCCGCACTTGGGTCAGCATGAATCAAAGAGGAATGAATCAATTACCACAACAGTCCTCCATCCCATCTCAATTGATTCCAACAAATAAGCTCACCTCAGCGCAGGAGCTCTGGAGGGCGGCACGGCGAGGCAGGAGGGCGGCGCGGCGAGGCAGGAGGTCGGCGCAGGGCGAGACCAGGCGGCAGGAGGTGGCGGGACTAGCCGGTGAACATTTCAGCGTGGGTGAGAGAAGGACTGCTTGGGGTGACTATGGCGGCAAGCGGCGACGAGCGAGATTGACGGCCTCCGCAGAGGGCTGGCGCGAGATCTTGACGGCCCTCCGCAGGAGGGCGGCATGGCGAGGACCACGCCAACCCTAGCTAGGCTGGTCTTGGGGGCAAGCGAGAGAAGATTTCACGCTGGTGAGAGAAGGACTGTGGGTGACTGCAGGGCGGCGGGCGAGGAGCGAGACCTGGACGCATGCATGGCGAGGCGAGGACCTGGACGCATGGCTGGCGAGGACCACGCCAACCCTAGCTAGGCTGGTCTTGGCGGGGCGAGAGAAGATTTCATGCCAGGTGAGAGAAGGACTGCTGCGGGTGTTTACAAATTCTCGCTCCCGCCGCTTCCATCGCCCATGTCAGTCGGCTTTGGATCCTGGCCGTCCATTTTGGTGCGGAAGGCTGGGATGCTCTATGTGCATATGTGCACGGTTGAGCTCATGTGCACAGGATATTCCCCCGTCTTTGCTGGCTGCAGCTTCTGAGATGAAAAAAAACTAAAATGTCTCTAAAACAAATGATAGCTTATTTGATGCCGTTTAACGACAATTAATGACAACTAACGATAATTAACGATAATTGGCGACACTTTACGACAACTAACAATAATTAACGACAATTGACGACACTTTACGACAACTAACGATAATTAACATAATTAACAACAATTAATGAAATTCACCGCACTTAACGACATTTAACGCAGCAGACCGCAATTAAGGACAATTAATGATATTTAACGCAATAGGCCGCAATTAATAGAAATTAACAATAATTAAGGAAATTGACCGCAATTAATGACATTTAACATAATAGACCACAATTAACAACAATTAACAAAATTGACTGCAATTAACGACATATACCACAATTAAGGAAATTGACCACAAATAACAATAGAAATTTAATCCAACAAACAATTAATACATAAATAACAGACATAAATTAACTGGAAAGTCACGTATACAAGAAGCCCCAGACACCAATCTTCAACCTCTTACAAAAGTGGGCAAAGGTCTTTAATCCACAAAAGACTAAAACATTCCCTTCTCCATGACCAAAAACAGCATCCAATCTTGCAAAATTGAGAGAGAAAAATAAATCACATATCGGTTATTTAGGATCTTGTCTTCTCCACTGAAATTCTCTTATGAAATGACCCATTCATTCATTAGCTAGCGCAAATTGTCCGCTGCTTCGTCGAAAAGCATCTCCTGGTACCGGCTGCAGAATGCTTTATCACCTCTGAAGAAAGAAAAGGACCAATTACATCACAGAAGAATAGTACTGGCCTGACTGCTGAATTATAAAAAAGCACAGAGCTTTTCGGGACAATTGTTGTTCATGTTACGTCTTTGTGCAAAGCACAAGCACAAATAAAACTACTGTGCTCGAGAGGATAGCATCAGAAGACGTGAAGCTAACAGTTTTGGAGCACATCTCCAAGCCATGGATCATGCAGCAAGCAAGAAAACTAAGAACAAGACATGGTACAAATCACTTTCGCCGTCCTATCCAAGCAAACTCAGTTCATCTTTTGGCATCAAGGTTGTCAAACTAGCAACTACGATGCGGAATCTTTTGTTTTTGGTGATGATAGCTGGTCCTGGTCATGGTCGGGAGTAGGAGCACCAAGACCAGCACGGCTCGGGACATGGACCTCATTTAGCAACATCAATGGGTACCGAATAATTTAGTCCCCAGGTAATTGTTAACATAGCCCCCCGCATTAGGACAATGAGCTCCTTCGCATAGTTTTCTATGTGAAAGCAATGTGGAATCGAAACACCACAACTTAGAATTAGAAATATTAAGCAGCTACTCCAAGTAAATACAGGTGCTCTTGATTCCTAATAAAAATGTTATGTGAATTTATATGCTAAAACAAGGGACAAGTCTCCCTCAGAAAGCAACAATGGATCAAAATCTCAACTAACTTGTTCCCAGTAAATAAGGACTACTAAGAGCTTAAAAAAAATAAAAGAAGAACCAAACCCATCAGTATTCCAAGATTGACTATATAAAAACTGGCATAATCTTGATGAAACATACTGCAGATTTATTATATAATCCATGGCTAAATCAGAAAAGTATAAATGCTTCAAACATCAGAACTGCTCATGAAGGTCGCTGGCATGTGAACCATGTACACATCAACAATTTATGAATTGGCAATGACATAAAACTTGCAATGATGGAAGCCATCTCCATGTCAAATAACAGTTCAGGAATCATAGCCACTATAATTTCCTGCATCACTAATGGGAGAAGAAGTATTGTGAGAACATGGGATGATCTCAATTTCAGTATAGAATACTAATTTCTCGCTGCTCCATGCTCTAAAGTCTTAAAATCTTTACATATATGTACAAATGTCCCTGAATGCTACGCATTCCAATATCCGCAGTGTTGTTGTTGCGCGGTTCACATCTAGCAGATCATGTTATGAAAATTGATGTCCTAACTTCAGACGTCTTATGTTTAGTATGAACAAATCATTCATGCATATAACCATATAAGCAAGGAGCCGAGACAACCACAGCAATCACCAAAAATATGAATATATGCGCTTCTAATCAGTTATATGCTGTGGTTCAAAATAACATTTATCTTTTTTTAGAGTATTTATCTTTCTATTCGTCGCTACCACAGCGTCACCGTCATCGATGGCGCCCGCCCCCTTGTTCGTCTTATCTACGAGCACATCCCCGCAGCTCTCAACTATGCAATCGTCAAAGATGCGCCTGGTCCTCGGGTTTGGGCCGCGATAGATGACGCATGTGTAGTCCTCCGACATCGCCATTTCACCGGGGCACACGCCGCCTGCGAACGCATGTGTAGTCCTCCCAACTATGAGAAACTTTGCCGGTCATGAAATTTGAG
Source organism: Phyllostachys edulis (assembly GCA_036346405.1). NCBI lineage: Eukaryota > Viridiplantae > Streptophyta > Magnoliopsida > Poales > Poaceae > Phyllostachys > Phyllostachys edulis. The sequence goes on from CM070567.1 coordinate 44,540,513, forward strand.
TAACGTCGAAAACATTCTACACTATATCAATCATTATGCAATTCAGACATCTATTTGTAAGAACAACAAAATGATACCTATAATCTACTCAAAATTTAACAATTGATTGTCAGAATGCAATTCAACAATTCAAAGAACAACTAGATGATACGTATAATCTAATCAAAATTTAACAAATGGTTGTAAGAATACAATTCATGAAGGAGGGAGAAGGAGGGGCAGTGGCGCAGGAGGAGGGGTGGTGGCGTTGGCGCGGGAGGAGGAGGGCGGTGGTGCCAGGGGAGGAAGGAGGAGGGCGGCGGTGCCGGGGGAGGGAGGAGGAGGCGACGGGATGCGGAGGAGGGAGACTGCTCGGGCCGGTCTGAGGAGATAGGCGGCGTGGGCCTCCACGCTCGTCGGGTCGGAGTCGGGGGAGGGAGGCGGCGCAGGCGGCAGCTCGTCGGGTCGGAGTCGTCGGAGGATGGCATGGATCCAGTGGGAGCACGCAGATCTGGTGGGCGACGGCGTGGCCAGGCACTCGGGGTCGGAGGCGATGCGCAGATCCGGTCGGGGTGGCGCAGCTGGGAGGAGGAGGAGAAGGGGAGCGGGGCGGCGCCGCGCGGGGGAGGAGGAGAAGGGGAGGGCGCCACGCGCGGGGAGGAAGAGAAGGGGAGGGGGCTCCGCACGCGGGGAGGAGGAGGACGGGGGCGGACCGGGGTGTCAGATCCCGAGAGGAATCTGACTGAGTTTGGGGAAGAATATTAGCGCTACACTAAAAACTACCTGAACTAGATATTTGGCATAATGATTGATGCCGTTTTCTCATTCCATCCTTAGCTTATATGGTCTTACAGCGGTAAAAGTAAAAGAGGTCTTAGCCTGTAAAGTAAATTCAGTTTTCAGACAGAGTACAGCGTCTCTTAAAGGAAAAGACAAGTTACATGAATAGTAAATACTAAATTGCTTTAGTGCCGTCGATCTGAGTCCGAAGCGGTATCTTTGAATCTATGCCCTCCATTCTATTTAACTCCAAGGTGCTCATCCCCTTCCTCCTGATATCGCCTGGGACTAACAGTCAAGTTTGAAACTTCAATTCTGAAACTTCTGAACTTCGGCTCTGACAATCCTTCCCCCTTAATTACACACTTGTCCTCAAGTGTGATCCTCAGGAAACCATGAGCGGATAGTCTGCGAGTAAAACTCTGGAAAGGTACCCTTGATAAAATTCGCATCTTCCCAGGAAGCGCTCTCAGGAGGCAAGTTAACCCATTGTACCAGCCATTGAGTGACCAGTTCATTACTTCTAGGCATGGCTCGGGTCTCTAGCACCAGCATTGGTTCCGTTTTGATCTTTCCATCATCACCGACCGAGGCGGTCGGCAAGACTAGGGGCAAAGATTGGATCCGCAATGTCGCTTGAGTGGTGATGTGGCGAGTGTATCCCAACTCCTTCAGGTAATTGAAGTCTATAAGCCACCTTACCCACTCTCTGTAGGACTCTAAAGGGACCGTAAAACTTGCTAGTGAGTTTCAAGGCCTGCTTCAACCCAAATGCAGCAGTTCGGTATGGTTGCATTTTCAAATACACCATATCCCCCACAGCTAACTCTCTTTCACTGCGATTCAAATCTGCATATTTTTTTTCATTCTTGACTGAGCCTGAGCAAGGTTCTCCTTCAGCCTTCTCAACATGGTTTGCTTCTCCTCTAAAAAGTTCCTGGCTTCATCATCCTTCGGACCGAGAATTGACACTTCACTGATTAGAGGTGGTGGAAAGCCATAGAGGGCTTGAAATGGAGTCAACTTGAGGGCAGTGTGAAAAGTCGTGTTGTACCACCACTCGGCTAGAAGCGACCACTCGCCCATTTCCTTGGTTCATGCATTACCATACATCTCAAGTAGCTCTCAACACATTGATTCACTCTTTCGGTTTGCCCATCGGTTTGTGGGTGATATGCAGTGCTAAATCTAAGTTGCACCCTCAATGACTTGAATAATTCTTGCCAAAGTCGGCTAGTAAATATCCTATCTCGATTCGACACAATAGCAACCGGAACCCATGTAACTTGAAGATCTTTGTCGATAAATGCTTGAGTTCTGGATTGAGGCGAGTAAGGGTGTGAGAGGGAACAAAGTGAGCATACTTTGTAAATCTATCAACCACTACAAGTATTACTTCCTTCCCTTTGAATTCGCAACCCCTCAATGAAGTCAATGGATATGTGCGTCCACGCCATATCGAGCACCAAAGATGGCTCTAATAGTCCTGGATAGTGGCAATGCTCGGCTTTGGACCGTTGACACACTGGACATTCATGCACCAAAGTATGTATCTCTCTTTTCATGCCCGGCCAATAAAACAGATTTCTTACCCTTTGGTAATTAGCCACCTTCCCCGAGTGGCCGCCTATGGCTGATGTGTGAAGAGAGTGTATAATATTCAATCTGAGTTCAGGATCATTTCCCACATAGATCTTCCCCTTGTATCTTAAGACTCCGGAGCTGTAGGTGTAGCCGGACTCAGTACTCGGAACCAGAATCAATTGCTCCATTAGCTCTTTACAATGGGAGTCATTCACATAGCTATTTTCCACCGTTTCTATCCAAGATGGGACTGCCATAGAAATGGCATTTGACTCAATGCATCTCCTTGATAAAGCATCGGCCACTCTATTCTCCTTCCCTTTTTATACTCAATGCTATAATCGAATTCCAATAACCTCGGCATTAGCTTGTCTTTGGATGCCCTAAAACTCTTTGTTCGCCATGAATTTTAAACTTCTACGATGCTTTTTGATTACGACCATGTTCCCAAAAGATAGTGTCGCCACTTCTTCAATGATTCAATGATTGCTAAAGCTTCTTTGTCGTAGGTAGACATTGCTGCTCCCCTAACCCCCAGTGATCAGCTGAAATAAGCAATGGGCTTGCCTCTTTGCATCAACACACCTCCTATCCCGCTCCCACTGGCGTCGGTTTCCACTATGAATACCTCAGAAAAGTCCGGTAGAGTCAAGACCGGAGCAGTGGTCAAAGCTAGCTTCAACCTTTCAAAGGCTTTATCTTGGGGGTCCTTCCAATCAAAACTGTCCTTCTTCAACATATCATGAAGTGGTCGACAGATTGTTCCATAATCCTTTATAAACCTCCTATAATACCCGGTCATTCCTAAAAAGCTTCTCAAATGTGTTATGTTTTTGGGCTTGGGCCATTCAGTTATAGTATTGATCTTGTTAGGGTCGGTCGCCACTCCTTTACCCGAGATGATATGCCCTAGGTAGCTCACTTGGGAGACTGCAAACACACACTTGTTAAGTTTGGCAAAGAGCCGGTGTTGCCTCATCAGCTCCAAAACAATAGCTAGATGCTCTTGATGTTCATTATCACTTTTGCTGTAAATAAGAATATCGTCAAAGAATACTAAAATAAATTTTCTCAAATACCAGGCAAAGATGTTGTTCATGAGATTTTGGAAGGTAGCCGGCGCATTAGTAAGCCCAAAAGGCATTACTAGATACTCATAATGCCCCAAATAGGTGCTAAATGCAGTTTTGTCAATATCCTGTTTGTTCATCCTGATTTGGTGAAAACCGGACCTCAAGTCCAACTTGCTGAATATTTCTGCTCCATAGAGTTCATCAAGCAAGTCCTCAATAACTGGGATGGGGTATTTGTTCTTAACAGTCAAGGCATTCAATTTTTGATAATCCACACAGAGTCTCCAAGATCCGTCCTTCTTTTTGACAAGAATGGCTGGGGATGCATACGGACTAGAGCTCGGCCTGATAATGGATGACTCTAGCAATTTCTGTATTTGTTGTTCCATCTCATTCTTCTGTCTGTGTGGAACCCTATATGGCCTGACATTTGGTGGCTCGGCATCTGTTTTAACCGGAATAGTATGGTCACATCCTCTCTCGGGTGGCAGATCCAGAGGTTCCCTGAAGACATCCATATACGAATTAATCAATTTCTGATACTATGGTTTCATGGCTATCGGATCCCTTCTTTCTCTCATGGTTTGTAACTCAATCACATAACCCATTATGCCCTTGACGGATAGCTTCTCTAGTTCATTGGAATTCATCAGCCTTAGGGTCTCGGGTGAAGTCTGGTCATCCAGGACCATTTCTAGTTTTCCATCCTTCATAATCGATAACTTCCTAGTCTTGAGGTCTATACTGATGGGGCTATGTTGGTACATGCAATCACACCCAAGTACCACATCATATCCTTTCAATTTCAGGATTTTAAATGAATCACAGAAGGTATGGCCATTTATACAATACTCGGTTTCAGGAACATGGGATCCAGTCATTATAGTTCCACCTCCCGCCACGGTTACTCTCTGCAGGTTATTGCCCAAAATTTTGCATGAAGTCTTAGTAGCGAATCTCAAGTCGATGAATGTGTGGGTACTGCCGCTGTCCAATAATGCTACCCCCTTTCTCCCTTTTATATTAATCGGCAAAGTATAAGTGGTCGCTTTTGACAATCCCTGAACTGCCTGAGCAGAAACCTACATGTGCATTAACTGTCCTTCAGGTTCAGATTCCACCACCGGACAGTCTTTCAAATCCTGTGGTTCCTCTTCATTCTCAGCATTAGTGGCATCGGGTTCTTCTGTCTCTGTGACCATGATATTCACATTTTGGTATTGCCTGCACCTATGGCCTATGAACCATTTCCCTCCGCAGTAGCAACAAATACCTGGGGTAAAAGGAATTGCAGGTTTACTGTCCGTTTCCTTCTTCTGGAGATTTTGTCCTCCCTGAGTCTTGCCCTTAGTTTGGTTAGTATTAAACCCACCCTTTGGAGGATTCATGGTGGGACCACTCATTCCTCTCCTGATGACTGCTCCAGCCCCCTTTTCCATATCTTTAGCCATCCAATAAGCCTCACACAAGATCTGCGGTTTCAGAGGTTTTAGATAATGCTTAATGTCTTGTCTCAATCCATTAATGAAACACTTAACAAAAAAGCTTCCTAAGTGAGAGGGTTTTCACTTTTATACACGACCATTAACTCCTCAAACTTATCAATATAATCGAAATGCTAAGGCTATCTTTGCTTCAATGAGTGGAAATTCTCCAATACTTCATAGCAAATTGTATTGAGCAAATCATCACAAACCATCCGCAAAAGGTTTGCCAAGGTGGGGATTCCACAACACCCGGTGCTCTAATCGATGTCGGCTCTTCCTCCCATGTACATCCGAGCTAGATCGAATTTAAGCTTCATCGGTACACCACCATAGCAAAATAAGTTTCTATTTGCTGATCCACTCCAGTGGTTGATGGCCATCAAACCGAGGAAACTCAATACTAGGACCCTTAGCAATAGACTTATAAAAGTTGTTGACCCTTTCGGGTCTTGGATCTGGGTTCCGTTGTTTGCCATAATAGGAGTCCTGAGTAAAGTTCCTATTGTTCAGGGTAGGAAAAGCTAGTGTAACGGGGGTTGAGTTGTTATGGCCCCAATTCAGAGGTGCTGCAAAATGCCCTGTAGAAGTATGATAATAATTTACCTCCGGACTGTTGTTAAGATTCACTCCCTGAGTGCTGTTTACATACGCTGGGTTCTTGGCCTTACCTCTCCTCAATGCCTCTAACTCATTTTCCTGATATAGAGTTGGATCTGTTGGAGGTTGGTTTTGCGCCACTGAGAGTCCTTGCAATAGCGATTCTATCCGATTCATCTGTATCGCATCTTCGGTGACTGGACTGCAGTTCCCCAAATGTTCTTTGCATCGACTCCACTTTGCTTTTGGCTTCCATCGTTTCTTGCCTCACCGTAACCAGTTCTGATGCGTCACTTTCAGATCTCGTCGCTGTTTTGGTCATGCTACTTTCCTCTGAAACAACGAGAACTGGGAGTTTGAATCTTACCAAGAGACGGATCCAAAATCCTACCTTTTCCTCACTTCTTATCGCCGCGAGAATCTATTTCCACCAGGGATTTTACAGTGATCGAGATCACCAACCTAGTGTCTTCAGATCTTAATCGCGTAGAAGATCAAATCAGACTCGATACCTTCAGCGGATCCCGAGAGGAATCTGGTGAGTTTGGGGAAGAATATTAGCGCTACACTAAGAACTACGAACTAGATATTTGGCATAATAATTGATCTTTGTTTTCTCATTCCATCCTTAGCTTATATGGTCTTCTGTTGGTAAAAGTAAAAGAGGTCTTAGCACAGAAAGTAAATTCGGTTTTTAGGCAGTCTGATGCCTCTTAAAGGAAAAGACAAGTTACATGAATAGTAAATACTAAGTTGCTTTAGTGCCGTCGATCTGAGTCCGAAGCGGTATCTTTGAATCTCTGCCCTCCATTCTATTTAACTCCAAGGTGCTCATCCCCTTCCTCCTGATATCGCCTGGGACTAACAGTTAAGTCTGAAACTTCTGAACTTCGGCTCTGACACGGGGCGGCGGTGCGGGAGAGAGGAGGACGGGGGAGGGTTGGGGGCGGCATCGCGGGAGAGAGGAGGGAGGAGGCGTGGGAGGAGGGACGGAGGAGGAGAATGCGGGGCGGCCCGCGCTAGGGTTAGGGTTCGGGGGAGGCCAGGGAAGGTGTTTTTGTTCATGGCAAAAGCGGTAAATAATCCTCAAGTGGAGGGGCAAAGTTGGAGGGAGGGAGGTGGAAATAGAGCTGGCCAAATGGGCCGGCCCGAAGCACGCTATTGTAGGCCCGGCCCAAGCACGGTACGGCCCGCACTATTTATGGGCCGTGCCGGCCTGGCATGAGACCCCGAGCCATGCATGGGCCGCCACCTAGGCCTGCAAGACGCAGACGCTGCACGGCACGACACGCAGCACGGCGACACGGCGCAGTGCAGGTACCTGTGGGATCTCTGAGGCGAGGCGGCGGGTCTGAGCGAGCCGTGCGGTGCAGTCTTCTTGAGCGCGGAGGAGGAGGCCGTCGCGGGCTAAGCGGGCTCATGGCGCCGGTGCTCTGGCCGGAGCGGAGGAGGAGAGATTGGCGGCGGGCGCGCCAGGCAATGCAGAAATCTTTGCGCTGCGCCAGAGCGAACGGGCGAGGAGGTGACGGGGTTGTCAAGGCGGCGCGGCGCACGGTGTCATCGAGGAAGCGAGGTCATCGAGACGGCACGGCGCACGGTGTCGTCAAGGAAGTGAGGTCATCGAGGCGATGGCGAGGCGCGGAGGCGAGGAGGCGCCATGGGTCGACGCCATGGGAGGCGATGAGGTGGCGAGGTCGCCGCGACGGGAGGCGAGGAGGCGCCACGGGAGGCGAGGAGTGAGGACGAGGAGGCGGCGGGTGGAACAAGCGAGGCGGCATGGGAGGCGAGGTTGTGAGGACGGAGGCGGCGGGCAGGCAAACAGGAGCAGAGAAGAGAAGAAGATCGGGGGGTGGCTTGCTAAGCCAGGTCAGAACAGGTTGCGTGGGCGTGCAAGCACGCCCTCTGAAAAAAAATATTGGCCATTTTTTGACCGTTGAGTGAATTTTTTGACCGTTGAGTGATTTTTTTTACGTTGGGGGCTTAAAAATAGCAAAAAATTGAAAAAATTCAATTTTTTTCTATAAATAGGCATCATACCCCCGCTCATTCAAAGACCCTTCATTCTCTATTCTCTCTTTGAAATTGTGTTGTGCAAATTCAAATCCGTGTTGAGCTAATTTGGCAAAATTCAAAAATTTGTGCCAAAATTTGAAAATTTCAATTTTAAATTAAGTCAAGTCGTGAAAGAGGTACAATACTATTTTTGTAATACTTTTATTGTCAATTATTGTTATGCTAAGATTAAAGTAGTAATAATGTTAGTTTCGATTTTGAAGTTTTCGTTATGGACAGTCCTTACGATAGCTTTACTCTTAGTGTGTTTGGACTTTCATCGGACGAAATTTAAATCTATGGAGGCTACCGCTGCCTCAAACGAACCGGAGGTTTCACCGAGGAGCAAGTCGAGTTCGTCCATCGGGCTCGACATCGACATCGGGCTCAACGGCAACCGAGCAAAGAGGTCGAGGCCATCAACATCGGGAGTATGGGACAATTTCGACAGGACAACCAGGCAAAACGCAACAGGAAATGAGGTACCATATGCTATTTGTAAAATTTATCGCCATGAATTGTCTGCAAAGTCTATAGGTGGAACATGGCACTTGCTTAGACATGCTACAAGGTGTCGAACCAAGCAAGGATTGGCGATGAGGCAGACGCAACTGCAATACAACCCCGACAGACAGTATCTAGTCAGGACTACGATCCTCGGGTAGCCCGCCAATCTCTCTGTCGTTTAATTGCTTCGAGGATTTCTTTGTTAGGCTTTGGCGAGTCTACTTCTTTCCAAAATTACATTAGGACTACGCATAATCCTAGATTTTCTTCCGTTTCTAGACAGGACAACGACAGGGATCTAGTAAAATACTATAATGAATGTCGTAATAAAATAAAGGAACTATTTAGTGCGTGCACATTTTGGTGGCCTTGACCTCGGACATATGGAGTGGTCGGGCTAGGGAGGATTATCTTAGTGTAGTTGCACATTATATTAATGATGACTGGGTAATGGAGAAAATGATTATAGGTTTGAAATTAATTGATGTAGCACACACGGGGGAGAATATTGTGAACTGTATTCTCAAAGTCGTGGAAGACTTTGGTCTTACAGACAAAATATTCGCAATTACCTTAGACAACGCCGCTTCAAACTCTAGGGCCATGGACATTCTTACTCCAGTGTTAAGTACATATGTTGATTCGTTCTTGCTACATCAATGATGCGCTTGTCATATTATCAACCTTATAGTCAAATGTAGTCTGAAGAGGTTGAGTCCGTATATTAAAGCTTTTCGCGATGCGATTTCTTTCTTGAATAATTCTAACGTAAGAATAACATAATATAAGAACTTCTGCAGGGCGATGAGTGTATGTCCAAGAAAGTTCGGTTTGGACATGGAGGTAAGGTGGAACTCTACTTACCTCATGCTTAAGCATCTTTTACCATACAAGTGCACTTTTTACTGCTTTTATTCAAACACACTATCCTAGCAATCGACGTACTTTGCTATTAAGCGAGCAACATTAGTTAGATTCTTTGAGAAGGTCTTGTCATTTTAGAAATTTTTACGAGGCAATGTTGCTTTGTCCATTGTCTACTATCCAACATCTCCTATCATTGTGCATACTATTTTATAGATTGCTACTAAATTGAAAATGCATGAAAATGACTTAGTTTTACGTGAAATCATTGTTTCTATGAAATCTAAATACCTTAAATATTGGAGAGAAATCCCTTATCTATATGCATTTGCATTTGTTTTAGATCCTAGGGCTAAAAATTGGTGCATTTGGTACTGTACTTGATCTTCTTAGTGATGCTATGGGGCTAGACTATACTAACTATTTTGTAGAAGTTCGTTCTCGGTTATACGAGGTTTACCAAAGGTATGAAAATAAGTTCCGAGGAGTCTGCCAGAATCGACTCCCAATAGCCCCCCACCTCGAGTGGGAAGACAAGTATGTGGGGCACGATCTTCGGTGCCTCTTCCTCCAAGTCCAGGTCCAGGTCTTCGTCTTCTTCTTCTTCTGCACCAGCGCCTGCTCAACCAAGACCCACAAGGAGCGGGGAACTATCCACCTATCTCGACAAATGATACGGTGGATTTCACCTCGAAGGTTTCGACATCTTGCAATGGTGGCAAGCCCATAAGTTAACATATCCGTGCTATCCATACTTGCACGTGATGTGTTAATCTTGTTCTATCTCTCTACTTTCCTCAAAGTGCGCTTTCACTCTTTACGGAAGGATATTAGAGGAGAGAAGAACAAGTCTCACAAGTAAGATGGTAGAGATCCTTCTAACTGTGAAGGATTGAGAACAAGCTGATTCACGAACACAACACTCTGTGGAAAATCCAGAATTGTCGGAGGTGTTCGAAAATCTGTACTTAGACAATGACACCGACACATAGAACAAAGATGTATCATGTATGTAGAATTGTAGAGCTATAGGTTGTACTCTTTTTCCTTTTGCCAATGTTTTCTCATTTTGAGTTTTTACTTGGCAAAGGTTTTAACGAGACAGCCAGTTGGACATCAATAAAGCTCTTTATTACATTTTCAATATGATTGTCTCAATTTTTTTTAATTTTCATGTCTACTTCTGAATTCTACACATTTTTCTAATTTTTTTAGATTTTTTTGTTCTGATGGGCCAAACGGGCCACATCGCTTTGACAGCCAAACAGACTCGTCTTGGGATGACACGCAACACGAATGCCGTCGGGTCGTCTTAGTCGCCATCCCGGCCCATGGGCCGCCCAAAGACAAAGATTACCAAGACACGAATGGGCCGTGCCTAAATGGGCCGTGCCAGCAAGACCCCATCTTGCGTCTTGGGCAGGCGACCCATTTGGCAGTGTCTGGTGGAAGCAGCGAAGCTATCAATCTTTTGGCTTATTCACGTATAATGCAGTTTCTAGCTTCCGAGAAAGCTGTGGAAAAAGTCTCTCGTTTAGGATAGCTTCCCGATTTTTTGGACGGAAAGGCAAAAAGCTCAAGTCATCTCAAACACCACCTGAACCTCATGCTGCTACCCCAAGATTGACACTAAGGCATGGCCAATGCTACAATTATTTTGATTCCATTTGCTTCTTAAAAGTTCAGTTGAAGGACACATATAGGTATACGCTCAATCTTCGTGCTGTCGGATTACTGTATATTTTCAGTTGTCAGATCAGAGACATATTGGAATGTAATCATATTCCGCACTCCTTTTACATGACTAGATTAGAAAATTTTCAGTTGCCAGATTGTAGATATATTTTAACAGTCATTCGCCATTTTCATACAATCAGTTTGTTTTTACTTGTAATCAGATGGAACTTGTCATATCATTTAATCCTTATCGTTAAGTTTTATCAAATTGGTCAATAAGAAGGTAAAAACAGGAAAAATGTTTTCAAGTTACTTCTGTACTGATTTGAATTGTTCCGCTGTAGCTAAACAATTGAACAAACATGACCTAAAAAGACAAAAAATGCTTTTATGTGAATTCTGTATACAACTGAAACAAGAATGGTACTAAGGAGCCAAACGGGGCTCACATGTAGGTAGTTTTTTATGCTACAAATTTGATGGTTACATGGGCACCATTTGTTTGTGCAAATATAAGGAGCTAAAGGATATGGTCACAAGGAAACCGTGGAACAGACGAACATTGCTTTGCTAGAAAGGGATATATGAAAATTTGTGCCAGTGCGTTGCAACAGAAACTCATATTTTGCACCAAATTTTTTTCAAAAAATGTTTGTAAAGTACACAATGTTTTGTAATTTGATTCATATATGAATGTATGCGGTTGTGTTGTTAAGACTATTCTACGTTTCTTGTGCTTGTATGTGATATCAGAAGCAACATAACAAGTGTCTTCGTATTTTTGCCGTATTTTTGCCGTACTCCTATGATGTATTTAGAGTATGTATAGTACTATTAGTTTCTTCAGGAATCGGTAAAAATTGTGGCATTTGTTAGTTCAATTTGATTGGTAACTTCATACTGTTCATAGGCTACCTCTGATACAACATGATGAACTCACATAACATGCACAATATTTGGTGCAATATTGAGATTTCCATTACAATGCATGGGTACTCAACTAGTATACTAATGATTTCTGTTGTTTTCTTGCTAAACTTTTTTTAGCCACATCAGCATTTCAACCTTTTTTTTGGACTTTCCTAGTAATTACAGAACTTCTATATATTTTCTTGTTCTGAGTAACTCAACATGTGTCACTTCAAACACTACTTCAGATGAAAAACATGAACAAAGCAAATGAAAAAAAAGAAGGAATTTTGAAAAATAAAATTTGAGCTTGATGTTGTTGGAAATATGCCCTAGAGACAATCATAGAGATGATTATATTTCGTTATGTTCATAACATTGGATAATATGTTATTTTGTTCCTAGAATAATATTGTTAATATTTATTATCAAGTATGTGACTTGATTGTGAAACTTTATATTTCTGTGATAATTATTCTTAAACGTTCTCTAGTCGGAAACATATGAGAACACATATGAATAGACTAGCGTATGTATTGGTTGATGACTATGTTTCACAGGTCATATATATATGGAGCTATCAAACCAATAATATGGACACATATTAGAGAACATGGTTTTGGATAATACCCACCTTGAGATGTACTGTTGAGATTGTTATGATTCTATATGTCATTAGTTGGTCTCAAGCAATGATAATGTATAATCCTTAGACCTGAGATTAGCATGATTTTCGACATGTGTAATAGCACTCTTAGGGTTGCCAAACTCTACTCATAACTGAGTAGTTATAAAAGTAGCTTTCGGATATGTTATGAAACATGCAGAGGAATGTGACTGGTCGGATATAGGATTTGCCCCTCCTAACATAACATGGGAGATGTCTCTAGGCCCCTCGTTGTGGTCGGATAAAGAAAATGCATGGTCATACCATTAGCAGTCGAAGTGTCGACCACATGAAGTTATTCGACACTTAATCGAGAAAGTATTGAACAATCCATGTATGATATGATATCTCACCTAGAGTTCAACCAGATATCGTGAGGCAAAGGGAGAATACACGAGTAGGTCGTTCAAATCGACTAGATACGAACTAGTCGTATGGAGATACAAGCTAGTCGTAGGCTGGTCGAACATGATCACTAAATGGTCGAAACATGGTCGTAAAGAGTTACGAACTAGTTGAGACTAAATATGGACTGGTCGTGACTAGATACGAGCTGGTCGTAAGTGATAAGGACCTGGTCGTAGACTAGATTGCATTAAGATTCGTCCGATATATTCTAAGTGTGTTCGGGAATCGTTATGTCTTGCTAGGTACCGCTAACGAATCGTGGTCGGAAAAGAGTTTCCGAGTCACAATTGATTACGCATGAACCTATAGGGTTGCACACTTAAAGGGCTAGGATTTGATTTGGGTAGTAATCCGAATTCTTGTAGGCCACGAGTTCCTAATGGGCCTTAAGTTCGAGACCCATCATGGATACTTATATATAGAGGGGAGGTGGCATGGGGTGGGATGATAATCTTTTAGAAGAACTTCCGAAACCCTAATAGCCACGCTTTCCTCAACCACGCTGCCGGCGCTAGCACTCTAGCGCGTGGTGTCCTTACACTGTATGTGTAGATACCTTAGAGGTGTTGTTGTGAAGCATCAGTACTAGGATGATCCGCAACTCGTGACGATCACAGAAGTAGGAGGAGAAGACGTGAGGCGAGTACGACCACTACTGCATCAATTCGAAGACGTGCGGTGAGTACGACTACGACTGTAATAACTCGCTACATCGACTCTACTTCCACTACGAATCAGCTTATTTAATGGTAATATCGTGATTTATTATTAGCGGTAGTTCTTACTTACGCTGTAGATTTTTATTTTATTTTATACTATCGTAGCAAACCCTCCGTATGTAACATTGAGCTTTTGTTGTCATTGAGGTTTTGGACTATGGAGGCAAACCCCAAAGCATCATCAGCAGCGACCAGCCCGAGTCCCACCTCCAGCATCGTCGTCCTCGGTTAATCCGCCTCGCCTCCGATACTCCCAAGGCAGCGGCAGCAGCCAACAACACCACCAAGCGAGAAAGAGCAACCAACTCAAAACCTCACCACTCTCTCCTCTCCGCCCGCCGCCTCCTCCGCGACCGCGCAATGGCCGGCCTCCTCCACCTCCAGTCCACCTTCCTCCCCTCCTCGGCCTCCGCCCCGCTCCGCGCCGCCGCCAGCGCCTCCCGCCAGCGCCGCCCACGCCAGCGCCGCGCGTGCCGTGTGGAGGCCAAGATCCGGGAGATCTTCATGCCGGCGCTCAGCTCCACCATGACCGAGGGCAAGATCGTCTCCTGGACCGCCGCCGAGGGCGACCGCCTCGCGAAGGGCGACCCCGTCGTCGTCGTCGAGTCCGACAAGGCCGACATGGACGTAGAGACCTTCCACGACGGTTTCCTCGCCGCCGTCCTCGTCCCCGCCGGCAATTCCGCGCCCGTCGGCTCCGCCATCGCGCTCCTCGCCGAATCCGAGGAGGAGATCCCGCTCGCCCAGTCCCAGGCCGCATCCTTCTCCCCCTCGTCCTCTTCACCGCCGCCTCCCCAGGAAACAGCCGCACAAGAAGCATCCCCTCCGCCGCCGCCGCCTCTTCCTCCCGCGACGGTGGCAGTCTCTGCTCCAGCACCACCCTCACCAGCGACACAAGGCGGGGCGCGTGTAGTTGCGTCGCCGTACGCCAAAAAGCTTGCCAAGGACCTCAACGTTGATCTTTTCTCGGTCACGGGGTCTGGCCCAGGCGGGCGAATTGTGGCAAAGGATGTTGAGGCTGCAGCAGCTGCGCCCAAGAAGCCTGCACCAGTGGCAGCGGCTGCACGGCCGGATGTGCCATTGGGGTCGACGGTGCCATTCACCACAATGCAGGGCGCTGTGAGCAAGAACATGGTGGAGAGCCTTGCCGTGCCCACATTCAGAGTCGGGTACACCTTCACGACTGATGCTCTTGATGAGCTCTACAAGAAAGTGAGCTTCTTTGCAATGTTTAGGAGTGTTATACTCTTATTTGTATGCGGTGGATGATTGGGTAAAGGAGTAACCTTTTTGCAGATTAAGGTGAAGGGGGTGACAATGACGGCCCTGTTGGCGAAGGCAACAGCAATGGCGCTGGTGCAGCACCCAGTGGTGAACGCCAGCTGCAGGGATGGGAAGAGCTTCACTTACAATAGTAGCATCAACATTGCTGTGGCAGTGGCCATGGATGGTGGGTTGATTACGCCTGTGCTTCAGGATGCTGATAAGGTTGAATACTTTCTGTATTTGTTGTATGTGCCGAAGGGTGTTGCTTATGATGATACTTTTGCTAAGTAAGTTGCTCATTGTTGGTTTATGCAGCTTGACATTTATTCATTGTCAAGGAAATGGAAGGAGTTGGTTGATAAGGCTCGAGCAAAGCAGCTACAGCCCCATGAGTACAACTCTGGTATGTTCTTTGTTTCATCACAAACCTGAATCTGTAGTGCATTAATATGCATCTTTTCTATATTCTGATTCAGATGGTAATAGGGAATTAACTGTTGTCTGTTAGTAAATTCATGTTCAGTGAAGCCTGAATAACATAATCTGGCAGATATTTCTTCAATCGTGTCCTTAATTTTTCCTATCATATTGAACCCTCTTTTGTTCCATATAACTTAGTTGGGCAAGGTTTTAAAAAGGTGTAAGCCTCGGTAGAACTTGGCAAACTTGCTTAGAGTGGTAGCTGTTTTTGAAGTTAAGGATGATGCTATGCATTCTTTATACTTCTATACAGAATAAATACTACCATGGCCCTATTTTAGGTATTTATTACCAATGTTCAAGTTTTATTTATGCTTCTAGTTGTATGTTCTCATAATGGTTAAGAGTGCATTGTATCAGTACCCGATCTCTTAATTGAGTCCTGATATCCAGAGGAGTACCCTTTAGGTAGTTTTATTAGCTGTGACTTGCTAAGTACTTTTCTTAGCTGTGCCATTCCGAAAGTATAATACTGTTGTGATCGTTGGTTGGGTAGGGCTCCGAGGACCGAGTGTAGGGCACTCATCCTCATCTAACCGCCGACAGGACTCTTCCCCGTCGAGGTAGCGAGGCTCTGAGGCCTGGTTAGCCAGGGAGGCGAGGGATCGCCCTCCAAGCTCGGTTGGGACTCTTCCCGACGAACAAGGAGACTCTGATTCTTAGCCAACCGGTTTGGGACTAACTTTGTTTATTTCTTGCTTGATTAATATTGGATACATGCTATCCCTTTTATAGGGATGACCCGACTTGACCTTAAGAAATAATCTATAAGGAAACTTATCTTTAACAATCAAATTTAATAATAACTTTCCTAACTAATAGATAATATCAAACACCTAATAGATAGAAATATAGACCCTGCCTAATACTTGCGCGTGTGACTGTTCACGCGGTGCTATAGTACCAGGTTCCCTCTCCACTCCTCTATTTCCCCGCAGCCCTGGGTGCCCCCGAGCCCTCCTCTGCTCCAGGGAGCGTCGCTGTCGGCTCTTCTTCCCCGGGTTGCGCCCATGACCTCTCGAAGCCGCCTCTCATCTTTGGGCCGCTCTGAGCCGCCTCCCTGTCCTCTGCTCTGAGAGTTGCCTCGACGAGCTGCTGCCTGGATCCCGTGTCCGGCAGTGCTCCATGGATCCTGCGCCCAATGGCGCCCTTGCTCTGGATCCCTGACGCTGCCGAGGCGGCGGCGGCGGATCTGCGTCTAGTGGCTCAAGCGCGACGAGCTCCTGTCTGCGCTCCTAGAGGCTACGTGCCTAGACGATGGCAGCCTTCGCCACTCCTACCTCGGCCGCCGCCCCTGCCCCGAGCTCCCGTCTCGAACTCCACTGATGGCTATCGCCGGTGGACACCCACCGAAGGGCTCTGGCGGTTCTTCCCACTCAGGTGCGGGTGACTCGCCCTAGGGCTCCACCGGTGACGCTACACAGCAGCTTTTCTCCCTGCTCTAGCGCCTCGGTGTCTGCTCGTCTTCAGACTCCTCGGCCTCTACTCATTTGGCTCTTGCTTCGCAGCAGTCTTCCTCGCCTTCGCCACCTCCATCGTTCGGTATCTTGTCTCCGTGGATCTTGGACTCTGGTACTTCTTTTCACATGACACCAGATTCTACTCACCTCACTTCTGTGAGTCCCATAGCTCTTCCTTCCACTGATTAGAATGCAGATGGTGCCTCTCTTCATGTTGCAGGCTGAGGCATCCTTTCCACTTCCTTTCATGTTCATGTAGTCTCTCATGTTTCTAAGCTTACTATGCAACTTACGTCGGCCGGTCAGATCACTGATCATGACTGTCGTGTTATTCTTGCGTCCGACTCGTTGTGTCCAGGACCGCCGCACGTGGACTCTGCTTGGTACTAGCCTTTGGTGCCGTGATTCACATTGTCTTTGGGAGCTCGACTGGATGCACCTTCCGCTGTCTTTAGCAGCCAGTCAGCCACTACCACTACCTTTGTTTTTGCTGTGTCCTCTACTGCTTCTTTTGATCAATGACACCATCGTTTGGATCATCTGTGTGGATCACGTTTGTCATCACTAGTAGGTCGTGGTGTTCTTCGGTCTGTTTCTAGTGACACCTCTTTACCTTGTATGTGTTGCAAGCTTGGCAAGCAGCTGTAGTTCTATCCTTCTAGTGATTTTGTTTCTGCTCGTCCTTTTGATCTTGTTTACTCTAATGTTTGGGGTCTGGCTCCCTTCCTTTTGAAAGGGGGTCATGGTTATTATGTGATCTTTATTGATGATTATTCTCATCATAGTTGGATCTACTATATGTCCTCTCGCAGTCATGTTCATTCTATTTACTAGATGTTTGCCACCATGGTTCACACTCAATTTGATTCGGTCATTCTTGTTTTTCATGATGATTCTGCTGGTGAGTACCTATCTGCTGCTTTGCATCGCTTTCTCGTTGAGCAGGGATTTCGTCCTCAGTACTCTTGTCCAGGTGCTCATGCTCAGAACAGTGTTTCTGAGCGTAAGCATAGTCGCTTGCTTGAGATAGTTCGCGCTCGCATGCTTGCCTCTTCTATTCCACGTCACTTCTGGGCTAAGGTTGTCTCCACTGCTGCTTTCCTCATCAACATGCAGCCTTCCACCGCTCTTCAGGGGTCTACTCCCGTCGAGTGTCTTTACGATCGGGCTCCAGAGTATAGTCACCTTCGTTGTTTCGAATGTATCTGCTTCGTCCTTCTTCCACCTCGTGAGCATACCAAGTTGACGGCTCAGTCAGTTGAGTGTTTTTTTTGCTACAGTCTTGAGTATAAGAATTATTGCTGCTACGACCCTGTTGCTCGCCAGATGAGGATCTCTCAGGATGTCACCTTCGATGAGTCCCGACCTTACCTCGGTTGCTCGGATACGGATATGCGATATGCCGATATCGCGATACGTCATTTTCCCAAAAACACCGATGTGGCGATACGTGTATATATATTAAAAAAAAACAAAAATGAATGAATTGCAATCATCTAGGGTTCAACCTACTAGTGCAGAAATATAGAAGACATAAGTTGCGGTGTGCAAATACTAGATCGTCAGCACGTCCAGAGTTTAGCCTACAATAATGCAATTGCAATCGAATTACATGCGGTTAGTAAAAATTAGGAAATTAAGAAAAGAATGTTAGTATAGAACCTATTTCTCATTGAACCGTGGATCAAACCATAGGTACTCTAGTTTATTTCAGCGCAAGATGATGATATTGGCTGCCCAAGTAATTTTAATGCCAATTGTTTTGTTGTTTGCTTTGGGCCGAGATGGACTCTATCCTCATTCCTCAATTGAGTTAAAGCAATTAAATCCACTTCCAAACAAAAAGAAATCAACTAATTGTCGTTTGCTAAAATAGATCGACCATACTTTGTTGAGTCAAATAAGGGGTGTTAGGGTAGAGAAGTATTGGGGAAGTATCAGAAATTATTTTCTTTATTTTTTGTTTTGAAAAAAGGAAAATCACTGATCATATTCGTATCTACACTGATTTTGGGAAGTGTTCGTGTAACGTAGGACCTTACTACCCTCGTCCCAACACTGTCAGCTCAAATTCTCTTGTTGAATCGATCTCCTTTTTGACTTTTCCTGACCCTCATCTTTCCACTTCTGTTTCGCTTTCGTGTCCACCTCCACTTCCCCCTCCTCAGACTCCACCTGTTCCCTCCTCCGGAGGTTCCTTCTAGCTCTTTTGCTGAGATCCCTCTTTCCCCTGCACTACTCTCACCATCCTCGGCCTACTCCTTTAGTTGAGTCTTCGTCTTTGCTGGGTCTTGCTCTTCTTCTTTGTCCTTGCTGGGTCTTGCTCCACCTTCTCCCCTCAGATACGATCTTCGTGATCGTCGCACTATTAGGTCTCTTGAGCGCTACGGCTTCACAGTCGCTGCTCTTTCTGAGCCTACGACCAACTATGAGGCTGCTGCTCTCCCTGAGTGGTAGCTCGCGATGTCTGAGGAGATTGCTGCTTTGGAGCGTACTGGCACTTGGGATCTTGTGCCCTTACCTGCGCGTTACTCCTATCACGTGGTGTTGTACAAGATCAAGACCCGCTTGGAAGGTATTTTTGAGCGCTACAAGGCTCGTCTTGTGGTGCGTGGTTTTTAGCAGGAGCATGGTCGTAACTACGATTAAACCTTCGCTGCTGTTGCCTACATGACCATTGTTCGCACTCCTTGCTATGGTCCATTTCTCAGCTGGGCGTAAAAAATGCCTTTCTCAATGGCGAGCTGTGTGAGGTCTACATGCAGCTGCACCTGGGTATTTTGTCCCTGATGGTATGGTCTGTCGCCTTTGTCGCTCTCTCTATGGGCTCAAGCAAAGCCTCTCGTGGCTTTTTTGACCGCTTAGCCTCTGTTGTCACTGCTGTTGGTTTCTTCGCCAGTGATCATGACCTTGCCCTCTTTGTACACATCTCTCCTTAGGGTCGGACGCTCCTCTATGTGGATGATATGATCATTTCTGGGGATGACTCTCATTACATTGATTTTGTGAAGGAGCATCTCAGTGAGCAGTTCTTGATGTCTAATTTGGATCCTCTTTGTTACTTCTTTGGGATTGAGGTCACTTCTACGCTTGAGGGCTACTATATCTCTCAGGAGAAGTATATTCAGGATATCCTTGCTTGTGCTTGTCTCACTAATCAGCGTATGGACACTCTTATGGAGCTTATTGTTCATCTTCGGCCCACTCATGGGAAGCCTCTTGAGGATCACATTCGCTACCGCCATCTTGTCGGGAGCCTCATCTATCTTGGGATCACTCGACCTGATATTTCTCACTCAGTTCACATTCTGAGTCAGTTCGTTTCTGCTCCTACTCAGCTCTACTACAGTCGCCTTTTCTTTCCTCGCTCTAGCTCTATGCCGCTTCGGACGTACACTGATGTGACTTGGGTTAGCGATCCTTCTGATCGTCAGTCTCTTTGGCTATTGTGTTTTCCTTGGTTACTCTGATTGTCTGGAAGACCAAGAAGCAGGCTGTTGTTTCTCGTTCGATTGCTGAGGCTGAGTTGCGAGCTATGGCGGCGTTGACAGATGAGATCACTTGGCTTCAGTGGTTACTTGAGTATGGGTTCATTCCAACAGTGGCTAGGGTTTCGGTGGGTAGTGCAATTTCCAAAAGGTGCCCACGCCTCCCCTTGTAAAGAGCCCCTAATGGATCCAATCCGAATTAGTTTGTTCCAACCTATTAAGTGTGTGATCCTATAGGTTCATGCGTAATCGGCCGTGACCCGAAAACTCCTTTCCGATTCACAAGTCGGTAGCGGTTCCCAGCAAGACATAGCGACTTCCGAATACACATAAAAATAATATTGGACGAACCTTATGCAATATGATCCGCGATTAGGAACTTGACACTCACGACCAGTTCGTAACTCCTTACGGCTAGTTCACATCTGGTCACAACTAGTTCGTAACACCTTACTGTTATGAATATTGTGTGTGTATTGAAGAGGCCCAATGAGCAATATATATAGGAGTACAATGGGTGTATGCCATATACAGATAAGACAATACAAAAGGTAGATAAGAAAATACAAAAGAGTCCCTATTCTAATACTTACTCTAACACCCACCCTTAAATGCAAGGCATATGCAATAGCATTGCATTTGGAAAGGGTTGATACTAAACTATGGAAAATCTAAAATCCGAGTCTTGATAATGTTGTCGTAGTATGCAGCTCTTGGAAAATATGTCGAGTATCAAAAGATCTCCCATTCGGTGTCATGTGACAGCCTATGAAGCACAAGGTGCAGATGCTGACGAAGTAGAGACAAGCGGGAGCAAAGTCGACCGCGGCAACATGACGAAAAGATGATGAAACCGACAAAAATAGAGAAAGCTGTCAAATCAAGTTGAATAGGAATAGATAGAAGCATGGTGGCGCAGATTGAAGCCCAAGACGGTGGCGGCGCGAAAGAAGTGCGGCGGCCTTAGAAGCTCGGGGCAATGGCATCATAACGACTTCTACGACCTGCACGCGACTCAGAAAGAAGAGCGGGAGTGGCTGCTGCTGCCATGCATAAGATAATTCCTATGCTTATATGGCTGATAATAAATTTGTGGACTCGCATGGCTTAGACGAACTCAAAGATTAAATTTTACGGATTTGGATGGACGTAACGGAAGCAACGACACAAAGAATAGCTAGCAGTAGCAGCAACAACATGACTAGCAGCAGCAAAAGACACATAACTAGCAGCAGCAAAGCATAACTAGCATAACTAGCCGTAGCAACAGGGAGGAGCAGCTACGAGTAACCTTGCTTAGTTGCTAATTCAACGTCGGACCAAGGAAGAGAAGGGGGGAAGTATCAACAAAAGATGGCTTCCCCTCACCAAATCCGCAGCCGACAAAGGACAAATGACTCCCAAGCGAAGACAAAGCGTCACGGGCAACCGGCGGCGAGAGTTCGAGGCAGAGGCAAGCCCAAAGTTGGAGACGAACCCACATGTGGTGTAGATCGAAGGAGATACGAGAGCGTCGCTTGGGTGAAGGCGCCACACAGACTCGAGCTTCCTTCTCATCAAGCACGGCGACGGGTCGAAGACCGGCGAGGAAGAGCTTTCGATTTGGGGGTGCGCCGAGCAGCCGAAGCTATGGGAGAAGGCTCGAAGGCGACCCGATCCAGAGTGGCGGCGCGGATCCGGACGAGCAGGCGATGCGCAAGCAACGAAGTAGAGCCGGACGAAGAACCGGCGATGGGGAAGATTCCACCGAGTAGAGATGGCACGAATCCCGTCGAAGGAGGAGGTCGAGCAGAGACGACGCCCCCAAAGCCAGATCCGAGGTAGAGGACACGTAGCCGAGCAATGGGAGGCTACCCCCGGGAGCGAAGATTGCTCCTCCCAGGGGCGGCGGCGGCAGCGGCTGCTGGAGGCTAGGAGGCAGCAACGGTGGTAAGAAACCCTAACCCTAACATTGAATATTGTGTGCGTATTGAAGAGGCCCTATGGGCAATATATATAGGAGTACAAGGGGTGTATACTATATACAGATAAGGCAATACAAAAGGTAGATAAGGAAATACAAAAGAGTCCCTATTCTAATACTTACTCTAACACTTACGACTAATTCACCAACCAGTTTGTGATCATGTACACTTACGACCAATTCACCAACCAGTTTGTGATCATGTACGACCAGCTCACGACCAGTCAGTATCCTCATACGACCAGTTCGTATCTGGTTGGACTAAGCGACCTGTTTTGCGTATTTTCCTTTTGTCTCGCGATATCTGATCGAGCTCCAAGTGAGATATATGTCGTCCATGGACTGTTCAATCTTTTCTTAATCTAGTGATAGATAATTTCGTGTGGTCGACTCTTTGACCACTTTGTGGCATGACCATGTACTTCCTTTATTCGAACACATCGAGGTGCCCAGAGATATCTCTCCTATCATGCTAGGAGGGGTAAATCCTATATTCGACTAGTCACATCCTTCCGCATGTTTCATATCATACCCGAAAGTTACCTTTATAACTACTTAGTTACGGGGTAGTGTTTGGTAATCCCTAAGTATATTGTTACACATGTAGGAAACTATACTGATCTCAGGTCTAAGGATTATACATTATCATTGCTTGAGACCAACTGATGACACATAGAAACATAATAATCTCAATAGTGTTTCAAGGTGGGTGAATCCAACATCATGTTCTCTACCATGTGCTCACTATTAATTCGATATCCCAATATCTATGACTGATGAAATGTGGTCATCAATCAATACATGTGCTGGTCTATAAGTCACTAGTGTCTCGACCAGTGACATCCGACCGAGGATCCTTTTAGAATGATATCACACAACAAATAAAGAGCTTCATCAACAAGTCATATACTTACTAATATTTATAAATGATAATTCATCCAAGGAATATAATAACATTTATTTTATAATTCATAAACATAGACGTGTTACAATCATCTCAATGATTGCCTCTTAGGGCATACCACTAACATTATCCGAGTGTCTCTGAAAAGCAAGAGCTGTCAAAAACAGTGGCACGGTTTTCTTTGAGAAAATTGGCTATATGCCGTTGCAAATGTTGACTGAATTTATTACATTGTGTGTGCCAAATTGTATTAAAACGAATAAATGATGATTGCATTTTTTACTGAGCATCTCCCTCTTTGGTATATTCTTTTTTTAAAGTAAAAAAGGAATATGCTCCATGCTAATGATAGTTCTTGGTTTGCATGTATGGAGTTCATCTGGTTTTCAAATGTCAATTCTGTCAAATGGGACAACACCTGCTCCAGATCTTGTTGAATAGTTTGATATTATATAAAATTCCGTTGATGCAGTTGAAAAAAATTTGAGATCCAGTCCAACTGCTACTAGTAGACTGCATGCTTGTTTGTTTGTTTTTTTTTATAAATAAAGTGATTTGATTGAATTTATGAAGTCAAATCATGAATTCACGACACAAAGCACTGTTTAATGTGCTAACGGTTTAAAATTCCGTTGATGCAGTGTATTAAAATCATATGTTTCCTCTTGGTTATAGTGTATTAGCTGGAAACTGAGTGGTTGGCTATGAACTTACAGAAGCTCCTAAGTTGGCGATGACAACCTCTTTTACTTTGCTAGCGCTTTAGATGTTAGGCACAACCGCACAAGAAACATGTTGGATGCAATTATATTATTTGTGCATATGCTTATAGCTATTCATGTTCAATCTGCAGGTACCTTTACTCTTTCAAACCTCGGAATGTTTGGGGTTGATAGATTTGATGCAATCTTGCCACCTGGAACTGTAAGATGAAGTTTCTATCTTTTCACTCTATTGTCATGTAATGCTGCATGCCTCGTTGAATATCTGGACTGCTGAAAACAGGGAGCAATCATGGCCGTTGGAGCATCGCAACCGACTGTTGTTGGTACAAAAGATGGTAGAATTGGTATCAATAACCAGATGCAGGTAAAATTACTCGATAGACTTTTGCTTTTGCACCAACCAATTTTGAAATTAATTGAGTTTGTACTTAATTTTCCCACCCGATCAATGCATCTAGGTCAATGTTACCGCTGATCATCGGGTTATTTATGGAGCTGATCTCGCTGCTTTTCTGCAAACTCTCTCCAAGATAATTGAGGATCCCAAGGACCTTACGTTTTAGATGCATCCAGTGATTTGTTTTTCCCTGAGGCAGTCACAATCGGATGTTTGTCACTTCTCAGTAGATGTGTAGCATGTGTTCTAGTCATGTAAGTTAGTTATTTGAGCTGTCATCTATGCGGTATCAGGTAATTTCCCTGGCTTGTTACCTTCTTATCATTGGTTTGTTTTTCAATAAAAAATTTTACGTTTTTATTCAAATAGGTCTTGAGTACAGTACATTTTGTCTTTTCACCTCTGAGTTTTAATTGATTGTTGATTTTGTTGAGCTCGATGTACCATCGGCTTCCCAATTATTCATCTGTATATGTCCAAAATTGTACACAACGTTGTTAGCATAAGTGACAGAAAATTGCAAGTGAGGTTGATGCGCTTGCAAGGGTGCCAAGATTGAAATAAATGTTCAGAAGATAAGTGAAAATGGGGCACCACCATGTCTGTTTGTTTTACAAGTGAAGGACCATGATTTGTCACAACCACTGTCATCACATACCTAGTAGGAGTATCCTGGGGCAGCAGATGTTACCATCCTTCCTTTTCTGCGCAGAAAGCATTCCTGCCTCAGTTCAGCTGTACTGCCCCTCATCTCTACTTGAAGGATTCTATTAGGTGGCAAGTCTTGTACTCTACTAGAGTAGTAGTGTCTTGCTTGCTGGCCTGGGAAATGTGCCATTGTAGTGGAAGCAAAGCAAACCAGCTGCCTTGATCAGCTTCATAAATCCCCTCCAAGGGCTTGTTCTTGCGTCCAATCCATAGTCTGGAGGAAAGCCACCCTTGCAAAAGCTGTGGCATGGCTGCCGACTCGTCGGACCGTGCAGAGGTCGACACCTCTCGTGCCTTCCGGTCCGTCAAGGAGGCGGTCGCGGTGTTTGACGAGCGCCTCGTCAGGGAAACCCAGTTCAGGCCAAATGTCGGTGCGCACGGTGACCGCCGTGTCGTTAGGGAGAGGAATTCCAGGCCAAATGCCGTCGCCGTTGCCGCCTCAAACGCAAAGCTTGATAGAGGTTATGGTGTTAGGCCTTCTGGCCTTCTCATCAGGGAAAGCCACTCCAAGCCAAACGCCATTGCCAATGCCAATCATGAGGGAAGTAGTAAGCCTGCTTCAAATCTAATGCCAGCGTCAGATGCTGTGCCAATGTACCTGGTCCCATCTTCCCCGCCGTTATTCGCGTCGTCGCCGTCGCTAGCTAACGATGACGACGATGAGCAGGACTGCAAGGACGCCGATCTCATGGTCATGAGCTCCATCAAGAAGGTGGAGGAAGAGGCGGCCAAGACAAGGCAAGAGGTGGTGCAGCTGAAGAGGAGGTTGGCTGAGATGGAGCTGTCCATGGCGACCCTCAACGCGAAGCTCCACCGCGCCCTCTCGAAGCTTGCCCACATGGAGGCCGACAAGGCGGCAGCGGAGCAAGCCAGCATCCAGCAAAGGGACACCAACATGGCGCTGACGGTTTGGGCCGAGCGGCGGGCTCCGAGGCAGCCATTGGGGCACCTTCTGAGGCTCGGTGAGGCCGATGGGGAGGTGGTGAATGGCCAGAGAAGGGTGGTGGTGAGGAGGAAGATGCCGAAGAAGAAGCCAATTGTGCCACTTCTTGTTCCTCTCATCAATGACATGTTCTCGAAGAAGAAGAAGAGGATGATGGACAAGGAGAGCTTGTACATGAAGGAGCTTTACAGTTTGCTAAGGCTGAGTTGATCACTTGATCAGTGACTTCCATGCTGGTTAAATCTGTGGCTACCTGTGCATGGTTAATTGATCTGGACATATCTAATTAATTTCCATTTCTTTTCTTAGTTTGTATGTTTAATTATTGTGTGAGTGGATTATGGAAGAGGGCGGTGTTGCAATTTGTAAATTAATGTAAAGCTAGCATTGATGTATGTAATTATGTATCTTGTGATCAAGAATGGAGCAATGTACATAGAATGTTGTAATATAGATACTTGTACGTAAGTTGATCTTATACATTGCATGCAATGCACCATGCTATTATAGGTGTCGTCCTCAACTGCCTCTCCTACTTTTCAGTTACCTTTGGTTGAACATTTCCAATCTCCTTTAGACACACGCCAGAAAACCAAGAACACCAGGAAAGATCAAAACTTTTGCCTGTTTGCAGTCAGGATCATAGAAAAGGAGGCACAAATTCAATTAGTCGATGCCAATACTGTAGAGATCATTTGATCTTGGGAGCGCAATGTTCATGGCGGTTTGTTCGCTTAGGTTCTTCTTGGTTTCTTGCCATTTGATTTTGGTTTGGTTCAGAGGGACCATCGATGGGGCCGCAGAGGCAGCCAGATCAGGCGTGGCCGCCGGGGAGCGGGTGCGTGTGGGTGGTGGCGGCGATACTCCTCCTTGCCGTGCTCGCCGGCGGCGGGTGACTGGTGCTCTACTTCGCTGCCGCCGGCCAACGTGCCGCACTGGCTGGACGTAGCCGGGCTCATGCTCGTCGCGTTCCCGTGGGCGTTTTGGATCGCCATGTGCGCGTACTGTTGCTGCTCGTCGGGAGCAGCGGCGGCAGCAGCGCCGGGAACATGTGTGGTCGTACCACCTACGGTCAGGTGGTCGAAACTCTCTAACCAGTTCAAGATTCTCGACCAGGATGTAGTCAATCCTCCTCTCGCTACGACAACGAGCAGCTACAACCAGGAGAAGTCGAAACCCTTCCACGACCACAAGCAGTCGAAGCCCTCTACAACCACAAGCAGTTGAAGCCTTCCGAGCATGTGTAGGCACTACTACAGGAAGCCACATCACAGACGGTTCGGAACCGTCATCACAGACGGTTTCCGAACCGTCTATGTTTGTTGGTCTGTGATAACAGGCCGTTATCACAGACGGTAAAAAACCGTCTGTGATATGCAATATCACAGACGGTTTTAATCAAAAACCGTCTGTGAAGTGTAGTATCACAGATGGTTTCGACGAAAAACCGCGTGATCGCGAATATCACGATTTGTTGTCAATAAAACCGCTCGTGATGCGATAATATCACGCACGGTTTGTTTTTATAACCGTGCGTGATATTCGCGATCCTGAGCGGTTTGTTTTATAACCGTCAGGATATTTAAATATCCTGAGCGGTTTTCTGCGAAAACCGCTCGTGATACTTTGTTCTCACAAACGGTTTTAACAAAAACCGTCGTGATAGCTCATACCCCTGACCACATTTTTGCTATTTTTCTGGCTAGCCTCAGGAATTGCTAGCCATGCCCTCTGAAAACAAGCATGCACAAAAACAGATTCATCAGAGATAATCAATTGTTGATAACTCAAAGTGATCATTGCTCAAAATAAATTACAAAAGATCGCATTTGTTCAACGTATTGTCGCTATAGTTACAACTGGATTACAATTGTTTACGTTGAGAGGTGTCGGCGGGGTGATGCTCTCGGTTGGCGACGGAGTGAAACTCTCCGTTGTCATGAATGATTTCTGTGTTGATAAAGGTGCAGAGCTTCCCTCGAATGTCCTTGATCTCTTCCGCAACGAGTGAATCACATTGTAAATCCAAGACCTGTCGCTACCAAGAGTAAAGTGGTAAGCTATATATATTTAAATTTATAATTAGGAAATAATTATTTCGAGATTGACAAACCTCGGGATCCTTCTTCCTAGCTCTAGGGATTAGCTGCATATGATAGCAGACATAGATTGCACATAACTCATCATCTTTTTGCTGACGGCACTGCAAAAATAGAATTACATATATAGGTATAGTCAGTTCGAGATGCGTTATTATGAAGTATGATATAGGATTATCGTGTTGTAGCGCGTACCAGAAAATCCATCCTGTGTGTTAGTTGGGCGCTCTTTCCATTGTATATTCCTTTATTGGCAACATAATTGATGAACGACCTACATGATTCGAAAAAGTTATCCTCGGCCATTTCAAATGAATGAAGACTACAATAGAGTTATGTAAGGAGGAAATGAGCATACCTCTCGAGTATTCCTCTTAGAACGTCAAGTCGTGCTTGTTGCGGTTTAGAGAATCAAGGTATATCACATGGTTCCTCTTGGGTATAATAACTAAAAGGATCGATGGTACCTACTCATGTATGTCGCTATAGTCATTAAACCTAAGTTCGTGGTTGCGTATAAAGTACAAATGAAATTTGTATAGCAAGTAGTGACACTTACCCACGGTTGTAGGGCACCACTATGTACTTCATGTTAGTCTCGACGAAGCAATGACCTCGTTATGTATTTCTCGGCGAAGGGCGAGTCTTCTTGGATGGTTTGCAGCGATACAACATGTGGGTCGAGGAAACCCACCGGTTCTTTCCATTCCGGACATTTTTCAAATGTATCTATACATAAGCAATGAGTTGTGATATTTATCGGTATTACATGAATGTAGAACTTGATTATGCGCACTTATAGTGTCCAACATCGTAGAAGCGAGGCGTTGAGGCCAACGAGGTTGAATAGTTCATATAAGTCGTTGAAGCCCACGAAAGCACTCGTCTCGTTGAAGAAATGCTTCTCCTCGTATCGACGGTGATTCGATGATCGCACCCTTCTTTTGGGTCTTCTCCAAGTACCGGGCATGCAAAGCGACAAGCATATCCAACGTGCATTAATATTGCGTCGAACTGCGGTTTTCGATGATGTAGTTCCGGTATCGCGGACTTCCGGACTTGGGAGGCGCCTATGCGTTCATTGATTTCGATTTGGCCTTAGCGATTGGCGCGTCTTCTTGTGAGACGACTCGGGAATCGATCGTCGGCACGCTTTTGTTGTTCCTTGGCGTCTTCTCCACGGGAATCGAAGAGGTGACCTTCGAGGCGAAACATGAGGTGGAGTCATCGAGGTCCCGTTGGAGAGGAATGGTTGTATCGGATCGCAACCTTCTTTGGGTCGGGTGATGTCCTTCTTGGGCCATTTGGATAAAAGAGTGGGCGGCATCCCTAGTGTTATGATCTCTTCGTTAGGCGAATCTTGGTGGGGACGGCTTGAAATTGACATGTACCATATCCACGGACCTTGGCGTAACCTGCGCCACCCGGTAATCAGGTCTTTGCATTGCCCTTCCTCGTATGGATACACCATCCCCTGCGCAGTCTCAATACAAAGGGACCCATCCATCCTCACTTGGAGCTTGCACGGCATCGGCTTCTATAAAATGATACGCAATTAGCTAAGGCGTCCTATAGGTCTATCTTTGGTGCATTCCATAGATGTACGTTACCTTGATGTCGTCTATCGGTAATCGGATGTCGTCTATCGGTAATTGGACGTCGTCATGTTCAGAATTATGCGCGGACGCGACGCTACTCCGACGTCGAGGAGGACTACCTCCCGAATTAATGGGGGCGGCTTGCGACCGCTGGCTCAGGAGTATCTCCATTTGACCCTGCAATGCTGCTATCTTTTCTTCAAATTTGTTAGTAATCATCTGTACCAACCGGTCGTCGTGCTCGGCCTTGGATCTCTTCCTACTCCTATACGTGCGATGAGTCGTCCCATGAATCCATGACTCCAAGGTACGTTAACCCCAAGGCCTCGCGTGCGACCCGGGTGCTCCTTGTTTCCCAAGGCCGTAGATAGTATATCCTTCTCCTTGTCTGCATGGAAAGAGCCTTGGGAAGCTTGGGCAGTCAAGTCACGCTGCAAGAGGTCATCATGTTATTATAGACACTATGAAGTTATGGACTTATTAACTAGGTAGTTCGACATATTTACCACACGTTGGGACACTTCTGATCCGCGGGTTTGTGAAAGAGATCTTTGCCAAGACGAGACTTTTGCCCTCGCTTTTAACGGCTTAGGGAACGCGGGTCGTGATATCGAAAATGGCCCATTGAGTTCTCTCCTCCGCCGCCCATGCCTCGTATTTACTGCGTGCCAGTGGTGCCGAGTCTATGCGGGTGAGTGTTTCAGGTCTGGAGAGCTTTGTGCGCCGACTTTGCTCCTTAAATTCGACCGCCGTTTTCATAGCCACAAAGGTGTCCCATGCTTCCCGTCAAGAATCTATATCTTTGCGAAGGCGTCGACCCGTGTTCACGTGCCGTGACAAGAATGCTCTTGAAGGTCCTCCACGATTTATCCATTGTGAGCATCGCCGTCCGTCGCCGCGTGCACGTCTACTACGGAATAGTGAACTTCTCTGAAAGTTACATCCACAAAGACGCCTTTCTCTTCTTTCGTCAGGTCCTTCCACCTTGGTGTGGTGATGGGGACCCGTTCCCTTCCAAGTATCCCGCAGATGGTCCGGAATCTCGCCGCTGATCTCTTGGGACTCAGAGGGACCCCAAAGTCACTGACCTCTGTGATGACTAGTCGGCCTAAAGGCATTTTCGATTGTCCTCTGCCATCTCGCTTCCGTGTCATTATCGTCGACGGTGACGGCGGCCTCGTCGGCGCCTCTTCCATCTGCAGCGTCGGTGACGATGGCCTCGTCGACGCCTCTTCCATCTGCGGCGTTAGTGACGGCGGCGAAGATAGTGCGTCTGCCATCTCGCTTACTTGCTATCTATATAAGTTACATATGCAATAAAATGGATTGCAAGTGTCCCAAATTAACATATACATTTAAACTTAATAATATGCTCAACATGTGCAATATTAGCAAATAATCATAATTAATTCCAAATAAATATGAAACAATTAATCTCGGGAAGAAATACAGAGGTTGACTATAGAGATCAAGATGGCAAATGAAAAGTTGAATGAGCTCATACAGACTACTAACATTCCTTAATCCACCAGCTTCTCTAAGGAAATGCTAAGCAAAGGTTTAATGCTTCATGTACAGAAGACTAGCCTTTAATGAAGACATAGAAACAAAATAGAATCAAGTAAAACTTTGCCCAAGCCCATATTTGTTCGAGCCTACTTCATCGAGGTCGACACCTTTGGAGTGTACCATTTGTTTCATGCCGTGGAGGACCGGCATAAAACAAAGGTACACTCAAGTGTGTCAGGATCGACGAAGGAAATGCTAAGCAAAGGTTTAATGCTCCTATTCTAACACTCCTAACACTTCTTAATCCACCAGCTTCTCTTGTGATCTTTGTATAGATAGAAACTAGTGATACAAATCTTTTGCCCGAGCCTATCTTTGCCCGAGCCTACTTCATCGAGCCCGACACCTTTGGTGTACCATTTGCTTCGTCTTGCCGTGGAGGATTGGCACGAAGCAAAGGTACACTCAAGTGTGTCAGATCGACGAAGAAAATGCTAAGCAAAGGTTTAATGCTTCATGTACGTAAGACTAGCCTTTAATGAAGACATAGAACTAGAATCAAGTAAAATGATCGATTTAAGGAAATGCTAAGCAAAGGTTTAATCCCAACATAGAAACAAAATAGAATCAAGTAAAACTTTCTTTTTGGATTGTTGTAAAAATGCGCTTTTAGCAAAATTTCAGAATTAATCCCAACAAAATTAATTAGCATTAAAGCATAATTCCTAGAGAATTTAACACCCTTAATCCACCAGCTTCTCTAAGGAAATGCAAAGGAATCACTGAGCGGTTCTTAATAAGAACCGTCTGCGATTAAACTCTCGACCAATAAAAGGTCTAGAGATTAACGATTACACAGACACTATTCCAACATATTGATTGATGATATTATGTGCTCTCGTAAGGAGAGTAGCTAAAGAACAAGTCTTTGCCATCTCAATCCTATTGTCTATACTCTTCATTAAATGAATATGATAATATAAATTCAAACTATGAGCTCTAAACAATACTTTGCTTAATCGTCAAATGATCTCAACTGTTAATCAAAAGATTAAACTTCTAGTCAAGCAGAGGTTGACTATAGAGATCAAGATGGCAAATGAAAAGTTGAATGAGCTCATACAAACTACTAGAAGAATCACAAACTAGTCAATAGAACTGATCAATTTGCAATAGAACTATGAGCTCAACCGAAAGTAATCAATTAACAGTACATCATATTGACAGTAGCAAGTAATACAATAGAGCTCAAGTATGAACTAACTATCACATTCAATCTCAGTATAAGACAAAGTTCATCACAGAGCATGTCAACAAAGCCCACTGATCAATTTGCAACATCTTCAGTATTAGATTCAGAAATCAGAACTAATACAGATCAAGGTATCAACTAGCACTGCAAATATATATATGCAAAGATCAACCGAATCGCCACAGAGGAGCAATACTCACAGAGAGGATGCCGACAAGAACTCACGGTGCAAGGAGGAGGCCGGTGCAGGGAGGAGGAGGTGCAGGGAGGAGGCCGAGACGGGAGGAGGACGGCGGGGGAGAAGGCTCTGCAGAGGAGGAGGCCGACACGGGCGGAGGACGGCTGGGAGAAGGCTAGTCAGAGGAGGCAGGCCGACCGACAGGGGAGGAGGACAGCGGTGTCGAGGTCGGAGGCGGCGACGTCGGGGCTTACGGCCGGGGAGGTGAACGGGGGCGCCGAGGTCGGGGCGCCAAGGTCGGCGGCGGCGGCGCCGAGGTCGTAGTCGGCGGTGAACGGGCGAGCCCTAAACCCTAGAGGAGGCGAACGAGCGCGAGAGCCTAAGGGCGCGGAGAGGAAGTGACAAGTGAGAGCAAAACCCTAGCGTTTCCGCCTTATAAAGTATATCACGAGCGGTTCTATTAAAGAACTGTGCAGGATAATAATATCACAAACGGTTCCCTAATAGAAGCATGCGTGATATTTCCATATCACGAGCGGTTACGTAATAGAACCGCTCGTGATATTATTATCATAAACGGTTCTCATCGAAACCGTCAGTGATATTCTTATCACTGAGCGGTTGTATTATAAACCGTCGTGATAGCCTGACAAAACCTGATGACAATGTGTGATATCCTGACAAAACCTGATGACAATGTGTGATATCCTGACAAAACATAGTGAACCTGGTGACAAGTATGATGACAATCATGACAAGTCCATATGAATTGAACACGTGACAAGTATGATGACAAGTTCATAACACATTTGACTTCAAAATTTCATATCTAATTCAACTCAACTCCAAATCAAGTGAAACCAATTTTGATACTCCACATTACAATGTCGTCCACATTGACATCAATATCAAATATGACAAGTCCATAACAAGTTCATAACACATTTGACTTCAAAATTTCATATCTAATTCAACTCAACTCCAAATCAAGTGAAACCAATTTTGATACTCCACATTACAATGTCGTCCACATTGACATCAATATCAAATATGACAAGTCCATAACACATCAATACATGACAATTTCACGTTGACATCAAAATATATGAGAGATTACAAGTCCACAACACATGATGTTATGGAATAAATTAATTACATTGGAGTAAATTCTTAATTAAAATATAGGCCTTCACGATGATCGACGCGCATATAGCTAGCTTCCTCACCGGGTTCTTCCTCGAGCCTAATCTTTGTTTACGAAAGGAGGCAACTCGTCAAATTGATTGTATTCTTCCTCGTCCACTACATTCTCAACTCCGACAATCCTCCTTTTTCCATGAAGAACTACGTGGCGCTTCTTATTTGCCGGTCGGTTACATAGAAGACTTGAACAACTTGGTTAGCCCGCATCGAATGGTTCGTCTTTGTATCCGACACGTTCGAGGTCCACAGCGGTGACACCGTGCTTATCGACCTTCACCGTGGGAGATGGACCCAACGGCACCGAAATAGGGGATCTTGAAAAGCACGTGGTCGAGCTCCCATATCTCCTCTATTTGCCCATAGTAGGAGCTCCTCATCCCATCGGTCTTGAATGCATCTATCACGGACACCGCTGCTTACGGATCAGGCTCTTCCTATCTGAAGTTCTTGTATAAAATGTGTACCCATTTATGTTGTATCCTTGCCATGCGACAATTGTAAATTGTGGCCCTCGTGCCAACCATAGCAACGTATCATCACTTGATAACCTCCCAGTGATTCGCACCTTTAACCATTCGTTGAACCGACGGTTGTGCTCTCTCGTGATCCAAACCTCCGACCGGTCTGGATTTTGTTGGCGCACCATGTCTTTGTGCTTGTCGATGTACGGGGACACTTGGGTCATGTGTTGCAAGACCGTGAAATGGGCTTGAGCGTACGTATCGGATCGGGAGTGATTGATTTCCTTCCGATGGTCCCGATACCATCCAAGATCCCTCATGGCGAGATAGAGGCACACCTATCGGTTCCACGAGCCATGTAGTCGACGCAGAACTCAATGACCTCTTCGGTTGCATAACCTTCGATGATCTTGCCCTCGATCGAGATCGATTCCGTCGTAGGACTTGAGAATTCCCATGTACCTCTCGAGCGGGTATATATGGCGAAGAACACAGGTCGCATATCTTTATCTCTTTCACAAGGTGAACAATGAGATGGACCATGATATCGAAAAATGGCGGAGGAAATACATCTCAAGATGACATAGAGTCGTCACCACCTCGGCTGCAGAGCATCTAGTCCTTGGGGATCAATGATCTTGAGCAATTGAGTTGAAAAAATAACACGACCTCAAGATTACCACTCGGACCTTGTTCGCAAGATACTTCTAATTGCAGCAGGAAGCATTTGTGTCATCAGCACATAACAATCATGAGACTTCATACCAATTAATTTCAAATCTTGCATAGAAACAAGGTTCTTAATGTTAGCGGAGTAACCAGATGGGACTTTCACACCATGCAAGCTCTGGCACAGTTCATTTCTCTCGGCCTTGGACAGAGTGTAGCAAGCTGGGGGAAGGTACGTTCGTCCTGTATCGGTCTCTTCCGGTGCTAACTCGGTCCTTATGTTCATATCAACCAAGTCACGTCGTGCGTTAACACCATCCTTTGTTTTGCCACTAATGTTCAGCAAGAGACCAATCAAGCTATCACATACATTCTTCTCTACGTGCATGACATCGATGCAGTGGCGAACTTCTAAGTGCTCCCAATAAGGCAAGTCCTAAAAAATTGACCGCTTTTTCCAGATGTTCTTATGGGTTCTTAATTTACGTCCCTTCCCAAGCACAATATCGATATCCTTAACCATATCATAGACTTCTTTCCCTCTAAAAGCCCTTGGAGCTGAATCGTTCTCCTTATTTCCATCGAATTGTTTTTTTCATCTTGCGGTATGGGTGACTCCTGGGAAGGAACCTACGGTGACGCATATACACAATTTTGCGCGAGTTGTTCAGCCATACACTCTCCGTAGCATCTAAGCGGTCTTGACGATGGCTTTGGCTCCTTTTGTCTTGGCTTTGACAGTTTACCAAGGGCGGAAAAATCATTGATGGTGCGAGAACAACATGGCGCGTAAAATGAAGTTCTCTCGTTTATGCGCATCCCATACCTGCACCCTTCGTTCCACAAAGGTGTCACAAGATCTTCCAACAATGGTGCTAGGTACACATCAATATCATTCCCTGGTTGCTTGGCCCTTGGATAAGTAGTGACATCAAAATGTACTTCCGCTTCATACACGACCAAGGAGGAAGGTTGTACATACATAGATTCACGGGCCAGTGCTATGTCATTTGCTCATGTTACCGAAAAGATTCATTCCATCCGTACTTAATCCTAACCTTATGTTCCTCGGTTCATTTTCGAACTCTTGAAGCTCGATCGAAGTTTCTCCACCGGCGTAATCAGCAGGTGTCTTAGCTTTCCATCTCTCTTACGCTCCTCTGAGTGCCAGCGCAGCAATCTTGCCTCCTTTGGGTTCGCAAATAAACGCTTCAAACGTGGGATCACAGCGATACCACAACATCTTAGCAGGAGGTCCTTGCTTCACCTTAGCGATTTCGACGCTTGTATCGGGATGCTTGGCACACGGGACATACATGCATGTCTGCATACTCTTTACGGTAGAGGATACAATCGTTCGGATATGCATGTATTCTTTCTACTTCCATTCCCAATGGAAAAATAACCTTCTTTGCTTGATAGGTGGTGCTGGGCAACACGTTTCCCTCTAGAAGGATGTCCGCTAGGAGACCTAATAACGCTATGAAACTCTTATCGGACCAACCATTGCTTGCCTTCAATTTCAGCAGTTCAAGCACGGTTGACAACCTTGTATATTCCGGCTTACAACCAGGGAACAAAGGTCTCACCGAGTCCTCTCTTAAGCTCTCGAATTTACAAAACTCTCTCTCACTGTAGTTCTTTTCTGCATCGCGTAGCATCTGATCCAGATTGTCATCGTGCCACCTATCCTCATCAAAAGCACAGTCCACATCTGGGAAATCGCTGACTTCCTCGGCGATGTCGTCATTATTAACTTCTGGTATAATCTGCTCTTCACCGTGACTGGTCCAACATGTATACCCTTTTTTGAAACCCCTTCGAATCAAATGCGCTTCGATCTGCGCCGCGTTGTTAAACATCTTCATATTACCGCAATCAATGCATGGACAGTACATAAAATTTATCCCCTTCTTCAACATATCCTGCTCAGCGGCTCTTCTAAAAGCAACCATGCTATTAATGTACTCTTGACTCACACGGTTCACACCGTACATCCAGTTTCGATCCATCTACACTATGCATGTAACAAATTAGTGTCAAATTGATTAGCGATTAATTTATAGCAAACATAAAGGGTTATAGATCGTTACCCTTGGAGCTCACGAAGAAAATACGATTCCTCTCTCATTTCCTTCTCCTCTCTAAGGTGGCGCAATGGGGGAGGAGGCGGCGGGTGTTGGAGGCGCTAGGGGCAGGGGTCCAACCTTCTCCTCTCTAAGCTGGCGCAACGAATAATTATTGATTATCTGCATGATTGTTGATTAGATACGAGACAAAAGACAAGAGGAAGATCCTAATAACTAGCAAGTTGGTCCGCGTGATTGCACGGGTATCCGTTTTGATATAATTGAAACAATAAACCACTGTGATGACGTTTCTTCTTGGATAAATGGAGGAAATATAAAATAGATCATTGCACATGTGACTTATCTTGGTGTGTCGTAAATTCTTCTTTTTAACCTGTTCTAGAAAACAACTCATGAAATTAGTTCTGATTAAGACTTTCACCTCTTTGTACGTACTTACTTGTTTTGTCTCATCGTTGCACAAAGGAATTACACCAGATTAAAGGCTACATGTTTTGCTTTTCATTTTCTGAAATTTATATCATAGTTTTGGTTCAATAACATCCAATGGCTGCTATAGTGAGAAGTATTAATTGAAACTTAAACCCTATGCTTTCGATTAAGGAATACAACAAAGAAAACAAAACATTAGGGTCCATGTACATAGTAGCAAAATAAGGGAAAATCATTAATCAATAGAGTGAATAAAGGATAATAAGTATTACTTCATCTGTTTAATTAGGGGAGGAGCCGCAGGTTGGAGGAGAGCTAGGGCAAGGAAGTGTGGCACCTGGGGAGGAGCAGCAGATCTAAGTGGAGCCAGCGGCAGGGGTTGCTCCAAAGCGGTAGGCGATGGCAGGCGGCAAGGTCAAGGCCTTGTGATGAACCACAGCCAGCGATCGGCGACAGTGGACACAGCAGGCAAAGTCTGGCGAGAGGGATGTGTCGGGCTCAATTTATATGGAGCGAGATATCACAGATGGTTCTTAATCGTAACCGCTGTGATAACAATATCACGAGCGGTTCTCATTCGTAACTGCGTCAGGTATTATCCTGAATGGTTCTTATTAAGAACCGCTCGTGATAATACCGACGGTTGTAAACTAAAACCGCTGCGTGATTGAGGATTATCACGACGATTTGTTAATAGAACATGCGTGATAATTCCTGACGGTTCTATTAACAAACCGTCTATGATAGATGACTATCACGCAGCGGTTCTAAAAATACCGTCGTGATAGGTTGCCCGCGCCACCTGCAGGTCCGGACAGACCCAACACAGACGGTTCCAAAGGAACCGTCTGTGATGGGGCGTCTACTATAGCCTTTTTTGTAGTAGTGAGGCGATCGATGAACAGTGCTTGTAATGAACAGCACTCGGATGAACAGTGCTCATAAATGAACAGCGCCCGAGACGAAAAAAAAACACGCGATTGGTTTCGGGAGCAATTGCTCCTCTTTTTGTTTTTTATTTCTTTTCTTAACTCACAACTTCTTATCGATACAAGATTCAATGGTGACTTATATAGGCTGAGTACAAGGACTTAACATCAGACTCGGACAATACAACTCGGAGACAAGTTGATTTCTACGAGTACGACTTGGTTACACTGACTACTGTAATTGACTCTGACTCAAACTCTGATTCAACAAAGCTATTTTAGTAAGGATTAATTCCAACAAACTCCCCCTAATCCCGACTCTCATTAGTGAGAACATGAATACCAATTAAATTACACATCTTCTGAAATTGCACACGCGACAAAGCTTTTGTCAGGATATCAGCCTTCTGTTGGTACATGATGTACATCGACCAGTCCTTCTTCAACACATTCTCTTATAAAGTGAAAACGTGTATCAATATGTTTACTCCTCCTGTGAAATACTGGGTTCTTCATTAACGCCAGTGCTGCCTTGTTGTCGACATACAACTCGAATGGTCCAATATCCTCCCCTTGTAGTTCTTGCAACAATCTCTTTAGTCAGATTTCTTGACAAGCTGCTGAGGTTGCTGCCATGAATTCAGCTTCGCAACTGGATAATGCTACACTCTTTTGTTTTTGAGAACACCATGTTACTATGTTGCCATACAAAAAGAAGATAGTTCATGTGGTGCTTTTTCTGTCAACGAAATCTCCAGCCAAGTCACTGTTGCTATATCCAACTAGCAACGGCGCATGTTCCTTCCTGAAATAAATCAACCCATGATCAATAGAAGCAGCCATGTACCTTAGAATATGTTTCAACACCTATTCATGCGTCTTGGTCGGTCTCTCCATAAATCGACTTGCAACTCCTACTGCATAACTGAGGTCTGGTCAGGTGTGTAGCAAGTAGTGCAAACAGCCAATCAAGCTTCTATAATTAGAAGCATCGATTAGTTCTGCATTATCATCTTTTTCCAATCTTTTGGTTCCATTAGATATTTGCATGAATAGCAATCTGCCATCCCAGCTTTATCAAGGATCTTCTTTGCATAAGCTGACTGTTTGATCGAAATTGTGTGACTTCTTTGTTCTACCTCAAGACCTAGATAGAAACTAAGAAGTCCCAAATCACTCATTTTGAACTCTCTCATTATCTGATGTTTGAACGACTGAACTTTTGCAATATCAGTGCCTGTGACAATCAAGTCATCCACGTAGACACCAATTATGGTTATGTTTGTGCTTTCCTGTTTCTTATAAAGGGCTTGCTCCTGATTGCATCTCTCAAAACCAAATTTCTTCAAACTATCATCTAGTTTGCGGTTCCAGGCCCTAGGCGCTTGTTTTAGCCCGTATAATGCTTTGGACAACTTGTAAACCTTGTCTTCTTAGCCCTTTATAGTATAACCTTCAGGTTGATTGACATATACTTCCTTGGTGAGATCACCATTTAAGAATGCCGACTTGACTTCCCAACCAAAATGTGCAGCAAGTGCAAGAAGTACTCTCACTATTTCAATTCTTGTCACAGGTGCAAAAACCTCTTCATAATCAACTCCTTGTTTTTGAACATACCCCTTAGCAACTAGTCTCTCCTTATAGCGCACAATGTTACCTTCAGTGTCTCTTTTCAGTTTATATACCCACTTCAATCCTATGGGTTTATGACCATGTGGGAGAGAAGTCAACTTCCAGGTGTTATTTTTCTCAATTGCTTCCAACTGAATCTTCGTTGCACTTCTCCAGTGCTCCCCCTTCGATGCCTCCTGGAAGTCCACAGGTTCTTTCACATCCATCATGTATAGATCTCCTATATGATCCATCGGCTTAGTGTGGTCATATATTTCCCTCAAGCTTCTGTATTTAGGTGCTACAGTTCTGGTGTGGATTCAGCCGAGCTCTCAGTTATTTCGTAACCATTGTCGGTGTCTGAAACAGTTGTATCCAGAATTTGTGACCGTGACACAGTTGGTGTTGTAGAGGCAATAGGTGAAGTGAGCTCATTATTGTCCTCTCCATCGACAGTGAAAGAAGCCCAGTTTCATATTTCTTGATTATCTTCCCACTGCCATTGTTAATCTTCTTGAAAAACAACATCTCTGGAGACAATGATCTTATTGTCAATAGGGTTAAGCAATCTGTGAGCTTTGCTGCCCGGCTCGACACCCAAATATATCAAGTTTTGGCTTCTGCCGTCGAGTTTCTTCAAGTATGTAGTTACCTTAGCATATGCTAAGCAACAAAACACTCTTAAGTGCTCCAGGTTTGGTTTTCTTCCACTCCATGCTTCATATGGTGTGATTCCATCCAACGCTTTTGTCGGAACTTGATTGAGAATATACACTGCGTGTCTTACCGCCTCAGCCCAAAATTTGCATGGCATGGACTTGCTTTTCAACAGGCTTCGTGCCATGTCCATCACCGTCTTATTTATCCATTCCACCACTCCGTTCTGCTGGGGGCTGTAAGGAGTAGTGAAGAATCGGGTGATGCCCCTTGTCTCACAAATTGACTCAAATTCACTGGACAGGAATTCTCCTCCTCGCTCTAATCTCAAAGCCTTTAGCTTGTGTTCAGTTTCAGTTTGAGCAAGATTGACAAACTTCTGGAACACGTCTTGTAGGACCGAGAAAGGCGACTAGAGGGGGGGGGGTGAATAGACGCTTTCGCTATTTTTCACCTTGATTAGATTCAATATCTATATCACTCCATTAGCTATGGAAGCTATGAAGATCAATATACAAGTACTGCAGAGGACTTGTGTTGAACCCAAATCAAAACCCCAAGCAAAAAGACCAAAAACCAAAACCTAATCCAAAGGGCTGGACTGACCTCAGGCAAAAGTGCGGACTAACCTTTCAGGCCGGACAAACATCAAGCAAAGGTGCGGTCAGACCTCTCAGGTCGGACTAACCTCAGGCAAAGGTGCGGTCAGACTTCAAGCACGATGAACAGAACAATCAGCCCGAAAACCAAAACAAAAATTGGTCTAACTTTTGATCCGTAAGGCCAAACTCCACGAAATTTAAAACACACCTTCTCTAAGATATTAAGAACCTATTCCAATCAAAGATTGCAGAGATCCATGCCAAATATCCTATCTTTTTTAGTTTGAACGAAGGAGGGTTCAAAACCGATGTATCCAAAACTTGCTCGT
The DNA here is from genome assembly GCA_036346405.1 of Phyllostachys edulis. Classification (NCBI taxonomy): domain Eukaryota; kingdom Viridiplantae; phylum Streptophyta; class Magnoliopsida; order Poales; family Poaceae; genus Phyllostachys; species Phyllostachys edulis. Next base: position 44,581,772 of record CM070567.1, read on the forward strand.
GGGAGAATGATGATCAAGATGATCCTAGATGTATTCCCACATGTCACAGCAAGGTAGATGAGGGCAAGAAACCACTAGAAACCCATTGGATCAAAGAAACACCCAAAATCACCAAATAAGGAGGAAGAATACAAAGAGAACTCATCTTTGAGAAATCATGCATAGATTGATTTAAGATTGAGGGGGTTTACAGCCACTCCATCCATGGAGGACAAGAGTTCAATCCATGAGCACTCACTCAACACATCTCTTCTGAAACCCTAAGCCTCTTCTTTCCTTTCCTCTCTAAGCCCTAAGACAAACTAGGGTTTTTGCAAATGAAGTGCTTGAGGCTGTTGTGAACAGCCCCCTCTCTATTTATACTAGAGGCTTAGCTTCTAGAAGAGTTAATCCTAATGGGCTCCCGTTAAGGCCCAACACAAACAGGACACACGCACGCATCTTGAAGCGCAGTCTTCATCTTCTTCTTGAACTAAACCGCTTCTCCACGCACCGTCTTGCGCCGCAGTTTAGCCCAAGGTCACCAAGGCGGTATTTGGTGAAATTACCAAAATACCCCTTCTTGATCTTTCTCCGAAGACCAAGTCCAATCTTGGTGAAGCACTCTCCTGCTTTGCCACGTGTAGGTTGATCAACGGCTCTCATCATGTCGGTAAGTCTCTCCCGTCCGGATCCCACCAGAACCACCAAGGCACTTGCACCGACCCCCGCGCTGCTTGATCCAACCAATCGCACCGAACTGCCCGTTCGGTCACCTTTGTCTATTCTGCGCCATGCTTGAGTCCATTGACCTTACCCGGCATCCTCTATCGTTCTGGACCTCAGCTCTCCAAGCTTAGTCCCGATCCTCCTCGCCGTTGACCGTTGTTGACCTCCAAGCGTACTGCACACCAATAGACAAAGAAATCGAATCCGGGAACAAGTTCTTCACAACTTGACCCACGTTAGTGAAAACATGCATCATGCAACACATATGCACTATAGCTTATGAACTCAACCTATCCCAAAAGACAAAATTCCAAAATGGCCGATGATCAAGATAAATCGGTCGATCATAGCTTCATCGGCGGTCGAGATCAAGACACCAAGCCATCGACCGGTCATTGACCACGGCTCGACCGCCTCGCTGACAACTCTTTTAACTTCGCTGAAAATGCGTAAATCATCAAACCATCAAAGCCATTGCCAATTATTTCATCATCATAAGATCATGCACATATCCCCATGATATCCACACGTCTTTGGCCTCACTCTTCTTCTTAAGCATGTAAACCCACATTACTCTTGAATAATCGTCAACCAGGAGAACAAAATAACTGTTTCCAGCATCATTAGATGGATTAATTGGCCCATAGGTATGAATGTACACAAGCTCCAATGGTCGTGAGGCTCTGTGACTCGCATGTGTTGGGAAAGGTAATCTCATCTGCTTGGCAATGATACAACCTTCACAAATTTGAGTAGGATGATCAATATGTGGTAGACCAAGGACCATCTTCTTGTCTGATATCTATTTCAAAGATTGAAAGTTCACATGCCCCAATCTTACATACCATAGCCACGCCGGGTTTTCAAGACTTGCATTCAAACATATTGATTTGCATATATCTAGTTGAATATTATATAGCCTATTTGGTGTACGAGGAACTTTCATCAGTAGCTTTCCATCTCGGTCATGTAGAAGCAGCAAAGAGCCTCGTAATGGTATATCACAACCATCTTCAGTTAATTGACCAAGGCTGATGATATTGTTGCAAAGTCTTGGGATGTAGTAAACATCTGACAATAGTCTTTGCTCTCCATTTTTGCATTGGAGTAAAATTGAGCCTTTGCCTTCTATGAATACAACAGAACCATCTCCGAATTTAACTTGCCCATGAAACTCCTGGTTGAGTTCTCTGAATTTTCCCAACTGTCCAGTCATGTGATTGAAAGCTTTTTTGTCGAGGTACCAAACATCTGTGTCGATCACCTCTTCACCAATTCTCAGTAGCTTTGGGTGAATTCCTTCCTCAAGCATGACTAGCCCAGACGATTTCTCTTCACCAATATATAGCAATAGAGCCTGTTCTTTCTCCTCTTGAGCTTGTGACAAGTTTTCTTCCACCTTTTCTTTCTTGTTCTGATAGTGAGAAGCATAATACCCAAACTTTTGACACTCAAAGCATTTGATATGACTTCGGCACTTAGAAGCATAATGTCTAAATTTATCACACTCAAAGCATTTAATTTTTGACTTATCTTGCTTGAACTCACCATTGCCACGACCAGGCATGTAGCTGTGTTTGGCAAAATATCCACAACCACCTCGGCCACAACCTCCTCGGCCGCGCCAAGCAGAGCCATAACCACCTTGATTTTATGAAGAGTCGTGCTGAGTCTGCTTGTTCTCTCCCTTCAGCTCAGCTTTCACAAATAAGGCTTGATCGTTGCGAGCTTTGCAACCTTTCAGTAGCCCATCATGTGCTTTAAGAGTCCCAGTTACCTCTTCCAGCTTCATGCTCTCAAGATCGCTGGAATACAAAAGAGTTGTGACCATAGGCACATACCTCTCAGGTAGTACCCACAAGTATTTCTCGACCACCTCAATTTCCTCCAGTTTATCGCCAAGAGCTCGAAGTTCATTGACCACCGCATCAATTTTCCTACGAACTCATCCACTGATTGAGTTTCGCCCATATGCAATGCCTCATACTCCCCTCGGAGAGTTTGGAGACGAACTTTCTTCACTCGATCCACACCTTCGTGCATAGTACGAAGAGCAACCCAGGCTTCCCGAGTTGTATCTTTTCCAACAAGTTGATTTAGCATCGAGTCGGGTATCGCAGCATAGATCAGCGCCAATGCCATTTGATCCATCTTCAAGTCGACCTCCACAGCCTTTCCTTTTGGATCGATCTTTCCCTTTTGATCGACCGGATCAACTACTACGTCCCAGACCCCCTGGGCACGCATATTCACTCACATCTTCATAGCCCAAGCCGGGTAGTTCTCTGAAGTGAGAACTGGGTACAGCAACGAATTTGGGCCATCCTTCATTGTCGACGAAGATCTGTTGGGAGCCATCGATCTCTTCTTCTCTGGAGTCGGAGGACCAATTTTCATACACCGCTTTGATACCACATGTGGTCGTACCACCTACAACTAGGTGGTTGGAACTCTCTGACCAGTCCAAGATTCTCGACCAGGATGTAGTCGATCCTCCCCTCGCTATGACCACGAGTAGCTACGACCAGGAGCAGTCGAAACCCTTCCACGACCACAAGCAGTCGAAGCCCTCTATGACCACAAGTAGTCGAAGCCATCCGAGCACGTGTAGTCGATCGATGAGAAGTACTCGGATGAACAGTGCTCATAATGAACAATATTGGGATGAACAGTGCTCGAGACAAAAAGACACGCGATTGGTTTCGGGAGCAATTGCTCCTCTTTTTGTTTTTTTTTCTTTTCTCAACTCTTAACTTCTTATCGATACAAGATTCAATGGTGACTTATATAGGCTGAGTACGAGGACTCAACATCAGACTCGGACAATACAACTCAGAGACGAGTTGATTTCTACGAGTACGACTAGGTTACACTGACTACTCTAATAGATTCTAACTCAAACTCTGATTCAACAAAGCTATTACAGGAAGGATTGTTTCCAACAACGTGGATCGGCAATTATCGAGGCCGGTCGCCGTGGCATTGGTGCCGAGCAGCAAGAGCCTCAGGAGCGCGCACAATGTGCAGCACGATCAGTCGCCTACGGGTTCACCCGGTGGCAAGCGGCTGGTGCACTTTAGGGACGCCACCGTGCTCGGGGAGGAGGGCGGTGGTGCCTTGGACAAGGGCGACAACTCGTCGGTGATGTCGGATGAGAGCGAGGCGCCCCTCACTACCTCCATGCACTCCTCATGATACATATGTATAGGTAATTAATTATCTCTTTCATGTAATTAAGCAGCTAAAGATGAATCATTATTAATATTTAAGAAGGCGATTATGAGATAAACATCGTCATAGGATCAACTATGTTCTTTTCCCCCCTTTTTAAATGCTATGCAAGTGTCAATCAAGTGTTATTTGGATCTAATGCATGATGCATGGTATCAAAGCATTTATCAATGTTTTATCCTAAAAGTGGTTCTGACAATGTAGAAGGTTGTCTTTGTTGCGCAGTGCGAGGGCATCTCTCCAATAGTGGCCATCTCAGCCATCTCTTACATATGTCACTCAAAGTTTGATTGGAGGAGAGAGGAAGTGAAGAGAAAATGTGTCATCTCTTATATAAGAGACAAACTTGGGTACGCAAACCGTCGCAAATGGTGAGTGTGTAAGGGGAGAAGTTGTATTGAAAATGAATGATTGTATAGATAAATTGTTGGAGGTGTTGTGTCTAAGGTTGTCTATATATGAATTGGAGCCTTTAAAGACAATCATAAGAGACAAACTATTGTACATGCCCTTAGGATGACGGTGGAAAATACAAGTGAGCCGAGGAGGAAAATGTGATCAAACTACAAAATGCAAACTGAAGGAGAATGTTCATGCATGCATGGCATCCTGATGTGTAAGCAACTCGACACCTGTGTTCGGACCTGAGAATCAGCAGACTGAATTATGCAAGTCTGTGTCTTGTGTTAACATGATCCCCTCGATGATGCATTTGATCATTAATTTGATGGGGGGCATGGGGGTGTGATGTGATCGTTAGTAATCTTAAACGCCATTTTAGTTTAGGTGGCAACGTGTTCATGTCATCAAGTAATGTGCAAGCAAGATTACCTGATGAAAGGGGCGAAATGTTTGGAGCAATTTTCTTTTCATAATTAAGGCCATTTTTTAAACCTATTACTTTTGCGGTTTTGTACCGTACCACCTTCTTTATTAATATAATAGACAGCTCTCCTGCTTGTTTCTTAAAAAAAGATTACTGATGAAAGAGATTTTTTTTTCATCTCTTGTTTTCCCCAGTCTTCTGTTGGTAAATCTTGAAGCACTAAATTTAACCACATGGAAGAAACAAGGGAGGAATTGCACAATGAAAGGACATCATCCCGTAGTGTTTTAACAGTGTCCCTTAGGCCTTGTTTAGTTGTGCCAAAATCCATGCTCATCCACATAGATGGACCGGGATTTTAGTTTAAATTCTCGGCTCATCCACATAGATCCCGGCAGGGAATGGGCTTCCCGAAGAAGCTCTTAGTGTATCTGGCGGCTCTAGGGGTCTTTGCAGAATCTAGTAGTGAAACTTTAAGCAAGTAACCCTGCCTATATAGGGTGACATATCCTGTGCACATGGACTGATTTCTAGACATATGCACATAGTGCATCCTGGCCGTCCATCACGAAAAGCATGGCTGAGATCAACTGAGCATCCCACTTCACGCTATTTTGCGAACCACCGCCCTGCCTGAATGAACTTTCTCTCATTTTGCCCCCCGCGCTCACCTCCTCCAGCCCGAGCGGCCCCGACTAGCCATTCCTCCTAGCTAGGGCTCAGCAACGCCCTCCTGCACTGGCCCCTGTTCGCCTCGCCGCTGGCCCCCTGCGCCGCACCTAACCCCTACTCGGCGCCCCCTAATGCCGCTCCTTGCGCCATCTTGCCCCGCTTTCGACTCGGCCTACCCCATACCTGTCCCCCTACCCCTGTCGCCCCATCTTGTCTTGCGTCCCTTACTCCACGCTGGCCCCTTCTCGGCGCCACCCCCTGCTCAGCAGCTCGGTGCCGCTCCCCTGCACCCCCACGCCCCCTTGCGCCTGAGGTCCTTCTCCCTCTACACTGCGCTGAGCCACCCCCGTCGACTCTCTGCGCCCCTTGTACCACCTGCTAGGGTTAGGGATCTAGGTGGCTTCCACCTGCTCCCTTGCCTCTTCTCAAGGCGCTGCTCGGTGACTCCACCGGCATCCTCTACCGTATCAGGCAACGGCTGGCCACAATTTAGTGTGGGGGGATTAGCAAAAGAAAATGTATGGATGTAGCAAGTTGTAATATTGGTTGTATGCATGTACCCTCAATTTTGTAGTTAAGAATTTTCATTTATGAAGTTTGGTTCTGTTACTTCTTTCCAGGTGATGCTTTTTTTTTCTATGTGTTAAGCATTTGTGAATAGAACTGAATGTGTAAGCAGGCACATTTGCAGTTTGTGTGCCGTGGTTGTGTCGTAAAATAAATTTGAGAGAACAATATGTGAGGAATTACATGTGAATGCTTCTAGGTAATTGATAATGTTGATTTCAGAAATTATGGGAAATGAAATTCACAAATGTTTCTTGTTTGCGAGAAATTATCTAGTGAATACCTTGTTGCTGAACCTACTCCTCAAGTGCTCAGAATAATCTAGTTGATATTCATTAGTGGAAAATGGCATGCATTTAAAAAATGGATAACCAGGTAACATGGAGATGGGCAATAGTATGAGTGAATGAATGTGTGCTGTGGCCATGTTTAGAATTTGTGTGCTCCAGGTGCAACTAGGTTTAGACTTTCTCAAATTTCTCAGAGAATTGGACCAAATAGTATCAGGTTGACTGGACAGCAAGAAATTCATGCATAAAAGAATGGAACCGTTTCAATAGTTAATAAAACATGACATAGAGATCTGATTGAATGGCTGTCACATACATCAAGATAATTCATAAAATAAAATTACATACCAAAGGGTATGCAAATAACAATACTTGGGTACATATTTTGTTTCCTATTAAGTTTAATGAATCATTGATACATGCTTATGGCTACTGCTACTACCTGATACTGTGACACATGTAGCGGCAACAGCTAGTAGCATGCTTGCAGTAGAAGCGGCAGCAACATGAAAAAGCTCTGAAGAGTAGCAGCTAACAGTATTAACAAAATCTGAAGCTCAACATTTTGAAGTTAATAGTATTACATGTCCATAACTCCAGAACTGAAACAATGCCTCCATCAAAATACCAACTAGCTAATATGAAAACAACACATATATTATTTAATAACCATTCTTGAGAAGGACAGCTAAACCCATCAGTGATAATGGCCACTTGATTTGCCAGCATATTGAAAACGCACACACATATCAGGTATCTAAACAGAGGAACCACCTGTGAAGTGAAAGAAATTTAAATACTTCATTACATTATTATTTTGCTTGTTTCCTTAAAGGGCAGTTGCGGCTGTCATGGGTGCTGATCTCATGGCATGTCCTACACATGTGGGCTACCTTTCCCTTTGACTTCTTCTGCTTGTTCTCCCCAGGCCGATTCCTCTTGCATTTCCCTCTAGTGAGATTGTCAGTTGGCGACAATATATTGATCTGATCAGGGATACTACACCCAAGATATGCTTTTACCTCCTCCACTCTTCTTGGCCGCCAGGTAGGAATTTTCTGGTTTATCTCATGCATAAACTTTTTAAGTTTCCATCTAGCATTCTGCATGTAAGGAAGTGGAGGTCTAGCTCGATGTATCAAATCTTCCAAATCGTTTCGCATCTCAGAAGCCAACTTTTTAATTTCTTCCTTTGTAGGATCTTTGTTGGGAATTTGTTCAATATGTGCTACATGCATAACCTATGCATGCTATTAGGGAATACATCTTCAATTTCCTTCTTCATGCCCGCATCTTCATCAGTTATTATAAGCCTAGGTGCAGCACCTCCCATACATCTTAAGAAAGTACGGAACAACCATTTAAATGTTTTAATCGTCCGATCGAGCAGCAATGTATCCCCAAATAGAAGACATCTCCTATGGTTATTCACTCCCATGAATGATGCAAATATCATGTCATATTGGTTTGTATTATGTATTGTATCGAATGAGACCAACTCACCAAAATGAACATAATTCTTTCTGCAGGTTGCATCTGCCCAAAACACATGGACCAACCTACCCTTGCTATCAATGACATACTCAAAATAAAATGCATCATTGTTCTCATTCTTTCTAGCTAGATTATCAAGGAACATCTGAGCATCTGATGACTTTATACTCTCTCTCTCTCTCTCTCTCTCTCTCTCTCTCTCAAAGTGCAGTGATAATTTTGCAAATCCCTCCTTGTGCATCCAACATTATGAAACCCACTCTCACTGACATAAAGATATCTAAATGCCTTAGATGTCCTAATGCTAGCTTGATGGTATGCGAACAATGTGGACTTAGCCTTCTTATTTACTTGTCTATTAGAATGTATTAAGTGTTGCTTACTAGGTGAGACAAAACCATGGCTACACAATTGAAAATACCGTACAACTATGAACGAATCGTCTTCTTACCTGACACAGGCGGTAGAGTGGGCACGTGACAGGGGAGAAGCTCAGGGGGTGCGCTGGGTACAAGGGGCGTGGCGCAAAGGGGGTCTCGCCGCAATGTAGGGGTGGCACACGGCACAGGGGGCACAGAGACTCGACGGGGGTGGCTTGGCGTAGTGCAGAGGGGGAAGGACCTCAGGCGCAAGGGGGCGTGGGAGGCGTAGGGGAGCGACGTCGAGCCACTGAGCGTGGGGCAGCACCAAGAAGGGGCTGGCGCACAGCATGCGGCGGCGTAGGGTAGGGGGACAGCATGGGGCAGGGGGCATCACTGAGTAGGGGGTAGCGCGGATCAGGGGGCGGACCAGGTAGGGGTTTGTCGTTGAGTAGGGGCTAGGTGCGGCGCAGGGGGAGGGGGCGGCGAGGCGAGCAGGGGGCCGACGCAGGGGGGCGGACCGGGTAGGGGGCCGTCGCCGAGTAGGGGCTAGGCGCAGCGCGGAACCCTAGCAAGGGGAAATGGCTAGTTGGGGCCGCTCGGGCTGGAGGAGGTGAGCGCGGGGGGGGGGGGGGTGAAATGAGACAAAGTTCATTCGGGCAGGGGGTTTTTTCTCGCAAAATAGCATGAAGTGGGAGGCTCAGTTGATCTTAGCCATGCTTTTCGTGATGGACGGCCAAGATGCACTATGTACATATGTCCACAAATCAGTCCATGTGCACAGGATATGTCGCCCCTATATAGTATCTATCTATTTTGATACACACTCTTGATGCAATGCCCACGAAACTGTAAGTAGCTGGCCCCTATTAGCTCCAAACGTAAGCGACAGAACATGTTAGCTATACCTTGGCAAGTTGGCATTCATATTTTCTCAAAAAAGAGAGGTTTGCGTTCATACGATGAGTTTGGTGTTCACCACAACTTATTTATCTATGTGAATACTCAGAAGAACAAAAAACTCACACAGTGCCTTTCAATCAAAATGGCCACGAGAAATTTAAATGGACGGTATTAACTAATCCGCCTTTTGCCTTGGCCAAGCGCTCACTTAGATGAGTTTTCTAATGGGTGATTTATTTAGCTCAGCCCAAATGGCTGACTAGATATAGGCCCAACTCAATTGCCTCCACAGAGCAATTTTTAGGCACAACATTTTTTTTCCGAGACGCACGTGTTATTAGAAACATAAGAGTAGTGTAATTGTGTAACGATTCTGATCCTTGCAAATCGTTCGAGGTCGAACCTTCTGCCTAGTTCATCTTGTGGTTTTGCTATTTGTGAGTTTTATGTTTTGAGAGGATTTTTCTGGCCATTAGATTAGCTTTGAGACGAGAGTGGTTTCGATCGCGATTTTGATCCAATAGCGCAAAAAAGTGACTTATACCCGAGAACCAATCGGCCACCTTATAGGCCTCCCAATTTTCCGAAATCCATTGCATCACAAGGTTCTTCAATCATGCTTGCTTCCTAGTCATCATTCAGATCGAGTTCGCAGTGTTCTTTCTAACTTTGTCGGTAAGTAAGTATTAATGTTTGTGCTTTGGATTAGTCAGCCCCGTCCGTTATGCACAAAAGCAAATTAATGTGGACCAGGTAACATCAACTTGAATGCTACATTGCTGCTCCTACCGAGTTTGATTTCTTCAGTTTATTGCCCAAAGTCGTGACCACGAGCTAGCTCAATTACATCTTTCCAAGACTACCACTAAACTTTAGCACATTTTTCCCTCTCAAATATTGTATGTTAATGATGGAACAGATGAAATTTATCAAAAGAGACAGACCATTCACACATCAACTATTAATATTAAACTATTGAATACCTTCTCACCACAGTTCAACAAGCGAACGTAACTACGTAGAAATTATGTAGTTCTTTTTCATTTGATATTATAGACTTTTACGGTCACACTTTGACCATTATTTCTTATAGCCTTATATTTATTACTAGAAGTTACTAAATTATATATTGTTATAAAAGTACTTTTAGCGACAGATACAGTGATATAGCTTTCATATTTTTCAATCTTGATAGTCAAATCTTAGAAACTTGAAAACCTCAACAACAAAAAAAAAATTAGAAAGTTGATCACGCAGATTGTAAGCAAATAAAAAAAGAGCGAATGGAATACTGATGTCATTTCAATGATGTAGAATGGAAAAGTCATTAACATATTCCCACTGCAACACAAACCCATATAGAGGCATTTTCTTAATATAGTAGAGATGTTTTTTTTTTCATGTCACGACACTGTTATAGAAACGGGTTTTTAAAACGCCATCTAAGCGCCTTTCTATGCATCATGTTACGATGAAGCGACATTTTTTAAAAAACACCTCTATATTCTTTGCAGTATTTTATAGATACACTTTATTGTGTATATAAGGAAATAGAGGCATTATATAGAGGCGTTAAATTGTGCTACTAGTGTAATGACCCGCAATACAAAAAATTAAAAATGGACTTTTGCAAAAATTAGTACTCATACTTTAGACCTCATAGGAATACTTCTCTTAGACTTGTCGTACTAGCCACCTCAACCTCGCAACCTCACGTGTTTAGTTGACTATTGCAATATTTATATATAGCTCTTTTAATACATATCAACCACTAAAAAACGCCTCCAAATAAGGTAGTCAGAGTCGAGATCTTAAGTTGGATCGATTTGCCTTCGGTAGTGTCGGTGTTTTAGGACCGAACTTACGTAAAGATTGTTTGATTCGGGGGTTCCTCTAGGCTCAAGATCACACAGAAATAGAGACACATGGATTTTTATACAGGTTCGGACCTTCTCTTGGGAGAATAACAACCCTACTCCTGTGTGTATGTATTGAGTATACTGGATTACAAGATCAAGCCAGAAAACTAGAGTATTGCGCTTCTAGCATGAGCCTCTCCCCTTTGCTCTGATGATCCTTGCCTTTTATACCATCCCAGAATGTGCGCTGTTAGACCTCCTAATAAAAGGTTACTTAACCCTCCAGATCGTGGCGCCGTTACTGGAGGTTACTGCAGGAGTTAAAACGTTCCCACGTCGTCAGGCAATTATCATCATAAAAGGGAGTTAAAATCGTGCCATTATATTAGGAAATAATGGCGTAGTTTACTGCCCGTATTTTGAATACAGTGCGGAAGATTCCTTTATCGACTAGGCCCACATGTCTGTGAACCTTGTCGACTAGGACCTGGTCGTAGAAGGTCTTACGACCAGGGGATGGTCGTAGGAAAGCTTACAACTGCATACTGATTGTAGTAGAGCTTACGATCATGGGATAGTCATATAAGGATTTACGACTATGGGGTAGTCGTAGGAAGACCCACGACTACAGGGTGGTTGTAGAAGAGCTTACGACTCCCAGCTTCTCCCTTATTAATATTTAAGGGGTATACTCAGGAGTTATGTGACGCCATTATTACCTCATAACATGAATTATGGATAAATGATTAAATGAGGATTGTTATATCATCGTCATCTAGCCCCCCAGCTTAAGCGAAAAATAGCTTGCTTTGAGGAAGGAGCAGTAGATGGTATTACGACTAGTAGATGGTCGTAGAAAAGTGGTCGAAGGAAAGACTCTTCGACTAATGTTTCATTTGACTAGAAATTTACTTAGTCAAGAAAGTTGTAGGACATCCTTGCGGCTCACAAGGTGATCGTAGAGGATCTAACGGTCTCTGAGTGGTCACAGTACTGTGGTTGGAAGTAGAAACTTTCCAACCGTTGTTACTTTTGACCAGAAAAAGACTTAGTCAAGAAGGTAATGTCGCTTGAGGTGTAAAAACAGACCTGACTTCCTCGAGTAGACAAATTTAAGAATCCCAATCGACTCCCTTGCCGTTGTCTGTTGGAGCAGTTCCCAAAGCATTGGCAACTGTTGGGTAGCCACGTCTTTTCATCTTCGGGTGTGCGGTTATAAAGTTTCACCGCGGGAGAGGGTAAGGTCTTTTACCTTCCCCCAAATTTCTCTTGCTGTTCAAACTTCCGAGCCCTCCGCCGCCGGCCAAAAAGAGCTCTCTTCTCCAATCCTTCCACCTCCAACCCCCTAGCTCTTTGGGAGAAATGGCCGGAACCGCTTCCCAATGGGCTGTATCAGAGATGGGCGTGGCTAAGATTCAAGCTCTGGTCGACTCCGAGAAGATCCCGAAGGCTGAATTCGTGAGATGGATCGAAGCAGCCGGGCAGCATTGGCCATCGGAGGAGATGGGGCAAATCCCTGTCTTCCAGGCATTCTGTGAGTGCGGCCTTCGATTACCTGCTCATCCTTTCCTTACATTGGTTCTCGAGTACTTCCAAGTAGAGTTGGTGAACCTCGTTCCCAATTCAATTACGATGTTGGGGGTATTCGTGTACCTTTGCGAGGCCTACTTGGGGATCCCGGCTGACCTAGAGTTGTTCCGGTATTACTACGGAATGACTTGGTTAGGTGGAATTGCCGGTGGCTGTAGTCTGATGCTCCACGATGGGAAGTCGGGGGAGTACATTCTGATGTTTACCCGGTCGTCATGGCCGGGGTAGAAAAAGAGGTGGTTCTATTGGGAGATCACCAACGAGGACAGCCTCTCTTTCGCCGGAAAGCCGGCCGAGAAGGTCCCTTCCTGGGATTCAACTCCCAAGGACCTCGGCCGGATTGTCCCGTTCATTCAAGCCATCGCAGGCTTGAAGGAAGAGGGGCTTACTGGATGGCACGTGGTGAAGGATTTCATCATGCGCCGTATCAGCCCTCTGAAGAAGAGGGCTTACCAGATGTGGAGGTACTCGGGTCCATCAGACCCGACGAGGGACTATATGGAAGGTAAATAAACCTTAAGCTTTAGCCTTCTTTCTATTGATTTTAGAATTGGCTTTATTTAAGGTTCTTTTATTCTTGCAGACCTCTCGCAAGAGGAGATTGAAGCCCGAGTCAAGCTTATCTGCGAGAAGCCCTAGCCATCGAACGTGGCTCCTCCTCAATTTTGGCGGTCTTGTCCTCAGAAGACAAGGTGGAGCACCTAAAGGTAATCGAGAATTGATTTCATCTTTAGGACTTTGTGGTCATAGAAGAACTTATGACGGGGTACTGATCGTGGAAAAATTTACGATCAGGTTCTGGTCGTAGAAGAACTTACAACCAAGGGGTTGTCATAGAAAAGCTTACGACATGGTACTAGTCGTAGGAGAACTTACGACCACTTTATAATATCTTTCTCTATGACTTTTGCAGAGAGTAGGCCTGGAGAACCGTCGGGACGATGAGGAAGTCGAACTGATGGTTATTGGTGCGGCTGTGGTTGAGCAGCCTGTTCCTCCCTCTACCAAGAAGCGTCAGCTCGTTAAAGCCGTCGATAAGGGAGGCCCAAGCTCGAGCTCATTTGACCCGGTTAAACCTTTCGTGAAGTTTTCTGCAGACATGGATGCGGCACAGGTTGCGGCGGCAAAGGCGCTTGAACCTCTCAAACGCAAAGCCCGCAAAACCAAGGTATCTTTCTATTTAGACCTTCGCAATTTTTTCTTCCTGTGGCTCTGCTAGTGAATTAGAGAAGGAGATTTGAAGAAGTTTCATGTCTTTTGAGAAGGAGGCTGCTGCGCCAGTAGTACCTGTGGTCGAGGGCAGTACTGCTCCTGAGGTGGTCGAGACCGATCTCGACCACCCAGAGAGCCAAGAGGCTCAAAGAGAGATGGCGCTTGATCAAGGCCCACGATCAGACGTGGTCATGGATGTTCCTCATCTTAATTCTCAACCAGACATGGTTGAGAAAAAGTCAAAGAAACCTTCTTTAGGGAGGGTTGTTTCCAAACTCAAGATTTCTTCTGGCACTCGGAGGTATGTAAAAGAGACAAAAGTGTAGGGACAATATTTTACCTTTTGCTCTTTTACCACCTGATTGTGCTTTTCTTTTTATGGTCTTAGCGCGGCTCGTCTCATCATCAAGGGCGTTCCTTTCAAGGAACCCACTGTAGTTTCTTCGGCAGGTGAAGGGACAACAGTGGCGGTGGTTGAAGGGTCAACCACTGTCCGAATGGCGGAGGGTGCCATTGCAGCTGACGTGGCTACGACCAGTGGAGCGGTCGAAGAGTCGGCCACAACTATGACCACAGGAGTGGTCGTAGAGATCGACGCGATGGCGGCGTCTGACACCGCGGAGGTATCAGAGCGTCGTGCTGGAAAGGAGGTTGTTGCAGACGTTCCTCCAGGCCCTCAAGAAGGGGCTGGCGTTACCGAATCTGAGGAGAAGTATGCCAATTTCACCTCCGAATTTTTTGGGCCGTCTTCCCTTGTGGAATCTTTAGCTCTTAGACCTCGTGCTCGTGTCCATCCTAAAAACATTCCTGGCGGAGGGGATGTCTTCAATGACGCGCATCTCGAAGAGGTGTGGTGGGACCGAGTCCGAGAGGTTGACGAACTGAGGGATCCTACAAGGGTCGTGTCTTTGTTTGCACGAAGAGCGATGAATGTAAGTACTTGTTATTCAGCATTTGCACTCATGCTTTTTCTCGTATCTGACTGTTTTGCTTTACGCAGAGAGCGTTGGATCAAATTGTTACTGTTATTGAATACAACAGGCAACTTGTCCAATTACGACAGGAGAAAGCGGAACTCTACGAACAAGCAGAGAAATTGTGAGTAACCGCTTTTCGTAGCCTTTTATGTTTTGACTACTTACGCAGTACTCGTAGGGTTTGTCGTAGGAAATCTTACGACTAGGTACTGGTCGTAGAAGGACTTACAACCAGGGTATTTGTCGTAGAAGATCTTACGACGAAGACTTGGTCATAGAAAAACTTACGACCGGGTTCTTTGCTGACATTTACCCTTTCCCTTTGCAGGCTTAAAAGTAATGAGAAGACCCTAGCTGATTCTCTCGACTATGAAAGAGCCGAGACGAAGAAGCTAAGGGAGGAGCTTGAAGACCTTCGGAAAAAGTTTCAGGAGGCAAACTTTGCAAACAAAAAGTTGCAGGGACAACTAAGCGGTAAGTGCTGAACGTAAGCCCGCTTTCGACCTCCTCTTCTTTTTCTGAATCTTATCTCTTTTCAGAGAAAGACCAAGAGGTCGAGAGGTGGGAGCAGCGTTACCTTAAGGACACTGCAGCCCATGCTGAAGAAGTTAAGAAGTTGAAATCTCAACTCACTGGTAAGAAAATCTTTACCTGTAATTGATTGTGTTTTCCTTTTGAGGTCATTTTATTTGACTGGCCTTATTCTTTTCAGAACAAGTAGCACAAGTAAAATGACTTTGCGATGCTTCGACTCGTAGTCAGGAGGAAATGAAGGCTTCGAAGATTAATCTTCAAGACAACATTTCACTTCTGAACCATGTACTCGGCGGGCTTCATGCTGAGGAGATTACTCCTCGTGACGATAATTTGCCTGCCCACTCGAGTGCTATTGGTGAACAAGTTAGGACCTTGCAGGAGCTGGTGACTACTCTGAGGGATAATCAGTTTGTCCCTGTAAAGGAAGCGGCTCAAGAGGGAGTGAGATATGTCTTAGCAAAACTTAAATCCCATGATCCCAACTTAAACCTGCAGCCAGTCGTAGACAACTTCGCCTGCTCTGAAGCAGAAGCAGAGAGGTTAATGGCGGCATTGCATCCGATCGCTGAGTTAGTTACGGAGGGTATGGAAATAAAACCCCCGTCATCAGAGTAGTTTGTACTGGAGTCCTGTAAAGACAAGTTTTTTGTTGTTGATATATAATCCTTCATTTTTCCTGAAAAATCATCTTGTCAAGTAGTTAGTAACTCATAAGATAATGGATGGAAAAAAGAGCAAGACTAAGAATTGAAGTCAAGTTAATAACTTTATCCTAGCCCCCGACTATTTGCTTGGTTTATTTAGATAAACCGGTAAATAGTGCTAAATGGGTTTTCAAAAAAAGAGCGGTTTAGCTAACTTGTAGTTTTTCGATCACGATTATCTCCTTTGTGCGTAAGAGTAGGAACTGGTCGACACTAGGAAGTTCTTTCTAGTGGGCGGGACCACATCTTGAGAGAGGAAAGGCTTCGACTAGGTGATGTTACCATCTCCGTCAGATTAATCAAATCGAGCAGTCAACTTGAGTTAGATAAACTTCTGGAGTTCCTGTATAAAATTTGCCCAACTTATTTCAATGTACTCAATTTGTTCACTATGGTAGCAAGAGTTAGAAACAGAACGACGCTAGGAAGTTCCTTCTAGTGGGCAAGACCACGTGCAGAGAGGAAAGTCTTTGACTAGGTGTTGCAACTTCCTTCGACCAGTTAAAACAAATCGAGTTTATCGAGAGTAGTTGAGCAAATTTGAAAGTGTACTCTACTTAGTTTATTTTCCAAAAAAAAATGAATGAAGAAATAAACTAAGGTACTAAGAGTTGGCTTGTTATTATTTTGACCATGTTTTGAACCCAAGCTCTTTGTGTTGGTAAAAAGGAAGGAACAAGTCAACTCTAGGAAGTTCCTTCTAGTGGGCGGGACCACGTGTAGAGAGGAAAGGCTTCGACTAGGTGGTGTTACCATCCTTTCGACCAGTGTAAAGATAAACTGGGTATTGGTCGTAGGATGTCTTACAACTAGTGTGTTGTCGTGAGAAAGCTCACGACTAGGTACTGGTCGAGGGCGGACCTTCGACCAGGTTATGGTTGAAAGATCTATCAAAGCGCTACTCAAAGTAAAACAATAAAGATAGAAAGAACCTGATGCTTTATTGAATGGTTGGTCGTTTACACGTAGAATTTGCGTAACTAGTCGATATTCCAAGAATTAGAGAGAACCCGGTCGTCTTCCATTGCCAGTCGTACTGAGCACGAGCAGCGTAACCGACCATTGTGTAAGGACCTTCCCACTTAGGGAAAGCTTGTTACGATTAGGCGGGATTGAATTTTTCTCAATACCAAGTCACCTCTGACAAAAGGGTCATGAGGTTGGACCTTCGATCGTAGTATTTGCGCAGGCTTGTTGGTATACTCTTGAGCGGATTAAGGTCTGATTTATCTTCTCTTGAAAGGAGTTAATGTCATCCGCTCGAAGTTGTTCTTAATTGAGTCATTGAAACTCTCGACCCTTGTAGACTGATCTTTAGTTCGGCGGAAGCATGGCTGGCACCAAAATTAGGAAAAAAGGTGTTTCGCCTGTTGCTCGACTAGCGGTCGTGCGAACTGCCCATAATACTGAGGGTAATTCTTGTACCCAAGCCCCCCGAGCGCTTAACATGCTGGTCGAAAACTCAAGTTTTAATTGCCTGCATTATTCTGCCATTCGCTCGTTCGACTGCCCCATTGCTTTGGGGATGGGCGACAGAGGCATAACCTGACTTGGTACCCAATTAAATGCATAAAATTCACGAAATTTTACGCTCGAAAATTGTTTACCATTGTCTGTGATTATTCAACTGGGGACTCCAAATCGAGTAATCATGCTTCTCATCATGAACCGTTTTGCGGCTTCCATTGTTATCGATCCGCAGGTTAAACCCGATCCATTTTGTGAACGTATCAATAGCCACAAAAAGGAACTCGAAACCTCCTAGAGCCCTTGGGAATGGTCCTAGGATATCGAGACCCCAGGTTGCAAAAGACCATGATAGAGGAATTGTTTGTAATGCCTGAGCTGGTTGATGTATTTGCTATTATGAAACTGGCATTGTACACATTTCTTAACCATCTCATCATAGAGGGCTGTTGCCCAGTAAAATCCTTGTCGAAAGGCTTTACCAACTAACATTCTGTAGAAAGCATGAGTTCCACAGATGCCCCCCGTGTATGTCGTGAAGGAGGTTTAGTCCTTCTCTCTGCGGTATGCATCGCATGAGTACCCCTTGAGTACCTCATTTATAGAGGACTCCTTCGACCAAAGTATACATTTTGGCCTTTAGGGATAAGCGATCCGCTTGAGATCGCCATCGAACCTGAACCCGTCTCAAGATACTTATAAATGGGATCCATCCAAGTATCCTCGTATTCTAGAGAGGTCATCTCAATAGGAGTTGTCTCTAGTGTTTCCACTAGAGGCGACTTCGAGTTGCTCAAGAAGACTCCTTTTAGTGCTTGGTGATCGGGAAGAAACTATTCGAGCAAGGCGGTCTCATGAGAAATTATCCTTTCGAGGGATGAATTGTACCTCGAAACCAAAAAAAATGCTTTTCAAGCTTTCGAACCTCCGATAAGTATCGAGATATGGTCGAGTTAGAGTACTGGTACTCTTTTCCGACCTGATTCATGGCTAGTTGAGAGTATCCTTTCACGAGTAGTCGTCGAATCGCGAGTGCTTTCGCAGCTCGTATGCCGGCTAGTAAACCTTTGTACTCTGCCACGTTGTTAGTGGCCTGAAAGTTTAGCTGTATGGCATACTTTAAGGTCTCTCCGTTAGGAGATTCCAGGACCACCCCAGCCCCTGAGCCATTTAAAGTAAATAACCCGTCAAAGTACATCGTCCACTTGTCGTGGGTATCGTACTGGGGATCCTAAACAGGTTCAAGATTTGTCCATTTGGCGACAAAGTCTGCCAAGATCTGGGATTTAATGGCCGTTCAGGACACGAAATAGAGGTCGAACTCCCCAAGTTCTATTGACCATTTAGACATGCATCCCGCTGCTTCCCTATTCTGGAGGATCACTCCCAAGGGAAACTCAGACGGCACAATTATCTTGTGCGCCTGAAAATAATGCCACAGTTTCATCGAAGACATGAGGAGGGCATAGAGAAGTTTTTGGACCTGAGGGTAACGCTCCTTAGGTCCGTGCAAAACTTCACTTACGTAGTACACTAGTCGTTGAGCGTATTCACGTTCTCGACTAATCTTCTTCCTTGCTGTGGCATGGCAGCTAGATAAATTAAGGCGTCTCTTACGGTTTCGGAAACGAGCAGAGCACTAAGTAAGATATCTCTTGACATCCTCGAAGACAACGTTTGCCTCTTCTGACCACTCAAAACTCTCGTGCTTCTTTAGAAGTTTGAAGAAAGGTAGTCCTTTTTCTCCCAGTCGTGCTATGAAACAACTTAAAGCCGCCATACACCCTGTGAGTTTTTGGACTTCTTTCTTCGTGGTTGGAGAGTGCATTTGGACAATGGCTTTTATCTTTTCGGGATTTGCTTCGATTCCTCATACAGAGACCAGGAATCCAAGCAACTTTCCCGAAGAGACTCCAAACACTCACTTCTCAGGATTGAGTTTCAAGCGGTGCTTTCTGAGGTTGTCTAACGTCTCCTGCAAGTCTGAAATATGATCAAGCCGTTTGATGCTTTTTACTACTAGATCGTCAACATAGGCTTCCAAATTTCGGCCTAGCTGAGGTGAAAAAGTCGATTGCATCAAACGTTAAAAAGAAGCGCCAGTATTTTTTAGACCAAATGGTATTTTGACATAGCAAAATATACCAAATAGAGTAATAAATGCGGTCTTTTCTTCATCTTCTACACACATATTAATCTGATGGTAGCCAGAATATGCATCTAGAAAACTTAATGTTTCGCAACCAGCAGTTGAGTCAACCAACTGATCGATATGAGGTAAAGGGAAATCATCTTTTGGACAAGCTTTATTAAGCTCAGTGAAGTCAACGCACATTCGTCACTTGCCGTTAGACTTTCTAACCATTACAGGGTTGGCCAACCACTCTGGGTGGTCGACTTCTCTTATAAAGCCTGTTTTAAGTAGGTTGTCCAATTCTGACCTTATAGCATCTCGTCGATCAAGGGAAAATCTCCGTAATTTTTGTTTTGCAGGTACTTTGTTAGGTCGTAAAGCTAGCTTGTGCTCAATCACTTCCCTGGGGACTCCGGGCTTGTCGGATGCTTGCCACGTGAAGACATCTGCGTTTGCTCGGAGGAAAGTGATGAGGGCATCTTCCTACTTGGGGTTGGAAGTATCCCCGATGCGAACAGTCTTTGAAGGTTCCTCCTGATCCAGGGGAACCTCTTTGACTTGGTCGTTCGGCTTGGCGTAACTTTGGAAGCTTCGAGCACTTGGTCGAAGGTCATCATTTTCTTCCCGAGTTGGTATCGACCTACCGTCTCGAGGATCGACGGTCCTGCGTGTCGCCATCTTCTTATCACAATGAATTGTGATTACTCCTTTGGGACTGACATCTTAAGACATTGATACCCATAATAAGTTGCCATTAAGAATTTTGCCAAACACAGTGTCGTCCGAGTATGGCGTTATATGCCGATGTCGAAATCGACCACATCAAAGGAGATCTTCTCCGTCCTGAAATTACTTGGTGAACCAAATGTAACAGGAAGGGAAACTTAACCAATAGGTTTGGCCGAAGATCCCGGTATAATACCATGAAATGAATATCTTACTGGCCTTACCTTTGTCCTGGGTACTTGCATTTCGTCGAGGGTGTTCGTCAACAAAATATTTAACGAACTACCACTATCAATCAACACTTGATTTACTCGACAGTTGTTGATGGTGGGTTCGACCACGATCGGGTAACGACCTGGTCTAATTGAAGGGATCGGGTAGTCACCCTTCTCGAAAGAGATGGTGACTTCTGACCACTTCGGTACTTCATTGACAAGAGGGGAGTCAATGGAGTTTACCTCGCATTCGACCGCCTTAAGCTGTCGTCTTGACTCGTACGCCGATGATCCCCCAAAGATATGTTCGATGGTGTGCTCGGGATCCTGAAACGGCATGTCCTCATTGTCGTCCGACTGCGTACGACCACTGGCTTGCCCTACCTCTTCTAGGGTAGGAAGTGGCCCTTTGCCGTTGTAGTAGTCTTCGAGTTTTTCATTGAAAAACTCGGCAATTGCGGAGGTCATGCCCTTCCTTTTTATGGAAAGGGCACCACCTAGGCTTGTCGTTCTTCCGTTCAGGGCGCTTACCTTTGCCTCGATCGGGGTATTGTTTGGTAGTTCGTGGCTCCTTATCACTTACGGCCAAAACCTCCTTAGAAGCATTGGCTTGAGACTTTTGGCCCTTTGCCTTGTTCTTGGATTTCTTGGTCTTTTTGTCCCTCTTTTTGTTACCTTCGCCCGTCTCCTGAGGGCGCTGGTCATCTCGATCGATGATTTTGGTCCACTCAAGCTGCTTCATCGGCGATGGCGTCTCGATCGACCATCTCGAAGAGTTCACTCTGATGGCGGGAGGGTTTAAGCGATGTCCTCCGTGATCCTTCTGCTGCGGACTCCTTGCTTGAAGGCACGCGATAAGATGAGTCGAAACTTGAGAATCGAATGCGAACTGGTAAACGCCTGATGAATTGACGTAGCGTTTCGTTGTCGTTTTGTCGCATTCGGTGTAGGTCGTCCTCCTTTCCGGGGCGATGGTAGATGCCCTGCAAATTGGCCAGCAATAGATCGCAGAGATGTTGCTACGAGTAGATCGACTCGACTGGTTGGTTTAATAACCATGATCGAGCAGACCCTTCGAGCACAGTTGAAAGGTAATTCGCCATGACGCGCTCTCCTCCTCCTGCTGCTCGAACAGCAGTCGTGTAGATCTGAAGGAATTCGAGGGGATTTTGAGACCCATCAAATTTCTCCATGTTCCCTGGTCGAAACCGTGGCAGCCAGTGAATTGCTCGGAGGTCAGGTGAGAATGCCCGACATCCGGTAATTACATCATAACTCCTCTTTTGCATAAAAGAAGGGTTGACATCGCCAGGTGATCGTACTCGACGATACCCAGCCATTGGTGAATCTGACTTATGGTAAGTCTCGATCCTACGAGGGTAATACTCCTCGTATCTTGTCTGCTGTTGCAGACCTTTGGGTCGGAGTGGTGAATGATCGCCTCTCCTAGGAGCTTTGTGTTCTTCAAGCGTTCGAGGAACTCTTTTCCAGATTGGGGAGCGATGTACCTTGCGGCGATCTCTATGTGGTGAGTTATTCGAACGATTGGAAGCTGATGGAGTCGTACTGCCAGGACTTCCAGAATGATGTCGGCGGGGTCGTTCGAGCTTGCTCATCGTGTTTCACAGCCTTTGTGCGATCTCTTCGGCGAAGAGGTCGTAGCCGGGCGCTCGGGCAAGTTCTCGAGAGGGGTTCTCGAGCAGGTCGTTGATGTGCTGAAGTTCCCGAGCTTCCTCCGATTGGTATTGAGCGCGCCTAGGCAATTTTCTCTAAGTTGCGACTCGTTTCCGTCGAACTGTTTCATAATCATCAATACCTGACCTTTGACCTTGCTTTAGCGGAGTGTGATGATCTCGATAATTTCCCACGCGTTCATCAGAGTGTTCTCTCTGTTCATCGATGGAGATGTCCTCGTCATCGCCACGAGCGGTCGTAGGGTGTGATCTTCGGGGAGCATCCTCAGTCCTGTTTCCAGGAGAGTTATTGCTACCTGAGAGCAGGACGAAGACCTCTCGTTGATGATCTCCACTTGCGCTAGAGGCCTCCTCGCTTGAGGAGTCGTTGAATGACACCATCTGGCGACTTGGAGTAAACCCCTCCAGGAAGGGGAATTCCGGGTTATAACCGTCTCCGTTGGCAAGTGAGTCCTGCGTTGGGATGGTCGAACACGCAGGAAGAGCATGTTCGATCGCATCCTTGGTTGGGCTAACCGGAGAGAAAGAATCACCAGGTGCTGATGAAGATCCGGAATTACGGCTTCCAAGAGTTGTCGCACCAGGTCGGACTGTCTTAGGTGGACTTGGACATTTGGAGAGGGAACCCTCGCCATGCCCTGAGTCTGCCTTGGGACAATTCTCATTGAGGTCGTATTGACCCTTGCCCTCTGAGGAAGCTGGTTCCCCGTCTAGGCATATAGTTGTGGGGGATATGGATCCCTCCTCAACTCCATCGGTGGCAAAGTCTCCTCGAGAAAGATCTCCGGGGGCGACATCACCATCGGAGGATGCATCACTTGGCTCGTAGTCGAAACCGGCATCCATGTCAATGTCTGTATAATCGGCCAAGTCGAACCAGTTCTCCTCGTTCCACTCTCCTGCCATGAGAGCATGAGAATTGGAAGGACGGAGGAATAAACTGATGACCTGAAGATCCCCACGGTCGGTGCCAACTGTCGGTGTTTTAGGACCGAACCCTACTCCTGTGTGTATGTATTGAGTATATTGGATTACAAGATCAAGCCAGAAAACTAGAGTATTGTGCTTCTAGCATGGGCCTCTTCCCTTTGCTCTAATGATCATTGCCTTTTATACCGTCCCAGAATGTGCGCCGTTAGACCTCCTAATAAAAGGTTACTTAACCCTCCAGATCGTGGCGCCGTTACTGGAGGTTACTGCAGGAGTTAAAACGTTCCCACGTCGCCAGGCAATTATCATCATAAAAGGGAGTTAAAATCTTGCCATTATCTTAGGAAATAATGGCGTAGTTTACTGCCCGTATTTTGAATACGGTGCGGAAGATTCCTTTATCGACTAGGCCCACATGTCTGTGAACCTTGTCGACTAGGACCTGGTCGTAGAAGGTCTTACGACCAGAGGATGGTTGTAGGAAAGCTTACGACTGCATACTGATCGTAGTAGAGCTTACGATCATAGGATAGTCGTATAAGGACTTACGACTATGGGGTAGTCGTAGGAAGACCCACGACTACAGGGTGGTCGTAAGAGAGCTTACGACTCCTAGCTTCTCCCTTATTAATATTTAAAGGGTATAACCAGGAGTTATGTGACGTCATTATTACCTCATAACATGAATTATGGATAAATGATTAAATGAGGATTGTTATATCCTCGTCAGGTAGGATCAAAATCGTAGTATCGAATCGTAGAATCAGAGATTCTACGGAATTGTAAAAATACACATATTTAACATCTATACTATAAGTTTGTATGATTTTTATATGGTTTACTACTTGCGTGTTCCTTAAAAGCAGCTAGACATACTCCAGGAATAAAAATAGCTTATCATTATCAAGCTCAAGATTGCTCATGCCATAATATAGATATTTGTACTAGCATTACCACACTGATACAATATTTTGCATGCTCCTTGTTTATTTATAGTTTCATTCTAAGAAATTAATATCAACAAATTTTGCTCTAAAACAAAATATCAGCAAAGCCCGCCCTCTAAAAAAAATTGCCCTAAGTCTCTACGAGTAGGATCGACAGGCTGTCGTGGGTTTGTAAAACCGTAAGACTCTAAGAGTAGGATCACGATCCTAACTACCTTGAGTAGGATCGGATCGATAGTGTGATTTGTATCGACAGGCTGTCGTGGGTTCGTAGAATCATAAGACTCTAAGAGTAGGATCGCGATCCTAACTACCTTGCCTCCAAAGAGTTAGAAAGCATTTTAAAAAATGCCTTAACAGAACTAAAACTTTAGACGAATTAGAGAGCGTCTAAAAAACGTATGTACAAGATAAAATTCTGCATATGTCTCGAAAACGTCTCAAAATTGTCTCAAACCCGTCTCCAGCATACAAAATTTTGAGATTATTTTTAAAATGTCTCCAAAAACACCTCTAGACTATAGAATTCCTAGTTTTAGTGGCAAATTGGAAAGCGCCTCTGGAAAGCGTCTCTACGAATCGGATCCAATGCGACGTTTCTTGGCCAGAAAAATCGTACAATCTTGGCCTTTGCCTTCGATGACTTTGACTAAGGTGCCGGTGAAGAATGTGTTCTTCGCTTCATCTAATGAATAACTTATCTCTTCGGCGATAGCTGCATGGCAAGTTGCGATGACCTTTTTGACGATTCGATCCATGTCCAGCATCACTTTTTCATGTCAACGACATGCACTACGCTTCAACAGCAAAGTTCCAAACCATTTCTTTCCATAACTTATGTGACTTATGTCTCAGCATCACCTAATCAGTAGTTAATATTCCTTGCAGTTTTCTTGGACCTTTGAACGATCGATCTGCCCAAGAATAGTTTGTAGTAGAGTTGCATTGTGATCTTTACGTTATCTTAATTTATTGATTTGGATATGAACAGATCGACCAAAGATGTGTATAGTAGATAGTGCCGATCAATAGATATATTATTAAGTACAGTGGGGACGTTGTCAAGAACTTAGTCATTACAACTTTATTTGACTCAAATACTAGCTGATATCTATCCCTGCATAGGAGAGAACCACTAATGAGGTTCTTGTTTATTGTTGGCGTATGCTGCACATTTTTTAAGTGGACAATCTTCCCTGAAGTAAGCCTCAGATCCACCTTGCCAACACAAAGAACAGAAGCATGCGACCCGTTCTCCATTAGGACGGAGGAAGCTCTAGCTTCCTGATAAGAAGAAAACAAGAAAATATCGGAACATATGTGAACATTAGCTCCAGTATCAACCCACCAATCAGTGGATTGACATGTTTAAAAAACAACAAGTGAATTATCATACCCTCCAGTTGAGGCCTCGCCTATGATCACATTGATAATCTTTTTCTTTGGCTGTTCAACATCCTTGCTCTTGCGGAAACGACAGTCTTTTGCCATATGACCATTTTCCCCACACACAAAGCAGGTGATGTTCCTCATGTCCATCTTCCTAGATTTTTTTTTCCTCAAAGCTAGTTGTCTTGTTTGGTTTAAAGCCTTTGTTTTTCTTGCCATATCTTTTTCTATATGACATTTACATTGATCTGATTGGAATTGCTTGGTGCATCTTTTGCTCTTGCCTTTTGTTCCACATCAAGGGCAGCAATGAGATCCTCAATAGATATCTCTTCTCTTTTGTGCTTTAAGCTAGTGCCAAAAATCCCGCCAGGAAACAAGAAGTTTGGCAACAATGTCCGCAACCACAAACTTAGGAGGAAAAACGCAACCCAAATGCGCAATCTCGTCGACCAGTAGATGAAGCTCATGAGCCTGTGCAACTATCGACTTAGCATCATCCATGCTGTAGTCAAATAATTGCTCGAACATGAAGAGCCAGCGACCAACCTTAGCTTCAGCATATTTGTGCTCTAGTGCATCTCACAACTCTGTGGTGGACTTGGAGTCCATGCACACATGATAGAGCTGATCTGCTAGTATGGTCAGTATGCATCCAAGGGTTGTGTTGTTATCTGAGTCGAACCGCATGGTCTGTTCAATCGTAAATAGATACTGTGGATGGATCACCCACCACAGCCCCAAAGACATGAGATAAATCTTGACCCTTGTCTACCATCTATGAAAGTTCTGACTAAAAAACCTCTTAGGTTTCATAGCATCAGAAGCACTAGCCATTGCTGAATTATAAAAATGTCCACAATAAGGTTTCTAGAATGTTAGAAATGTGGACAATATTTTAATTCTATATTTTATTATGAGGCAAAGATCACATAAAACTAGAGACACATAAAGTAGTACTAACAACAGACAACTCATTGCACCTTTAAACATACACAATAATAGGATTATAACATAATAGTTTGGTCGCACAACGAACTTATAGTCGGACGTGATGAAGAACAGGAAGCAGCGCAGACACGAAGCAGTGCATAACGTAGATGAAGTAGTGAAGCGAGCGATCGCGTAGATGCCCTGCCCAGAAACCTTATTGCCGCCCCGTGCAGGTGACCTCTGCGACAATGGCTCGAAGATACCCACTCACCCTCCTTCCCGGTGCACGCCAAGGAGAAGGGATGACTTAGTTTGACAACACAATATAACAGAGAGGAAGAAGAAGAAGAACATGGAAGCGAATCGATTGTTCGTTAGGTCTGTACGTCTCTAGATCTTCTTAAGGTGAGACAATTACTCTCTAGTAACTTCATAATAAAGCACATATTAAACCACTAGTAACGGCTAATTCAAAACCAATTAATGGTAATTAAGTAGTGTTTATCAAATCCTAATTACACACTGGTCTACAGTTTCGACCAGTGTATATCGACCACACTAGTCTATGCATCCGACCATTATTTTTCGGCCACTTTATTTCGACCACAGTGTTTCGACCACTTTATTTTGACCATACTAGTCTATGGCTTCGACCACATTATTTCAACTACAATATTTCTATCACTTTATTTTGACCAAACTAGTCTATGGCTTCGACCATATTATTTCTACCATACTGTTTCGACCACTTTATTCTCACCACATTGGTCTATGGCTTCAACTATATTATTTCGACCACAGTGTTTTGACCACTTTATTCCGACTACACTGGTCTATGGCTTCGACCACAGTGTTTCAAAGGAGAGAGAGAAATACACGGTTAGCAAAAGAAAAGTAGACTAGGTTCATGGTCGCAAGTCATAAATCACGCGAATATACGCACGGACGTGCATACATGAGTGTGTGTGATTTTAACTATAGTCCTCCTCATATCACCCCATGTCATGTGCCACATGTATCAAGGGGTGGTAAAGACTCCACTTTATAAATTACTCTCCCACTACTTGGTTAGTCAATATGGGATTAAATCATATATGCTTTGAAATTCTAGGAATGAATGAACCTTTACACTTATGGGCCAATTCTAACACTTCTTTGTTCAACTAATTGACATCTTGCAAGAAATATTGGACTACTCTTTAACTAGTATATGTATAGTTATCTCTATTTATTTAGTTAGTTAACTCTTGAATCTTGACAAGTCAAACATTTTGCTTTCAGTTCATGAAGCAATTATATGCGGCCAGGTGGCTTTTTTGTAAGGTGCTTTGGAACTTAGGATCGCAGCTAGCGATGGGCGATGGCTTTGTAATGTTGGAACATGCAATACACAGTCTACATCGTTGCTGATCAGTTATCGGTCACTTTTGTATGGTCAATGCTTCGTTCACTTGATCGTCTAGTACTTCACTTGAATTCCGGAAGATAATTTGGGTTTGAGCGAGTTTTCAAAGCCTAGCTAGGAGAAATGTTTACACGATGCAAATCCAGCAAACACCGTTCATTGATTGTGTCTGCCTAGCATACGTTTTAATTGCAGTCTACATCGCATGCAAAACAATGAACATATATAGCTAACCATTGGGCATTGGTTAGTCCAGATGGATGGCTTGCACCCAGTATCTTTCTTGGCTAAAGGGGATGGGTTATTTGTGTGTGTCCGATGTTAACTAGTTCACCTTTTTTAAGTTCCTAAAAATATGAACGAAATAGGTACCTATTGTACTAATGTAGTGTTCGGCGTTGTAGTAGCTTTAAAGGTGCAGCTTTATTTTTGTTGCTTGTGGATGCATTATATAATTTTTAAATATATATTGATGAATATTCTCTCAACGAAACTAAACTCCACGACGCATGTATGTAGCTCAACAATAATAAACTTGCCAGATCGCCGAGGAAATACTAGTCCAATTAATCCTTTAGGCTTTGTTTGGAAACACTGGGATCAACCGGGATCGGCCGGGGAACATCCCGGCCGGGATATAATTCCCGGACCAGCTGACTGAGCTGCTTGGTTCACGCCGGGGATTGAAAAAACCCAGCCCGTTCCAAGCCAATCCATGGGGCTTTCTTCCCACTCGGTCGAGGCGTGTTTCTTCTTCCCTTCGTGACTTCGCGTGCGTTCTCTGAACGGCGCCGTCTCCCCCTCTCTCTCCCCCTCGACTCCGGTGACGCCGCCGCCGGCCTCGCAGCCAGGTTGAGCGACATGCATCTGGCAGGCGCCATGGCGTAGCACCTGGTGCGGCTCCTGCCGACATTGCTGACATCTCCTTGATGAGGTTGAGGCCCCTGAGGGTGAGGACGATGTCGGCGTGAGCGTGGTCGAGGTAGACGAGGTAGGGGGTGACACGGCCGCGGGTGTCGGTGTAGTTCTTGCGGCGGACGACGCAACGGGTGTCGATGCCGTAGCCGCCTGGCAGGGCGAAGAGGGGGCGGTCGATGCCATCCTAGTAGTTGGCCATGATGAGGCGGCACATCCGGGGGACGAGCTCGAACTCGTCCGGGGAGGCGAGGCCCCAGGTGGCGCTGTCGCGGTCACCGGTGTGGAGGCAGTGCTTCCAGGCCCAGCGCCGCACGCCAGGCAGTAGACGCACTCTAGGAGCGGCAGACCGCAGGCCAGCGATATGGCCGGGCTGCGGCGGAGATCAATGAGCGGCCAGGGGGGAGGCGCCGGCGGTTGCCTCGCTTGGCAATTGCGTCAAACGAACAGGTGAGGATGAGGTGATGTGCGAATCGGGATTCGGCATGGATGGATATTCCAAGGAAAAGGCGATCGGATCCGAATAGTGAGCGGTGAGATCAAGATGGGAATTGCTGTGAATGCTTTTGGAATTTTCTATTTATTTATTTTTTTGCTTTCAATTTTTTTTAAATATATGCAATCCCTACCAATTCAACTATTTGTGCAAACAAATCAAGGGATTAGATCCAAGGTAAAAAAGATTGGGTGGGTGGAGGGAGAGGGATCAACCTAATCTCTCCTTAGATTGTTTCTCTCATAGATAAATTTCCTCACTAGCCAAACAAGACCTTACGTGCGTCTTAGTTTTTTTTTCCAGCACGTGTGGCACGAAATGGAACACACCTGGTTTGAGTTACTCGGTCGAGTTGATCTCATGGGATAAAGCATATATATAGTTCGTTAAAGATATTTTCATAAAGTTAAAAGCGCATATATTATATATGTCCACTAATTGCGCAAATAAAGCGTGGGCGAGCATGCGCGCATGAGGTGAGGCAGTCATAACGATGCACATGAATAATTCTTCTTTGAAGGAAACAAAAAATAATCCAACATAAGCTTGGACATGTTGAAGAGGTTCCTAATAAAAAGAGATACAATTGCACAAAATTGGTTGAGGCTATCTCGAGGCAAACGCTGTGGACGGTCACTAAGACCTGAGAAAATTAGCTTGACCCGAGCTAGAATCTGAAAACAAGGGAGTACAGAACTAGAATGTAGCCAGCGCTCGCTAACGAATCTGAAGCTGAAAGCTCAACTCCTGTATGTATGTGTGTGTATATATATATATATATATATATATACACACGACGTCGATTGGGACCTTGCACGAGAACATCCAATCCTCATTTCTCCTCGGCCAGGAGATCGATCAGCAAGGGAGAAAATACGGCACGACTTGCAGGCTTCTTCTTCCCTTATTCGTCTGATCTAAGAGCAGCAGCAGGTCGGCATGCAGGACGCGCATGAGGTGAGGCAGTCATAGCTAGAGCTGGCAGAGATGGACCCGGATTTATCGAATGAACACTCGAGTTAATAAAATATTGTACAATAAAAAAAATTAAAGGTTCACAATAATAAATAACAAAGTATAAATTTTCCGTATTAGAGATAACACCACAAACAAATTAGAGAAATTGCAAAATAATTAAGAAAAATTGTTGAATTGAGAATTTAGGATTTGGGAGCGAGGAATGGGGGAATTTTTTTTATTTAATCCTTTTTTTAATTATATTTTAAATTTAATCCCCCGCGAACTTTATTTCCAATTCTGACCCCTTCGGTCACGCTACCATCCATGGCGTGACAAAACAACTCTGTCACGCCATCCGTAGCGGCGTGACGAAACATGCCACGTAAGCCCTCGGTTGCGCGCCGTGCCAGCGTGGAGCTTGCGTGGCATCTGTCACGCCATAATCCACGGCGTGATAGCCCTCCCTGTCACACCTCTATATTTGGCGTGACAGTGGGCACTTAAAAGGAGCGGCGCAGCTCATTTTCACTAGCTTCATCCCGCCGTCTCTCCACCTCCCGTGCCTCTCTACCTCCCTGTAACATCCCAACTGTATAAACAGGGTTTGTTCAAGTATAATTATATGTGTAGAAATTAAAACTTTTTCTCACACCTTGAAAACCCCTAAACACTCATGTAATTCTTGTCCAAGAGTTGTGTAATCCAAAAACACAAAGCTCTTGTTGACCAAAAGTCAAACTCCTTTTTCCAATTATCTTAAATCTTGTGCCAAACATTTGGAAAATATTTTCCTTGGTCCTAAATCTGATGTGGGACCCCTCTGAAAAATATCACAAGTTGTAAAACTTGTTTGATAAATTTTGGAGGTAAAACAATCCGTTGAACAGCCTTAATGAATTTTCTGAGAAAAATGCATTGCATAATAACCTCTGGAAATTTTATGCAAGGTTAATCTCATGGTCAGCAAGCTCCAGTTAAAATTTCATGAATTTTGGAGTTCATTTGCTATCTCAAATAATTCTGCTAAGTTTCATTTGTTGAAAACTAAATTTAAAAGCTTACACAGTTCCTTGGGCTAGCCACTTTGCAAAGTGGTCCAGCCCAACCATGTCTGCACTTCAGACCTCCTCTCCACCTTGGTCAGTCGCGACCGTTGGATTAACATCCAACCGCCACGACCTCCTCATGATTAACACCGCCAGACCTCCCGCCCTCATTAGGTCTTGGCATTGGATCGATCCCACGGCTCGACCTCCCTTGTTATCAAACCTCAAATTCCACATCCCACCTACATGAGGTCACAGCCATTGGATCAAAAATCCATGGTCGCGACCTCCTCCTCTCAACCTAACTATCAGACCTCCCTTTTTGCACGCGGTTGAGGTCGTAGCCGTTGGATTCAGATCCAAAGGCCACGACCTCCGCTTCAAATCATCACACCAGACCTCCCGCTTTGGTTGTTGTGCGCCATTGGATTTACATCCAACAGCCCACAACCTCCTGCGTTTTTAAGCGCTCACAACCTCCCCATCTCGTGTTGTGCACCGTTAGATTAAAATCTACGGTCACGACCTCCTCCTTTCCTCGTGCGCATCCGACCTCCCCGCGCACGTGAGGTCGTAGCCGTTGGATTTAAATCCAAAGGCCATGACCTCCCCCTCATGTCCTTAAGTTCATCTGCGGTTAAGACCTCACAGGAGGTCCGCACCGTTGGATGGAGATCCAACGCTTTGGACCTCCTATCTCATTTTCCCATGTGCGCATACGCATTAAGGAGATCGTGAGGCCATGACCTCCCCATTCTTGATCGTGTGGCTGGGACCTCCTCCCAGTCATTTAGGCGTAACGGTTCAAAAACCACATCGGAGGGCCAGGACCTCCCCGTGGGCTTATCCAACGGTCAACATGACCTCCCCTGTTCTTCTCCTTCCTTGGTCACGCATGCGTGACCCTGGGCAGGTGATTTAATGCTAAGGCTGTCCACTGTGTACCTTTAACAACTCTTTCTTGACCAAGCATTAAATGCGAGTCGACCTTCCGCCTCTCTGTCGGCCACAGACACGCCATCATGTCAACCTCGCGTCTTGTTAACCCCATGGACCGTGCCTTGGGCCAAGCTCACCGTGAGCCTAACGGTGGTCTATGACCTCCTGTGCCCTAAGTATAAAGCCTCCCCACTTTGTTTCTTTGGCTTCCTTTGCACACCATTATCCCTTACTTGCACCCCTGTGCTTGTGAGCTCTAAACCACCAAGCTCTCCTTGGCGCCATTCTTTGGAGCTTGAAGCTCCTCGGTGGACAAGGGTCCTGAGTTTTCCTCCTTTTCTCCTTGCTTCCATTTGTGCCCTACCCTCTGGGACCAAGTCCTAACTTGATTTGTTGGGCATTTGCAGAGGGGGACAAAGCGGAGCTTGGAGCTGAAGCTTTGGCCGTGGAGCACCTTTCCTCTCCGGCACCGGTCCTCCCGTCCTCGACCTCCTCAGCACCTTAGGACCTCCAGGTACTCCCTGATAGTCCCGTAGCTGCTGGGCACCCGCATGTATGCTGCTGCGGAGCTTTCATTGAGCACACGCTTGAATGTCGCGCGGAGCTTTCCTTTTGCATTTTGGATTTTGGCAGTGCTTGCCTTCGTTGTCCTCTCCGGCTCGCCGTTCAAAACGTCGCCGCCGTTGAGAGGAGGTCCATTGCGCGCATGGTTATTGCGGACCCAACGGTACCATTGGATGTCGCCGGCGAGGTCTGTATCGCCGGCGATGACCACATTTTTGAGCTCGGATCTTGTCGGACAAGAATTGCGGCGCTATTGCCGTTTTTCGGACCAAGATCCACTGGGTTTAATGCGCTAATCATTTGCTCAAACTCGCAATCATTGGGCGTCTTAAACTGCATTTAATCCTCCCCTTGCGCGCAATTAAGACCTCCGTAGCGGACCTCCTCGTTGTCCCGGCGCATTTATCTCATGTCCAAGCACGCGTGCGTCTTGCATAAGCACGTGGTCGTGAGCTCTAGGACGTCCATGACCTCCTCCGAGGAGATCTTGAGCATCCAAGACCTCCCCTTTGCGCTATCGTGGCCGTCCGCACCTCCTGGAGTGCTCGTGGACGTTAGGACCTTCCCTTAGGACCTCCCCTAGGTCATCTCAGCTGTTCATGACCTCCCCGGGTAGATCTTGACCGTCAAGGTCCTCCCTCGGACGATCTGGACCATCAAAGTCCTCCCTTGGAACATCTGGACCGTCTAGGACCTCCCCTGTGAGGTCCTGACGATGTAGATCTTCCTCGGGGAGATCTTGATAGTTTAGATCTTCCTTTGGAAGATCTCAACCGTTGAGGACCTCCCCCGCGTGATCTGAGCCGCTTATGACCTCCCATGTCTTTAGGGTTTTTAGAAATTCCAGTGAACTCTTAAGTATAAACTGAAATAAGGTATAAACTGTAGAATTCCATATCTTTTTCATTTTAAATCCAATTGAGGTCATTCAAATTGTGTTAGCTCTGTCTTGAACTTGACTTTAATCCAAAAATGATTGTAAGTTGAGTTCAGCTCCAGAGCACAGTTTTGCCATTAGATTTTAAAACTAACTTTAAGGGTACACTCAAATTGATGCTTAACTTGTAAAATACATAACTAATGCTCTGTAGATTATTTTTGAGTGAGACCAACTTTTTTGGTTTCCTCTATTAATGAACTCACTATGAAAATTAGTTTTGAGCATGTTGCTGTTATAAAAATGAGGACCTGTGCATTATAATTTTGTTCAAGTTCTTGTTTTTGAAAAATTGTAGAAAGTGCATAATAGCTCCAAATGAGGTGAACTCAATTGTGTTATTCATCTCATGAGGTGCTGGTTTTACAGTAAAAATCTCAGTATCACCACCATTCTAGAAAATGTTGCCTCATAATTAAATTAGTGAATAGTGCAGTTTGGTGTTTTTAGGGGCTGAGCAAAATTGTTTTGCTCATAACTTTTGCATTGAGAATCCAAATCAATTGGTTCTTGTTGCAAAATTCCCTAAAAATCATCCTCCTGCTGCTGTAGAAAATTCAGAGTGTTTGGAGTTCTTTTGCTGTGCTGTCCTTGATTACTTTCGTCGTTCTTATCGGTTCTTTATCGCTTTTCCGTTAGGTTTCGACATTTGTGGTAATCCCGAGAGTGACCCTCTGCCACAACTTGACCAGCAACAACAAGGCAAGCAGTTTGATCATTTCCATCATTGTCCCATTACTTTAAAGCTTAATATATTGTTTTACTTGTATGTATGCATGCTACTTTGTGTTAAAATATCGCTAGCAAGCCTATAGTTGCATAATCTGTAGGAATTGTTTATCCTCTACTACCATGAGCCTAGGTTATTTGCTGTGGTGGGAGCTCGTTGGATGAGCTCTTATCACTTAGTAGTTTCGATTTAAATGGCTTAGACATGCTTAGTTTTCGGTAGTTATGGGCGATCATCGACTTAGTCGATGGTCTTGATCACTCAAAACTGATTATTACTCCTATATGTCCAGCACTTGTGCTTTGATTAATTGTAAAATCAAAACTGAAAATAAAAGATTGATTTAGACTTGGGCATATTGGATGGATGGTGTGGTTTTGGATGTGGTGGTATGCTGAGTCAACAAGGACCGAATTCTTGCGCCATTGACCCAAGCAATTTTATGCTAACCACACGAGGGGATATGGGACCTCTCTTGACTAAGTACTTTGGGCGGTGCTAATTGGGGTCGCTTTCGGTTGGTGTGTTTAAAGATAAAATGTGTGTGTGTGTGTGGTGTGGGAATGGAGCGTTAAGCGCAGGCCGGTTAGGCTGTCCATTGGGTCCTTATCCCGTGGGTTGTCTTGGTCGAATTAGCATCGTCCATTGGAAATGTCTCGTAGACTTAGCGTGCGTGCGGCACACCAAAGGTAGTGTGCTTAAAGGAAAGGCGGTCTGACGTGTGGGTACATTGGTACACCCCTGCAGGGATAAAACTATTCGAATAGCCTCGTCCTAGGTTATGGACACGCTTGATTATTTCCCGTAAGAATTAGACTACAACCTTTAATTAAAACTTGACATGGTTGGTATGAACGGGGAGTTCATGCTATTGTTGTGGTGACTTGGGTTAGTCACTTCGAGTTGATCTTGTTGTTGTTTCTATGTTATTATCTCGTTGTTATTTCAACAATTAAAATGCTTTGCCAAATTGCCTTCAATCTATTATGTTATTGCAAATGAAACTTGCTTTATGCTAAAATGAGTCCAAAGCCTCATCCACTTAAATAAAGCTTGCATGTAGCTATTTATAGTTCTGTTATCTCACACGTAAGTCTTGCGGAGTACTTTATGTACTCATCTGCCCGTGGTTGTGGTATTTTTGTGGCTTTTGTTGCAGAGGAAGGAGGTGTGCTCCAAGAGCCTCTCTTTTGTGCTACGTGTTGCAGCTTCTTCGACGACTAGCTTGGCGGTCCGGTCAGATGCCTAGGGGTTAAGGCACACTGATTGGCTTTGTGTTATAGCCATCTTTATGGCACTTTTGCTTCCGCTGTTTTCTTAGTAGTTCTTGTTGTTATTTGGCCGGAAGGCCCCTCTTTTGTAATAACCTATTCCTTATTAGTATTAACTTCTGGTTTGTTGCTTATGTACTATGTGTTGTATGGAATTGATACATTCTTTTGTTGTGAGGTATGTATCTTGCATTCGGGAGTATACATCTCTCGAGACTGGTTTATTTGGTTGATAATACTAGGGTCAATTGGATGACTAAGTATTATGAGCTTAATAAATCCGGTGCTCTAAAAGTTGGTATCGAGCCGTTCGACCGTAGTAACGCAAGCTTGGTCGTCTTTAGGGTATTTTGAAAACCTAATTTCAAAGTATCAAATGAGTTTTGAAAGCTTAAGAAAATTCTCGATTTTACTCCTCATCTATCTTAGCTTTCTCTTCTCATCTCACTCTAATTTGAGTTTTAAAAGTTGTTTTCCTCTCTTCACTTCTACAAAATAGTTGTTATCGATTAATGGGGTTTTGGGGAATCAATGAGTTTGGCAAATTGAAGTGTTAGCTGCCCATCTACAAGGTTTTGAAGCTTCGGAATGGCCAATTTATTTGGAAGCTTGGATGCAAAATCTGGACAGCAAGCGTCAATTTCGGACAGCAAGCTCAAAGGTTCTAAATAGGGTAGAAAATGAGAGGTTAAATCAACTAAAATTTGTGGGAATAAAAGGGTAAGATGTGATACTAGTTAGCTAAGTATCTAACACTTATTTCACTGAATTAACCTTGCTCTCTAATAGTTTTAGACCTCATCTTACAATCTGATTTTTAATCTTCTCGATCAATTACTCGTTCATTCAATACGGGTTAGTTGAGTTGAGAAGTTGAGCCTTGCTTTTGGTGTTTCTTGGCTGTTTTTAGAGTCTTTTAGAAGCTCCTAAAGTTGATTTACTCGCTGTTTTGGCTTTCGTTTAGGGTGATATTCCATTCCCCTAGTCGATCGCTTTTTGCTTTCTTAAAGGCTTTGTTTTTCGAGTCTAGTTGCTAACCAAAATTTCTTGTAACAGGATGGCGGGCCTTTTCGTAGCGGCCAAGGCGATCCACTGGTCCGGACGAGGAGCTTCCTCCTCCTCCGACCATGGCCGAGGTTCTTCTTGGATCGGCGCAACTGCGCGGATGACAGGAGAGTTCTACTGGACGTCATCGCGCGCAACACCACTGCACTTACCGGAGCTTCAGGATCCGGGCAAGGGAATGCCCATCAGTCTCGTGGGGGCCTCGCGGAGTTTCTTCGTACTCAGCCCCCTACCTTTTCCAGGTCTGAGGACCCGCCGATCTGAGCGATTGGCCGTTTGGTTGAGCGGAAGCTCGGCATCGCGCAGTGCCAGGAGCACGAGAAGGCGCTATTTGCATCGCACCAGCTGGAGGGTGCAGCTTTGTCATGGTGGGAGAATTTTCTCGCCATGCAGCCCGCACCGCACCGCTTTCTTGGGAGGAGTTTCAGACGCCTTCCGCCGATCTCATATCCTGCCGGCTTGATGGAAATCAAGAAGGGGAGTTTCTTCTTGCTCAAGCAAGGCGTAGCTTAGTTATGGAGTATGTCTCTGAGTTTAACCATCTAGCTCGTTATGCTCCCGAGGATGTGGCCACCGATATGGCTAAGGTGCCAAGTTTAGGCGTGGCTTATCCGAGGAGTGAAGGACAAGCTATCCATTGTCGACCTTCACGATTTCCGCACCTTGGTCGACAAGGCCATCGTCGGCCGAGCATGCGGCTCGAGAGCTTATGGACTCCGCAGCGCAAGTGGGAGGCCCATAAGTCATCCAGGCGAGTTCCTCCCCGTCCCCGCTGAGGCGGTCTCGGGTACCGGTCCGATCTTGAAGACCCACGAGGTTACTTGCCCTGTTCTCGTTCATCGCAGGCGTGTCTCGATCCGTGCACTGCGAGTCGTGAGCGGCCCCAAACCAAATGCCGGGTCACATGCTTCTCTTGCAACCGAAGGGGCATTATGCGAACCAGTGCCCTAAGAAGACAGGAGCAGCCCCTCGTCCTAATGGAGGACGCGGGCCAGGAGGTGGTGCATCTCAGGATCAGAAGATCGTCCCGGCTACCCAGGGCGTGGGTAGTGGTCGCGTCAACGCCGTCACTGCAGAGGAGGCTCAGGAGACACCCGATGTCGTGCTAGGTACACTTTCTGTTAACTCTCACCCTGCTACTGTCTTGTTTGATTCAGGAGTATCTCATTCCTTTGTTTCTGAGTCTTTTGCCGCTGTTGGTGAGCTTCTTTTCTCTCCATTGTCGGTCCCGCTACTCATTCACTCTCCTGGCTCGGAGTTGAGAGCTGAATCGGAGTGTAGGGATGTTCCTATCGAGATCGAAGGAGTAGGGTTCTTAGCAAACCTTATCCTTCTCCATTCAGTGAGTCTTGATGTGATTCTTGGCATGGATTGGTTGTCCCAGCACATGGGGCAAATCGATTGCGCTAGGAAGCTCATCTCTCTATCTAGTCCCTCCGGCGAGCAAGTTCGCTTTTCGCCGAAGCTGCTAGGTCCTCATCTCTTCGCGCTTGAAGCGAAGCCCGCTCTTGATATTTGTAACATCCCAACTGTATAATCAGGGTTATTCAAGTATAATTATATGTGTAGAAATTAAAACTTTTTCTCACATCTTGAAAACCCCTAATCTCTTATGTAATTCTGGTCCAAGAGTTGTGTAATCCAAAAACACAAAGGACATGGAATTGCAGAATTTAATCCTCCGCGAAGCCCATGATTCGCCTTTATCCATTCATCCCGGGGCCACAAAGATGTATCAAGATCTCCGTCAGAGATTTTGGTGGACCCGAATGAAGAGGGAGATTGCGGTTCGTTCTTAGGAAGTCGACGTGTGTCGTCGTGTCAAGGCCGAGCATCAGCGTCCTGCTGGACTGCTTCAGCCTTTGCCAGTTCCTGAGTGGAAGTGGGATTCGATCGGAATGGATTTCATCACCGGTCTACCCACGTCCCCGAAGGGAAATGATGCTATTTGGGTCGTCATCGATCGATTGACTAAAGTGGCTCATTTTCTTCCAGTCAAGACCAAGATTCGTACCGATCGCCTAGCTGAGCTCTATGTCTCTAGGATTGTGAGCTTACATGGCGTACCTAAGACGATCGTTTCTGATCGTGGCTCTATCTTCACTTCCCGTTTCTGGCATAGCCTGCAAAAGGCTATGGGAACCCGTCTTACCTTTAGCACGGCATTTCACCCTCAAACTGATGGTCAGACCAAGAGGGTCAACCAAGTTTTGGAAGACATGCTTCGTGCTTGTGTCCTTTCCTATGGGAAGCATTGGGAGAAATGCTTGCCATTCGCCGAGTTTTCTTACAACAACAACGACTTTCGAGCCGGTCTCGATGGCACCTTTTGAGGCCTTATACGGAGAAAGTGTAGAACCCGTTGAACTGGTCGAGACCGGTGAAAGACCTCTCTTTGGCCGGACTCAATCAATGAGGCCGAGCGCCAAGTCCAAATTTTATTCGTGGCGTTTGCGCCTGCACTCAATCGAGCAAAAGAGCTATGCGGATCGCCGTCGATGTGAGTTGCGTTTTGAGCCTAATGACTTTGTTTATCTCAAAGTCTCTCCTTTGAAGGGCCATCAACGCTTTCGTCAAGGGCAAGTTGGCTCCTCGATATGTCGGTCCCTACCGCGTTATCGAGAAGAAGGAGCTGTTGCCTATAAGTTGGAGTTACCGGCTGCACTTGAGGGGTACATGATGTTTTCCATGTGTCCCAGCTTAAGAAGTGCCTCCGTGTTCCAACCGAGGAAGCTCCGTTGAAACCCTCGATGTCCGGAAGATTTGACCTATCGCGAGCACCACGCTCACGTACTCGATGAGTCTCGAACGAAGGACAAGGAATAAGACCATCAAGTTCCTTAAAGTTCGAGTGGTCAAACCATTACGAGGATGAGGCTACTTGGGAAAGAGAAGATCGTCTGCGTGCGGACTATCCATCTTTCTTTACCGAGTGAGCCAAATCTCGGGACGAGATTTTTGTAAGGGGGGGAGATTTTGTAACATCCCAACTGTATAATCAGGGTTATTCAAGTATAATTATATGTGTAGGAATTAAAACTTTTTCTCACATCTTGAAAACCCCTAATCTCTTATGTAATTCTGGTCCAAGAGTTGTGTAATCCAAAAACACAAAGCTCTTGTTGACCAAAAGTCAAATTCAATTTTCCAATTGTCTAAATCTGGTGCCAAACATTTGAAAATATTTTCCTTGGTCCTAAAGCTGATGTGGGACCCCTCTGAAAAATATCACAAGTTGTAAAACTAGTTTGATAAATTTTGGAGGTAAAACAATCCTTTAAACAACCTTAATGAATTTCCTGAGAAAAATGCATTGCATAATAACCTCTGGAAATTTTATGTCAGGTTAATCTCATTGTCAACAAGCTCCTGTAAAAATTTCATGAATTTTGGAGTTGAATTGCTATCCCAAACAATTTTGCAAAGTCTCATCTGTTAGAAA
This sequence comes from Phyllostachys edulis, assembly GCA_036346405.1. NCBI lineage: Eukaryota > Viridiplantae > Streptophyta > Magnoliopsida > Poales > Poaceae > Phyllostachys > Phyllostachys edulis. Next base: position 44,621,906 of record CM070567.1, read on the forward strand.
TTAAACTTAAAACATGGCTCGTTCCTTGGGCTAGCTCATTGTGCCAAGTCGGTCCAAATTTCCCAACCCCATCTGACCTCCTTTCCCACCTCATCAGGTCATAGCCGTTGGATCAAAGATCCACGGTCATGACCTCCCCTGTGTGTAAAACCGCAAAGACCTCCCTTCGATATCTATCACCTTGTCCAGGTCATAGCCCTTGGATTAAGATCCAACCGGCCCTGACCTCCCCTTGTTATCAAACCTCAAAAACCACCTTCCACCTTGGCGAGGTCATAGCTGTTGGATTTACATCCAACCGCTCCTGACCTCCCCTCACTGTTAAACTAAACAAACCTCCCACCTAAACGAGGTCGTAGCCGTTGGATCAGATCCAACAGCCCACGACCTCCCCTCAAAATATCAAGCGCGTCCAGACCTCCCCCTATCTCGTGTTGTGCACCGTTGGATTAAAAATCCACGGTCACGACCTCCCCCTTCGCTTCGTGCGTGTCAGACCTCCCCATCAGGTCAGTGCCCTTGGATTTTAATCCAAAGGCCATGACCTCCCCTCATGCTTTTATGTTCGTGCGATTAAGACCTCACAGAGGTCCGCACTGCTGGATGGAGATCCAACGCTTTGGACCTCTGTCCCATTTTCCCACGCGCGCTTACACATTAAGGAAATCGGAGGCCACGACCTCCCATCCTTGATCGTGTGGCTGGGACCTCCTCCCACCACTTAAAACATAACGGTTCAAAATTGTCATCCGATGGTTAGGACCCCCTGGTCTTATCCAACGGTCATAAAGACCTCCTGTTCTTCTCCTTCCATGGTCATGCTGCGCGAGCTCTGGCGGGGAGTTAATTCATGCCCGCCATCGTACTTTTAACAACTCTTTCTTGACCAAGCATTTAATGCAGTCGACCTTCCGCTCTCTCTCAAGACAGTTCGCACCTTGTCAACCTTGTGTCTTGTCCAAGCCATGGACCTCCCATGGGCCAAGCTCACCATGAGCTTAGCCAAGGGTCCACGACCTCCTGTGCCCTAAGTATAAAGCCTCCCCCCTTTGTGCGTTGGCTTCCTTTGCACACCATTGTTCCTTGGCTTACACCCTGTCTTTGTGAGCTCTAAACCACCAAAGCTTCCTTGGCGCCATTGCTTGGAGCTTGAAGCTCCTCGGTGGACAAGGGTCACTTGGAGTTTTTCCTCCTTTTCTCTGAGCTTCTTTTGTGCCATTCCCTCTGGGAGCAAGTCCTAACTTGATTAGTTTGGGCATTTACAGAGGTGGACAAAGTGGAATCTGGAGCTGGAGCTTTGGCCGTGGAGCACCTTTCCTCCCCGAGACCGGTCCTTCCTTCCTCGACCTCCTCGACCTTAGGTCCTCCTGTACTCCTCCCGTTAGTCCCTTAGCTGCTGGCACCCGCTTGAATGATGTCGCGGAGCTTTTCTTGGCACACGCTTGAATGTCGCGCGGAGCTTGATTATGCATTTCGGTTTTGGCCGTGCTGGCCTTCATTTTGCCCTCTCCGGGTCGCCGGCGTTCAAGGCCGTCGCCGCCGTTGAGAGGAGATCCGTTAGTGCGCGCATGGTTATTGCGGACCAACGGTACCGTTGGATGTCGCCGGCGAGGTCTACATCGCCGGCGAGAACCAAATCCTTGAGCTCGGTCTTTGTCGGACACGGCAGCACCGTTGTCGCTTTTAGGACGAGATCCGCCGTGTTTAATGCGGTCATCAATTGCTCAATCTCGCAATCATTGGTTGTGTCTTGATGTCCTTAAATCCGCCCTTTATCGCGCAATTAAGGCCTCCGCCATGACCTCCCGGTGTCCCGCGCGATTAAACTCTTGTCCGAGCACGTGTGTGCGCGCAAGCACGTGGTCGTGAGATCTGGGACGTCCAGACCTCCTCCGAGGAGATCTGGAGCGTCCAAGACCTCCCCTTGCGCGATCGTGGCCGTCCAGACCTCCTTGGAGGTCTGTGACGTTTAGATCTCTGCTTTGGACCTCCCCGCGTTGATCTGAACCGCTTATGTCCTCCCTCTTTAGATCTGGTCCGTCCCGGACCTCCCCCCCCATCGTTGTGGTCCGTTGGATTCACCTTCAACGGCCATGACCTCCCCTCGTCTCGCACTTGCGCGTTGCTAGGAGGTCCAGGACCTCTGGACCTCGCGAGCGCGTGTGTGCGTTACCTCCTGGGAGGTCTGAGCCGTTAGATCTAAGATCGGTGGCTCACGTCCTCCCTTGTATTTCTGGTTTTAGAAATTCCAGTGAACTCTTAAGTATAAACTAAAAATGGTATGAACTTTAGAATTGCATATCTTTTTCATTCTAAACCCAAATGAGGTCATTCAAATTGTGTTAGCTCTGTCTTGAACTTGACTTTAATCCAAAAATGATTGTAAGTTGAGTTCAGCCCCAGAGCACAGTTTTGCCTTTAGGTTTTAAAACTCACTTTAAATATACACTCAAATTAATGCTTAACTTGTAAAATACATAACTAATGCTCTGTAGATTATTTTTGAGTGGGACCAACTTTGTTGGTTTCCTCTATTAATAAGCTCACTGTGAAAATTAGTTTTGAGCAGGTTGCGGTTATAAAAATGAGGACTTGTGCATTATAATTTTGTTCAAGTTCTTGTTTTTGAAAAATGGTAGAAAGTGCAATCTAGCTCCAAATGAGATGAACTCAATTGTGTTATTCATCTCATGAGGTGCTGGTTTTGCTGTAAAAATTTCAATGTCACCACTGTTCTAGAAAATGTTGCCTCATAATTAAATTAGTGAATAGTGCAGTTTGGTATTTTTAGGCTGAGCAGAATTGATTTCATCATATCTTTTGCATTAAGAATCCAAATCAATTGGTTCTTGTTGCTAAATTCATGATAAATCATTGTCTTGCTGCTGTAGAAATTTCAGAGTTTTTGGAGCTCGTTTGCTGTGCTGTCCTTGATTTCTTTCGTCGTTCTTATCGGTTCTTTATCGCTTTTCCGTTAGGTTTCGACATTTGTGGTGATCCCGAGAGTGACCCTCTGCCACAACTTGACCAGCCACAACAAGGCAAGCAGTTTGATCATTTCCATCATTGTCCCATTACTTTAAAGCTTAATATATTGTTTTACTTGTATGTATGCATGCTACTTTGTGTTAAATGTCGCTAGCAAGCCTATAGTTGCATAATCTGTAGGAATTGTTTATCCTCTACTACCATGAGCCTAGGTTATTTGCTGTGGTGGGAGCTCGTTGGATGAGCTCTTATCACTTAGTAGTTTCGATTAAACTGCTTAGACATGCTTAGTTATCGGTAGAAATGGGCGATCATCGACTTAGTCGATGGTCTTGATCACTCAAAACTGATTATTACTCCTATATGTCCAGCACTTGTGCTTTGATTTAATTTGTAAAATCAAAAATGAAAATAAAAGATTGATTTAGACTTGGGCATATTGGATGGATGGTGTGGTTTTTGGATGTGGTGGTATGCTGAGTCAACAAGGACCAAATTCTTGCGCCATTGATCCAAGCAATTATGCGTGCTAACCACACGAGGGGATATGGGACCTCTCTTGACTAAGTACTTTGGGCGGTGCTAATTGGGGTCGCTTCGGTTGGTGTGTTTTAAAGACAAAATGTGTGTGTGTGTGGTGTGGGAATGGAGCAAAGGGCAGTAGGTTAGGTCTGTCTATTGTGTCCTTATCCCGTGGGTTGTGCGGGTCGAATTAGCATCGCCCATTGGAAATGTCTCGAGGACTTAGCGTGCGTCAAGCACACCTTAGGTAGTGTGCTTAAAGGAAAGGCGGTCTGGCGTGTGGGTACATTGGTACACCCTGCAGGATAAAACTATTCAATAGCCTCGCCCTAGGTTATGGACACGCTTGGTTATTTCCGTAAGAATTAGACTACAACCTTTAATTAAAACTTGACATGGTTGGTATGAACGGGAGTTCATGCTATTGTTGTGGTGACTATTGGGTTAGTCACTTCCTGTGTTGATCTTGTTGTTGTTACTATGTTATTTATCTCGTTGTTATTTCAACAATTAAAATGCTTTGCCAAATTGCCTTCAATCTATTATGTTATTGCAAATGAAACTTGCTTTATGCTAAAATGAGTCCAAAGCCTCATCCACTTAAATAAAGCTTGCATGTAGCTATTTATAGTTCTGTTATCTCACACGTAAGTCTTGCGGAGTACTTTATGTACTCATCTGCCCGTGGTTGTGGCATTTTTGTGGCTTTTGTTGCAGAGGAAGAAGGAGAGCTCCAAGAGCCTCTCTTTTGTGCTACGTGTTGCAGCTTCTTCGACGACTAGCTTGGCGGTCCGGTCAGATGCCTAGGGGTTAAGGCACACTGATTGGCTTTGTGTTATAGCCATCTTTATGGCACTTTTGCTTCCACTGTTATCTTGTAGTTCTCGTTGTTATTTGGCCAAAAAGGCCCCTCTTTTGTATTAACTTATTCCTTATTAATATTAACTTCTGGTTTGTTGCTTATGTACTATGTGTTGTATGGAATTGATACATTCTTTTGTTGTGAGGTATGTATACTGCATTCTGGGGAGTATACATCTCTCGAGACTGGGTTTATTTGGTTGATAATACTAGGGTCAATTGGATGACTAAGTATTATGAGCTTAATAAATCCGGGTGCTCACAATATTAGCGAAGTCCCAACAGTTTGTGACTTCGTTGATGTCTTTCCCGCAGATCTTCCAGGGATGCCACCCGTTCGAGACCTCGAGTTTGTCATTGAGTTGGCTCCCGGTACCGCCCCTATCTCAAAGAGGCCTTATCGGATGCCACCGAACGAGTTGGTGGAGTTGAAGAAGCGCTGTTAAGCCGCAAGAGAAGGGTTTCATCCGCCTAGCTCATCTCCTTGGGGTTGTCCAAATAATCTTCGTAAAGAAGAAGGACGGTACTTTAGCATATAGCGTCGATTACGCCAGCTTAATGAAGTGACGATGAACAAGTATCCATTGCCCGCATTGATGATCTCTTCGATCAATTAACTGGAGCTCGAGTTTTCTCCAAAATTGATTTGAGAGTGGGATATCATCAGGTTCGGATTCGACCTGAGGATATTCCAAAGACGGCATTCTCTACTCGCTACGGCTTGTATGAGAGTACATTTGTCATGTCATTCGGCTTAACCAATGCTCCCGCTTTGTTCATGAACCTCATGAATTCGGTATTCATGGAGTATTTGGATAAGTTTGTCGTGGTATTCATCGATGATATTCTTATCTACTCCAAGAACGATGAGGAACACGCCGAGCATCTGAAGCTTGTGTTGAGCAAGCTGCGTGAGCACCAGCTGTACGCGAAGTTCAGCAAGTGTGCATTCTGGTTGAAGGAAGTGTCTTTCTTAGGCCACGTTCTTTCAAAGCAGAGGCGAGTCATGGACCCTAGCAAGGTCGGTGATGTTCTTTCATGGAGTCACCGCTTTGGTCACCGATGTGCGGAGTTTTCTCGGTTTAGCGGGATATTATCGTCGCTTTATCGAGAACTTCTCCAAGATCGCGAAGCCGATGACGGAGTTGCTCAAGAAGGACAAGAAGTTCGTGTGGTCCGCTGAGTGTGAGGAAAGTTTCCAAATACTCAAAAAGCGTTTGACCACCGCTCCCGTTCTTGTTCTTCCCGATATCCATCGAAGCTTCGATATCTTTTGCGATGCTTCTCGTCGAGGCCTCGGTTGTGTCCTTATGCAAGAAGGCAAGGTAGTGGCCTATGCATCAAGGCAATTGAGACCTCATGAGCTCAACTATCCTACCCATGATTTGGAGTTGGCTGCTGTGATTCATGCACTTAAGATTTGGCGACATTACCTAATCGGTAATCGTTGTGAAGTGTATTCGGATCACAAAAGCTTAAAGTACTTGTTCACACAGCCTGACCTGAACCTCAGGCAAAGGAGATGGTTGGAGTTGATCAAGGACTATGATATGGGTATTCACTACCATCCGGGCAAGGCTAATGTCGTTGCCGATGCGCTTAGTCGCAAAGCGCATTGCAATGCCTTGTTGTCCAGGGAGCTTCAGCCCGCTCTTCTGGAAGAATTTCAGCGTCTCAACTTGAGTTTAGTTGAGCATGGTTCCTCATTGCCTTGGTTGTGCAACCAACCTTGGTGGATCGGATCAAGTCCGCTCAGCAGTCGGATGTTGGAGTGAGCCACATCAAGGCAAATGTCAAGAACGGAACAACCAAGTGCTTTTCTGAGGATGAGCATGGTGTTGTGAGGTTCGGGCAACGCCTTGTGGTTCCAAAGGACATGGAATTGCGAATTTAATCCTCCATGAAGCCCATGATTCGCCCTTGTCTATTCATCCCGGCCACAAAGATGTATCAAGATCTCCGCCAGAGATTTTGGTGGACCCGAATGAAGAGGGAGATTGCGGTTCGTTGTTAGAGTGCGACGTGTGTCGTCGTGTCAAGGCCGAAAGATCGGCGTCTGCAAAAGATCGCTTCACCTTTGCCGCCTCGGAATGGAAGTGGGATTCGATCGGGATGGATTTTATCACCGGTCTACCCAGTCACCGAAGGAAATGATGCCATTTGGGTTGTCATTGATCGGTTGACTAAAGTGGCTCATTTTCTTCCAAATAAGACCAAGATTCGTGCCGATCGCCTAGCTGAGCTCTATGTCTCTAGGATTGTGAGCTTACATGGCGCACCTAAGACGATCGCTTCGATCGTGGCTCCATCTTCACTTCCCATTTACGCATAGCACGCAAAAGGCTATGGGAACCCGTCTTACCTTTAGCATGGCATTTCACCCCCAAACTGATGGTCAGACCGAGAGGGTCAACCAAGTTTTGGAAGACATGCTTCGTGCTTGTGTCCTTTCCTATGGGAAGCATTGGGAGAAATGCTTGCCATTCGCCGAGTTTTCTTATAACAACAGCTTTCAGGCCAGTCTCGGCATGGCACCTTTTGAGGCCTTGTACGGGAGAAAGTGTAGAACCCGTTGAATTGGTCGACACCGGTGAAAGACCTCTCTTTGGCCGGACTCAATCAATGAGGCCGAGCGCCAAGTCCAAATTATTCGTGGCGTTGCGCATGCACAGCTCAATCCAGAAAAAGAGCTATGCGGATCGCCGTCGGCGTGAGTTGCGTTTTGAGCCTAATGACTTTGTTTATCTCAAAGTCTCTCCTTTGAAGGGCCATCAACGTTTGGCGTCAAGGGCAGTTGGCTCCTCGATATGTCGGTCCCTACCGCGTTATCGAGAAGAAGGGAGCTGCCTATAAGTTGGAGTTGCCACTGCACTTGAGGGGTACATGATGTTTTCCATGTGTCTCGGCTTAGAAGTGCCTCCGTGTTCCAACCGAGGAAGCTCCGTTGGAAACTCTCGATGTCCAGAAGATTTGACCTATCGCGAGCACCCTGCTCACAGACTCGATGAGTCCGAACGAAGGACAAGGAATAAGACCGTCAAGTTCCTTAAAGTTCAGTGGTCGAACCATTCTGAGGATGAGGCTACTTGGGAAAGAGAAGATCGTCTGCGTGCGGACTATCCATCTTTCTTTACCGAGTGAGCCAAATCTCGGGACGAGATTTTTGTAAGGGGGGGGGGGGAGATTTTGTAACATCCCAACTGTATAAACAGGGTTTGTTCAAGTATAATTATATGTGTAGAAATTAAAACTTTTTCTCACACCTTGAAAACCCCTAAACACTCATGTAATTCTTGTCCAAGAGTTGTGTAATCCAAAAACACAAAGCTCTTGTTGACCAAAAGTCAAACTCCTTTTTCCAATTATCTTAAATCTTGTGCCAAACATTTGGAAAATATTTTCCTTGGTCCTAAATCTGATGTGGGACCCCTCTGAAAAATATCACAAGTTGTAAAACTTGTTTGATAAATTTTGGAGGTAAAACAATCCGTTGAACAGCCTTAATGAATTTCCTGAGAAAAATGCATTGCATAATAACCTCTGGAAATTTTATGCAAGGTTAATCTCATGGTCAGCAAGCTCCAGTTAAAATTTCATGAATTTTGGAGTTCATTTGCTATCTCAAATAATTCTGCTAAGTTTCAGCTGTTGAAAACTAAATTTAAAAGCTTACACTGTTCCTTGGGCTAGCCACTTTGCAAAGCTGGTCCAGCCCAACCATGTCTGCACTTCAGCAGACCTCCTCTCCACCTTGGTCAGGTCGCAGCCGTTGGATTAACATCCAACCGCCACGACCTCCTCCGCGGTTAACACCGCCAGGACCTCCCCACCTCATTAGGTCTTGGCATTGGATCGATCCTACGGCTCTGACCTCCCCTTGTTATCAAACCTCAAAGTCCACATCCCACCTACATGAGGTCACAGCCATTGATCAAAAATCCATGGTCGCGACCTCCTCCTCTCAACCTAACTATCGACCTCCTTTTTGCATCGCGGTTGAGGTCGAGCTGTTGGATTCAGATCCAAAGGCCACGACCTCCGCTTCAAATCATCGCAGCTCAGGACCTCCCCGCTTTAATTGTTGTGCGCCATTGGATTTACATCCAACAGCCCACAACCTCCCTACGTTTTTAAGCGCTCACAACCTCCCCATCTCGTGTTGTGCACCGTTAGATTAAAATCTACGGTCACGACCTCCTCCTTTCCTCGTCATGCATCCGACCTCCTCACAAGACGTGAGGTCGTAGTTCTTGGATTTAAATCCAAAGGCCATGACCTCCCCTCATGTCCTTAAGTTCATGTGCGGTTAAGACCTCACAGAGGTCCAAGATGCTGGATGGAGATCCAACGCTTTGGACCTCCTGTCTCATTTTCCCACGTGCGCATACGCATTAAGGAGATCGTGAGGCCATGACCTCCCCATCCTTGATCGTGTGGCTGGGACCTCCTCCCGACCATTTAGGCGTAACGGTTCAAAAACCACATCGGAGGGCCAAGACCTCCCCGTGGGCTTATCCAACGGTCAACATGACCTCCCCTGTTCTTCTCCTTCCTTGGTCACGCATGCGTGTCCCAGGCAGTGATTTAATGCGAAGGTCATCCCATCTGTACCTTTAACAACTCTTTGTCGACCGCATTAAATGCAGTCGACCTTCCGCTTCTCTCTGTCAAGACAGACACGCCATCGTGTCAACCTCGCGTCTTGTCAACCCCATGGACCGTGCCTTGGGCCAAGCTCACCGTGAGCCTAACCAGTGGTCTATGACCTCCTGTGCCCTAAGTATAAAGCCTCCCCCACTGTTCCTTTGGCTTCCTTTGCACACCATTATCCCCTTACTTGCACCCCTGTGCTTGTGAGCTCTAAACCACCGAAGCTCTCCTTGGCCGCCATTGCTGGAGCTTGAAGCTCCTCGGTGGACAAGGGTCCCTGGAGTTTTCCTCCTTTTCTCCTTGCTTCCATTTGTGCCCTACCCTCTGGGACCAAGTCCTAACTTGATTTGTTGGGCATTTGCAGAGGGGGACAAAGTGGAGCTTGGAGCTGAAGCTTTGGCCGTGGAGCACCTTTCTCTCCCGGCACCGGTCCTCCCGTCCTCGACCTCCTCAAAGACCTTAGGACCTCCAGGTACTCCCTGATAGTCCCGTAGCTGCTGGGCACCCGCATGTATGCTGCTGCGGAGCTTTCATTGAGCACACGCTTGAATGTCGCGCGGAGCTTTCCTTTTGCATTTTGGATTTTGGCAGTGCTTGCCTTCGTTGTCCTCTCCGGCTCGCCGGCGTTCAAGGCCGTCGCCGCCGTTGAGAGGAGGTCCATTGGGTGCGCATGGTTATTGCGGACCCAACGGTACCATTGGATGTCGCCGGCGAGGTCTGTATCGCCGGCGATGACCACATTTTTGAGCTCGGATCTTGTCGGACAAGAATTGCGGCGCTATTGCCGTTTTTCGGACCAAGATCCGCTGGGTTTAATGCGCTAATCATTTGCTCAAACTCGCAATCATTGGGCGTCTTAAACTGCATTTAATCCTCCCCTTGCGCGCAATTAAGACCTCCCGCGCGCGGACCTCCTCGTTGTCCCGCGCACATTTATCTCATGTCCAAGCACGTGCGTGCGCGCAAGCACGTGGTCGTGAGCTCTGGGACGTCCATGACCTCCTCCGAGGAGATCTTGAGCGTCCAAGACCTCCCCCTTGCGCTATCGTGGCCGTCCAGACCTCCCTGGAGGTCTGTGACGTTAGGACCTTCCCTTAGGACCTCCCCTAGGTCATCTCTTCATGACCTCCCCGGGTAGATCTTGACCGTCAAGGTCCTCCCTCGGACGATCTGGACCATCAAAGTCCTCCTTTGGAACATCTGGACCGTCCAGGACCTCCCCTGTGAGGTCCTGACGATGTAGATCTTCCTCGGGGAGATCTTGATAGTTTAGATCTTCCTTTGGAAGATCTCAACCGTTGAGGACCTCCCCCGCGTGATCTGAGCCGCTTATGACCTCTCATGTCTTTAGGGTTTTTAGAAATTCCAGTGAACTCTTAAGTATAAACTGAAATAAGGTATAAACTTTAGAATTCCATATCTTTTTCATTTTAAATCCAATTGAGGTCATTCAAATTGTGTTAGCTCTGTCTTGAACTTGACTTTAATCCAAAAATGATTGTAAGTTGAGTTCAGCTCCAGAGCACAGTTTTGCCATTAGATTTTAAAACTAACTTTAAGGGTACACTCAAATTGATGCTTAACTTGTAAAATACATAACTAATGCTCTGTAGATTATTTTTGGGTGAGACCAACTTTGTTGGTTTCCTCTATTAATGAACTCACTGTGAAAATTAGTTTTGAGCATGTTGCTGTTATAAAAATGAGGACCTGTGCATTATAATTTTGTTCAAGTTCTTGTTTTTGAAAAATTGTAGAAAGTGCATAATAGCTCCAAATGAGGTGAACTCAATTGTGTTATTCATCTCATGAGGTGCTGGTTTTACAGTAAAAATCTCAGTATCACCACCATTCTAGAAAATGTTGCCTCATAATTAAATTAGTGAATAGTGCAGTTTGGTGTTTTTAGGGGCTGAGCAAAATTGTTTTGCTCATAACTTTTGTATTGAGAATCCAAATCAATTGGTTCTTGTTGCAAAATTCCCTAAAAATCATCCTCCTACTGCTGTAGAAAATTCAGAGTGTTTGGAGTTCTTTTGCTGTGCTGTCCTTGATTACTTTCGTCGTTCTTATCGGTTCTTTATCGCTTTTCCGTTAGGTTTCGACATTTGTGGTAATCCCGAGAGTGACCCTCTGCCACAACTTGACCAGCAACAACAAGGCAAGCAGTTTGATCATTTCCATCATTGTCCCATTACTTTAAAGCTTAATATATTGTTTTACTTGTATGTATGCATGCTACTTTGTGTTAAAATATCGCTAGCAAGCCTATAGTTGCATAATCTGTAGGAATTGTTTATCCTCTACTACCATGAGCCTAGGTTATTTGCTGTGGTGGGAGCTCGTTGGATGAGCTCTTATCACTTAGTAGTTTCGATTTAAATGGCTTAGACATGCTTAGTTTTCGGTAGTTATGGGCGATCATCGACTTAGTCGATGGTCTTGATCACTCAAAACTGATTATTACTCCTATATGTCCAGCACTTGTGCTTTGATTAATTTGTAAAATCAAAAACTGAAAATAAAAGATTGATTTAGACTTGGGCATATTGGATGGATGGTGTGGTTTTTGGATGTGGTGGTATGCCTGAGTCAACAAGGACCTAATTCTTGCGCCATTGACCCAAGCAATTTTATGTGCTAACCACACGAGGGGATATGGGACCTCTTGACTAAGTACTTTGGGCGGTGCTAATTGGGGTCGCTTTCGGTTGGTGTGTTTTAAAGATAAAATGTGTGTGTGTGTGTGTGTGGTGTGGGAATGGAGCAAGGCGCACCGTTTAGGTCTGTCCATTGGGTCCTTATCCCGTGGGTTGTCTTGGTCGAATTAGCACTGCTCATTGGAAATGTCTCAGAGGACTTAGCCGTGCTTGAACACCAAAGGTAGTGTGCTTAAAGGAAAGACGGTCTGACGTGTGGGTACATTGGTACACCCCTGCAGGGATAAAACTATTCGAATAGCCTCGTCCTAGGTTATGGATACGCTTGGTTATTTCCCGTAAGAATTAGACTACAACCTTTAATTAAAACTTGACATGGTTGGTATGAACGGGGAGTTCATGCTATTGTTGTGGTGACTTGGGTTAGTCACTTCCATGTTGATCTTGTTGTTGTTACTATGTTATTATCTCGTTGTTATTTCAACAATTAAAATGCTTTGCCAAATTGCCTTCAATCTATTATGTTATTGCAAATGAAACTTGCTTTATGCTAAAATGAGTCCAAAGCCTCATCCACTTAAATAAAGCTTGCATGTAGCTATTTATAGTTCTGTTATCTCACACGTAAGTCTTGCGGAGTACTTTATGTACTCATCTGCCCGTGGTTGTGGCATTTTTGTGGCTTTTGTTGCAGAGGAAGGAGGTGTGCTCCAAGAGCCTCTCTTTTGTGCTACGTGTTGCAGCTTCTTCGACGACTAGCTTGGCGGTCCGGTCAGATACCTAGGGGTTAAGGCACACTGATTGGCTTTGTGTTATAGCCATCTTTATGGCACTTTTGCTTCCGCTGTTTTCTTAGTAGTTCTTGTTGTTATTTGGCCGGAAGGCCCCTCTTTTGTAATAACCTATTCCTTATTAGTATTAACTTCTGGTTTGTTGCTTTTGTACTATGTGTTGTATGGAATTGATACATTCTTTTGTTGTGAGGTATGTATACTGCATTCTGGGGAGTATACATCTCTCGAGAGTGGGTTTATTTGGTTGATAATACTAGGGTCAATTGGATGACTAAGTATTATGAGCTTAATAAATCCGGGTGCTCACACTCCCGCCACCTGCGCCCCTCCCCGTCGACAAGTCCTCCTGCCACGGCCGACCTCCCCATGCTGCCCTCCCGTGGCGGCGATCCTCCCGACACCACCTCTCCTCCGCCCCTCGTCTGGCCCGATGCCCGGCTCGCCCTCCGCCCACCGCCTTTGGGTCGCCCCACCGGCCGCCCTCTGCCACCATTGCCGCAGTCCTTCTCCCGCCACCGTCCTCCCGCCCAAGGTAGTTAGGATCATGATTCTACTCTTAGAGTCTTACGATTCTACGAACCCACGATAGACTGTCGATCCAAATCGCACTGTCGATCCAATCCTACTCAATGTAGTTAGGATCGCGATCTTACTCTTAGAGTCTTACGGTTCTACGAACCCACGACAGCCTGTCGATCCAAATCACACTGTCGATCCTACTCGTAGAGACTTAGGGCAATTTTTTAGAGGCTAGGCTTTGCTGATATTTTGTTTTAGAGCAAAATTTGTTGATATTAATTTATGAGAATGAAAATATAAATAAACAAGGAGCATGCAAAATATTGTATCAGTGTGGTAATGCTAGTACAAATATCTATATTATGGCATGAATAATCTTGAACTTGATAATGATAAGGTATTTTTATTCCTAGAGTATGTCTAGCTATTTTTAAGGAACATGCATGTGGTAAACCATATAAGAATGATACAAACTTATAGTATAGATGTTAAATATGTGTATTTTTATAATTCTGTAGAATCACCGATTCTACGATTCGATACTACGATTTCGATCCTACCAAACGCAAATCGATCCAACTTAGGATCTCGACTCTGACTACCTTGCTCCCGCCGCCGCAGTCCTCCTCCAGCCGCCCGTCTTCACCCTGCCGGCCTTCCTTCCCACCACCGACCGTCATCCCCCGCCGTCCTCCCCCCGTCGGCATTTCCTCCCCATGAATCAAGGTCCGACTTCATTTCCTCTTAGTTTTGCTACTCTTTTTTTAGGTTGAAGAATGTAATGTAACTGATGAACTATGTATGGTACTCACTAATCTGTTTATTTTTTCTTGTTATCATGAGCCCTGATTGAAGTCGTGTACAAGATTTTGTTTTAATTAATCTGTTTTGGAGGTCGATTCATAGTTTCAGTTTGTAGAACACGGAAAATTAATCGTGGTACAAATGTTACATGCGGTTGTGAGGGGAAGATAGCATTGTATAATCGCAGCGGTGAATTGTGTTGTTTTTGGATCACCCAACTCCGTGCTTTACCAAACTACGCCATCCTTCATTTAGTGCTAGTGTTGTGTAGAACATCGCGTATGTGAAGTCGAGGCATGTGCTTTGAAACAATTGCATCATTGCTGTGTGATTTGCTCTCACTGTCTGTTTTGCTGAGTATTCATGTTTGATGTTTGATATATAACATCTCGGTCGAATCATGAATGGTTGGTCTTACAAGGGTAAGCTGAATTAGACTTCCTGGCTGTGTAAATGAGGTCAATCAGCAGTAGTTTTAGGTAACTGAATTAGACTTGTAGCGTTCAATAAGCTTATCTTTTATCCGTTCTGTGATTAACTTTGTGATGTTGAATTTAATAGTCATTGAAATGATATTTCTGTAATCCTGTTACTTGATGTGAAATCATAGCATGTAGTATTGAACGGATTACCTCTATGTATGGCCTTGTCACCTTGGTTTGGTTGGTGTAACTGTTTTGTGCTATGGTAGCATCTGCCTAGTTAATTATATATGACTCTACATGCTCTGCTGATAATGGATGATATGTACTTACTTAGTTCTCTTTTCTATTTAGTCTTTTAACTTCTTTTGGTTTGAAAACCTAGACATGAATTATGCTAAAAAAAAACTTCATTTAAGAAAAACTTGGAGATAAACTATGCTCAAAAAACTTCTTTTGGTTGATTTTGTGTGACAAAACTTGTGATTTTGTATCATTGACATAATTGGACTTCATCCTACTGCACTTCTATGTCATTTTTGTAACTTGTATAAATGTTGTGGTTCCTACATTCGTACATTTCATGCTTTTATTCATTTCAGCTCTGCATCTTATTAACTTGGAAACACTTAAGTGCGATTCCATTCTTTTCAAATGAAATGCACTGTTAAGGAAACATTGGTTCGTGCTATTTGTTAGCAATGTGCAAAATATATTGGTATTTTATCGTGTTGGCGAGTGTTGGATTGTTGCCTATTTATTAAATCTGAAGTGTGATTATAAACTAATTAGAATCAGAACAACATGACTTACGAAACGACATGACTCTACAAAGAAAGACACAACAACACTCTACCTCGCCAGCTTTTCAGACCGATAAGACAACACTCTGCAAAGCAAGACATGACTTCTCTCTAGAAAGTAAGACGTGACAACACTCTGCCTCACCATCTTTTCAGATCGACATGACAACACTCTACATCCTCAGCTTTTCAGGACCAAAAGACAGGACTCTGTAGAAAATTTACTATACCATGCCAACCATGTGGCCTATAAAAGGGGGTGGAAGAGATCTAGGAGAGAACACTACGCAACCAAACCCAACACTACAACACCAGAGCTTCCTCTCCACGCCTCACAGGCTACTACACCAGAGCTTCCTTCACCACGCTGGGATGGACGACAAGCAGAGGCAATGGGACCGGATCCGCGAACTAGCAAGGGCTGCTGGGGAGCGGGACGACCGAGCAAGGGCTGCTAGGGCCCGAGTCGAACAAGAGACGCATGCCTACATGACATCTTTTCGTACTGAAGCCCCCCATAGCAGCAACCCCATCCCGAACGTTCCAACCGAGCATTCGCCGCAACACCCGCCAGAGGGGGAGACGCCTCCCCTTTGTTGGTGCAGGGACACATGCAAGTTCTTCAAGTCTAAGCACCCGCTTAGCCTGGGCATGCGTTATTGGGGTTGCACGACCTACTCTAGTGACTATCCCGACCGACGTTGGGACACGAGGAGCTATCGGCAGCCGGTAAGGACTAGTTACAGTGTGTTCCCTTACTATTTCTTTTTCAAAGTACGCACTAACTGTTGGGATACGGGTAGGCTACGATAGCTACAAATCAAAAAATTCTACCACGCAAACCGGGAAGCCAAGCAAGTAGATGATTACAGATCGTTACCACCAGACACGCAGAGTAGCGGAAGAAGAGTTGGAGCAGTATGGTCCAACGTAGGGCCCGTCGATGCAGTGGTCATAGTCGATCGTCCAACATCGAGCACATTGATGTAGTGGTCATAGTCGATCGTCCAGCGTCCTTGTGAATCGATCGTCTCCTCCAGCAACCTCTGTAGTTCCTTGTGAAGATCGCGGATCGTCCTCAAGCGCAACAGTCGTAGTAGCGCCTCTACGGTATCCACACGTTCAGGGAAGTAACAACCGTTCGCCGGTGCACTAGCACCAAGTCGCACGGTAGAGCTCTCAGGAAGATGGCGGCTAGGGTTTTGTTAGAGCAACTCACATCAACTCTTCTACCAAAAACAGCCTCATGCATCTCCTTATATAGTGCCCATGACGGATCCTATTTAAACACGTTTGACGAATAGTATCTGTACTGGTTTGTTCCAACCCGTTAAGTGTGTGACCCATTAGGTTTATGCGTAATCGGTTGTGACTCGGAAACCCTTTCCGACCACGAGTCGTAGCGGTTCCTAGCAGAACATAGCGATTCCCGAATACACACAAATTAAATCGGACAAACCTTAATGCAATACGATCTACGACCAGGTCCTCATCACTTACGACTAGGTCCTATCTCTATACGACTAGTTCGTATTCGGTCACGACCAGTTCGTAACTCCTTACGACCAGGTTACGACCACTCTATGATTACGTTCGACCAGCCTCGACCAAATTTCAGATTCCATACGACTAGTCTATAACCGATCGAATCCAAGCGACCTACTCATGTATTTTCCCTTTGCCTCACGATATCTGATTGAACTCCAGGTGAGATGTGGTGTCATCCATGGACTGTTCAATACTTTCTCGATCAGGTGTCGGATAACTTTACGTGGTCGAACACTTCGACCACTAGTGGCATGGCCATGCACTTTCTTTATCGATCACAACGAGGGCCCAGACATCTCTCCGTTATGTTAGGAGGGCAAATCCCATATCCGACCAGTCACATTCTTCTGCATGTTTCATAGCATACCCGAAAGCTACCTTTATAACTAACCAGTTACGAGCAGCGTTTGGCAACCCCTAAGAGTGCTATTACATATGTAGGAAACCTGCGACGCCTCGTGTCATTACCCAGGAGGTAATCACACTTAGGCATACGGATTACTATTCATTTGCCCAGTATAACACTGCTCCAACGAATAGTAAGCCATTTATCAGAGTAGCGCAACAGAACAATAAGATAGAAACTGTTCTTTGTTACAACAGAACCACACAAAACTAATGTGCTAATTAAAACTATTTAATTACAATGGGTAATTCATTTTCCCAATCTTGCCTGCTAGATCCAAATGGCGGTCTACTCGCCCCACGAGGCAGATAGGGATTCCACCTCGCCCTACTCCTCACGACCAACGCCCTCGTTGCTAGCGGCCTCCAAGGTACCTATGAATCCCTCATCCCACTCGGGATAGCTCCCGGTCGGATTAGGATCTAAGCAAAGGGAGAGATAGCAAGAGTGAGTACTATAGTGTACTCAGGAAGCATTAATAGCAAAATGAATCTGATGTCTCTACCTCTTGTCCTTAATCAAAATTTCTACCTCATCTCTTTTTCTGAAAATAAGTTTCAAAACTTAGGTTGCAACTTTTAATTAAGAAGAGACTACTTGTTACTCGAGTAGAGGATAGACCCCTGGTGGTTCCCGTAGACTCCAATCCTGGAGACTGGCATGAATTCATGATTTAATTTAGCACTACGCAGGCTTTGTACCACTTTACCCATAGCTATTCTGAACTCTCCATGAACCAGGTCCACCGCATTTCCTTAGACGCGATGTCGAGTTCAAAACACAGAACGTTTTCCAGTTACGTGATTAATTTCTCCACCCATTACTTTCCGCTTGCCGACTGCCACCACCGAAGTTCGGGTAATGTTGGTTGGGCCAGTTCATCCTCTCTGCACCCAACACTCCACATAGTGCTATAGCACCTCTTCTTACACTACACTCACACATAGTACTTACCCGGTGTGGAGAGCATAATTACGTAGCATGGTAGCATTTTCTGCCTGTCGAAACAGGAAAATGGTTGGTACTTAAGATACGGCCTCTGACCGAGTAAGAGTTTTGTTTGTCCTTATATTATAACCATATGTAAAGGGTCCCACCTCTTGCCCTCTCTTCCTTTCCACGGGCCCCCTTTACCAACCATACTATTACTTTACTTTCCTTTCATTCCTCATGCCTCATTTCTTTTCATCTCTTTCATCTTTCTTATCTTTTCATCTTTGACTCATTTATTTGACTTGAATTTTGAGAAATAGTTTTGATGCAATACATATAAGATAGTACAATTTACAGTTTACAATTAATATAGCTATGTTCATAATCAAGGGAGTAGCTTGCCTTTGAAGAAGAAGAAATGAGCGGTGGTGATGAACTTGATAACAACTACGCCTGTCGGTTCGTCCATTGCAATATACACGACGGTGCGAGTAATAAATAAATAACTAAATACCTATAGGCAAATTGAGTGCTATTATGCATATTAGTTAGATGATTTTATTTTTGGCCTATATTAATTTTTGTAACATTTTTTTAAACCTCCCGCTAAGTTAGCACTCCCTTAATTAAAATCGTTTCACGCCTAATGGTTTTATTTAGGTCGTGATCACCAAACTAACTTAATCGCACAGAAGATAAAAGGTTATACATGCTCGCGTTCTAATAAGTCTACCAATTTTTATCTGCGCACACCCATGCAGTAGATTTTAATTAAACGTGAACACAAGCATTGAAATGTCTAAATAACTCAGGGTTCTGATTTTCTAACGTAGCATGCTACCACTCTAAAATTGCAGGTTTAAAACGCCCAAAACTAACTTTTTGGCTAACTGCTGCTGCTACTAAAATTATTTACTAAGATTCATTAGAGAATTGCTTAATTATCCTAAATTTTGCCTATCTACAATTCCTAACTCTAGTCTTAACCCTAATTAGCAAAATCCCTAATTCCTAACCCTACCATTTCTCTCTCTCCCTCTCTCTTCTCTCCTTCCAGCCACTACCAACCAATTCACCTCCCCCATTCGGTCGAAATCTCCCAGGCCGGCTCCTTCTTCCCCAAATCTTCCCCCAAGTTCACAACTCTCTTCTCAGATCCCCTCCATGGCAAGGCTTGCTTCCACCGGTCTCCCTTGCTACGGCTAGCTCAGCATCACCCACCGCCGGCCTCCCTCTCCTTTCTCCCCAAGGCGCCAACATCTCCAAGGGCCAGCTTCTTCTTCCCAAGTCTTCCCCCATTCTCCCACCCCTCATGGCGCATCCTCCTATGGCGCCATCTCTAGTCTCCAACCGGCTTCTCTCTTCCACCCTCTCGGTCCCTGCACGCTTCTCTCCCGAGCGCCGCCACCACCACCTCGCCTCTCCAATGCCGCCGCCGCCAACGGCCTACTTCCGGCCCGTCGCCTCGCCAAGACCACGCCCGCCCGCCTGCCGTCGCTAGGTCGCTTGGCTCTTCCCCTTCTTCTCACGCCTCGGTTCCCTAGGTCCCATCGCCTCTCTCTCCCTGCTTGCCTGCCGCCACCGACTCGGTTCGCCAGCACCGCCTCCTCTGGTGCCGCTCTGCTCAGGCGCTGCCCGCATGCTAGCTCGGCCTCAGGCCTGCCTCTCTCTGCTAGTCGCCACCGGCGCTTTGGTTCGACCTTTCTTCTCGTCGCCGCAGGCTCCTAGCGTCCCCTACTAACCTCCTCGACGGCTCACCCCCATCGCTCCTTCCCTATCGGCGGCGCTGCAGGCAGGCCGCCACCGACTTGGTCTGGTCCTTTTGGTGCAGGCGCCCTCGGCTATTTGGCTCGGCCTACTACTGCAAGGCACCTTGGTCTGATCGCTCTTCTACCTACACTCGGCCTATGCACAGCTCTCCCCTCTAACCTCCCCTCAAATGCTGCCTTGATTTAATTAATTTTTTGTTGATTTAAATTTTATTGATGTGAGTTTATTGCTCTTATGCATGAGAAATGCATGCTGGATGCGGCTAAGGGACTTGCTAATGAGGTTAGTGAAGCCCAAATGATGACATGGTTAGCTCAACCTGAGCCCTTAAGGTACAAAGCATCCTTATCTTCTATCCTCTCTAATGCTCTGTGATGAAATGCAACTGAGAGCTATGTGCAACACTACTGTGGGATGCTAAATGGTGAATGATGTGCATAAGGAAAAGCTCTGGGGTTTCATTGTGGTTTACCTCTTGTTGAGATTAAGAATGGGAAAGAGGATGGTAGTGCCCTGGTGCTCTCCTCTTCTCCCTTGTTGCGATCGGCTTACAAGCTGTGATGATGTGAACTCTGAGCTTGCTACTCCTCCTTGTGGGCTTGATGACTGGTAATGTAATGGCCTTGGCTCTACAGGTCTTGCTCTTCTCCCTTACTCCCTTCCTCCTTCCTTCTTATGGTTTGGTGATGGTATTGGGTGAGACATGGTGGTGATATTGATTATTCTTGTGGTTGTGGGTTGTGCTGGTTTGGGGGCTTTGTTGGATATCCTGGGCTCAGTCCAAAGATCAAATGTTGCTCATGGGAGCTTTGCTTAACTTGCTACTGGGTGATGATTTCTTGCCTTTGGCTGAGGAGGGAATGGAAATGGGGAAGGTTTGTGAGGCTTGTGTGCTTGTGTGCTGGTCTTATGAGAAGGGGGATGGTTTTACAGAAGAAATGCCTTGGTGGCAAGGAACAAATTTTGCCTTTATCCAAAGGCTCGTGGATTCTCTTTTTACCCTACTACTATTCTTTTTCCAACCATGCCCTTATCCCCTGGGTCTTCTCTTCCTCCTGTGCTTCACTTGACCTCCTTCCTGAGCTTCCTTTCTCCTGGCTCTTCTTGGTACATGCTACTGGGCAGGGTTTTGGGTATGAGGTTGAAGCTGCATTGCCCAATTAGATAGGGCTGGCCTGCTGAATGCTTTTAGTATACTTTGGGTTATGGGAAGAATTGGTTTGTTGCTCTGAATGTACAGGTTGGGCTTTACTACTAGGCCGTGCCTCTATGTTTCGCTGTGATGCATTCCTGGCTTAGAAAAGGGCAGGGGTGATGGAAATAGAGGTGACATCTGCCTCTTTAAACTCTTATGGGCTGCTATACTTTGCTACTTGGTTATGTGTCTTTGTTTTATCTTCAGTGCCCTCTCATGGTACTGTTTATATAAGAATCTGTTGGTCCTGATTACTAATTGAGGATGTATTGTGAGGGATTTGTGCTAGCCTCTGGTTGGGAAGGAATGAGAATAATAGCTAAATGTGGGTTTATGCTGGCTCTCTTGTGGCATGCTGGTTTCGGTATACCCGATAATGCTTTGGTTGAGGGTTGAGTTTAATGGAATGTGAAATGTTGGCTTGTGGGACCCTATGATGCTCCGGCTGAGGGTAAGATTTAATGGGATGCGCCTTGTGGGATTATACTGCGATTGCGGTAATGCAAAAGGTGGGTGTTGGATTCTACTGATGCCGGATGATGATACCCCTAGAAGTAAATGTTGCCTATTGACTCTGGTTGATCTGGACACCTTGATTACTAAAGGAGCCGACTAACTCAGGTTGGTCAGGGTGCCTTGGTGATCGAGGGATAGGTTGACCTAGGTTGATATGGAAATCCTATTGTACTTCGGGAAACTCTGACGGCAACCTTTTCCTCAATCTAACTAGTATTTCTATTTTCGGTATTTGCTAACTACGTCTCGAGTTCTATGTTTCATGGCCAGGAAAGGTGTATAATGGTTGGACGAGGAGGCAAGGAAAGCTCCGATGAAAATGGATGCAAGCATATGAAACTGTATTTTATTTAATTCTTGTAATTGTTTTGTAAAATTAATCTTGTATCCATTTTTGAGTTGTAGAATAAATTTTATAACGAGAATTTGGTTTGTAATATTTTAATTCTGATTTGTAAATGGACTGCTATAAAACTGTGATGTGAATAAATGATGTTTGCTTAATTTGCCGAGTTCATTGCGTTAATTATGCAATTGAATATTAACTGAGATTATGCTTGAGATTAGTTTAATGGAATTTTTACTTACGCTAATTACCGACTAATGTTGATTAGCTTAGTTTTAATTATGCGGGTTCTCACAAAACCATGCTGATCTCAGGTCTAAGGATTATGCATCATCATTGCTTGAGACCAACTAACGACACATATAATCATAACAATCTCAATAGTGTCTCAAAGTGAGTCTTATCCAACACCATGTTCTCTAACATGTGTCCATATTATTGGTTTGATATCTACATATCCATAACTTGTGAAACATAGTCATCAACCAATACATATGCTAGTCTATTCATATGTGTCCTCATATGTTTCCGACCAGGGAACGTTTAAGAATAATCATCGCAGAAATATAGAGTTTCACAATCAAGTCACATACTTGATAATAAATATTAACGTTATTATTCTAGGAACAAGATAACATATTATCCAATATTATGAACATAATGAAATATAATCATCTCTATGATTGCCTCTAGGGCATATTTCCAACACTAACAACCTCTCCCGTCTACTTGTAGTCCTCGGATCCGCTCTGTGGCTACTGCAAGTGGATCGACCACGAGATCCACCCACATGACCAGTGGTCTCTCGACTTCAACGAGTGGCTTGACCAAAAAGACCGCGACATGAGGGAGGAGCGACGTCGCAACGACGAGCAAAACGAGCGCATACGTCGGGAGACACAAGCTCATCTTGAGGCGTGCAGGTGCAGGGAGCACGAGGCTCGTGAGAGGGAGCGCGAGAGAAAGAGGGAAATTGCGTCCAAGGCCAAAGAGGCCGGTGAGGAGTTCAACGCCGAGCTAGCAAGGAAGAGAAAATGGCCCCGGTCCACGCAGTAGGTCGGACCATTCTGTACTAGTCCCGTGTCGAAGGTCGAACCTATTTCCATTCCTCAGCCCGTATACGGGCGAAGAGCATTCGAGGCGTCGCGCTGTCGTGAGGGAGCCTCGCTTGAACAGCGCATACGGTGCGTCAGTTCATCTGACTGAGTGAGCCGACCCCAACGCGGGGAAGAAGAAGCGTGCCCGCGCGCCTAAGGTCGACGTCGTGGGACCAATTCCTGCGGCGCCTCTTCGTGCCATCCGGCCTTGCGATGGCGCCGGTGCTTCGTGCAACTTGGATGCCTTCGAGGAGCAGTCGGCCAAGAAGGTTCAAGACCCCCAGTGCGTCTTTGAGCGTTACGTGTCGGCAACAAGATCTTCCAATGATGGGGCCGCTTCACATGCGGAGGGTGATAGAACCGGGGTCGTCGGTCGTACCGCATCGTAGGTGCACAAAGCGATAGGTACTATTATTTTCCGGTTCTTGATGCGACGGAGTCTTCCAGCGGTGTTGCTCCATCGCATGGTGGTAGAGCGGACCTCGAAGGCCTTGGGGATGTGCCTGCCATGCCACAGGTGAATGTTGGTGAGTAACATCTACTTATTTATTCCAAACCCTTCGTTTTGTTGGCTGTTACTCTAAGTTGTTGGTTACTCAATGCTGAGTGAGGACGGTGGCAACGACGAGGACGAGGAGGGTTCCGTAGGCCATGCGTCGGCGGGTTCCGAAGCCGACCCTTCAAGGCCTATGCAGCATCATCGCTTCTTGCACGGTGAACCTGGGTCGAATGCGCCTTAATGATTTCAAGGTGACACCGGGCACCGCTGCTGTCTGCAAGGCGGTTGCTGATTTCCCTGCCCCTTCATTTGTGCGGGAGCTTTTTGAGAATGCTCCACTGAAGGACATGTTTGCCAGCATTGAGGCGAATGCAGCCAGGGTTAGTTTTGTTTGTTACGCGTGCTCGTTACTGCTGATATAACTGTTTGTGTGCTTGACATTTTTGTTTGCACGCAGACTTTGATGCTGTCTCGGGCCCTGAATACTGATTTCTCCCAGGCGTACAGGGAGATTCAACAAAAGGTCGATGAGGAGCATGCCCGGAACGAGGCCCTTTTTGAGAGAGTCAAGAGTTTGGAGGCCCAGGTGGCGGAGCTGGAGGCGGAGCGCACCACCCTTCAGGGTGAAGTGGCAGACACAAACAAGGAGCGTACTGCCCTTCGTGATGAAGTGAAGGATCTGCGAAGTATCTACGCTTCGCTCGAAGAGGATATCAAGTACGAGAAGCAGCTATCCACCGTCGTTGGTCAGTCCGCCTGGGAGTCCATGGAGGCTCTAGAGGGTGCCTTGGCGAAGCTGGGTGCCATCCCTCCAGAGAGGAGCCACCGTCCGACTGAGATGGATATAACCATGGAGCGCCTCCATCGAGACGACGAAGTGTGCGTGCCTGCGGCTCGTGCTTATGGTGACCACTGTGCGAGGGTCACTTGGTTGGCGACCCTTGCGACGCTTGACAAGGCGGGGTGTGCTCACCTGGACGGGGTTGGCGCTCGCTCCGTTCCTATGGCTACGGCGGAGGAGGTTGTTGCCGCGCATCGCTGGATCCGGAAGGCGAGCAAAGTCTTGCAGCAGGACTTCTGGATGTTGCACGGACATGATGCTGCCGAGGAGTCCTTCCGAACTTCTCAGGCCTATCAAGCGAAGGGGAAAGCTGTGGAGGAGGATCGTGAAGCAGGCAAGCGGAGGTCCACTCACGGAGACAAGGTGTGAACCCCCCGCCTGCTGTTTAAAATGCTAGGGTTTGAATATTTTGTAGTTGGCGTGCTCCGCTTTTGTTTGTTGTTCATCGGAGCCGCTTTCTTTTGTAAAGGTTGGCCTCTTTTTGTGTAACAGCCTCTGTTTTTTAAATGGAATATCTTCGACCGCGATTGGGCATTATTGGCCGCTTTGCTCTTTGCTCGATTGCTGTTTAAAGTTAAGCCTCGCATTCTATACAGGTGCAACGATGTTTGTTTAAGCGCTCCACGCAACGGGGTCCTTGGCCACCCTTGGGGTGAAGGACTAAGAGTACTGTTCCTACGTGCGCGTCGAAGTATGAACGAACTCTTCTATCGAAGTGGCCTCTGCGGATATGCTACCCGTTATATGCTACGGCGCTAAGTGGCAATGTTGGAAGAAGGCCAACCCTACGGGCTCTATGAAGACGTTCTTTCGTTTCCGCACGCGGAAGGCTGCGAGGGCTCGGGAGGAGATCCAAACTTTCTGGGAGCGCAGGGGTGTGGTGTTTGCGTCCGGAGGACTTTCCTAGGCCCGGGCCTCGCTGGAGGCTTCGACAACCTCATCCGACACACCTGAAGACTTGGCCACAGTGAGGGAATATGCGGCGCTGATGGCTGCCCAGGCCTCGGATGAGGAACTTCTAGAGTGGGCGACCCGCAAGGAGGAGTGGGACTTTGTCCCTTAGGTGTACGATGGTCTCGCTGCATCTTGAGGGTTGTAACGAATGCTGGCGTGTACTGTTGGTGTGATTTGAATTGTGTTGTACTGTTTTCGTAGATCGCTGTTTGGGGCGATCCCTTGTAACGCGTGTACCTGTTATGCTGAATGTAATAAAAAATGGCGTGATGGCCTTCGCACATTATTATTTGTTGGGTGGGGGAGGCAAAGCCTCGCGCCGTCTCCCATACTTCTTTATATAGGGCTCCGGGGAGCCCTAACTCTTTTTTTTGCGAGGGGGAGGCGAAGTCTCGCGCCGTCTCCCATACTTTTTTATATAGGGCTCCAGGGAGCCATAACTGTTTTTTTTTGCGAGGGGGAGGCAAAGCCTCGCGCCGTCCCCCATACTTTTTTAGATAGGGCTCCAGGGAGCCCTAGCTGTTTTTTTTGGCGAGGGGGAGGCGAAGCCTCGCACCGTCCCCTATACTTTTTTAAATAGGGCTCCGGGGAGCCCTAACTGTTTTTTTTGGCGAGGGGGAGGCAAAGCTTCGCGCCGTCCCCCATACTTTTTTAGATAGGGCTCTGGGGAGCCCTAATTGTTTTTTTACGAGGGGGAGACGAAGCCTCGCGCCGTCCCCCATACTTTTTTAGATAGGGCTCCGGGGAACCCTAACTGTTTTTTTTTGCGAGGGGGAGGCGAAGCCTCGCGCTATCCCCCATACTTTTTTTGATAGGGCTCCAGAGAGCCCTAATTGTTTTTTTTTGCTAGGGGGGGATGAAGCCTCGCGCCGCCCCCCATACTTTTTTAGATAGTGCTCCGGGGAGCTCTAACTGTTTTTTTTTTGGCGAGGGAGAGGTGAAGCCTCGCGCCGTCCCTCATACTTTTTTAGATAGAGCTCCGGGGAGCCCTAACTGTTTTTTTGCAAGGGGGAGGCGAGCCTCACGCCGTCCCCCATACTTTTTTTGATAGGGCTCCGGGAGGGCAACGCCGTCCCCCTGGTGCGCTTTGGTCTGCGGATCATATCGCGCCAGGGTTTGTCTTGCGCGTCGTCGTTGCCGGGGCGATCCTTCGTGCTTCTGGGATTAGCTTGCACCGGGGCCGAAGGCCTTGCGCGGTGGCTTTGCTTATACACTCATGCCTGCGGGAGGCACCGGTGTACACCAGGGACGAAGGCCATGCGAGGTGCCTTTGTTTACACACTCATGCCTGCGGGAGGCATCGGTGTGCACCGGGGCCGAAGGCCGTGCGCGGTGGCTTTGTTTACACACTTATGCCTACGGGAGGCATCGGTGTGCACCGGGGCCGAAGGCCATGCGCGATGGCTTTGTTTATACACTCATGTCCGCGGGAGGCATCGGTGTGCACCAGGGCCGAAGGCCATGCGCGGTGGCTTTGTTTATACACTCATGCCCGTGGGAGGCACCGGTGTGCACCGGGGCCGAAGGCCATACGCGGTGGCTTTGTTTATACACTCATGCCACCGGGGCCGAACGCCATGTGTGGTGGCTTTGTTTATACACTCATGCCCGCGGGAGGCATCGGTGTGCACCGGGGCCAAAGGCCAGGCGCGGTGGCTTTTTTTTCGTTGTAGTCTCTTGCTGCTTTTTGATTGAAGCGGAGCAAAACATGCAACAAGTTACAGCTGGTTTTGTACATGCCCGCTTCGCTTTAGCTATGGTAGGGCTATTTTCCGGGCGTAGCCAGTTTTACAATTCTATGGATAGTACTTTCGGAGGGTCTTCGCGTTCCAGGTGTGGCCCAATTGCTACCCTTCTGGTGTGGCGATGCGGAAGGTACCAGCGCGGGTGTTGCTGGTGATGATATAGGGTCCTTCCCATTTGGTCTCTAGCTTGCCCACGGCCGTGGGGTTTGCAACTCGCTTGAGAACTATGTCACCGGGGACCAAGGGGCGGACCTTGACTCTCCGGTTGTATGCCCGGGCTACCCCGTCAGTGTACTTGGACATGGTTGCTATTGCTTGGACGCGGTGCTCTTCAAGGAGATTGAGGGAGGTGTTGTAACATCCCAATTTTCTGAGCTTTAAAAACCCTTTAAATAGTTGTAGTGAGAAAAATTCACCATTTGGATTTATTTGAATTTAATTTAAAAGCTTAATATTGGATTTTGAGTAACAAAACCATTTAATATGACTAAAGTCAACATGAACAATAGTCAAAACTATTTTATTTGGATTCTATGTGCTTGGATATATTTTCTAGAATTTTCTAGAATTTTTCCAAGTTCATTTGCTAATTTCTATT
Source organism: Phyllostachys edulis (assembly GCA_036346405.1). Taxonomy (NCBI): domain Eukaryota; kingdom Viridiplantae; phylum Streptophyta; class Magnoliopsida; order Poales; family Poaceae; genus Phyllostachys; species Phyllostachys edulis. Next base: position 44,649,377 of record CM070567.1, read on the forward strand.
GCCAATTGGAATTTCTGGTATTTTCTAAAATAGAAAAGCTATTTTAAATCTCCAAATAGTGTTCGGGCCGAATCCCTTCGGCCCATCTTCCTTTCACAGGGCCTGCAGAGATGCCCAACAAGATGCTTGCCCAGCTCAAGACTCAAGACACGCTTGGGCCCACCCGTCAGCCTCACCCGCGCCGTCGGTCACGCGACTTCGCCCGAGCCATAGCCGCTGACAAGCGGGCCCCACCTGGTTATTGTTTTTCGTCTCCGAATATGTCGGGGAGTTTGTTTGCGCCGCCGCGTGGCCGTTTGGGAGTCCGTGCCCTAGACGCTCCCGAGTCGCCGCCTATATAAAGGCCGCAAGCTCCTCGCCCTCCGCCTCCTTTCCACCGCCGCCTCCTTGTCAGCGCCTAACCCTAGCCACCGCAGGAGCCGTAGATCCAATCTCCACCGCCGCCTACTCCATCGAGCAATTCCGCCACACCCGAAGCCGCCGGAGCCTCAACGCCTACACCGTCGACATCGCGCGAGCGAGAGGAACCTCGGAGTCACCTTCGTTTTGTCGGAGGAGCCCTCTAACGCCGTCGCCATCGAGCCCAAAGCCCCGCTGCCGCTTCTACCTCGCCGCCGGCCGCCTCGATCGTCCTTGGGCACCCGTGAGCACCTCGTTGTGATCCCCGCATCCTCCTCTACCTCCTCAGACCACCATTGCGGCGACTTCGCCGCCATTCGCCGGGACCATTGGTTCCGTCGCGCCCGCCCTCCCGCCGCCCACGCCACCTCTACCTCAACACTCCTGCCTCGCGTGGCACGCATGCATGTCACCACGAGGCGCCCGCGGTCACACGCCACACGTACTGTTGCGCCCACGCCACCAGCATCAGATCTAACGGCTCGGTGGACTTGGTCCACCATGAGCCGTGTCACTAACGTGTGGGTCCCACACGTTAGGTTTTTCTTTTATTTATCTTTTCTGGAAATTCCTTCGCTGACGCCAGCATTGCGCAATAATCCGGGTTTTCTTTTAAAGAATAATTTGGAAATTCAGTAAATCCAATTTCTAGGTTTTTTCTTTAGATTCAAACTTCCAAACCCCATAACTTTTGCATCCTAACTCCAAATCAGTCCATTCAAATTTCTGAATTCCTATAAATTCAAGATCTATTTAATGGAGATTTTTATTTATTTCTTTGGAGTTGTTTTTGCTCTGTTATTTATTTATTTTGTTTGTTTGTTTCGTTTGCGAGTAGACTTCGACACTTCGGGAAGCTTTGAAGAAGAAGGAGCACAACAAGACCAAAATCAATTTCTAGACCTATTCCAAGGCAAGTCATGGTTTGACCATGATTGAATCCCAGTTTTCTAAATGTTATTTTAATTCAAAGTATTGCATTTTATTTCAAGTAATTATTTAAATGCTTTTGGGATTAGCTATTAAATCCAATCTGTTATGCCTTCCTTGTATAATTGTTATGCCTTGATCCTTTGTCACCCTAGTTGAGAATTAGTTGGTAATATTGTAGCACCAACGTGGGTTGGTTAGTGCGATTAGATTGCTTAGCCATGCCACGAATCACCTATTCATGTAAAGTGCAATTATTAACTTGACTAAGTGACTATGTAACCTTGTAATAATCTGTGTGTACTATGTGTCTTTGTGGCATGTGTTGCACTTAAATCAACTGGGTGGGAAAAAGGTTTAGACTGAGGCAAGTGGAGGGAACTGTGTGACATGGTGGCTATGTGATATGGGCTTGTGAATCTGTGTGTCAAATTAATCTGTGTCCCATAGTTAGAATTTAGAAGTCTTGCCTCGGTCACTTAAGGACTGAACTTTGTGCATCATTGAACTGAGCCCTCCTGTACGACCACATGCCTGTTATGGGACGGGCCTAGCATAGTAAGGTACGAATTCTTGGCATTGATTGCTCAGGCTGTAGGTTAGGCTATGTGAATAGGGTGGAGGTGTGTGCTACCATGTAGTCGCATCGCGGGACGGTTCGCCGCTTCCTTGTCCAACGGTGTGTGTTGTACCATACACTATGTACGGTTTGGTATGATGTAAGCACATCGGGAGCATCTATGTTAAGATGAAGTTTCTGAAATGCTTTGTTACGATTAGTGCTTGCAACACTGGTTGTATCTTGTGGGTAAAGTGTACAAACTCTGCATAGTGTAAACAATCTATTCGAATAGCCACATCCGCGGTCATTGACAATGCTCGGGGATTTCACACGAGGGGTAGATCTTTAAAAACTGTGTGGGAAGGGAGCTGTGTGATCTAAATCATATGGCTATGTGAATAATCTGTTTAGGCTGTGTGTGTCTTTGTGAAATCAAATTGTTAAATTATTATTGTCTATTTGTTTTACTTGCTTTCAATCTATTATTTGTATTTAACTGCAAATGTCGATTTCATAAAAGAACCACAAAATGCCATCCCTTGTAATAAGCCTGCATGTATAATTGCATTTCTGTGGTGTGACTTGCGAGTACGGTGTGTACTCACGCTTGCTTTAAAATAAATCAAGCAGAAGAGGAGGAGTCTTCGCTAGCATTCGAGGAGGAGTTTATCGAAGGTGCCTGATCGTGGGGTCTTGATCCCAGTCGGTTGCCTGTGGTGAATCGATGGGACACCGCTACTGTTTTTTTTGTTTCCGCTGCTTTATTTCTCTGTTAGCCCTGCGTGGCTTAATAAATGTAAACTCGACCATAAGGTCAAAACCCTTATTTGTTATCAAATTACTCGTTTATGTTATTAATCGCTTGTGTGGATCGATATTCACCTGTGTTGACACTGTGTGCACTAGCGTGATCCTGGACTAGTGCATTATACACAGAGGGTCCAGAATTGTAATTTTGGGTCCCGACAGAGGTGGTATCAGAGCCATACTGACTGTAGGTCTAGACCTTAGTTAGATCGGCCGTTCGAGTGTCCAAATTATTTTCTAAAGAAAATCTAACTTACAAGACTAAATGAATTGCTTAAATCCTCTCATATCTCTCTTGACTCATCTATTGCTAAAATTTTTCCTCTCCCCGCTGTTTTAACTTGGTTCCTGCCTCTTGCCTATCTTGTCAGATGCCTTACCTTCAGACCTTCGGAGATTGCAATGGAGGACTTGCCGCAGAGTCAGGAAGCTCAGAGACACTTGAGGCTTCGATCGCCCAATGTACCGTGGGCAAGGAGTACTTGGTCAATCCAAGGGATCGTGGTGTGATCTGCTGTCTGACAGTCTACACCAGGAGGAACACTAGAGGCAGCCAGCCTTTGGACATCTCAGTCAGGAGGACTACCTTCGGGTTAGGAATCCAGGAGTCATCACGCTTGGCCATCCGCAGAGTCTGCAACATCTACGCCCAAGAGCTGCAGAACACCGTTTTCCGTTACCATCCCAGATCTGCAGCAGTGGACCTCTCAGCTCGCTTTCCATCTACAAATGGGGGAAGGCAACGCCACAGTGGTGCACCTTGCTTAGTTCACAGCTGCTCAGGAGGAGTTGCTGGCATTAGTCGCCACAGAGCTGGAGTGTACCTATGAGGCATGGGAAAGAGCTGAGAACAGGATCGCTGTCTTAGAGCAAGCTCTCTACGGTCAGCATGAGCTCGAAGATGGTCAAGAAGAAGATCAAGAGGAGAATCAAGAAGAAGATCAAGAGGAGAATCCAGAGGAAGATCAGGAGGAGAATCCAGAAGAAGATCCAGAAGAGATTCTAGAGGACCCAAAGCAGGTCAGAGAGCTAGAAGAGCTAGCGAAGGCTACAGAGCCGAGGAGCCGGGCTACACTGCACCCAAGACGCCTCGCTCCCGCCGCACCAGGCCCCGGCATCGTAACCAGTTTGCAAGGATGCTAGCTTGCTTCCGAGTCTACAGCAGGCAGGAGTGCCGCCGTGGTTGTGGAGGCTTTCTCGAGTAGTTGGTTTAAGTTCCAGTTCAGTCAGGCTTAGCCAGTTTTCCCTTTTTAGAGTCGCCCTTTAGGCAGTAGCATGTGTGCTTAGGTTCGTCTTGTTTCCTTGTGTGCAAGTGTGAGCTGCAAAAGCCCTTAGGCATTTGTTGCAGCCATGCTAAAACCCTAATAATAAAGATTATTTCCTTTAGAGTTCTTGAGCTATGTTTGTTGGGTTTAATCTATTCCCCTGTTTAGTTCTTAACTCATCTTGTGCTTGCTACCTTATCTAACCTATGGAGCTTCACCAGATGGTTCAAACTCGTCACACCGCTGCAAGTGGATCCGGCACCCCAGCATCCGAGGAAAATGATCAAATCCCAGCAGGGACAGTGCCACCTCAAGCACCACCTCTTGACTTGCAAAACTTTGGAGCCTTTGTGGCAGCACAAACGAAGATGATGTATGCCATGATGAACCAGATGCAGGCTATGAACAACAACAACAACAACAATCATCAGGGAGGAGCCCCAGTCGCTCACGGTCATCAGGGATCATCCAAGTTGGCTGAATTCATGAGGACCCGTCCGCCAACTTTCTCTGGACATGTCACACCAATAGAAGCTGATGATTGATTCGTAATCGAGAGGAAGTCGCTGATCACTCAATGCAGCGATCACGAAAAGTTTTATATGCCACTCATCGATGGAGGGTCGTTTGACCCGGAGCGAAGATCCCGAACCTTCGTGGTTCATACACCACCCAGATTTCGTGTACACAGCTACAAAAATGATAACATACACATATCTCGCATTGCATTAATAGTTAATCGAGTTTATTACAAAAGAGGCTTACAAGCCAACAATAAAGAGCACAAATGAAGACGAAAAAGGTGTAGTAGAGTCCAGTTAATGCGCCACAGTAATCGATCAGAGTAGCCTAGTCGTCGAGATCCACACCGATGGTGAAGTTCATCTCTCTCTGAAATTTGTTTGCACAAGGCAAGTATGAGCACAACTACTGTGCTCGCAAGTTACACCCAATATGGAATTGTAATGCATGCATAAGGTAAACAAAGGGCATTAGCGTGGTTATTTTATGTAAGCAGCAATTTTAATTTAAATAATCATAATAGATTGCAAGGCCATTTTCATACAAGATTTAAAATCATAAATTTAAATGACAAATGTAAAATGTGGATAACCTCCAAGAAAGGTGATGGATAACCTCCAATCACAATGGCTAATCGCCTAATTTTTCCCACAGACTAACCATCCCGAAAACATCTGTTGAATCATTTTAAAACCAAAACAAGTCTAACTCAAAGTGGCTTTGCTAGCATGTCCATGATCATGACGCTGCTATTCAATAGTTTTCTACTCGCAGAGTTTGTACAATTTTTACCCACAAGACACGAATTCTCTAGTTTATCCCAAGATATATCTATGCCACCGCCACTACCTTAGGTAAGGCCTAGAGCACGTGACAAGGCTTTTACAATGATCTACCTCAAAGTACTCATGCCCGCTAAGGTTTCACTTCCATTGACTAACCATCCTCCGGAGCCCCTCTTGCGCCATGTGGGACTACTGCCTAACCAACACCCACTCATACAACATGGCACGAATATCTAAGAGGTATCCCAAATTAATAAGCCAGTCCCCCCCATACAGACATGTGGTAGTACGTTTTGGCATAGCAAAGGAACGCCAAAGGCCGGGTCCTTAATTGACTTGGGCGTCTTTCAAATCAAACCTCCAGGCTTTAATCCTAACCAGATTAAACCCGCATAAACCTCGCACCCACCTTTCATCCGTTACGCCCATGTCCAAACCATTTTAATTTTGTTTTGATTAAAACCATCGTTATTAGTCAACTATGGTAAAACAATACCATAGATATAAATTTGAAATCACTTTGAAAAGATTTGGCTAAATTCCCCAAAATTGTAAACATGGTCTAAGCATTTGCTAAGCACGTGAGTTTTAACCATACTAGTTTGTCTATTGGTGACAAAGGATTGGCATATCAATGTTCAAGATTGGCCATACAATGACAGCTTGGAATATCTAATCATTTAAACAGAATTTAAAATACTTGGATAAAAGTATGCATGCATTTAATAATTTGAAAACAGAATTTAAATAACTTTAAAATAGTAGGTGCAAAATGATCAAAGTATAACTTGCCTTGCTTGGTTATTCGATGTTCTCAAACGGTGTTGGAATCCGGTCATCCGAAGTCGTCGTAATCTTGCGATGAGGTCAGAGGAGGTGGCGGCGGGCGAGAGCGGTCGGCGGTGGTGGCAGCGAGCACACGGCGATGGCGGCGCAGGCTGCGGCTTGACGGCGGCGACGAAGTCCAGCAGCGGCGCTCTGGCGGAGGTGAGCACCGGTAGGCGGCGATGTGGCGGTTGGTGTAGTCGGGTCGCGGGAGGCTTGACGGCGCGGAGATGATGAACGAAGGAAGCTCGGTGGCGCTGGAGAAAACTTCAATTCCGTCGATTCAATGGGAGAGAGGAGAGATCCTTGAGGGTTTTGATGCGGGTGAGAAGAGGCTCACCGTGCTCCCTTTATAGGGGTGGAGGGCACCGGCGAGGAGATCGGGTCGTCGCGGCCATCACGGCGGTTATGGTGAAAATCCGCTAACGTGGCGCGTGATTGAGGGGCAACGGGCGGAATGGGAGAGGCGGGAGTGGCGGTTTGAATGCCACAATTTTCGTGAAGAATGGTTGAGAAATTGGTAGGTTTGAGAAGCTTTTGTGGTGTCACTAATGGCGCCGGTCGGTTTTAAATGTTCGACAGCAAGAAGAAAAGGGAGGAGAGCAAGAGAAGAGAAGGAGAGAGGTGGCATGGTGGTGGAGGTGGTCAAGGCGAGGTCGCAAGCGGCCGACGGCGGTGACGGCTTGTTGGAGGCGCGCCAAGCTAGGTGGCGCCACCCATGGCTGCCCTCGGAGAACTTTTCAACAGAGAAAAACCAAAAACGTTTGGGGAAGAAGGTGTCAAGCATGGAGAAAAAAAATCAGAATAAAGGAATTTAAGGAAGGTAATAAGTAAGGAAGTTAAAAAGGAAGCATGGCAAATTTTGCTTGAATGCTTAGCACGTTAAGCGTGGGGGTGACGGGAGCAATTTCCTGAGGGGTGACCGCATGGGAACCTCCCACCAAGGAAATAAAAATATATTTTTTTCATTATTTTTTGTTCGAATTATGTAGCAATAGCAATAAATCAAATACACTTTTTAGAAGGCATCAATAGAGTCCAAAAATTCTAGAAAAATTTACAAAAATTCCTAGAATTATTTTGAACTTAATAAAATTATCTCCAACTTAAATTTGGCTTTTAATTTTGCAAATAAATTATTTTGATTTTAAAATATTTAGGAAAAAGCTTTTAAAAATCCAGAAAATTTCAGAAATTAATTTAATTTTTATTTTTCAGATTTAACTCACATAAAACTTCAAAAACTTTAATAAATTTTATTTTTTGACTTTTAAAACTTCAGAAATTCAAATAAAGCAAATAAACTCTTTCCAATTTCAGAAAATTCAATAAAATGATAACTTTAATAAATATTAAATTGGTAACAGAACTTTGGGCTGTTACAAGGGCATAGCTGCTGAGTGGTGGGAGAATTTTTGCACAGCGCATGAGGCACCGCAGAATATCACTTGGGAAGAATTCTCCGCGGCCTTCCGCTAGTATCATGTACCTGAAGGGATCATGGATTTAAAGAAAGATGAGTTCCGTGCTCTTAAGCAAGGGGCTATGTCAGTGACCGATTACCTGAATAAGTTCTCTCAGCTAGCTCGCTATGCTCCAGAGGACATCGCATCGACAAGTCTCACGAGTCGCTTCTTGAAGGGATTGAACTCAGACTACAGGTCAATCTGCTTGCCCACACCTTCCCAGATTTCCAGGAGTTGATTAACAAGGTGTTGGTTATGGAGGACAAACGCAAAGAACTGGAGGACCACTGCAAGCGTAGAATGGCTCAGCAGGGAAGCCACCAGCCACAACAGCAGAGGGCAAGGATAGTGCCACAGCAGATTAATCGTTTCCAGTCGTAGAGTTCTTTCAGGACACCTGCACCGCCTTCAACACCTCGCCGTTTTGTTCAGAATTCTCGCAACCCTACACCGGTCAACCCTACCCCAGGGAGCAACAAGCAGAATGAACCAAGAGTGTGCTACAATTGCCATCAACCAGGCCACTTCGCCAATCAGTGCCCCAGATGGGAACAATCACTCCAGTCCGCTTCAACCTTGGAGCAACACCTACCAAGACCCTAGTACAGAGCAAGCAAGGAGTTTCTCAGGAACCAACAATCAGAGGAACGCCTACCGCTTGTCGAGGTCGTGTTAACTATGTCACTGAAGGAGCCTGGAAGCACCGACATCGTGATCGGTAAGTTCCTAGTAAATTCAAGACTGCATTAGTTCTGCTTTTGATTCGAGCTCAGATTCGCTTTTTTCTGGAGTTTTTACAACTAAGAATAAATTGGACGTTATGCACCTTAAGTATACTTTGCTAGTCCAGTCGCTTAGAGCAGAGCTAAGTTCTAAAGTGGGTTGTTTAGGAGCTAAGTTACTCATAGCTGAAGTTGAGTTTCTAGTTAACCTCATAGTTCTAGACACCCAAACCATAGATGTCATTCTTGGCATGGATTGGTTAACCAAGCACAAAGCCGTGCTAGATTGTGGCCAAAGAGCCGTTACAATCGAGGATACCAAAGGAAACAAGATAGAATTCCTAGCTACCTCAGTGCGTAATGGACATCTGCTAGTCAATAGCCTGAAGACCAATGCTTTGGAAGACATGCCCATTGTCCGAGAGTATCCAGATGTGTTTCCGGAAGAGTTACCAGGGATGCCACTAGATCGTGACATCGAGTTTGTCATCGATCTAGTGCTAGGAACAGCACCAATCTCGAAGAGACCTTGTCGGATGCTAGCTGATGAGCTGGCAGAGATGAAGAAACAGATAGAAGAACTTTTGGAGAAAGGCTTTGTGAGGCCTAGTTCGTCGCCGTGGGGAGCGCCAGTCTTGTTCGTCAAAAAGAAGGATGGAAGCATGAGAATGTGCATCGACTACCGATCTCTCAATGAAGTCACTATCAAGAATAAGTACCCATTGCCCCGGATAGATGATCTGCTTGATCGATGAAAGGAGCCGGAGTGTTTCAAGATCGATCCGCGATCGTTTACCATCGCTTGAAGATTTGTCTCGTGGATATACCTAAGACCGCTTTCAACGCTGCACGGACATTATGAGTTCTCGGTCATGTCCTTTGGTCTGCCTAATGCCCCTGCCTATTTCATGAACTTGATGAACAAGGTATTCATGGAATATTTGGACAAGTTTGTAGTTGTATTCATTGATGATATTTTGGTTTACTCCAAGTCAGAAGAAGAACATGCTGAGCATTTGAGGTTAATCCTAGAGAAGCTCAGAGAGCATCAGTTGTATGCTAAGTTTAGCAAGTGTGATTTCAAAAAGGAAGTTGATTTCCTTGGTCATGTGATGACAAATTAGAGAGTAGCAGCTGACCTGGTAAAGTTAAAGCAAGATACATTGGGAACAACCCAAGACCGCTACTCGATTCATAGTTTCTTGGGATTAGCAGATACTATCGCTGCTTTCATTGAAGGATTCTCATCGATTGCTAGACCTCTTACGCAATTGTTAAAGAAAGAGAAAAAGTTTACCTGGACCCCCGCTTGTGAAGAAAGTTTTCAAGAGTTGAAGAAGCGCTTGACTTCAGCCCCAGTGCTGATTTTACCAGATATTCGCAAGGACTTCGATATCTATTGTGATGCTTTGCGTCAAGGATTAGGATGTGTCCTGATGCAAGAAAGAAGAGTTGTCGCTTATGCGTCAAGGAAGTTCAGGCCGCATGAAGAGAATTAGCCTACCCATGATCTGGAATTAGCTGCAGTAGTGCATGCTTTGAAGATTTGGCGTCATTACCTCATTGGTAATCGCTGTGAGATTTACACAGATCATAAAAGCTTGAAATATATTTTCACCCAGTCAGATCTGAATATGAGACAGAGAAGGTGGCTAGAATTAATAAAGGATTATAATCTTGGAATCCATTACCATCCTAGTAAAGCCAATGTAGTTGCAGATGCCTTGAGCCGCAAGAGCCACTGCAATGCGATGGAAGTAAAAGAGGTTTGTTCAGAACTCCAAGAGGAATTCCAGAAGCTGAGACTAGAAGTGGTATCCGAAGGGTTCGTGGCTAGTTTGGAAGTACAGTCTACTTTGGACAAGCAGATTCGCGAGGCTCAGCCAAAAGATTCGGAGTTTTCGGACATCAAGAAGAAGATGGCAGAAGGGAAGTTCAAAGACTTTACCGTAGATGATCAGGACATACTGTGGATCAATGGACGTATTTGCGTGCCAGATGCTGATGGATTGAGGCAGCTAATTTTAAAGGAGGCCCATGACTCAAAGTATTTGATTCACCCCGGTAGTACTAAGATGTATCAGGATGTTAAGAATAAGTTTTGGTGGCCGAATTTGAAACGAGACGCCGCAGAAGTTCGTTGCCTTGTGCGACGGTGTCGAAAAGTCAAAGCGTAACATCAAAGACCAGCAGTCTCAAGCAACCTTTGAAGATTCCAAAGTGGAAGTGGGAAGAAATCGAATGGATTTCATTACCGGATTACCCAAGACTCAATCGGGTTATGATTCGACGGTAATAGTGGACCGTCGACTAAAGTCGCCCATTTCTTGCCACCAAAACCACGACTCAGAGATCGTCCGCAGAGTCAGATATGTCAAGGATTGTCGGCTTGCATGGTGTGCCCAAGAAGATAGTGTCAGATCGAGGATCTCAGTTCACCTCCCGTTTTTGGCACATTTTGCATGAAGCCTTAGGGACTCATTTGAATTTTAGTACTGCATATCACCCCCAGACAGATGGGTAGACTGAAAGGGTCAATCAGATATTAGAGGATATGTTGAGAGCCTGTGCTCTAGCTAATGCTACCCGCTGGGATAAGAGTTTGCCATACGCAGAATTCTCGTACAACAATAGTTATCAAGACAGTCTACAAATGTCGCCGTTTGAAGCTTTGTATGGTCGCGCCTGCAGAACCCCGTTGAATTGGTCAGAAACTGCTGAACGTACAGTCTTTGGTCCAGATATTATTCAAGAAGCAGAAGAACAAGTGTCCATGATCAGAGAGAGATTAAAGATAGCTCAGTCGAGGTAGAAGAGTTATGCTAATAATCGTCGTCGTGATCTCAGTTTCGAGCCCGAAGATTTTGTTTACCTTTGAGTTACGCCCCTCAGAGGTGTGAAAAGGTTTCATGCCAAAGGAAAGCTTACCCCTCGATATGTTGGTCTGTTCAAGATTTTGAATCGCCGTGGAGAAGTGGCTTATCAATTGGAACTGTCACAGTCGCTAGCAGGAGTACATGATGTCTTTCACGTTTCTCAGTTAAAGAAGTGTCTTTGCGTGCCAAAAGAACAAGCCCCGTTGGAGTCAATTGAACTGAAGGAAGACCTCACCTACAAAGAACAATCGGTCAAGATTTTGGATGTCATAGAACGTCAGACCAGAAGCAAGACAGTTCGATTTTGCAAAGTGCAGTGGAGCAACCACCCCGAAGGTGAAGCCACATGAGAGCGTGAAGAAGAGTTGAGAGCAGAGTTCCCCAGCCTTTTCTCCAGCTAGCCTGAATCTCGGGACGAGATTCCTTTAAGGCTGGGAGGTTTGTAACATCCCAATTTTCTGAGCTTTAAAAACCCTTTAAATAGTTGTAGTGAGAAAAATTCACCATTTGGATTTATTTGAATTTAATTTAAAAGCTTAATATTGGACTTTGAGTAACAAAACCATTTAATATGACTAAAGTCAACATGAACAATAGTCAAAACTATTTTATTTGGATTCTATGTGCTCGGATATATTTTCTAGAATTTTTCCAAGTTCATTTGCTAATTTCTATTGCCAATTGGAATTTCTGGTATTTTCTAAAATGGAAAAGCTATTTTAAATCTCCAAATAGTGTTCGGGCCGAATCCTTCAAATTTATCTTCCTTTTCTCTCATACAGGTTCAGAAGGGCCCAACAAGATAGCCCAAATTCTCAAGACTCAAGACACGCTTGGGCCCACCTGTCACCCTCACCGCGCTGGCTTTGTCCACGCGACTTCACCCGAGCCATAGCCACTGACAAGCGGGCCCTACCTGGTTACTGTTTTTCGTCTCCGAATAAGTCGGGAGTTTGTTTGCGCCACATGCCGCTTAAGGCGTCTGCGTTCTAGACGCTCCCGAGCCGCCGCCTATATAGAGGCCGCAAGCTCTCGGCCTCCGCCTCCTCGTCAGCGCCTAACCCTAGCCGCCGCAGGAGCCGTAGATCCAATCTCCGCCGCCGCCTACCTGCCGAGCAATTCGCCACACCCGGCCGCCGAGCCTCAACGCCTACACTGCCGACATCGCATGAAGCGAGAGGAGCCTCAGAGTCACCTTCGCTTTAGCCGGAGGAGCCCTCTAACGCTGCCGCTGCCGAGCCCAAAGCCCCGCTGCCGCTTCTACCTCACCGCTGCCCTCGATCGTCCTTGAGCACCCGTGAGCACCTCGCAGATCCTCATCCTCCTCTACCTCCTCAGACCACCTCCGCTGCCGGCGATTCGCCGCCGTCACGGGACCATTGGTTCCGTCGCGGCGCCGCCGCGCCGCCGCCCACGCCACCTCCACTCAACGCTCCCACCTCCGCGGGCACGTGCGTGTCGACCACGAGGCGCCAAGGTCGGCGCGCACGCGCGGGGCGCGCCACGCCACCCAGATCAGATCTAATCGGCTCGGTGGACTTGTCCACCATGAGTTGTCAGTCACCGACGTGTGGGTCCCACACGCCGGTTTTTTTATTTATCTTTTCCGAAATTCTTCGTTGACGCCAAAGATTGCGCAATAATCCGGGTTTTTAAAGAATAATTCGAAATTCAAGAATCCAATTTCTAGGGTTTTCTTTAGATTCAAACTTCCAAACCCCATAACTTTTGCATCCTAACTTCAAATCACTCCATTCAAAATTCTGAATTCCTATAAATTCAAGATCTATTTAATGGAGATTTTTATTTATTTCTTTGGAGTTGTTTTTCCTCTGTTATTTATTTATTTTGTTTGTTTGTTTCGTTTGCGAGTAGACTTCGACACTTCGGGAAGCTTTGAAGAAGAAGGAGCACAACAAGACCAAAATCAATTTCTAGACCTATTCCAAGGCAAGTCATGCTTTGACCATGATTGAATCCCAGTTTTCTAAATGTTATTTTAATTCAAAGTATTGCATTTTATTTCAAGTAATTATTTAAATGCTTTTGGGATTAGCTATTAAATCCAATCTGTTATGCCTTCCTTGTATAATTGTTATGCCTTGATCCTTTGTCACCCTAGTTGAGAATTAGTTGGTAATATTGTAGCACCAACGTGGGTTGGTTAGTGCGATTAGATTGCTTAGCCATGCCACGGATCACCTATTCATGTAAAGTGCAATTATTAACTTGACTAAGTGACTATGTAACCTTGTAATAATCTGTGTGTACTATGTGTCTTTGTGGCATGTGTTGCACTTAAATCAACTGGGTGGGAAAAAGGTTTAGACTGAGGCAAGTGGAGGGAACTGTGTGACATGGTGGCTATGTGATATGGGCTTGTGAATCTGTGTGTCAAATTAATCTGTGTGCCATAGTTAGAATTTAGAAGTCTTGCCTCGGTCACTTAAGGACTGAACTTTGTGCATCATTGAACTGAACCCTCCTGTACGACCACATGCCTGTTATGGGACGGGCCTAGCATAGTAAGATACAAATTCTTGGCATTGATTGCTCAGGCTGTAGGTTAGGCTATGTGAATAGGGTGGAGGTGTGTGCTACCATGTAGTCGCATCGTGGGACGGTTTGTCGCTTCCCTGTCCAACGGTGTGTGTTGTACCGTACACTGTGTACGGTTTGGTATGACGTAAGCACATCGGGAGCATCTATGTTAAGATGAAGTTTCTGAAATGCTTTGTTACGATTAGTGCTTGCAACACTGGTTGTATCTTGTGGGTAAAGTGTACAAACTCTGCAGAGTGTAAACAATCTATTCGAATAGCCGCGTCCGCGGTCATGGACAATGCTCAGGGATTTCACATGAGGGGTTGATCTTTAAAAACTGTGTGGGAAGGGAGCTGTGTGATCTAAATCATATGGCTATGTGAATAATCTGTTTAGGCTATGTGTGTCTTTGTGAAATCAAATTGTTAAATTCTTATTGTCTATTTGTTTTACTTACTTTCAATCTATTATTTGTATTTAACTACAAATGTCGCATTTCCGCAAAAGAACCACAAAATGCCATCCCCTTGTAATAAGCCTGCATGTATAATTGCATTTCTGTGGTGTGACTTGCGAGTACGGTGTGTACTCACGCTTGCTTTAAAATAAATCAAGCAGAAAAGGAGGAGTCTTCACCAAAGATTCGAGGAGGTTTATCGAAGGTGCCCGATCGTGGGTCTTGATCCCACGGTTGTTCTGTGGTGAATCGATGGGACACCGCTACTGTTTTTTTGTTTCCGCTGCTTTATTTCTCTGTTAACCCTGCGTGGCTTAATAAATGTAAACTCGACCATAAGGTCAAAACCTTTATTTGTTATCAAATTACTCGTTTATGTTATTAATTGCTTGTGTGGATCGATATTCACCTGTGTTGACACTGTGTGCACTAGCGTGATCCTGGACTAGTGCATTATACACAGAGGGTCCAGAATTGTAATTTTGGGTCCCGATAGGTGTGCCTCTCTACGGAGTCTGGTTCGGATGTTACTTGGAGTGACTTTGCTATGAACTCGGTAGGGGTCATGGTTTCGTCACCGAAGAGGAGTCTGAACGGTGAGAAGCCCATGGCCCTTGTTGGAGATGTGCGATTGCCCACAGGGCCTTCTAGAGTTCTTCCGGCCACACTCCCTTTGGGAGTCCGACAAGGTGCTTCTTTAAGCCTTCTAGCAGATTGTCGTTGGTGCGCTCGACCGCTCCATTGGCCTCGGGGTGCCCCACGGATGCGAAGCATACCGTGATGCCTAGATTCTGGCAAGACACTCGAAAGGTTGCCGAGTCGAACTAGGTCCCATTGTCTGTGACAATGTCGCGCGGTATCCCATACCGGCAAATTATGCTTTTTCATACGAAGCGTTGAGATGCTACCGAGGTGATTTTTGCGACCGGCTCCTCTTCGACCCATCTTGAGAAATATTCGATAGTAACAAACGCAAAGCGAAGGCTACCCCTTGCAGTTGGGTATGGTCCGATAACGTCGAGCCCCCATCTCGCGAAGGGCCATACGGGGGGTAGAGGTTGGAGTGGGACCGAGGGTGCCTTGGATTGCCTCGGCCGCCCATCGACATCCTTGGCAATACCAACGAGGTCTTGCACATCCCGGCACCGCTAATAATAGAAACCCCGCGTATCGCTTTGCCGACGATGCTCCGGGGCGCTTGGTGCGCGCCACACAGACCTTCATGGATCTCTTTGAAGAGGGCTTGTCCTTCCTCCCTTGATAGGCACTGCAAGTAGGGGCACAGACGACCCCCTTGTAGAGCTTTCCGCCGAGGACACGGTAATTTCTAGCTCTATGGCAGAGGCGCTTTGCTTCGCTTTCGTCTTCTGGTTCTTCCCCCACAAGGTACCTGATGATGATGTCTCGCTAGTCTGCCTCGGCCACCAGGAGCACATTGCACACCACGATCAGTGCTTCGGGCGCAGCTCCTTGTGCTTCGAGCGCAATCGAAGGTGCCATCACCACTTCGTGAAAGACATCAAGTGGAGGGTGCTAGCTGGAGCTAGCCATCTTGGCCAGTCTGTCTGCTTCTTCGTTGTCGCTTCGGAGTATGGCTTGGACTGTGAGGCCGAGGAAGTAGGTTGATGCTGTGCGCACCGCGGCGAGATAGCTTGCCATTTCTGGGTCTCTTACGATGAATGATCTGTCGAAGTGGCCCGCCACGAGGCGGGAGTCGCTTTTGATGAGTATCCTCTTTGCTCCTAGTGCCTTCGCCTTGCGGAGGCCTAATAGCAGCGCCTCGTACTCGGAGGCATTGTTTGTTGTTGAGAAGGCGAGGCGGGCTGAGTGGGACACAGTGTGTCCGTTCGGGGTGACCAAGATGGCTGTCGCTCCGGTTCCAACGCAACACCACGATCCGTCAATGTACATTGTCCACGACGTCTCGACTTGAGCTAGGGGGTGGTCTTCGCTGTTTGGCGTCCATTCAACGACAAAGTTTGCCAGGGCTTGCGATTTAATGGCTATCCTTGCGACGAAGGTGATGTCGAAGGGCTCGAGTTCGGCTGCCCACTTTCCTACTCGTCCCGTGGCATCCTTGTTTCGCAGTAGCAATGTTAGGGGGTAAGATGTTGGGATTATGATGGTGTGCACCAAGAAGTAGTGCCTGAGCTTCCGCAAGGCCATGAGCAGGGCGTACGCCAGCTTCTCGAGTTCTGTGTATCGGGTTTTTGCACCTTGGAGTGCCTCTGAGACATAGTATACTGGGCACTGGCCGTTGTTTTCTTGGATGAGGACCGCACTCACCGCTGAAGAGGAGGCGGCGAGGTAGATTAGGAGGTCTGCTCCTTGCTTTGGGCTGGTGAGGCTTGGCAGCTGGGTCATGTATTGTTTGAGTTCTTCGAATGCCCGCTGGCAGTCTTCGGTCCACCGGAACGGCTCTGTTCCCCGGAGTGTCTTGAAGAATGGAAGGGACTTCTCCGCCAAGCGGGATAGAAAACGGCTAAGGGCTGCAAGTCGGCCGGTAAGTTTTTGCACTTCACGGGCATTGTGAGGTTGCTTCATCTCCTGGACAGCCCTTATCTTTTCAGGGTTGGCCTCGATGCCCCTCTTGGACACGAGAAATCCCAGCAGCTTGCCTGCCTTGACGCCGAAGGCACACTTCTCCGGGTTGAGCTTGATTCCATCTTTCTGTAGGCTTGCGAAGGTTTCTTGCAAGTCCTTTCTGTGTTCATCTGCTAACTTGCTTTTGACCACTATATCATCGACATAGGTTCTACGTTGCGCCTGAGCTGTCTGGTTAGGACTCTCGAGATGAGGCGGCTGAAGGTCGCGCCCACATTCTTCGGTCCGAAGGGCATGCGGGTGTAGCAATATATGCCTACGGGGGTGATGAATGCTGTCTTCGGTTCATCTTTCTTGGCCATGAGTATTTGGTGGTAGCCAGAGTAGGCGTCG
Organism: Phyllostachys edulis; assembly: GCA_036346405.1. NCBI lineage: Eukaryota > Viridiplantae > Streptophyta > Magnoliopsida > Poales > Poaceae > Phyllostachys > Phyllostachys edulis. The sequence goes on from CM070567.1 coordinate 44,666,474, forward strand.
AATAAACTCATCAACTCGCAACCCGAAGTGGCATCCACCAGCTGGTCAATGCGGGGTAGCGGGAAATTATTTTTGGGGCACGCCTTGTTGAGCTCCGTGTAGTCGGCGCACATGCGCCATTTGCCTTCTTTTTGGATTAGAATGGGGTTACTGGGCCACTCTGTGTACTTAATTTCACGAATGACCCTCGCCTTCAGCAACTTGGTGATTTGTTTCTTCGCTGCTTCCAACCTTTCGCCGATTACATGCGCCGCAGCTTTTACTTTTGGGTGGCGCCGCCGAGGGCTAGCGATTGCTTTCGATCATTGTGCGCGCCACGCTGGGGATGTCTTCTAGGCTCCAAGCGAAGACGTCCTTGTTACTGCGAAGTACTCTGAGGATGGCGTTGTGCGCTTCTGCTGGTAACTCGGCTCCTAGGGAGATTGTCCTCTCCGAGGAGTTGTCCTCTAGGGGGACTCTCTGGAGCTCGCTGTGAGGCCTTGGCTTTGGTGCCCATTTTGCTAAAGGGAAGCTTGTTTGTTCATTCTTCTCTGGCCTGACAGTGTGGACATGTCGGGCTGGCGATGATAATTGGAGTTCCATCTGCCTTGCTAGATCTTGGTCTCCTCGCATGGTAATGACGCTTCGCATGGTAATGACGCTTTCCAGTGTGAGGATTTTCATGCAGAGGTAATTGTGGTGCGCTATGGATACGAAGGAATTCAGTGTAGCTCGGCTGAGGATGACGTTGTACTAGCACTACATCTGGACGACATCAAATGTGACGGCCTCGGTTCAGGATGCGTAGCCATCGCTGCATGTGACGTCGAGGTCGATCTGGCCGAGGGCTGTCACAGGCTTTCCTCTGAAGCCTATCAAGGGTATGCTTGGGGGTGACAAGTGATCCCGAGGGATCATCATTTTGTCGAAGGCGTCCACGAAGAGGAGGTCCATGAAGCTTCCTCCGTCCACGAGGAGTGCTTGACCTTGAAATCTGCGATGCTAGCGAAAATAACGAGGGGGGTCCTGGTGTGGGAAATACACGCCTTGAGCGTCTTCTGGGCCGAAATAGATTGGTATTTCGGCGCAGCAGGGTGGGCTGGATGCGGGGTATGCTGCGAGGTGATGAATCTATCGGGCGTACGCTCGGCGCTGCCATTTTTATGGAAATCCGAGCGAAGATCCTCCGGTGATCATGTTAATGATCCTGTCATGGTGCTCGCTCCGGCCTCCTTCCATGCGGGGTCTTGGTGGTGGTGCAGGGAGTCGATTGTCGCTTCCTCTTTTGTTATTGGGATCGGCTGGTTGTTGCTTGCGTCGCATGTAGTCCTACATGGCCGCGATGGTGCGGCATTCGTTAGTGGTGTGCGTGCCTTCGCCGTGGAGGTCGCAAAAGGGTGCGGGTCCTTCTGCTGTTGTCCGTGGGTGGCGACATTTCGCCTGTCTCGCCCATGACCTCGCCCAGCGACCTCCACGCCGTCCTCCTTCTAAGTGTGGTGCGCCGTCCACATGGTAGACTCCCCAGCCCTTTTGCCGGTAGTCGTTGTTCCGTGGCTTGGCGGGTGCCCCGGCTGGGGCGATGGCGGGCGCTTCTTTTGTGGGTGGTATGCATGGGGCGGAGGTGGTGGTTCCTCTTCGAACACTATCTTCCTCCGCCCGGGCGTACTCTTCCATCTTGTCGAAGAGCTCCGTCACTATGCGGACGGGCTTGCGCGCCAGTCTTTCCGACAGGGGGCCCTTCTAGAGCCCGCATGTGGCAGCATTTATGATGGTGGTTTCGTTGACGCCTTTCACTTGACACTTGACCTCTGCGAACTTTCTGAAAAGCTGCGGAGGGATTCGTTTGGTGCCTGTTTTATTGTGAACAGGTGCCCCGCGTCCTTCGGTTCCGTGTAGTTTCCCTGGAAGTTGTTTCGGATGAGGTCTCGCGGCTGCTCCCATGCATAGATGGAGCGTGGGGGGATGGTGAAAAACCACATCAGCGCCACGCCCCTAAGGGCGAGGGTGACACTCTTTGCCTTCGTAATGTCGTCTCCTCTGGTGGCCTCCACCGCGGTTTTGTAAACCCGGAGGAACTCCGAGGGGTTGGTGCATCCCTGAAAGGGCGTGACCTCCGGTATCTTGAACCCCTGCGGCCAGCGGGCGGTCTCCAGCCCGACACTCAACGGGGAGTTGGGATCCCCCAGAGCAGCGGGGCGGGAGACTCGGGAGCAACCTCCGCTGCGGCGATTGGCACGGGCCGCAGCGGAGCTGCAAGGGCCATCGTCGGCGGGTGTCGGAGGATCGCCATCTCCCGATGAATATTCACCAATTCCTCCTACAATGCTCCGTATGACCCTTGGCTTGTGCCTGCTTCTCTGGGCGGCGGGCCTGCTTGCTGGGTATCACTCCCGATGACACCCCCATGCGTGGAGTTGTTTGCCTCCTCCTCCGCTGATGGGGCAAGGGGTGCCGCCGCCACGGAGGCTCTAGTTCGCTTTGCCCTTGGGGTACTTGGTGCCACGGCCGCCACGGCCGCTTTGGTCGCCGAGGCTTTGGGCTTGACCCTCTTCTGTGGTGCCATGCTCGAGCTCGGAGTTTGTGCTTCGTAGCTTTCCTGCTATCCCCACGGACGGCACCAACTGTCGTAGCAAAAAGGACTAGACAGTAAAAGAGTGGGGACCCCTGGTACACACGAGGTGTCCGAAGAGTCCTCAAGGAGGGGACTAGTTGCCAGGAAATGTACTGTATATTAATGCTCTGAAAAAGCTCTGCCGTTTACATGGGGATGGAGGGCTATTTATAGCCAAAATAGCAGGATACATGAGATTACACACACACACCCCTACAAAGGTACAGTCAGTGTAGGGGTAGCAGGGTCCTTTCCTACCCCTAGGCGTAGCTCCCGGTCCACCTGTCTTCTTCCTTTCCTCCAGACGGATCTGCTTCAGACACCCTTCGAATGCCTCCCGAACCTTCTCAGGCCGCCGCCTCGGAAGACCCTTCGGGGGCTTCGGGTCAAACTCAGGGTATCCCTTGTACCCTTCGGCGATACTCCAGGGACTTCGGGCCGGGGTACTTCTTCAGCGACCCTCCGGAGGCTTTGGGCCGAGGTACCCTTTGGCGACCCTCCGGAAGCTTCGGGCCGCCCTCGGGGCACCTCCTGTAGCTCCGGTACTGTTTCGCCAAGTCGGTGGGGCCGGTGGGCTGCCCCTACGACAACCTCCTTGTTGGTCTGGACCTCCTTTTCGTTTGAACCTTCTCTTTGGATCAGACCTTCCTTTCCCTTGGACCTCCCATTGTGTCTTTCGTTTGGACCTCCCCTTGTGTCCAGACCTCCTTTCCCTGTTCGTGATGTGTCCTCCTAGGCTCAGCAGACCTCCTTTCGGTTTTGACCTCCCTTTGGGTCACAACCACCCGCCGAGATGCCCCAAACTCGGGTTTATGTTTCAAACATCCTTGGTTTTCAAAAATTCAAAGTTCGGCTTGAGTCTTTCCTATCTGGACCTTACTCTCGTTTAATCCTCTTTCCTTCTCGGGCTTAGCACCCCCCTTTGTTCTTCCCCTTGACCTCTCCGGCCAAACCCTTCTTGGCTACTCCGGTGTGTCCTCCCCTCTGGAGAACCGCCCGATCTAGTTGATCGGCTAGATCGCGTTGTAGCTTCCGGACGGTCCGAACATTCCTATCGCTTTGCTCCGTCCGATCGAACCGACAAACTCTGCTCCATCAAGACTTTCCTCGCTATCATTTGTAACACCACAGCTATTCGGAAGCCAAAATGCTACCTAAAGATCTAACATTTAATCATACAGCGGAAAACATCAACAATAATTCATCAACTAAGCTAAACAGAGCATCAACAATTGTAACATAAACAAGAATGTAAGATTGGATCCACTAAGATAATCCTATCAATGAATAATCCATGAACTTTAACAGCTACTTAATCAAAACTCAACGAACAGAAATGTATCATCCATGTCCAGATGTAATTATTACCATCCGACAATTAACGAATGAATGACATTAATCATCCTTATATTGAAACGAATGTAAAGTGTATCATGTGAGTAGTGCATGTCTACTCCCTCCCAAGAGAACTTCATCAACGATCACCTAAAAGTAAATAAACAAAGCAAGAGTGAGTCCAAGACTCAGCAAGTACAATGAATAAATGGAACATACCACAAACATTAACAAGTCAACATCATTGAACCATATGAAGAAATCACAGAATGAGTATTTGAATGAATGGAATGAATGAAGTGAATGGAATGGAGGGACTACACACATGCATATCTTGGTATTGCTAGTGACACACCGTCGGTGTTCACTTAAGCCCGCATCTTAACAAAAATGCGGGGATCCAAGTCCCATATGAAGAACATTTCATACGGTGTCCCAAACGCCCACATTAGAATAGTGGGGCCCACATTGGAATGGTGGGTCTTACGTGCCCATCCCGGAATTGATGGGTCTTTTAATCCACTCCGTGGATGTAACATGAATAATGAATGCATGAAATGAAATATGTATATTGAAAAGACACGCTCTCTAATCATGGAGATAACACACATATGGAAGGAACATGAACTTAAATATTATCATCTCCAATCATGGATTCAATACATATGAAAGACCATAGACAATCCAACTTCTCTTGAATCATAAGAACTCACAGTATAATCATAAAAGCATTCATCAATCACAATCATTAAGATAAGCAGTGTACTTGCCTTCCGCGATGTGACGCGTTAGCAGGCAATGGTGGTACTCATAAACCTGAAGCTTCACCGCCTAAACAAATAAATAACTAAAATAAGGATACGATGAACACGACAATACTGATTAACGTTCTACGACGCTTCCCCGGCGATTCAAGATCTAACTAGAAACCCTAAATTGAAAACCAACGCATTCAGCCATAAACTGACTTTGGACAACAGCACGGTAATTAACATAACTCATAATCTGGAACTCAAAAAGAGGTGAGCCTAGTTTCTGTGGATTCTTAGCTGACAAATCTACAATACTCTAGTTTACAAGATAATCCAATTCGGCCAAATTCGTACGCTAACAGACAGATGAACTTTCAGCACAGAAACTGTCTAACAGAATAAACAGCAGCACTAAAATGATCATAACTTTTAATCTATAACTCTGAATTGATCGTTCTTTAATAATATGGAAAGGTTATAAAATTACCTACAATAACCTAGTTGGGTGAAAACCCAGATTCCTCCAATTACATTTTCATATTTTACGAAATAATAAAACAGATTAATCTCGTCAGAAATCTGGACAGCAGATACTAAATTTATCATAACTTTTTACTCGAGCGACGTAATCAGGTGAACTCGGTGGCCACAGAAAGTTAAGAACTTAATCTAGATATCTCTAGGAGATCAAAACTACTGGTTCAGCCTTTAAGAACGCGAAATCGCCCACGCAACAATCTGGACAGAATTGAATCTACAACAGGGTGAACTCGATCCAATCAAACTAATCTAATTCCACATCTAAACATCATCAAAACAGCGGGGAAACGAATTGATTCCCTTGAAGACATGTGAGCCCGCTGAATTTCCCGCGATGCGCTCCTCCCCTCTTCTTCTCCTTTCTTCCTTTCTTTTGCTGTCGGCTGGCGCACACAAGACAGCAGGAGGAAGTGTTTTGGAGAGGATGGCAGCAAGGGGAAACATGGGAGGTTACTGTAGCATGGCCACCACACTGTAGCAAGGCGTGGTACTGTAGCATATTTAGGGTTTCTTCCCTTTTGGGCCTTGGTGCCGTGGGCCAAGAGCCCATGGCCCAGGTTTTGAAGAAATTTCAGAAAAACCCCTTTAACTATTGTTTGTTCTCTCTCTAACGCGTTTTGGAGTATTACAGTCGCTCCATCTCCCTTGTGTTCATCTTGACCGTCAGGATCTCCCTTGTGTTCATCTTGACCGTTAGGATCTCCCTTGTGTTCATCTTGACCGTCGAGATCTCCCTTGTGTTCATCTTGACCATCGAGATCTCTCTTGTGTTCATTTGGACCGTCAGGACCTCCTCCGAGTTCATCTTGACCGTCAAGACCTCCCTTCGTTTGGATCTAAAAGTCTAGACCTCCCTTTGTTTGGATCTGAGGGTCCAGACCTCCCTTTTCGTTTGGATCTCTCCGCCTGTTAGTCCTTTTCTCTTTCTTCGCGTGAGCGCGCTCACTCCTGGCCATCCGATTAAGGTCGGATAGTCAGACCAAGTTGAGTTCAGGCACGTGCACTTCGGACTATCTTGGACCTCCCTGTCCTTGTGGTCTTTTTGAAAATACCACCTCCTCGGTCTTTTTGCAAAGACCACCCTTTTGGGTCACGACCTCTCCTTTGGTCGGGAGCTCCCTGTAGACTTTTTGCAAAGACCACCCTTGCTAGTCACAACGTCCTCCCTGGTCGTGACCACCCTATTGGTTTGACCACCCCTCCCGTGTGATTGAATGGCCCCACCTGTCAGCCCTACTCCCCTTCTCCTTGTAGTTTAGACCTCCTTGTTGGTTTAGATATCCCCTGGAGTTTAAATCTCCTTTTTGGTCTAAACCTCCATCTCTGTTTAGACCTCCTTCCGGTCTAGGTCTCTTTCTCTGTTTGGACCTTCCTTTGGTTAAGACCACCTCTTGGTTTAGACTACCTCCTTCTTGTCCCTCAGGACCTCCTCCTTGTTTGGACATCCTTGTTGGTTTAGACCTCCTTTACGTTAGAACCTCCCCTTCCGTTTCACGCAGCTCGCGCCCTCCCCTCTTGAGGACCGTCCGATTAGAATCGGGTGGCCCGATAGAGATGGGAGGTTCTGATGGTCCAAATGTTCTCAAGCATTGTGGATCGCCCGATCGAGTTTGGACGGCCCGATTGGGAATGAAGCGTTTGGATGATCCGAACGTTCCTATCCTTTTTGGACAGCCCGATCAAAATCAGACGGCCCTGCTTCGCAGCTCTTTACTTTGTTCCTCAGGACCTCCGTGTCCTCAGGATCTTTTGGTCTTTTAGCAAAGACCACCCTCCTCGGTCTTTTTGCAAAGACCACACTCCTGGTCTGCGACCTCCCTCTGAGGCTGCGACCTCCTCTCTTTTGTCGTTTTGCAGCGACCTCCCTCTGAGGCCGCGACCTCCTCCTTTTGTCATTTCGCCGTGACCTCCCCTTTGATCGGGACCTCCCCGCGGTCTTTTTGCAAAGACCACCCCTCGGTCTTTTTGTAAAGACCACCCTTTTGGGTCACGACCTCCCTTGAGGTCTAGACCTCTCCCTCTGGGTGACGATCTCCTCTCGCGGTTGCGACCTCCTCCTTGGTCTTTTTGCAAAGACCACCCACCTGACCAGTCGTTGGTCAGCCCTGTTCGCTTTCTTTTCCTTTGCTTTTCCCTTGCTGAGACGTGCGCATTAAATGCTACCGTCTTTGTGGGTCGTGTGCATTAATTGGTGCTGTCCCTATTGCGGCGTAGGCATTAAGTGCTGCCGCCTTGCGGATACATGAACATTAAATGCAGTTGCTTCCGGCCTTTTTGCAAAGTCCACCCTTCTGGTCAGGACCACCCCCTGTGGTCAGGACCTCCTCTTTGGGTCACGACCTCCACCTTGGTCAAGGCCATCCTACTGGTCTTTTTGCAAAGACCACCCCTTTTAGCCCTTTTGCAAAAACCACCCTCCTGACCAACCGCCGGTCAGCCCTGTTTTCCTTCTCTTCCCTTCTCCTTTTCGTGTTGCGACGTGCGTGTTGCGTGCTGCTATCCTTGTTGCGGCATGGGCATTAAATGCCGTTGTCTCCGCCGAGCCTCGCTGCACCGCCGCGATGTTCGCTGCATCATCCGGTTGCTTGGGTTCCCCATTTCCGCTTCAAAAAGAGTTCCGAGGAGCTCTTTTTGCCTTTCTTTTTGCTTCCCTCGCCATTCTTCCTCCTTTGCTCTCTCTCTCTCTCTCTCAACTTCCTTCGTTCAAGCTCAGCCTCAAGTGGCTCAGTTTCTACCATTTTTTTAACTCGGTTCCTTTCTTTTTAGCTCTTTGGCTTTTCTTGGGAGTTTATTTGGATTTGTTTTATTTACTTGGTTTCTTTTCACACGTGTAGATTCCGGCTGTTCTGAAGACCTCCTGGACCCGGCAATTTCTACCGAAGAAACTCAGTTCCTCAGTGAAGGCAAGTCATAGGCCTTTGATCATTTTGAACCTGTTTTTATAAAAAGTATCTTTTTTTTATATCAACATGCATGGCTATTTGTATAAAAATGGTTTTAGGAGTAGCTACACACCCACTTGCCAGAAAGACTCCTTGAATAATTGAAAACAACATATTGACATGATCTTTGGACACCATAAGGTTGAGTTATCTTAGTTGGACATCCTTGAGATACCAACATGGGTGCGTATTATTGCTTAGACCTGCTCTAAATAGATGATTGGTCTCTTGTTCACATGAAACAATGATGATAAACGTAACTAAATGATATATGGAACTGTGGCAACACCACTCTTGATAAAATTTGTGTGCCAAGACCAAGGTGGTCAGTTGGCTGGGTTGAACCAAAATGTTTTTCTTAATCAGGCAAGTGATTGTGCAGTAAAGGGGGTGCTATACGCACACTGGGATGAGGTGGTCTTGCCTGAGTAGCCTTTAAGGACTTAACCTTGTTCTATTGATCTGGGCATACCGTGCAACCACAAGTTCATTTATGGGGTGAACTGGGCCAACTAATTAGCTATGTTTTGACTTGGTTCTGTTGTGGTGGAAGTGTGGAAGGACCTGGGTTAGACGCCCACACTTGGCGCAAGAGGGGGCCAGTACGGCGAAAACTTAGCGGGCAGAACCAGGTCATAACAGAACTTTGTAAAGGCCTTGACACGTCCTCTAGACTACTTACCTAAGGTAGTGAGCAGTGGCACTGGCCATGCCAACCCAACTAGAGAGATCGTGTATTATGGATAAAGTTGCACAATCTCTGCAGAGTGTAAATCTATTCGAATAGCCGTGTCCCTGGTTATGGACAATGCCCGATGATATCTCGCAAGGGGGTAGATCTTTCTAAAAGCTGTGGTTGTGGTTGGTTCTGAGTAGTCTGGCTCATGACCAGGATGGTCGTGACAGGTCTGGCTCACGACCAGGGTGGTCGTGAGTGGTCTGGGCACACGACCAAGGTGGTCGTGTGTTGCTTTCAAAGAAAAACTTGTTTAATTATGTAATATCTCTTTCAACTTGTGCTTTGCAATCTACTTACAATATTTCCAATCAATGCTGCTTTCTGCCGACTAACCATACAGCTATCCTTGTCAAGCCATTTATGAATATTACTTGCATACATTTCTCTATGACTTGTTGAGTACATTCAAAGTACTCATGGCTTTATGCCCTCTGGTTAATCAACAGCCGAAGACCTCCCAGAGAGCTCCGAGCTCTTTGAAGAAGAGTTCTTTGAGGACCATGCGATCTAGGGGACGTCCTCTACTCGATAGCCTGTGGGCTCGTCGCGTGGTTCCCGCGAGTTTGCTTTGTTCCGTTGCAAGTGTACCTTTTGTTGTTAGCCCTGCGTGGCACCTCTGTAAACAAGCTTGATCGTAAGGTCTTTTGTTAATATTAATTTGTCTACTTCATCTATCGTTGTTGTATGGTTGTGATATCACCAATATTGAGTCTGTGCGAGCTAGCTTGCTGATCATGGGACTAGCTCATTGGGCACAGTGACTGGGATCTCTGGGTGGTCTTGGTGGACCTCTGGGTGGACCTTCGAGTCCCCTTGGGTGGTCCTAGAGTCCCTTCGAGTGGTCCTGAGAGACCTCTTGGCTGCTCTCGGAGGACCTCCCAGATCTCCAGGTGGTTCTGTTGGACCTCCCGGGTGGTCCTGGGAGATCCCTCCAGATCTCCCGGGTCGGGTCCTTATAGCGCGTGTGAGAGAGGAAGGTGAGGGACCGACAAGTGGGGCCCGTGTGTAAGAGAGAGGATGAGAGAATGACGCAGGCTGGGCCAGGCGCATGTGGGAAAAGGAATGGGCAGCCGGAGTTTCTGCCCAAAAGCAAATTCCGGATTTCTTCTGATTTAACAATTTCATAAAATTGAAACAAATTACTTAGGCCTTTACAAAATAGCAAATAAAGCCCAAAAATTATGGAAAAATTCACAAAAATTCCTGAGACATTTTTGACTTAAATAAAATATTTCCAACTTAAAGTTGGTATTTAATTTCACAAATAAATTATTTTGCCTTTAAAATAATTAGGAAAAATCTTTTTAAATTCCAAAAAATTTAGAAAACTCAAGGAAAATAGTTAAATTTTATTTATAACTAAAATTTGAAATTTCGGATGTTATAAACCTACCCCCCTTAAAGGAAATCTTGACCATGAGATTCAGACTGGTTAGCAAAAAGGTTGGGGGTACTCGGCTTTCAATTCTTCTTCTTTCTCCAAGGTGGCTTCCTTTTCTGAGTGATTGTTCCACTGAACCTTGCAAGAATAGATGAATTTGCTCCTGGTAATGCACCCTGCGATGTCAAGGATCTTGATCGGATCGATGTTCCACATATGTGAGATCTTCTTGGAGTTCAATGTTTTCCAACGGTGTTTGCTCGGTTGGGACTCTAAGGCATTTCTTCAATTAGGAGACATGGAAAACATCGTGAACTACATACAGAGATGCTGGTAGCTCTAACTGGTAAGCAACTTCGCCTCTTTTTCCCAAAATTTTGTACGGTCCAACAAATCTCAGTGCAAGTTTTCCTTTGGTCCGGAATCTTATAACCCCTATGAGTGGAGTCACTCTAAGGTAAACAAAATCTCCTGCTTCAAAGGGCAAATCCTTTCAATAATTATCAGCATAACTCTTCTGTCGGGATTGAAACACTCTCAATCTTTCTTTTGTCACTTTTACTTTGTCCTCAGCATCCTTGATTAATTTAGGTCCAAAGAACTGACGCTCACCTACTTGATCCCAAAGAAGTGGAGTTCTACACTACACTTCCTGCCATAAAGTGCTTCAAATGGCAATATCTGCAAACTAACTTGATAGCTATTGTTTTATGAAAACTCTGCATACGGAAGGTTGTGATCCCAACTCTTTGCATAATCTAAAGCACAAGCTCACAAAATATCTTCTAAGATCTGGTTCACACATTCTGTCTGCCATCTATTTGAGGATGATATGCTGTACTAAAGTTGAGTCGTGTTCCCAAGGTTTCATGTAAACTCTTCCAAAACCTTGATGTGAATTGCGAACCTTTGTTGGATACTCTCTTCTTGGGTACTCCATACATACAGACAATCCTGGCCATGTACAATTCTGCCAGCTTGTTGCCTTCATACTTGGTCTTGACCAGGATAAAATGTGCTACTTTCATCAAACGGTCAATCACAACCCAGATCGAATCGTGTCCTGATTGGGTCCTAGGCAATCTAGTGATAAAGTCCATACCGATTTATTCCCATTTCCATTCTGGAACTAGCAACGGTTGCAACAATCCAGTGGGTCTCTGATGTTTTGCCTTAACTCTTTGGCATACATCGCAAAGTGCTACAAACTCAGCAATTTCCCGCTTCATGCTGACCCACCGATATTTTTCCTTCATATTCTGGTACATCTTGGTACTTACTGGATGAATGGAGTATGGAGATTCATGAGCTTCCAAAAGGATCAACTATTTTGTCTCCTGATGATCGGGTACACAGATGCGGTTCCCAAACTAGACTATACCCTGTTCATCCTTAGAAAATCCTGGAGCTTTTCCTCTTCGCATGTTCTTCTTGATTTCCTTGATGTCTTCATCTTCTTTCTGATTTTCTCTGATCCGAATTTGAATGGTCGGTTGAATCTCTAGAGTGTTCACACAACCTTGACTGACAATATCTAAGTTCAGATATTTCAACTCTTCATATAATTTTAGCAGACTTTCTTGTACCAACATAGTATTGCAATACCCTTTTCTACTCAGAGCATCTGCCACTACATTTGATTTTCCGGGATGATAATGGATTCCAAGGTCATAATCCTTTATCAACTCCAACCATTTTCTTTGCCTCAAATTGAGTTTTTAATGTGTAAAAATGTATTTCAGACTCTTATGGTTCGTAAAAATCTCGCAGTGATTACCAATGAGGTAATGTCGCCAGATTTTCAGTCCATGCACAATTGTTGCTAACTCCAAATCATGCGTTGGATAATTCCCTTCATGAGGTCTCAACTGCCGGGATTCATAGGCTACGACCTTGCCTTCTTGCATGAGCACATATCCAAGACCTTGACGAGAGGTATCATAGAAAACCTCAAAGTTCTTATGGATGTCAGGCAAAACCAGAACTGGAATAGAAACTAGTCTTTGCTCCAACTCTCGAAAGCTTCGTTCACAAGCATCTGTCTATTCAAACTTCTTCTCCTTTTTCAAAAGATGAGTCATGGGTCTAGCTGCCTTTGAGAAACCTTCGATGAATCTACGGTAGTATCTGGCCAATCTGAGAAAACTTCTCACTTCCGTGAAGGATTTAGGCTGCTTCCAATCCATTACAGCTTCAACCTTGGCAGGATCCACTGCAACTCCTCCGGTTGACACAATATGCCCGAGGAAAGCCGCTTGGCTTAGCCAAAATTCACTCTTGCTGATGCTCTTTGAGCTTCTCTAGCACTTTTTTGAGATGCTTCTCATGCTCTAACTCGTCCTTGGAGTAGATGAGAATATCATCGATGAAAACAACCACAAACTTATGCAAGAATTGCATGAATACTTTATTCATCATATTCATGAAATAAGCCAGGGCGTTTGTCAATCCAAATGACATTACTGTGAACTCGTACAGTCTATATCTAGTGGTGAAAGCAGTCTTAGGGATGTCTTCTGGTCTGATCTTCAACTGATGGTAGCCGAATCTCATATCGATCTTCGAGAAGACACTTGCCCCTTTTAACTAATCAAAGAGATCGTCGATCCTAGATAACAGATACTTGCTCTTGATTGTGACCTCATTAAGCGATCTGTAATCTACACACATTCTCGTACTGTTATCTTTCTTTTTGACAAAGAGTATTGGAGCTCCCCATGGTGATGAACTGGGCTGAATGTATCCCTTGCTCTGCAATTCTTCGATCTGTTTCTTCAATTCTACTAACTCGTTAGCAGGCATTCTGTAGGGACTCTTTGAAATGGGTGCCGTCCCTAGGACTAAGTCAATCAGGAACAAGATGTCCCGATCTGGTGGCAAGCTGGGTAATTCTTCAGGAAACACATCTTGGTATTCTTGTACCACTGGAATTTCTTCTAGTTTTACTTCTTTAACACTGGTAAGGAAGGAACTTCCTCCGATAGGAATCTTAGGCTTAAATTCCACCTTAATCCCTTGATCATTGGTAAGGGTGATAGATTTATTATTGGCATAATCTATCTGTCCTCGATTCTTGGCTAGCCAATCCATTCCGAGGATCGCATGTAATCCTTGAGAATGTAAGACTATTAGGTCGGCCAAGAAAGATACGCCTGATATCTCCAAGATTTTCGAGCCCGAGGAATGGATTAACATAGGGTTAACTAAGGGAGAGGTAGATAACCCATATTTTCCCACAAACTTACTTGAAATAAAAGAATGCGAAGCTCCCAAATCAAACAAAACTGATGCTAGTATTGAATCAACAAGAAACATACCAAGCACAACATCCGGTGCAGGCTGAGCTTCTTCGGCGATGATATGGTTCACTTTGCCTTTCATGAACTGATTTGGCTTCTTAGCAACTGAGGTGTTGCTAGCAGTTGGAACTCCTGTATTGGGCGTGGCTGGAAGATGCTTTTTAGGACACTTATTGGTGAAGTGCCCCTTCTCTTGCAGTGGTAGCAAGTGACTGTTGATAGGTCCTTCTGAATCTGGCCTCCTGTAGAAGAGTTGCAAAACTCTTGGCGAGGTGCAGAGGTAGGCATCCTTGAAGAGGAAGAAGACTGGAATCTGCTGCGCTGTGCTGGCTTAGATGAAGCAGTGTGAGGCTTCAGAAAACCTCTAGAGTTGAATTTTTGAGCTATCATCCTCCGCTTGCAGTTCTCCATCTCCTGATGTTTGCCTTCTTGGCGGATAGCTTTGTTCACCAACTGTTGAAAGTCAGTGTAGTCTTGAGAAATCAGACGGACGGAGAGTTCTTCATTCAATCCTTCCAAGAAGCGTTCCTGCTTGTCTTCATCCTTGGCCACATCTTCCGGTGCATAGCAAGCAAGCTAATTAAACTTGTGCAGGTACTCGCTCACTGAGCGGTTGCCTTGGCAAAGCGAGCGAAATTCCTTCTTCTTGAGGGGTAGGGTACCAGCAGGAATGTGTGTGCGCCAGAAGGCTCGCAGGAACTCAGCCCAAGTAATGGACTAGTCGTCATCATTAGCTAGGCCGTAGTTGTCCCACCATTCGGAAGCTGGTCCTATGAGCTGCTGAGAGGCGAATAGCACCCTCTCACGGTCGGTGCACTGAGTAATGTCTAGCTTCTTTCCAATGGCTCAGAGCCAATCATCTGCATCCATGGGCTCTGTACTGCTCGAAAAGGTTGGTGGATGCATCCTCATGAACTCGGACATACTAGCCCTTTGACATGGCGGAGGTAGTGGAGGAGCATGAGGTGGTGCTGCTGCTTGCATATTCTAGTTGTTGTTGAGGGACTGAGCTAGTAGGTCAATCAGATGAGACTAATTGGCCATCATATGGCGCCAGTCAGGTGCTTCTGTTGGAGGAGGTGGTGGCTGCAGGATTGGGTTCTCCTGGTAGTCGGTGTTTTTGTTTCCCTGTCCGCTAGTGCTACCACTTCCGGTGCAAGTAGTCACCATCTGCTGGCACTTGCGCTTCCTGCTGCTGGCCGGCTGCACCATGGACATCTCCCCACTCAGCTTGTGGCGATACAAACTACAAGATCTCTACATCTGGAGACGAACACAAGGGGTTAATTAGCGACGTTGTTCGAATTCCTAACAATAGTGATGGCTTCAGCTCTGGCGAGGCGACAACGCCATGGCTGGCCCACGCCCATGCTCACCTGAGCATGAGGAGGTGGAGATCTCGGGGAGCGAAGAGGAAAGAGAGAGATATAAGAGGAAGGGTGGAGGAATAAGGAGTTTGGTATTGATATGGACATAGATGTGGACGTCAAATCAGCTATATATATTTACGTAGATGCCACATAAGGTAAAACTACCTCCGAATGGCTGGGGGGGGGGGGGGGTTAACTTGTCTAGTATTGACACTCGAGGGGGTCAAACATCCGATTTTGAAGTTGAAGATTGAAATCCATACTTCCGCAAGAGTTCAAGCGAGTACTAATTAAACTTTTTTTCGAACATGGCTCGTCTCTCTTGCTACAGCAGGCTGGTAGGTATGGTTTTCGATAGCTCGTCTCAACAATGGACTGTCCGTTGACTAGCAACTTGCTAGCTAGTGCGTTGACAAGATGAGGGCATAAACGGATCGAGTTGACTTCCATCAATGAAATCTTGCAGTGTGCCCACTCCTGCTAGTGCAAAAGGTGTGTCATCCGAATGTATGGCAAGCACAAGCACCTGGCCATCACCCACTTAATTGTCCATAATGCGTCGGCACATGCAACAGTGCTACTGAGACCTCGGTCTAGTGTGTACTATGTTATAAGTGCACTTTTTGTATGAAGGAATGAAACCTTGACCTAGGTTGTGGGGGACTGGGGGAGATGTGATGATCTTGCTGTTGCCATCATTGGAGAATTGGAGTTTTGGGATTAACTGTATAACGTGCCCAAGTAAACTCTTTCTATTGCCGGGCTTATATACGGGATTAACTTTATAATACTAGAAATTAGTGAAAATATAATGGTATAAAAGTACTTTTGGCCAGGGTTCTGGTAACCGGATCAAAAAATTTGGAGGGGGCGGTATGTCGATTTATCGAATTGAAATTTTCGGCCAATTTCGGCCGAAATTTTCAAATTTTTTTTGAATTTTTCGGATTTTAAATTTAAAAAAAATCAAATTCAAACAAAAATCATCATCTAAGCTAGTTAGCAAGATGTTCATATAGACTATTGATTCAAATGGGCTTGCATTACTACACTCATTCATCAACTGAGCAAAACTCAATCAAATTCGAAATTTTTTGGATAAAATTCATTCAAACCGGCCAAATTCGGAGCCGGTTTGTATTTGAACCGGACCCTGCCGGTAGAACCGATTATATCGGCTATCGGCCGGTTATCCAATCCCTGCTTTTGGCGACAAATCCAGTGGTATAGCTACTCCTCATATGTTCAATCTTGATAGTCAAATGTTAAAAAGTTTGACCACATGGATTCTAAAACATCGTATAGAAAGAGGAAGGCAGTAGTACCGATGAGCCTGCACTGTCGACATTTCAATGATCTGGAATGGAAAAACCAATGACATGTTCCCGTTCTATATGTTTCATGGCAAGAAAACTCGTACAATCTTGGCCTTACTTATCTTCCACAGCTTGGACTAAGGTGCTGGCGAATCTGTTCTTCGCTTCATACAATCTTGGCCTTACTTGTCTTCCACAGCTTTGACTAAGGTGCTGGCGAATCTGTTCTTCGCTTCATATGATGATTAACTTATCTCTTCGCCCATAGCTGCATGGCAAGTTGAGATTACCTTTTTGACGATTCGATCCTGCAGCATCACTTTTCCATGACAAGCGACTACACATGCACGCACTACGTTTCAGTAACTTGTGTTGATCTGCATCACCTAATCGATTACATATATTAATTCCTGGCTGTTTTCTTGGACCTTGAACGATCTACCCATGAAATGCTTGTCGTAGTAGTTGTGATCTTTAGCTGTGTCTTTCTTTCGTGGTCAGGATCTCTGGCTACATTAAAAAAGAGGTGAACGTGTTCGTCGAGCAGCGTTCGAACGCAGACGGGCGGAGTCCCAACGTCCCCAACTGAGCTAGCTCAGTTCTTATCTTTAGCTGTATCTTAACTTCACAGATTTGGATATGAACAGATCGACCAAAGACGTGTCCTGGATTGGATAGATAGATAGATTCTATGGGAAAGCTGTCGTCAAGAACTATCAGATGCATGCACACGAACATTTGTTTATGCTGGCATGCTGCAGCTAGCCATACATGCATTCATGCGCGCTGCCCAACCTCACCAAACAGAAGAAAAAAAATGGTAGTAGATACATCTGAGAGCGTTGAAATTAAGGTTACAAAGCATGTCACGAGACTTGTATATATACGTGGTCTTAGACTGCGTGTCAACGAGTGCGTGATTATTGTAGAGATCGACGTGCACTTCTAGAGTTCTAGTTGGTCTACACGCAACTTTTTTTGGGTCAATTAATTGGCATCTCTTGTAAGAAATAATATTGATCGATCGACGATATCGACTACTCATTATTAATTAGTTATGTGTATTAATTTGTGTTTTTTTTACTCTCGACGAGTCAAACATTTTGCTTTCGGTTCATGAAGCAATTATATGCTCGGCTAGGTTGCTTTTTTGTAAGGTGCTCGGAACTTAGGATTGACAGCGATGGCTTTGCACGCAGTATTGGAGATAATATGGAATATAGTGATCAATTATTGGTTGCTTTTTTGTATGGTCAATGCTTCGGTCACTTGGTGGACTACTACTTCACTTGAAATCCGGACGATGATTGGGGTCTAAACGATTTTTCTAAAGTCTAGGAGAAATGTTTGTTACATGGTGCAAATCCAGCAAACGCGGCTCATCGATTGTGTTTGAATTTTATTTTAAGTTTTGCCCACCTGGCAAATGTTTTAACTAGAGTTTAATTTACACGAAGGAACAATAATGAATAGGCGAAACAGACAATATATACCTCTTAATTTGTAAGTACTGAGATTGTGTTTGCCATTGCAATGGCTTTAAAGGCATAGCTTTATTTTTTGTTGTTTGTGTACGTACTACCTAATTAGTATATACCTTTTTTTTCAAGCCACAACATACATAACATTTTGCTATAACTAGGACGATAGGCGTGCTTCACTGCACCCCGTCCGCATTCCGTCTAACGTATGGTATTAGGGTTGTTTTTTGGTGGTGTTGAGTGGAGTAAAAAATATGATAGCAAGTGTGCGTATGCGTTGCAGTACTACAAAAGGTACGATGAAAGTAACTTCTATAGTAATTAGATGTTATCACATCAAACCGAAGCTATATTTGAAAGCAACACATGAAAACGAATTAATATTCTGGCATGCACATATAGTGCCATCTTTCTTTTGTACGGCTTGGACCATAAAGTCTATTACATCTCATAATGAGAGCAAACAATGGCCAACCCTAGAACTGTAATAAGATGAAGAGAAATTTAGAATATCTAATCCAATAGAAATGTGAAAGCGAACATGATGTCATACCATTTTCGTTATTGCGAGTTCAGAAATGATTTGAAGTGCGCAAAGTGATCCACTGACTTTAAGGTTGGTATCTTCGGTGGTATAAAATCAACAATGTTGGGAGGAGGTGCTGTCAGGTTGAGTGCTAGGATGACAATCAGTTGTTGCCCACATAACCCAACAAAATGAATTTTGTGACAGGCGCATAGTCGTCGTCAATGCTACATATGTCTATTCAATGGATAGCCAGTTTGTAGTCACATGTCCAACACGTAAGATACACGATATGTTGGTCTAAATAAAAGAATGTAGAGCACGTATGAATGAGATGCATCTAGCTAATTATGTTACGAAGGCTGAGCGCATAAGTCGTAATAGCACAGTACCTAGAAGGAAAAAATGTGTAAACTTTAGGTTGTTCTGAATGTAACTATCTATAAACTAATACATGCAGCATTGGGGATTGGGGATTGAGGATCGAGTGTTATTATGTCTAATTAGCAGTAGTGCAGGAGGTTAATTCTAAACAGTACAAAAAGGTATGGTTTCCATAGTAATAAAATCTAATTAGCAGTAATGTAGCCTTGAAAAATAGATTGTTTTTGCAATCACGAGCATAACCACGTGCAGCTAGAAAACAACTTAAGCAAGCTCACATTCATAAATAACATAATAGTATCTTATAGATGGTACCGCTCTTGTCTTGACACGTGTGATAAAACACAATGGCATGGCCCAATGATAAAACGAAATAAACAAACAACGCTAACCACATCCAAATATACCAAAAAAAAAGTCTTGTCATACCCTGTTCAAAAGAAAATGGTATGGGCATTCAAGTTTCCTAAAAATACACTGACAGCTAACATAGAAAAAGAAATTGGAAGAAATATCTGACTGATAAATAACCAAAAAGCTAAATTTCTATGGACTATAAGACAACACATGTTCAAGTAATTGAGTACCCGTGGAATTATCTATTTTTTCCATGAACAATACCGTTTCATAGGTGTGCTCGACACATGTTTACCAAACAGAGTGTCATCTATGAATAAACAATCAGACGTCGTAAAATTTAGCAAGCTGTTCTGCCTCTATGTATGACAAGTGGCCTTCTAGTAAATAAAATGCTAGAAAGTATACAGTTCTAACCAATTCAATAGACATATTTTTTAAAAAGTGGCAGCCTACCAGATCTGTATAATGTGTGAATTTTCAACGCTTCTTCCTTCGTTGATAAGGGGTTAATGATTTGATCTCATAGATTTGTTCTGATGTGATCCTAGACCAGTTTGTTCGAACTCGAGAGATGTACATTAATATGATAACCTTCCTTCAGCCTAGCACCAGCTAATAGTGCTTGAGACGCATGTTCGCATTCTGCCAAATCAACAAAGTTCTGCATGGGATAAGAAAAGGTGATTACATCTTCCAATTCAAATGTCAGTAAACTAATACAGGAAAAAATTAACTGTTTTCTTACCATGGTAGCTACAAGTGTCATAGACTTTTCCTTACCTAAGAACTCACAGACAGAACTATGTATTGTCTGAAATAATCGTGAAAAAAGTTAGAAATAATGAACATATGTTGCATCACTTCTAAAAAATTCTAGCGAAGTCTAATATTCTCTACATGCACGTTAATATGACAACCTTCCTTCAGCCTAGCACCAACTGACAGCGCCTGGGATGTGCGTTCGCCTCCTGTTAAATAGACAAAGTTCTGCATGGCACAACAAAAGGTGAGTACAGCTCCTAGTTTTAATGTCAGAAAAGAAATATGGGGAAAAAAACTAAATGTTTTCTTACCATGGTTGACGTGATCTGGACCTGTTTTCATCTAACTATGTCTCTCCAGTTCTCCTTTGAGCTGGTGTAAGTACGGAATGCACACATGAGATGATAATAATCACCACCTAGAAATTAAGTTAGATACCACAAACAACATCCCACCTTGACATAGAGAAATGAGTTCCTTGAGGTGATCCCGGTATATTAATATCACCTCTGTAAGGTTCTGTACATAGGGCCCCTCTTGTAAAATGGACAGCAACAAACATTAGTAACGCAGGGACACAGCATTATTTTTTAAAATTAAAAAGAATTAGGGAGTTGTTTTGACCTCTCCATCATCCCAAAGTCTTAGAGAAGCATTATTTGCACTAAGAAGATCCCTTACAACTTCGTTGTATACTTTTATAGCTGAGAATTTGTACATAAATGTTCTCTCCTTATGCTGTAAAAGAAACACCAGTTTTATAAGTTGGACATTCGAAAAGGTCAACATTGCAAGACTTGTCAAGAACTAACAGTCAGCAACTATTAATTTTGTATGAAAATTGCGACTTGAAAACCTGAGAAAGCATGGGTATTCAATTACCTTGCCAATGTAATCATAAATATCTGTTACTGTATGTTCTGTTATTCCAGTCATGGTGTATGTCTTTGCATTACCTGTTTGACCATATGTAAAAAAAACTTGCTGTTACACAGAAAGCAAAAAGGAAAGAGAACACATTCATTGAGTTCATGGACTGCTTTGTTTCAGAAACTTTAAGAAATATATGTAGTAGGTCTGCACGTAACAGCTAACGGCAATAAGAGATACAAACAATAACATGGGTGTAAAGAGAGAGAACTCTATCAAGCATACCTGTGAAAGGAGGAAACTAAAGTCCCATCGACTATCTGTGTTCTACAAAGCTGAAATTTGTCCACTATAATATAATAATACTGGCCAAGCCAATTTGTGGAACGTAAATCTTTTAATTTCAAAAGGGCTTCTCTATGATAAATTGCTTCTTATAAAACCAGCTTGGTACACTAAATAGTTGCTCCATGTATATAAACGAGTTTGTTTTACCTTTGGTTCTGTACATAGGGCCCCTCTTGTAAAATGGACAGCACCAAACATTAGTAACGCAGGGACACAAGTATTTTTTTTTAATTTAAAAGTAGTAGTTGTTTTGATCTCTGCCTCATCCCAAAGTCTTAGAGAAGTGTTTTATGCACTAAGAAGATCCCTCACAACTTCGTTATATACCTGTATAGCTGAGAATTTGTAAACAAACGGTCTTTCCTCATGCTGCAAAAGAAACGCCAGGCTTATAAGCTGGACATTCGAAAAGGTTGACATTGTAAGATTTGGCAAGAACTAACAGTCAGCAACTATTAATTTTGAATCAAAATAGTGACCCAAAAACCTGAGAAAGGATGGGTTAGCCAATTACCTTGCCAATGTAATCACAAATATCTGGTACTGTATGTTCTGTTCTTCCAATCATGGTGTATGTCTTTGCACCACCTGTTTGACCATATGCAAAAAAAAAAACTTGTTGTTACAGACAAAACAAAAGGGAATCAGATGACATTCATTGAGTTCATGGAATGCTTTGATTCAGAAATTTTGGAGAAATATAGGCAGCAGGTCTGCACCTAACAGCTAATGGTACTAACAGATACAAATAATAACACGGGTGTAACAAGAGAGAACTCTATAGAGCATACCTATGACTGCGAGAGGAGTAAACTAAAGTGCTACTGACTATCTGTATTCTACAAAGCCAAAATTTGTCCACTATAATACAATAATATTGCCCAAGTTAATTTGTAAAATGTAAATCTTTTAATTTGAAAAGAGCTTCTCTATGCTAAATACTCCAAGCATATAAACGTTTTTGTTTTACCTTAGCAAGGTAGACAATGCGAAGAACCACAAAACAATTGAAGATTCTCCTGCAGACCAACCCAGAGGCTTGGCATCTCCCAGCGAAGCCTCAATTTGATATCCATGTTCAAATCAAAGGCAAGAAAAGGAAACAAACTATGGTAGTAAGAACCAATCGTTGAGTTCAAAAGGGAAGGGAGCAGAGCGAAATCAAATAATGATGCCAACATTGGGCAGACAAACCATATGTATTCAGGTTAACCTTGCTTGAAGGTGCCAGCCCAAGATTAGGCACGCCATATGTATTCAGGTTAGCCTTGCTTGAAGGTGCTAGTCCAACGATACTGACAGACACAATGCATAACTGCATATCAAATTTCTTTCTAGATAATCATTCCTTTTCGTAATGTGATATATTAATCAATGAAGCCTGCCTTGTGGTAGCACCTATACTTTGGTAGAAACCAATATGGATTGGTTGTTCTTATTACTTTGAGATTCCTGTTGTGTGAGATGGATCCAAATTGAATCATGTATGTGTCTTATCATATGCATGCTAATTTGTTTTACAAAGTGGAGGTTAAAATTGGTAGATAATGGCATATCACTGAAAAGAAAATTGCAGAATTTTAGACGATGTTATAACTGAAAATAGAGACTATCATTGTAGAATGCCATTAGGCCATGCGTATTCAGGTTAGTGTTGCTTGAAGGCTCCAGTCCAACGATACTCACAGACACAATGCATAACTGCATATCACATTTCTTTCCAGATAGTCATTCCTTTTCGTAATGCGATATCTTAATCTATGAAGCCTGCCTTATGGTAGTACTTACAATTTTGGTAGAAACCAATATGGATTGATTGTTCTTATTACTTGAAAATTCCTGTTGTGTGAGATGGATCCAAATTGAATCATGTACGTGTTTTATCATATGCATGCTAATTTGCTTTACAAAGTGGAGGTTAAAATTGGTAGATAATGACAGATTACTGAAAAGGAAATTGCAGAATTTTAGATGATGTTATAACTGAAAATAGAGATTATCATTGTAGAATGCCATTGTGTTGGTTTTGAATCCTTCCATACCTTTGTCTCCCCCAGCGGTCGTCTATGCGCCGCTCAGGTTTGGCTGTGAAATTCTTTCTTGCCATTTAAGAGAGGTCATAGTGTTGTTCATCTTAGGTACAACTGTTTTTAGTAGATTTTTAGGTTCGATCATTGTCAGCTGACGAAGATTACGATATGATCCTACATGGAATTTTGGTAATATCGGTTGTGCCTTCCATACTGTATTCTTCATATCTTCCCTTGCGGTCTTGCACTATCTGTGTCTGCAATTGAAATTCGAGGCCGAGATGGCTCGAACGCAGAAAAACAAAGCATCAGGTGATGTGTTGTCTTCACTGTCTCTTGAAATGCTGCTCTGCAATTGTTGCTCATTCCCACATGTTGTTTTTGCTTTCTTGTTTTGCTGATATTATATTGTACTGCGGAGCTCGAGCTCTCGGAGCTCTCATCAACCTCATTGCCATTCTCTGCCTCTCCATGGAGATCACGAACCTCACCATTACCATAGAAGCTCACCTTCTTCTTGTTCACAATCGAAGGATTCGCCACAAATGCACCATTGCAACCTTCATGGTACTCCTCAGTATCCAATGTGCCACCCATCGTCATGTCCTCGTGCTCTTTGACCAACACCTTGTCAACGAACTCCAAGATCCGGGTGAGCTCCCGGCTCACCACACACTTCCCCTCCTGAATCATCGGGTCCCCTCCTTGATCCGAAATCCATATCAAAACCAGGCACCAATGGCATACCGACCGCATCGAACAGAGATCATAATACGATTTGCATCACCTAGATCGCGTCGAGGTGGAGGAGAAGGCCCATGGCGGCCTCGGAGATGACGGCGGGGTCGCCGCACATGCGACGGCCGGAGAGGGACCCCCGGAGCATGGCGGCCTTGGACCAGAGGACCGCGAGTTCCTTGAGCTGGCGTAGCGTGCGGGAACGCCACGCCAGGTAACGGCGAAAGTGCGACTGGATCGTCCGTGCTGCGAGCTCCCACGCAGATGACGGCCCGCGTGTCTTATTCGCCGCGATGGCGGCAAGGCGGGGCTCTGGTGTCTTGGCTAGCGGCGGCCGAGGATTCTGTTGGAGCGGCGGCACCAGAGGGGAGGGGAAGTAGTGTGGGAGGGTGGACTCGAGCGCTACCACGCGACGCAGGAGCGAGTGAAGGAGGAGGTAGCCGTGGCCGTGGGTGGGCGGGTTGGTCTGTAGCTGGGGCTGGGCCTGATAGGCCTGGGATTTGGGGTGCTGGTAGTGGTACGCGTAGGGCTTCGCGTGGTGCGCGGCGGCTGCGTCTGGGGCTAGTGCTGCGACTGCGGGGAAGGCGGGGGCGCGGAGTTGAGGAGGAGGTGGGCCGCGATGGCATGGAGGAGGTGGTCGGATGCGGAGCTGGGCGGGGGCGGTGCGGAGCAGTCGTTGCAACCGCAGCAGCAGGAGCACCAGGTGGGCGGGGGAGGAAGAGGAAGGCAGCGACAGTGGGAAGCTTCCAGTCTTCGCTTCAGGGCGACGTGTCTACGTGCGAGCGCTGGGGCTTTCCACTCCACTCCATGTCGATCGGACGGTGCGGAGACGTCCGAGACGTGATCCGATGGTCGGAAATGAATAGATGACGTGGAGGGGCTGGTTGAGCGTCAATTCCGCCAGCTTTACTAAATAGAATAGATATAGGTGAACAAAGTTCTATAAACAAACTAGATTCCATGACACATACATAGCACAGCAATGTAAATAATACCCACTTCCCCAATATATATCTTTGCTTCTTTTTTCCTTTTTTTTTCCTGAGACTAGGATCTCTGGTTGCATTAAAAAGAGTTGAGCACGAGCACTAAACAACGCTTGAACACAGACAAGCAGAGACCCAACGGTCTCTCGTGCTATCTGAGCTGGTTTCAGTTCTCTATATCTTTGCATCTTGATCTTTATTCTTTAGCACGTGTGCCACACTGCCACGAAATGGAGCACGTTTCATTTGCTTTGAGTTACTAGTCGGTCGAGTTGACCTCACCGGACAAAGCAATGATCGATATATGTCAGTTCGTTAATTAAACACACGTCAGCGCTAACTAATGCGGCACTGACGTGTACAACCTCAGTACTAGCACGAATAGCGTTGAGGTGTTGACCTAATAGTAGTTGCAGTTGGTAGTGGTTGAACTCGTAGTGTGTAGTACTTAGACATGATAGGTAGAGTGGCACATGCACATACATTAGCCATAGCAATACTTGATGATAATTAGTGAACGAAGTTAGGGGTTAGATGGTGTATAAAGTGCGGCGGAGTGCATATGTTGTTGGGGTATTTTATCCCTTTTTGGACTACCGGAAACACATGTTAAAAGCATGGTTATATACTTTAGAAAATAGAGAAAATTCTAATCACATAAATTAGCTAGGGTTTTTTTTTATTATGTCATGAACTAGACCACATAAATTAGCTAGTTTTTTTTATTATGTCATTAACTAGACTAATATTTTGTAATATTCGGTTTGAGTGAGAATAGAGCAACAAAGATAGCATTTGAAGCCCGACATGACTGTTGATAATGAAAGTGTGAATTACCTTGCGCGTAGGGTTTAGTTAAGTGCGTATGTTTGCTTGTCTATTCCTACGGTACAAATAGCAGTTTGCACGAACCATCGACCCGAACTAAAAGTACCATACAAACATGCCAGTTGGAAAGGAAAATACTTGCCCCCCCCCCCCCCGCGTAGGCTCTCCTCGTAGCCTCGTACCCATCTAGCCACTCCTCTACAAGGTTCCCTTCTCCCATTAAGCTCTCTGCGCCTCTCGCCTAGCAACTACGCAGCCCTGTAATTGATAAGTCCAATTTCTCATGAGTTGGCCACATTTCCCATTTGCACCTTCTTTCTTTCTGTAATAGACGAACAAGTTAGCCGTATTTCAAAGAGGTGGGATGAATATATCGATAGAAGACTCACCCCCTGGGAACGCCGCGGTGTACCTGCACACGAAGCCTTGCTGGTTTCCTGCTCCCATTGGCGCATATTTAGCTTGCATGCTGACTGGTTTCCTGCCTTCTTGGCAACCCATTTTCACTTTCGAGGCATCTCAGCATAATCCGATATCCCCAAAAAAGTCGACCCAACCTAGAAACCCTTGTCTAGGTTCGTTCTTGTGGCATCAGGCCGATCGACTCATGGACCCACAAGCTCGGGACTTTGCTGTTCTAATATGGCTCAAAAACATTGCCATGAATGACATCAATGCGGGGGGGTGGGGGTGGGGGAGGGGGGCCACTAGCGATGTCCCACTGAGATGATCATCCATCTCAAACGGAAGATCATTCGCATGATCGGGCATCGCTTCAGGTATGTAGCTTTCTTCTCCTCCTCCTCCACATGGGAGGATGGTTAAGATCGAATGTGCCTTCCCGTGGCTCATAATCCACAACCTTCACCGCCACCAGGGTGAAAGACTTTAGTTGGGACCCAGCCACGACCTCTCTATAGGTGTCCCACTTGTGGTAATTGGCAAAATCATATCTTCCCTCCAATCGAGCACCCACCCCATGTTTTGTCCACCCTAACTTGCAGTCTTTCACACTTTCCACCAACTCATCGAATGAGGGGTGTGCGACATACACCAACACACTCAACTCCATGCCCGCAAACTCGGCACTATTATCATTGTAAGTCAGCATACCACCGTGATGCACACACACTATTATATCCATCTAGACACCAAATGCAACAATTGAGCATGAAACAAACGTCATTCCTTTGCACAATAAGACCTATAGTTTGTGTTGATGTTTATTTGTTCATGTGGTAGTATTTTGTGTAGCATTTTCTTCTTATAGGTTTGGAGAAAACTTTGTTATAGAGTATTAAGCTTTTCTAGTGTTAATTCTAGAAATTTTATGGACTTCTCTGCAGATTATACGAACTATAGGACTATTTTGTAAAAAGAACCCCAGAGTTTATGTGTGACTCTGACACGTCGAGAGATAATAACATTGGGGAAAATTTGAAGAGTCACTACTAGGGATGTGAACAGTAATGACGGCCTAGTGTCGTCACTGAAGATGCCACATTCGTCATAGATTATAATTTGTGACGAATTTGTGACGAAATTCATTTCGTCATGGAACGCGCATCACATGTGTCGTACTGTGACGAAATTATATTTTTCGTCATAGAACTTCTTTTGTTCAATGACGAAAGGGTCCCCGTCATAAAACACACTCTGTTTTATGACGATCGATTTGTCATGGATAGGGCTGTTTTTGTCATAAAATGTAAGCTTTCTTGTAGGCGGGCGTGGCGGTGGCGTTCTTGGTCCACGTGGCGGTGGCGTGGCTTGTCCACGTGGCGGATGGCGTGGCGGTGACGTGGCGACGACGTGGCGGCGACGTGGCTGGTCCACGTGGTAGCTAACGTGGTCATATCGTGGCGGTGGCGTGGGTTTGGACCACGTGGCGCGATTTTATTGCACCGCGTGGCGCGATTTGGTTAGCCCACGAGCCTCCTTTTATTGGACCACATGGCTTAAGTTCGTCACTTGCAAATTCGTCACGAAAGCACTTGCAAATTCGTCACGAAAGCCCATCAATTTCATCGAGGCCCATATGGTTATTTCATCACAGACATCACAATTTTCAAATATTCAAATGACCCACAATTCCATAACTAAATAGATCCGATATTCGGTGACCATACAACTCAATGAACAATACTCAACTCGGTCATCATCACATTCCAACTAGTTCACGAAACAACTAGTTCACTATCTCGCCACAGACTTGAACCAACTCGGTTCACATAACAAATTCACGGACGTAGAATAAACTTAAGTTATTGACCACAAAACAACCACCGGAAGGACCAAAGAACCACCACCACTCACATGCCTAAGAAGAGTTACCATTGTTCAAGGCCAAGATACGGCGAAGGAGCGCATTGTTCTCCTCCATTGCACGGTTATTTTTCTCTGTTAGCTTCTTGTACTCCTCCAACTCCTTTTGGGTCCTCGCCACTTTTAAATCGGCTTCTTCGCTTTTCTTCTTGAGGTCCTCGAGTTCTCCTTGTAGAGCGGTAAAGCTTGTTTTTCATTGCTAGTTCTTCTGGCTTCGCTTTCATTCGATGAAGATGATTTTGAGGGGCGGCCGCTTTGATTCAACATTCTTCAAGAAAGTGTTGTTGTTGCTTTGTTCAGGAGAGCACCTTGGAGACCACTGCATGCCTTTGTAATCGGTGTCTCACCTTGACAGCAGAGTTACGCCTCAAAGCTTCCATATCGGTGAAAATGTCCCAGAACAATCATTAGTTGGAAGCACCATCAAGTCCGTTAGTTATATAAATGCATGCTGCGCTTATGCATAATGGTGCCATGCACAAGTAGGTAACTTGCGTCTAGAACATACATGTGATGAGCCAATTTCAAGAGGACAAGCGTGTTTTAGCGAACTTCTTTCTTAATTTTTTCTCTTACAAATGACCTGCAATGATCCATTTTAAATTAAATCCAGAGATTATTGCAAAACCAAGATCCCAACTATCGATGTAAACCACACACACAAAAAACATAAGAAAAATCAAGGTCATTGATGACCTATTGGCATTATTTGGGACTGGGTCCACCGAATTGATGGCACCCATGATTTCATGTTTTACGTTCGGTGGCATTGTGTTATAATCGGTGCCAGTCTTGAACCATAACATGTTATTACATGCTACCCTTTATATTTCTTGAAAATATATCTATATTCACTTGCATTTCTTTCATTTTTAAATACTTTGTGTTCATAAACAGTTATAACTTTTAAGTAGCCATTACGGTTTGTTTACGGTGAAATCAGTATATGTTTGTCACCAAGTTACGAGCACTTCTTAGGTTGATAATGAATAAATCTTAATCGAGTAGTAGTGTATCGGCCTCACCTTTATGCGTTACGTTTGATAACTCTTCAACCCATTTTGTTAGTCTAAGAAGTTCATAATATTGAGATACTGAAATCCATATATAACTCAATTTCATAATTTGCACAGCAAAATGAGCACAACTTTTAGCATCACTAAGTCCACTATGTTAGCTACGGTTAGCAAACAGACTTTAGCCAAGTCGCATCAGGTATAATCAGAAATTTAGACCAAATGAGCTGAATGACATTATCTAAAAGCCGAGGCAGAATGACATTATCTAAAAAATGAGCCAAGTCCACTATGTGCTGTCTGGGATATTTTGAACACACAACATTGTTGTTGGAAACAGCACAAGCATCTTAAAGGCACAAGGAAACAGATGTAGGGACTTACAACTGCTTCTCTTGCCAGTTCACTCAGACCATGTTTGGAGCTGGTATGGCAGGTCTTGAAGGCCTCCACCGCATCAAGTTCTTCAATTTGTTGTGTGCTGGGTTCTGCATTGTTCCTCTTCTCCTTCTGTTAGGTAGGTAATCATTTACAGCAAAGTTCTGTCAGACAAATACAAAAGAATGTTTTGGATGAAATAAATAGGTAATAGTACAAGGTAATCTTTACTTACATATGCATGTAAGTGTGCGACATAGCTGCGAGAACCCGTAGCTTGATGATACTTGACATTCTCATGATTACGCTTGTTCTTTTCACATGATTGCTACAAGAGAAGGAACTTGTTAGATAAGATCATATGTTTACAATGAGAAGAGCCTCTGCAAACTGAATATGAAAGAAGAATCTATGATAAGATACCCATACCATGTTATTTGGATCAGACCACTTTGCAACAAGTGCCCTCCACTTGCTCATCACCATACTAGCAACAGGAGAAGTAGTCCTAATCTCATTTGCGGTACACCATTGAAGTATTTCGCTTGACCGATAACGCATTTGTCGCACCCGACCGCAATACATCGGTGCATGCTTCCTCTGTTGGCTTGTGTTTTGTGTTAATGGCCAATCGCCCCTAGTGATATGAAATTTGCATCGTTAGTGAGTCAATTCAGGTCATGTGATATCATAGTGTAGCATAGAAAGAGTAATGTACTTACAGATAGCTTTCCCACAAAGTCTTTGTAATATTGTTCGTCTTTCTTGTACTCTTTCCAATGAGTTAGGGCAGGAACCTTATCTCGAATGATGACACCACCTCGATCACGAACTTGGCGGCTTGAAGGTTCTTGTGGCCTTTTTGCCTTGAAAACAGCTATGGGCATTCTCCTTCCCATAGATCTTGTCATCCTTTCGTGATATTCCCTTGGTTGGTGGCACAGGTCTCCTTGGGGGTCATTGTCGCAGAGAGCTCTGAAATATAATTTTTATTTAGATGGTTAAGTTTCATGCAAAACAGCAAAAGTGATGTCATATTTGAATGTCAAAGAAACTATAACTTGCCTTGATGGATTGGGTTTGATCCCGATCTGGTCTTCACCAGCTGACTACATTGTCTTCACCAAATGACTACATTGTCTTCACCAAAGAAGACTACATTGTCTTCACCAAATAGCCTACATTGTCTTCACCACCACTACATTGTCTTCAACACTAGCATCATTGTCTTCAACACCAAAGATCACCATCTTGAGGCAACTCTTCATCTTGCACATGTCTCTGTGAAGTTAGTTGCCTTTTGTATGCTCTTGTTGAGACCCGGAGTTATCTCCTCTTTCGTTGTCTTGCCCTCACTCTCTTTGGTTGCACGACTCTGGCGCCATGTTGGGATTGTTCTTCTTCCCTTAGTAGAGAGGGTTTTCACATATGTTCGTTGAGGAAGCGATAAAAAACTACTTGTTAGTGAGTCAGCATCTATAAGCAAGTGCATATATTAAAGAAAAGATATGCAGGAAACAACATAAAAATGCAATGCAAATATCCTCCCTCCCCACACAAGATAGAAGAAGCACCTCGATTGCGAGGGGTTGTGGCTGCTCATCAGATTCAGTGTCATCATCATCACTATCTCCTTGAACATCATCTTCAAGGAGATACTCGATAGTCGAGAATCTTGAAATTTGATTTCTTGTTTGCTGATTTTTTCCCCTTCGTTGTTGCAGGTTTTGTAAACCATTTATTAAAAGAGGAAGCTAGACCATTGATGCCAAGTTTTTGCAACCTCCTTAAATTCTCCGCCACTTGTTTACCCCGGCTTCTTTCGTATTCAGTTTGCGGAGGTTCTTACAGGAACAGCCAAATTGTAACTATTAGAAAAAATAGGGAGTGAACTAAGAGCTAAGAGCTACTACTACTTGCAAGCTAGGTAAGAGGTAAGAGCTACTACTACTTGCAAGCTAGGTATGACTACTTCCTGACACTCGCTTTATGCTTGCTAAGATATGTTAGGGACTATTTGAGCAACAAAATGGTACAACAGACTAATACACATGAAAATGCAACAACGAGCAGTTACTTGCACGACAACTACTACTTGAACAAACAACATACTACATGCACAGAGAAAATAGAGAAGAGTTTTGCTTACCTTGTGATGGCGGTTGTCGGATCGTTTCCTACCTTGTCCCTTGTTGCCACCATCGCGGTTGTGGCTACGCCTGCGGTACTAAATCGGCGGCGGTGGTCGAGATGGGGAAGTAGAACCGTGGTCGTAGTCGGTGGTCGTGGAAGGGAAGCGAGGCCGGTCGGTGAACGACGTCGAAGGGGAACGAGATCCGTCTGGCGCGGTCGGCGGTGGGAATAGACTTCGATCTGTGGCGAGCGTCGGCGAGACCGAATCCGTGGCGGCTAGGGTTTCATGGGGGCGAGAGAGGGTGCGGGCGGCGAGAGAGGGGGGTGCGAATGTCGTCGGCGAGAAGCGACTCTGTGGCGGTGGTGCCCAAGGCGGCTAGGGTTCGGTGGGGCGAGAGAGGTGGATGGGGCCAGAGAGAGGTGGAGGCGGACGAGAGAGGGAGGTGGATAAATGGGTTGGAATTTTTTTTCATGAATGTAGACCGCGCTCGGAAAATGGCGCCCTCGAAATTTTTTGGCACCCTTGAATAATTAGGGCGAGGGCAATTTTAGATTTTTAATTAGGAGTTTGTACAATTGAAATCACTTTCCGGATTTTTTCAAAATGTCAATTTAAATTTTATATTATATGGCCTGCGCAATGAAATATCAACAAAAGTAGAACCAATACCACGAGCAAGTGATGGGGGTTCTACCACAAACCACACTCTCGTGCACCCTGCACCATCTTTGTGAGGACCCGGTTTATTAAACTTGTAATACTTAGTCATCCATTGACCCTAGTATCACAAATTAAATAAACCAAGCCTCGAGATATGTATACTTCCAAATGCAAGATACACACCCGCTACAAAGTATGCATCAATTCATACATTCACATAGAACCTAAACAAGCAACAAACCGAAGTTAATTAATAATAAACGAGTTATTACAAAGAGAGGCCGATTGGCCAAACGACATAAAGATAACTAAGAAGAAGACAGTGAAGCAAAAGCGCCATAAGATGGCTAAGACAAAAGCCGACTCGGTGTACCCACAACCCACAGAACAGCAACCGACCGGACCGCCAAGCTAGGCGTCGAGGCTCCCGAGCACATCTCGCATAAAGCAACATTTATTTGCAATAAGATAATACTTTCAAAAGCAAGTTGGCAATTCATTTCTATTTTGCAATTAAGGACGGTGACAACAAGATTA
The DNA here is from genome assembly GCA_036346405.1 of Phyllostachys edulis. Lineage (NCBI taxonomy): Eukaryota > Viridiplantae > Streptophyta > Magnoliopsida > Poales > Poaceae > Phyllostachys > Phyllostachys edulis. The sequence goes on from CM070567.1 coordinate 44,699,101, forward strand.
ACAATAGATAGACAACAACAACGATCACGAAGTGACTAACCTAGTCACCACAACAATAGCATGAACTCCCGTTCATACCACCCGTGTCAAGTTTTAGGTTTTTAAAGGTTATAGTCTAACTCTGAAAAGCCTAACCAAGCGTGTCCATAACCTAGGGCGAGGCTATTGAATAGTTTTATCCTGAGGAGTGTACCATCAGTACCCACACGATAGACCGCCTTTCCTTTACGCACACTTCCGTGGTATCTTTGTACGGCTAAGTCTAACGAGACCTTTTCAATGGACTATTTTTCTCTGGCATTTATTTTTCTTTTATCTCCTCTCAGTTCTGAGAGGTGACAGTGGGGCCCACATGTCGGTAGAAATAAAAAAATGTTAGACCTCGGCCTGGAGCCGGGGCTCGAACGCTGTGATCGAGGAACAGGGAGGAGGAGAGTTAGCGATAGCCAAGTGAGCGGGAGGCTTTGCCTACCTCTATAGGCAATTTGTTCCTTGAGGTGGAGTCTGCAATGGTCAGCAGGAGGAGTGAGGAGTCCGGACGAAGCTCTGTAATGCTTCTGTAATGCACAAATTTAACAACTGCAACCTCTGTAATGCTGAGCAAATTTATTCTGTAATACCTCTATAGAGTAGGATGCAAGGCAAATGTAACAACTGCAACCTCTGTAATGCTGAGCACAAATTTTTATTAAACACAACATTATTTTGTTTTTAGCGCTGCATGAAGTGTAAGAGTTTTCTCTGAGTTCGGCCAGATTTTTTAGCTACCGCATGAAGTCGATGAAGCCATGTGGAGTCGAAATGGAGCATATGTAAGTAACATTTGGCAATAATATAAATGACAACACACAAATATTATTGGCGAAACATATTGATCATCTCCAAATTAATTTGTCTATGTTACGTCGAAAACATATTGAAACATATTGATCGAAACATATTCAAAAACATATTCAGTCATCTCCATATTCAGTCCAGAAGTGAAGCCATGTGGAGTCCAGAAATGGAGCATATGTAAGTAACATTTGGCAATAATATAAATGACAACACACAAATATTATTGGCAGAAACATATTCATTCATCTCCAAATTAATTTGTCTATGTTCAGTCCAGAAACATATTCAGTCCAGAAACATATTGAGAAACATATTCAGTCATCTCCATATTCAGTCCAGAAGTGAAGCCATGTGGAGTCCAGAAATTCGCTTCTTTGTGACAGTGGAGTCCTCTGTGTTTGATTGACCATTTGAAGGACTGAAATTACCATATTTCAAAGAACATAAGTCAACTCTCCATTGACTTCCCCAATGGACCAACACTGCCTGCAGTTAAAACACATTTTGAGAAAAATTTCAGTTAAAACATATGATTTCTTTATAGAAAATTTTCAGAAAACCAACTAAAGAGGAATAAGTATGTACCTTGCGTATCCTAGAAATCATCATCTTCATCGTAAATCGTCTAGGCACATGTCATCATTGTTCTCATTGCCACCATCACTCTGATATTGCGATGACAGTTTCATCTTCATCCTCACTATCTTGAGAATTGTAGCTTGCTTCTTGCTTCTTATGAGGTCTACTAAATTAGCTTCAAGTATAGTGGCTTCTCCACCCTGAAGATTGTGCGTAACCTCATGAACATCACCTTCTTGCACTTCATGCTCAGTATCAGAACAATGATCATCCTGATGCACATCATGACTGGGTTCATCTTTTTCAGCCACATCATAAATATTCCTATGTTCAAATTTTTGCACAACTCGCCATTCTTTGCCTAAAGATGTGTCTTGCAAGTAAAATATCTTTCTCGATTGCGTTGCCAAGATGAAAGGGTCAGTCTTGTACCATAATGACTGCACATTGATGGATTTGAAATGCCCGTCATCTCGAATGCCTCTTGTCTTGCCACCTTGGTTGTACCAATCGCATCGAAATAGAACCACAGACCGACGTGCTTCAAAATTGGAGTTATATTGCAACTCAATTATCTCCTTAAGGACACCATAAAAATCAATGTTTTCCCCATCATGTGTACCTTCGGTCATTACACCACTATTTTGTGTCTGTAGGTACTTCTCACGGTCCATAGTGCTATACCGCACTCCATTAACAATGCAAGCTGCACAGGTCTTGACTCGGAGATCTGGGCCACATGAAAGTGCATACAATCCTTCACTAACCTCTTCTGGCTTCTCCGCCCATAGCTTCACAATCTGGGGTGCAATAAAAGTACTCAGATCACCAATTATATATGGCTCCTAAACCATTTATGAAAGCTGAAAACACAAGGTCTAGTGACTTACATGGCTCCTAAACCATTTTGGAAATCCTTGTTCAAGCCTTTTATCAACATCATGTGCACCTTCCTTTAGTAGCTCTTCCCTGTAGATGCTGCAGGACAAACTTTATTCATAAGAAATAATTTGATAAATTTGTAATAAAACACACAATAATTCCAAAAAAAGTAAATGATACTTACTCCAAATATGGCTCAACTTCTTCACAGTTATTTAGCACATACCAAACTAACTTGTCCATGACACCATCATCAATGTATTGTACCCTATTAGATCCAACAAGAGTAACACCATGCATAAAAACATAGGTGTCATCAAACAATGGACCATCACCTCCACTACCATCATCCTGGTTAAATCTAGTGTCAACATCCTCCATGTACCTTGAACAAAAAGTCAGCTCCTCTGGTGCAGTGGTAAGGCTTCACCTTGTGTTGCACCACATCTGTGGTTCGAATCCAAAGAGCGCTATTTTTGGCCAATTAACAGACGAGGGGGGGAGGCTGGAGTTGCCATGTGTCGTGGGACCGGTGCAGTGTGGGCCACGCTGCGCCACGTGGTGGAGGGACCACGGGGTTGGTGGGACGAATGTGGGACCCATCGAGCCATGTGTAGGTGGGACCCACGTGGTGCATGTGGGGCGTGGGTGTGTGCGTAGGGTGCATTATATCTGTGATTTAATTTGTTTTGTTGTTTTGTGGCGCTTCTTTGCTTTTCATCATTATTTTTAGTGCACAGGCTCCGTCACACATCACCTATGACGAAGATACAAATTGCGTCATTGAAAGTTCAAGTTTCATGACGAAATTCCTAAACGTCACAAGGTAATCGTCATAGATAAGCACATTTGTAGTAGTGAGTAATTATGGAAATTAATACATTAACTAATTAACATCAACATAAAAAATAGTCGAATTAGAGAGTCCTTTTTTAGGCCAAATTGATTGGTTTTTTTTTTGTTTATTTTGGTACCTATTCCATTCTATTTTCAAAAATAGGCCCCACATAAATTTTTTTTCTAGAAATGGTCTCTTTACTCAGTGCCAGCACGAATGACGTTGAGGGATAACAGGTCAGCATCATTAGTTGGCGTTGCCATTTGAGTCACGCTGACATAGGAGCGATTAACAGGATTGACTTGTGGATGACTAGGGTTGACGTGTCTCTGATGTGGTAGGCTCAGCGCCAAAGATGTTGGTATTGAGGTGGTGTTCCATCACTTAGCTAATGTTTTAGTGGCAAAGTTGTGGTGCCTCTTTGGATGGTTTGCAACACTTAGCCAATTTTTCGGTGGCAAAGTTGTGGTGGCTCTCTAGACAACGAGGAAAGCTGGTGCTAAGGTATTATTCCTCAACGCCAGCCTCATTAGCGTTGAGGTCAATGCCAAGGTGGCTGACGCTGACCTGTGGGATGTAAGGCCCACGCGGAGGCTGTGAGTAGGCTAGTTCCCACTCGCAGGCCCACGCGCTGGAACAATAGAGGCATCTGCCCTCGCACGCCTCTCTCCTCCCTCTCCCCAATCCATCCCATATGGGCCCAAATCGACCGATTTTGCTTAGGATTTCTCCAGGGATTTGAGTTTGGAGGTGTGCTTTCCCATTTCCCTATCTTTTTATCACATGGATTTGCTTGATTTGGTGACATTTTGAGCAAACCCTAGATTCTTGGTGACCACCAAGATTCAAAAATTTATCACTTCAACCGATGTTCTTTGTTGGGATTAGTTGTTCTTGGATGCTTAGCAACGGATTGTACTCAGATTGCGGGCTATATTTTGTTACATTTGTTGTGTATCGTTAGTTTGTTTGGATGGAACTGGTATGGATATGGGAGAAATCGTTAGTGTTCGTTGTAAAATAGTAGAAACTTGACATAGTTTGTGTTGATGTTGGGTACAAATAATGTTTATTTGTTCATGTGGTAGTATTGTGTGTAGCATTTTCTTCTTGTAGGTTTGGAGAAAATTTTGTTCTAGATCATGTTCATCACTACTACAAAACAGGCTATACTGGACGCCTCATCACAGATGATTCCTTTGGAACCGTCTGTGTTGTACTTATCACCACTACTACAGAAAAGGTCTTCACAGACAGTTCAAAAACGTCATCACAGACGGTTTTGTGAGCAGTCTGAATTTATAGGTCAGTAATGACACGAGGTCATCACAGAAAGTTTTCGAACCGTCTGTGATACATACTATCACAGACGGTTATTAACTCAAAACCGTCTGTGGTAGTTGACTATCACAGACGGTTTGTAGATGAAACCGTCTGTGATAGATGATGCATCACAGATGGTATGTCCTAAGGAACCGTCTGTGATATTCTTTTGTATTGCTAAATCTATTTCTGTTTATTGGCTAGCCTTAGGAAATGCCAGCCATGCCCTCTGAAACAAGCTGAAACACAACAAGTTGTATACATCCAATTCACATTCATTTCAGAAACAAGCACATCCAATTCGTATTTATTTTAGAAACAAGCACATCCAATTCACAAATCAATTAACTAAAATTAACCATTCATGTACATTTACACACATGTACCATTAAGTTCAATTTTATCCCAATCAAGTTCAATCTACATTGTGGAACACCCCATCTGGATTTATGACCTGATTGTTCAAGAATGACGCAAACTGTCCTCAAATTTTTATAAGCTGGCTCTGTTCCAACGCAGTTTCGGCGATGCTCGCAACCTGTCGCTAGGAAGATTAAATTCATGCTTATATAAATTGTTAAGTATGAAATAATTGTTGCAAGATTGACAAACCTGAGGATCATTGGTTATCGCGGAACCGACGAGTAGTTGCATGTTGTGGCAAACATAGTACCCACAGAGGTTGCAGGCCAGCGGCTACTGGTGACACTACAAAAATACAATTGGTTAGTTCGAGAGGCATTACTAAGAAGTGTTATATAGGATTAATGTGTACTAGCTAGCGAGTACCGGGAATTTTAGATCGTGTCGCAGCGTCCTTCTCTTAGATTTTCCTCCTTTAGTTAAAGAACACGGTGAACGACCTATGTGATTCCAAGAAGTTAGCCTTAGCCATTGCAAAGGAAGGAAATACTACAATAGAATTTCTATGGAGGAAATGTGTTTACCTGTTGATTAAATGCCAGACAACTATGAAGTCGTGTTTGGCCCTCTATAGGGAATCTAGGTATATTACCGTGTTCTGTTTTAGTGTAATTACAATTAGAATCCAGTGGAACATACATAGGTATATCACTATGGTCATTAAACCTAAGTTCGTGTTGCTTATAAAGTACAAATCAACAAGTATAGCCAGTAGTGCAACACTTACTCCTGGTTGTAGGGCAAAAGTATGAATTCCTTATTGCGGTGAGCCAGCAAAAACTCTATAATATAATCCTTGACGAATTTTGCATTCTCCTTGATGGTTTGCTCGGAGACCACGTGTGGGTCAAGGAAACCTACTGGTGAATTCCTTAATTTGGCTTCAGAAATCATGTATCTATATACAAAAGTAAAGAGTTATATATAACATTTATCGGTATTACACGAACATTGACCGTGATTGTACACACTTACAGTGTCCAGTATCGCATGAGTGAGGCGTCGAGGGCGTCGAGGTTGAAGAGACAGAACAAGTCCTCGAAGGTCACCGTGAAGACATAGTCTTGAGCCTCGTGGTTAAAATGAACCTTCTTGAACTTGACGGTGACACCCGAGCGTCGTTGTTCATCCATCTTGCTGGCCTGTTCCATGTACCATGTATGCAATCTCGTGCAAGCCAATCCTAGGTTAGGGCTGTCTAACCTCTCGACCAACGGCTCTCCTAGCACAAATTTTCGGGCCAAAGGCAAGAAGAGGATATCAGAACAGGAGTCGACCGTCTTCGATTTGCCCTTGCTGCCTCGCTTTGTAGAGGTCGACCTCACAAGAGTCGACTGAGCACAAGGTGTAGATACATCTAATGCACCGGACCCTTGCCACTTCGGTGCAGGTAGCTCTAGTGCAGTCAGCTCCCGTGGACTTGACACCGTTGCAGGACATTCCCGTGAAGTTGACACCGAAGCAGGTAGCTCCAGGCATATGTCCCTCTTGGGCCACTGGATGAATGCTCCAACTGCTTGCTCTAGAGTCATGACCTCATCGTTTGGGGGAATATGCAGCGGGACAGCCACGAAATTGGCATAAACACCGTCCACATTCACTTTTGTGAAACCCGGTGTTAGATTCACACTGTGCACCAAAGCCCCGACACCGGATGGATACACCTGGCCCCAAGCAGCATCTAGGGCAATAGAGACATATCTCACTTAAAGCTTGCACTTCGTAGCCACCTACATAACGATACAAAATTAGCTACTCCAACAGGGCTATCAATGGATCTAGCATTCCAGAGATAATAATTATTACCTGGATGTCATCGACAGGAAATCTGTTGTCGCCTATTGGGGTAGGGTTAGGGTTGGATGCATAGCTACTTGGAAGTTTGGGGGGCTGGCTAGCACAGTAGGGGCAGGGGCTTGCAACTGATTTGGGACTTGCAATTGAACTTCCCTAAGTCTTTCCACAAAGCTCTCCATCTGTCGTTGCGTCGCAGCTCTGACGCGATCATCGATCTCATCTCTAAGGGATTCAGTGATCTCATCTTTGAGGGATTCACGAATCTCCTCTCATAACTTTGCATTGTGCTCAGCTTTAGCTCTCTTCCTACTCCAGTACGATTCGGAGTCCGCTCGAAACCAATCATTCCCTGGAACATAAAGACCAGCGCCTCTCGTGCGACCTGGGTGCTCATTGTTTCCCAGGGCTACGGAGAGTATATCTCTCTCCCTGTCTGCCTGGAATGAGCCTTGGGAAGATTATGCACTCAGCGTTACCTACAATAGCCCGATATGTCATTTCACTTTCTGTGAAGTTATGGAGTAATTACAAAGTAGGTAGTTCGATATCTTACCCTGCTGGGACACTTCCTCGTCTGCGGGGTTTGGAAAGGATATTTTCCCTGTAGACAGGGTACATAACCTCCCCATTAACCAGTTTCGGGCACGCTCATCAGTGATCTCGGCAAATAGCGGAGAGACATTCGAACGGCTTGCCTACTGGTCCTGATCCCTCCATATCGGGATTTTACCCACATACCCAGCAGTGCTGAGTCTGTGGGAGTGCTTGTTTTTTGCTTGGAGGGCCCTGTGCGCAGCACTTTCACTTCTAAAATCATCTGTCGTCTTCTTCGCTACAAACTCGGCCCAACACTCTTCCAAGAACGGATACTTGTGGAAGGGCCTCAGATCCTTCTCCACGTAGTTCTTGACAAGCGTGCTCTTGAAGTTCTTCCACGTTTTGTACGTCTGTAGCAACGCGTGTCGTCGCACAGAGTCCTGGTGTTGTTCTAGGACCTCAAATGATCGGAAAATATCCGTCAGCAGCTGACCTTTCTGTTCTTTGGTCAACTCCTTCCACGAATCGTAGGTGATGTTGACCTGTTCTGTGCAACTATTCCGATCGTTCTCCAGAATGCGGATGCTGCTCAGCAAGGATTGATAGGGGTCCCAAACTGATCGACCTCCGTGATGGTAAATCAGCCTGCGGGCCTTTTCGATATTCCTCTTCTTCTACTGCGCTTCGATATTCCAGAGGACGATGCATCAAACACATGAGGCAACGACGACGAAGAATGAGCGAAAGACATCTTCACAAGAAATAGAAGTTTGTAGGACCGGAAAGGCGACTAGAGGGGGGGGTGAATAGGAGCACCTAATCTTTCTCACTTTGAATGGATTCAATTCGCAAATCACTCCAATAGCTATGAGAGCTATGAAGATGAATGCTTAAGCATAGTGGAAGTCTTGTGTTGAACCCTCTCCTAACCCCTAAAGAGCAGCAGCGAAAACTGAAGAAGGTTTGCAGAAAATTCAGGAATCGGTACTACCACAGTGTAAAGAAAGGTACTACAAGACTGAGCTACTACATGAGCAAATGAAAGGTACTACCGCACTGAGGTACTACCACAGGCAAATGAAAGGTACTACCTCACAGAGGTACTACCACAGGCAAATGAAAGGTACTACCAAGGTAGTTAGGATCGCGATCCAAGTCTTAAAGTCTTACGACTCTACGAACCCACGACAGCCTGTCGATCCAAGTCTTACTGCCGATCCGATCCTACTCAAGGTCGGTAGTATCGCGATCCTACTCTTAGAGTCTTACGGTTCTCTGAACCCACGACGACTGTCGATCCAAATCTCCTTGTCGATCCTACTTGTAGAGACTTAGGGCAATTTTTTTAGAGGCCGGCTTTGCGATATTTTGTTTTAGAGCAAAATTTGTTGATATTAATTTCGAGAATGAAACTATAAATAAACAAGGAGCATGCAAAATATTGTATCGGTGTGGTAATGCTAGTACAAATATCTATATTATGGCATGAGCAATCTTGAGCTTGATAATGATAAGCTCTTTTTATTCCTGGAGTATGTCTAGCTACTTTTAAGGAACATGCAAGTGGTAAACCATATAACAATCATACAAACTTATAGTATAGATGTTAAATATGTGTATTTTTACAAATCCGTAGAATCGCCGATTCTACGATTCGATACTACGATTCGATCCTACCGGAGGCAAATCGATCCGACTCGGGATCTCGACTCTGACTACCTTGGGTACTACCGCAGGCAAATGAAAGGTACTACCGCAGACAAATAAAAGGTACTACCGCAGGCAAATGAAAGGTACTACCGATTGTCTTGGAGTTCGTCCCGACAGCTGAAAAACCAAAAATAAAATTAGCACAACTTATGATCTACTCGGGCAAACTCGATGAAACTTGAAACACAGCTTTTCTAAGATATTAGGAACCTATTCCAATCAAAGATCGCAGAGATCCATGCCAAGGTTCCTTACTTTTTCAGTTTGAGAGAAGTCTGTTCCAGAACTGTGCCAAAACCGAAAACTGAGATTCAAGAGATTTGGAACTTGCTCGTGGGTGGATGATCAACAATATGATCTCAGATATATACCCACTTGTCACAACAAGCCAAAGCACAGCAGGAGCACAAGAGAAAACTCACAGATCTAAGAAAGCCCCAAAAACAACAAATAAACAATAAGAACACAAAGGACTGATCTTGAGCAACCTGGTTGGATTGATTGAGATAGATGGATGAATGTTGTTTACAGCCACTCCAACCTAGGAGGACAAAGCTCAACTCGTGAGCACTCACTCTCAATCCAAACCCTAGAACCTAGCTCTCCCCTCTTTTCTCCTCAAAACCCTAAACCAAAATAGGGCAGCACAAATGGGGTTGGCTCTGGCGGCTCTCCTCCAGCGGCAGCAGCAGCCCCAGCCAGCACACAACACCCCTATTTATATGGAGACTAAGCATCTAGGGAATATTCCATTAGGGCACCTATTAAACCCTAACACATAATGGGTTAACACACGCACGCATCTCAAAGCGCCGTCTTCATCAGCGATTGACCTAAGCCGCTTCACCATACGCCGACCCGCGCCGCGGTTCAGCCAAAAGGCCACCAAGGTGGTATTTGGTGAAATTACCAAAATACCCCTTCTCGATCCTTCTCCAGAATCGAGTCCACAGATCGTGAAGCAATCCCATGCTTCGCCACGTGTAGGCTGATCAACGGCTCCATGTCGTCAAGTCTCTCCCGTCCGGATCCCACCGGCACCACTGAGCACTTGCAACGACTCCCGCGCCGCTTGATCCAACCAGTCGCACCGAACCGCCCATTTGGTCATCCATGTCCATTCTGCGCCCCGCTTGAGTCCTCTGACCTCACCCGGCATCCTTGATCGTTCTGGACCTCAGCTCTCCAAGCTTAGTCCCGATCCACCTCGCCGTTGACCGTCATAGACCGCAAGCCACCGCACGACAATAGACCAAAAACCATTTCCTCGAACAAGTTCTTCACAACTTGACCCACGTTAGCCAAAACATGCATCATGCAACACATATGCACTGATGAACAAGAACTTGACCTAACCCAAAATCAAATCTCCAGGAAATTTGACGAATAGAACAATTCAATCCACAAGCGGTACTACCGCCACAAATCCACTGGTATTACCGCAACGCGGTCATACCGCTCAAGCAACTGCGGTCGTACCGCTACCTAGAGAAATCCAAAATCTCCAAAAACATCCTCTCTGGAAATTCCATACCGCACACATGCGGTCATTCCGCCATGCGTTACTACCGGCAACCAAAGCCCGGTCGTACCGCTCCTCAAGAAAACCAGAGCTCCTCTGTTCCTCAAGAACACCTCCTGTGGAATTTTACAACCGCCATGTCACAATCGGTGCTACCGAGTCGTGGTACTACCGCCTTTATCCATGCGGTACTACCGCTCCACTTAAACGCTCAAAATCCTCAAACCAATCTGGGTCGTCCGATGTCAATCTGACGCCACAAGAAAACCAACGCGGCCAAGGACTCGCGGTAGTTCCGCTCACTCTCTTGCGGTCATACCGCTCTCCGGTAGTACCGCAGATTCAAAGCCGGTACTACCGATTTACCTGACACTTGCTGAAAACTCCAGATTTCAACAAACTCTCAAAGCAATTGCCAATTGTCTCATCACCTAAGATCATGAGCATGTCCACATGACATCTACAATGTCCTCATGACATCCACAAAGTTCTGACACGCATGAACATATTATCATAATATTCGATCTCTATGTGTACGGGTATGCACACCAATTAATAATGATTGGGATATGTAGGGAAGAAATTAGGACCAATACAATGACATAATTGACATAAACATGTAAATCCTCCAAGTCATTTAAAAGGAATAATATGCTCAACACAAACATCATGTGAACAAATGAAATCAGCATAAAGCTAAGATTTAACATTTTGATATTGCTCTCAGATGTAGAGTAAGCATTCCAATTAGAGCTCAAGTTCAAACCCGATTATCAAAACAATTTTAGTACAAGACTATTATCATCATAGAGCATTCATCTCAAGCCCACCACACCACATTGCAATATATTCCAGTAGAAGTATCAAAACAAATACCATATGAATCACTAACTAGAACAAATACAAATTCCTAAAACAAGTACAACACCTCATACTACTCAGTGTTTGAACCACATACCAGCGCAATTATCATGAGTCGATGAGGACCATGATAGCATGACAGATTATTGATAGAAAGAGTGAGGGAAAGGGGCATCGGGGTTGGCAACTCGGTATTGGTTACCTTTGGGCATTGAGGAGAAGGACGAGCAGGGAGCAGTACCAGAGTAGCAGGGCGGTGTCGAAGGGGAGGCGCGCCGGGCTCGGGGGAGGGGAGGAGGCGGTGGGCTCAGGGGAGGAGGCACGGCGGGCTCGGGGGAGGAGGCGTGCCGGGCTTGAGGGAGGAGGCGCGCCGGGCTCGAGGAGGAGGTGGTGTTGAGGACGGTGTCAACGGACTCAGGGGAGGAGTCTCGCCGGGCTCGAGGAGGAGGCGGCATTGAGGATGGCGGCGACGGGCTCTGGGGAGGAGGGAGGAGTTGAGAAACTTAATCGTTTGAGTGGGGGGCACGGGCAAACCCTAGAGTCCGAATATAAATAGGGATGGACATCACAGACGGTTCTAAAGTAGAACCGTCTGTGATATGTGATGTATCACAAACAGTTCTAATCAACAACCGTCTGTGATATACGATATATCACAGACGGTTCCAATCAACAACCGTACATAGGACTTGAGAATTCCCATTAACCTCTCGAACGAGTACATGCTACGTAGGAACACGGGCCCGCACATCTTTATGTCCCTCACAATGTGAACAATGAGATGGACTATGATATCAAAAAACTACAGAGGGAAATACATCTCAAGATCACATAGAGTCGTCACCACCTCGTCCTACAGAGCATCTAGGTTTTCGGGATCGATGACCTTCTGAGCAATTGTGTTAAAGAAATAACACAGCCACATGATTGTCTCTCGGACCTTGATCAGTAAATTACTTCTAATTGCAACAGAGAGCATTTGTGTCATTAGCACATGACAATCATGAGACTTCATGCCAATTAACTTCAAATCTTCCATCGAAACATGTTTCTTCATGTTGGCGGAGTAACCGGACGGAACTTTCACACCATGTAAGCGCTGGCACAGTTCAGTTCTCTCGACCTTGGACAGAGTGTAACAAGTAGGGGGAAGGTACGTTCGTCCTTTATCGGTCTTTGTTGGTGCTAACTCAGGTCTGATGTCCATATCAACCAAGTCAAGCCGTGCATTGACACCATCCTTTGTTTTATCACGAATGTTCAGTAAAAGACCAATCAAGCTGTCACATACATTCTTCTCTACGTGCATGATGTCGATGCAGTGGCAAACTTCTAGGTGCTCCCAATAAGGTAAGTCCCAAAATATTGATCTCTTCTTCTAGATGTTCTTCTCACGGGTCCTCGATTTACGTCCCTTTCCGAGCACAACATCTAAATCATTAACCATATCATAGACCTCTTTTCCGCTTAAATGCCTTGGAGCTGAACTGTCCTCCTTCTCTCCGTCAAATTGTTTCTTCATCTTACAGTATGGGTGAGCCCTCCAAAAGAACCTATGGTGACGCATGTACATGGTTTTGCGCGAGTGATTCAGCCACACACTCTCGGTATCATCTAAGCAGTGAGTACAGGCTTTGGCCCCTTTTGTACTCTGGCCCGACAGGTTAGTAAGGGCAGGATAATCATTTATGATGCAGAACAATAAGGAACGTAAAGTGAAGTTCTCTCGTTTGTACGCATCCCATACCTATACCCCTTCATTCCACAGTATTTTTAGATCTTCCATCAATGGTGCTAGGTACACATCAATATCATTCCCAGGTTACTTCGGCCCTTGGATAAGTATCAACAGCAAAATATACTTCCGCTTCATACACAACCAAGGAGGAAGGTTGTAGATACAGAGTGTCACGGGCCAAGTGCTATGTTGGCTGCTCATGTTACCGAAAAGATTCATTCCATCTGTACTCAATCGAAATCTTATATTCCTCGATTCCGCACCGACGTCTGCAAACCTCCTATCGATGTTTCTCCACTGGGCTTTATCAGTAAGGTGTCTTAGCTTTCCGTCATTCTTACGCTCCTCTGAGTGCCAATGCATCAATTTTGCATTCTTTGGGTTCGCAAAAAACCGCTTCAAACGGGGAATTACAGGAAGATACCACGCCACCTTAGCAGGAGGTCCTTTCTTCACCTCGATTCCCTCATCGTCATCTGATTGATTCTTACACTTGTATCGGGATGCGCGCGTTGCACACCGGACATACATGCATGTTTGTATACTCGTTACAGTAGAGGATACATGCGTTCAGACATGCATGTATTCTTTCTATTTCCATTCTCAATGGACAAAGAACCTTCTTGGCTTTGTAGGTGGTTTTGGGCAACTCGTTTCCCTCTAGAAGCATGTCCGCTAAGAGACCTAACAGCCCCATGAAACTCTTGTCGGACCAACCGTTGTTTGTCTTCAATTTTAGCAGTTCAAGCACGGATGACAACCTTGTGTATTCTGGCGTGCAACCCGGGAACAAATGTTTCACTGAGTCCTCCATCAAGCCCTGAAATTTAACATACTCCCTCTCATCATAGTTCCCTTCTGCATCGCGAAGTATCTGATCTAGATTGTCATCATCATGCAGCCTATCCGAATTGGAACCACAATCGACATCATCCAGCAGCATATCGTTGACTTCCTGTATAATATGCTCTTCATCGTGATTGGTCCAACGTGTATAACCCTTTTTGAAACCCCTTCGAATCAAGTGTGCTTCGATCTGCACTCGGTTCTTAAATATCTTCAGATTCTCACAGTCAATGCATGGACAGTGCATATATTCTGCCCCCTTATTCAACATATCCTCCTCGGCAGCTCTTGTAAAAGCAGACACGCCATTAATGTACTCTTCACTCACATGATTCTCAGTGTACATCCAGCTTCGGTCCATCACACGGTTCGTATTGAAAACCCTAGAAATAAATAAAAGGGTGACTTGGCGTATTTTCGAGAGCTTAATTACGCTTTCCAGCGAGAAAGCGTATTTTTCTCCAAACTAAAGGTGGCTTTTTCATTTTTACATTTTTTCGGATTTTATTAACTTACATGTGGGCCCTACTTGTCGCTGACTCATTTTTATTTCATGATTTTATTTATAAAATCTATGGCGGTCCCACATGTCATAGACTCGTTAGTTTATTAACTAAATGATTACAAACAGTAGGATTTGAAGCTCAAATTGGGCTCAGGGTGACATCGCATTACTAATAGTCATGGCTCGGGGCCCTAAGGTCGCCTGAGGCGAACCAACGGTGATGTCCCGTGGCGGCGCCATGGGCTTCACTAGCGATTTCGGCATAAACGCCTGAAACTACTCAAATTAAAGGATGCTTATGCTCCAGTAGCTTACCTCAATCATGAGGAAGGTGTCAATGAAGTCGAGGAAGGTCCAAGGCGGCTAGTCGAAACCAGGGAAGGTCTAAGGCGGCTGGTCGTCGGTGAACAGAGGCGACGGCGGCAAGCTCCTCGGTGACAGGTCTTCTCGGTGGAAATAAACTGAAACCAAGCACATACACAGCTTTAGGGGGACATATAGGTGGGGAAATCGACCTTGGTGGGGTCGAAGACTCACCGGAGAAGAGTTGGCATCGATGGCGGCGGCGGTGACAGAGAGGTCCACGGTGACAGCTCGGTGTGGGCGACAATAGCTGAAATGGACCACACAAGCAGGCTAAGTGAGGTGAGGCGATACTCAAACCGAGCACGGAGTGGCGATGGACTCGCCGGCTTGAGATCTCCGCGATTCTTGTGGCGCCAGAGATGGAGATCAAGAAGACTCTGTTGGGGAGCTATGTACACTGCACTGTCTGTGATGAGTTAATTATCACGGACGGTTTTCAACAAAAACCGTCTGTGATATGTAGTAATATCATAGACGGTTCATGTTGAAAACCGTCTATGAAGTATCAAAGACGGTTCTCACAAAAAACCGTCTGTGATATTGGGTAATATCATAGACGGTTTTTGGTCAGAACCGTCTGTGATACTTTACAGATGGTTTTCAACATGAACCGTCTATGATATTACCTCTTCAGAGACGATTTTTAGCGCGGAAAGTGACACAGACGGTCGGTAAACAAAAACTGTCTATGATTGTGTTTAATACAGACGGTTTCGATGAACTGTCTGTGATCAGGCATCCAGTATTAGTATTTTTGTAGTAGTGCAAGCAGCCATTGCTTGGAGATTTTATAGAGAAGAGACTATCATAGTCGTTTCCTTAGAGAAAATCGTCTGTGATATATCAGCTGTCATAGACAGTTTCTTCTACAAATCGTTTGTGATACGTCAGTACTCACAGACAGTTTCATCTACAAACCGTCTGTGATAGTCAACTATCACAGATGGTTCTGAATTAATAACCGTCTGTGATAGTATGCATCACATCGTCTGTGATGACCTCATGACACTACTGACCCATAATCTCAGACAACTCACGGAACCGTCTGTGATGACGTTTTTGAACCATATGTGATAACCTTTTCTGTAGTAGTGATAAGACCAGTCCTATCTTTATACGACCAGTTCGTATCTGGTCAAACTGAACGACCTGCTTGCATATTCTCCCTTTGCCTCACGATATCTGGTTGAACTCCAGGTGAGATATTTTGTCATCCATGGACTATTCAATACTTTCTCGATCAAGTGACGGATAACTTCCTATTGTCGACTCTTTGACCACCAGTGAGACATCCATGCACTTTCTTTATCCGACGACATCGAGGAGCCTAGAAATATCTCTCCTGTTATGTTAAGAGGTCAAATCCCATATCTGACTAGTCACATCCCTCCACATGTTTCATAGCATCCCCGAAAGTTATCTTTATAACTACTCAGTTACGAGGTAGCGTTTGGCAACCCCTAAGTGTACTGTTACACATGTAGAAAACCATGTTAATCTCAGGTCTAAGGATTATACATCATCATTACTTGAGACCAACTGACGACCCATAAAATCCTAACAATCACAATAGTGTCTCAAGGTGGGTCATTGCAACACCATGTTTTCTAACATGTGTTCATATTATTGATTCGATATCCCCATATCCATGACTAGTGAAACAAGGTCATCAATCAATACATGTGCTGATCGATAAGCCACTAGTGTTCCGACCAGTGATACCCGACCAAAGATACATTTAGAATGGCATCATATAAGTTAAAGAGTTTCACCAATAAGTCACAGACTTATTAAACTTTATAAACAGGGGCGAACCCACCTAGGGTCATGGGTGTTCAGCTGAACACCCAAATTTTTTAGGCAAAAATTATGTATATTTAGGGTATAATACATATATATACCAAAAATCATGTTGAATCAGCAGTTCAGCACATAGCTTCGCACACCACAGCACCCTTCCGAGTCTGACACTCGCGCCTTGCGTCCCAAGCTCCCAGCCAAAGCACAGCCACCCACAAAGACGCTTAAATCGCTCATGAGCCCAATGCCGGAAGCCCAACCGCCCAAATGCGAAATCAATCCCAGCAGGCCAGTAGTTCCCATGGAGGCACCCAACTCTCATTCTCCCAACCCTAAATCTAAATGGTTCCATCCATGTGCAAGTGGCCTTGCAAGTGGAGTGGCGTGGCGGCGCCAATGCCAGGCCGGTCGTGCGAGCGAGACTCCGGTGCAGAGAACCAGAGAAGGGGTCAAGGGGGGAGGACCGAGCTGGAGCAAGCGGCGAGGACCGAGGGTCAGGGGCGGAGGCGAGGCATGCGGAGGCCGTGGCGCGGGCTAGCGGCGCAGCGCGACGAGCTGCGCCGTGGGCGTTCGGGTCAATCGGAGAAGGGGAGAGGAGGCCGAGGACCGCAGGGGTAGGGCGGAGGCGGTCAAGCACCAGGCGGAGGGGCGCCGTGGCCTCTGACCGTCTTGGCGCCACACTGCAAGAACGGCTTGCTCGACTCCGTCACCGTCGGTACACCTCGGCGCTGCTTGACGGCAATGACCTGCGCATCGAATTGTAGGTTGTTGATTTGTTGTAGTTGTAGACTTGTAGTAATGTAGTGTTGTGATGTGAAGTAGAACTTGTGTTGTGATTTGTGGAATGCAAGAAAGGGGCTGTTCTTGCTTTGCTAACTTAGCTCATCCCGGTGATGAATTTGTAGTGTTGTTACTTTGTGAGCCACAGCCCACAGAGCCAGTCAGCCAGAGCCAAGTGCCCAAGCAGTCCAGCAGATTAGCATAGGGCATCAGCCATTAGGGCAGAGGCAGGCAGGCAGCCAGAGCGAGAGCCAGGTAATTCCTAATTCCCAATTTGACAGTGAGCCTGTGAAAGAATTAAAGTGAATTGTATATTTGTGTTATTGTCATATTGTGATCTTGAATCTTCAATCTTGTATGTATGCGAATTGTAGATATTAGAGCTTTAAAAATGGAGAAGAAGTCTGTCAATTTGAAATCTTTATGGGAGAAAGCTAAAAAGAGACTTAAGAAACCATCCACCTCGACGCCAGAACTAAAACCTATTGAAAGCCATATTGAACACCAAATAGAATCTCCTTCCAATGAGCTGTAGTTGGTAGTGCATGTACCGAAGATAGGCGCAAGCACAGAACCAGAGATAGGCTCAGGCTCTCCATTATACCCAATAACAGAAGACATAGAAGATGCAGAAGATGAGATAGCCTTTCAACTTACACACTTCATTACTGATATGCGTAGAGATGAAAGGTTTAGAAAAGTAAAAAATCTTGCTGAGCTATCAATCGTTCTTGTTCAATCAAAGAAGAACCTCCATTATAAAATTGTTTACAAGCTTCTCAAATTGGTGTTAATTCTTCCTGTAGCAATTGCTAGTGTTGAGAGAGTCTTGTCTTCAATAAAGTATGTGAAGAATAAGCTAAGGAATAGAATGGTTGAGCAATACTTGAATGACTGTTTGGTCATATTTCTTGAGCGGAAATTTTTCATGCAAGTTAAGGACAATGACGTCATATCTCGCTTCCAAGGCATAAAGCACCATCGAGTTAAATTGTAATTTTCTTAATTATTTTGTAATTTATTTGAAATATTTGAGAATTGAGATGTTATCTCTGGTACAACCAATTAGTACTTTCATTATTACTATTGTGGTCTGTCATCTGTGGACTTTCTGTTCTATATTGATCAATATTTTTGTAACTTCGAATACCCATACTAGAAATCCTGGGTCCGCCACTATTTTATAAATGATAATTCATCCAAAGGTAACAATAGCATTTATTCTATAATTCATAAATATAGATGTAATACAATCATCGTTATGATTGCCTCTAGGGTATATCACCAACAGCCACTTAGGACACAATATGTGGATGAGAGGGGAGAGCATAGAGAATTGTGTCATTTCTCATATAGTAATTAACTGTAACATTTGAAACAAGACACAACATACGTGAAAAAACTATCTATAGAGATCCTTAAAAAGATAGCTTATTATAGAAGCTGTATTTAGCACTATATATATATAGATAACCTAGTAAAGTATTATAGACTGCGATCGTCCCTGCCATTATACTGCCCTAAGTGACATCGCCTGCGAGCCGCGTTCACTGCACGCCGCCCTGTACAACGCTGCGCCCAAAAGTGGGGCCGCGCGAACTGACGTGAGCGTGTCTCCACTCCAAGGGAGGCCGCTAGCTGGGGCCCACCACGTCATCGTCTGCATCATTAATTAGCTGAACTTGTAGATATCCGAAGAAGGTACCACTGTACCAGGCAGAAAGAAAAGAGCACGCACGCGGCAACGCCTCTGCCTCCTCTCTGCTCTCTATATATACCCTCCTCCCTCCCCTCCCGTTTCATAAGCTAGCACAAGCACGCCTCAATCTCTCAAGCATCGTCCAAGAACACACACCGCTCCTAGCTCAGCCGCAGCCTTTGCTAGCCGTGCAGATACCCGAAGACCAGGCAGAAAGAAAAGAGCACACGCACGCGGCAACGCCTCTGCCTCCTCTCTGCTCTCTATATATACCTTCCTCCCTCCCCTCCCATTTCACAAACACAAGCACACTCGCACGCCTCAATCTCTCAAGCATCGTCCAAGAACACACACCGCTCCTAGATCAGCCTCAGCCTTTGCTAGCCTCCTACTACCGCGCAGCGCGCGCACTGGATTGATTCTCCTCTCTCCGAGAAGCTGAGGGTTCGGCCGATCGGTGGCTAGATAGATAAGATACCAATGGCGGCATCGCACAACGGCGGCGGGAGCAAGCACGTGGTTATGGCGCCGATGGAGGTATCGGTGGAGGCTGGCAACGCCGGCGCGGCGACGTGGCTGGACGACGACGGGCGCCCGCGCCGGACAGGCACGTTTTGGACGGCCAGCGCGCACATCATCACCGCCGTTATCGGCTCCGGGGTGCTGTCGCTCGCCTGGGCAATCGCGCAGCTCGGCTGGGTCGCCGGCCCCGCTGTCATGCTCCTCTTCGCCTTCGTCGTCTACTACACCTCCACGCTGCTCGCCGAGTGCTACCGCTTCGGGGACCCGGAGACGGGCAAGCGCAACTACACCTACATGGACGCTGTCCGATCTAACCTCGGCGGCGCCAAGGTCACCTTCTGCGGCGTCATCCAGTACGCCAACCTCGTCGGCGTGGCCATCGGATACACCATCGCGTCTTCCATCAGCATGCGGGCGATCAGGAGGGCCGACTGCTTCCACGCCAACGGGCACCAGGACCCCTGCCGCAGCTCAAGCAACCCCTACATGATCCTCTTCGGCGCCGTGCAGATCATCTTCTCGCAGATACCGGACTTCGACCAGATATGGTGGCTCTCCATCGTTGCCGCCGTCATGTCCTTCACCTACTCCGGCATCGGCCTCTCCCTCGGCGTCGCCCAGACCATATGTGCGTATTTATATCCACATGTTCAGTACTCGCATGGAAAGAATTGCACCGTTTCTTTGTCTTAATTTGCTGTTCATGATACTTACATGTCATGCGCTCTGAATTGCAGCCAATGGTGGATTCCAGGGCAGCCTCACCGGCATCAGCATCGGCGCCGGCGTCACCTCAACACAGAAGGTGTGGCGCAGCCTGCAGGCGTTCGGCGACATCGCCTTCGCGTACTCCTTCTCCAACATTCTCCTCGAGATCCAAGTAAGTCATGGCCGGTGTTCTGTTTGCATCAATTCGATTTGCTCTGTATTTTGTAAGGCTGCTTATGTGCGGCTTGCTCTGTTTCTTTAGGACACGATCAAGGCGCCACCACCGTCCGAGGCGAATGTGATGAAGAGGGCGACGCGGCTGAGCGTGGTGACGACGACGGTGTTCTACATGCTGTGCGGGTGCATGGGCTACGCGGCGTTCGGGGACACGGCACCGGACAACCTCCTCACCGGGTTCGGCTTCTACGAACCTTTCTGGCTGTTGGACATCGCCAACGTCGCCATCGTCGTGCACCTCGTCGGCGCGTACCAGGTGTTCTGCCAGCCCATCTTCGCCTTCGTCGAGCGCTGGGCCTCCGCCACCCGGCCCGACAGCGCCTTCATCTCCCGGGAGCTCCGCGTGGGGCCCTTCGCGCTCAGCATGTTCCGGCTCACCTGGCGCTCGGCGTTCGTCTGCTTCACAACCGTCGTCGCCATGCTGCTCCCCTTCTTCGGCAACGTCGTGGGCCTCCTCGGCGCCGTCTCCTTCTGGCCGCTCACCGTCTACTTCCCCGTCGAGATGTACATCGCGCAGCGCCGCGTGCCCCGTGGCAGCACGCGGTGGATCTGCCTCCGGACACTCAGCATCGCGTGCCTCATCGTGTCGATCGCCGCCGCGGCCGGCTCCATCGCCGACGTCATCGACGCGCTCAAGGTGTACCGACCGTTCAGCGGCTGATTCGCCGTACGTGCATGGAGAAGAAGAAAAAAAACTTACTGTGAGGTGTTTGCGTCGGGTCCTCGTTAATTTAGTGGTCATACGGTGCGTTACTCGGAGATGTTCGCGCCAAGACCCATGGAGAGACGGTAAACTAATTAGGCGCCCCTGAGCGAACGGAATGGCAGGAGGTAGTTGTTTGTAATGAGGAGCAAAGTATTGGGTGTCGAGGGTCATGTTACTGTAATTTTTGTTGTACAACGTGTTGTACCGGAGAAATTTCAAGTAATATACGAAGAGCAGAGCAAAAATATCCTTTTTGTCTCAACTTCTCAAGCATGCCACTCTTAGCCATAGTTTTGGGAGGTACCTTAAAGCTTCCAAAAAATGCGAAAAACACAATCGCGGCTACTTCCATTTCAAAAGTGCGAAGAATATGGCTTGTATAATTTACCAATCCTTAGGTTCCATTTGGAATGCTGGAATTTTTTCAAAACATGCCCTTGGTAGAAATTTCACTTTGACAGAAAAACCAACTTCAAATTGTGTCCTCTCTCACAAAAGCAAATGATATTAACATCCTTCGGAAATTTCGTTTGATCATCCGACTTGTCCACATCAGCGACATAGTGTGCCTAAATCTTTGGAAGAAATCATTCTGAAAACTCCATTTCTAGAGGAATATCTCGATTTGGAAGTGGAGGTGACCGTTGGCGTCGTCATGGGCCGAGGAAGCGCGTAGCTACACCGTGGGCACCGCCGGTGTCGTCCTAGGCCGAGGAAGCGCGCAGCTGCGCTGTAGCCACCGTCGGAGTCGTCTTGGGGTGGAGGAGGGCAGCGACGACGATGGGGATGCGTCCGGCGAGGAGCGTGGTGTTACCTGGCGCCGGGTCACATGGAGGTGGCCTCCGCCGTTGCCGTGGGCCGAGAAAGCACGTGGCTGTGCTGTGGCCGCCACCGACACCTTGGAGGAGGGTAGTGTAATATCCCAATTTTCTGAGTTTCAAAACCCCTTTAAGTAGTTTAGTCCCTTGAAAAAATTCACCAATTTTATTTGAATTTAATAAAGCTTAAATGGGACTTTCAAATATCAAAACAATTCAATGTGATTAATCTGGACATCAATTAATTCTAAAACTATTTTATTTGAGTTCTTTCCGCTTGGAAATATTTTTCAGATTTTTCTAGAATTTTTCGAGTTCATTTGCTATTTTTAATTTGCCATTTCGATTTTCTGGTATTTCTAAAATACAAAACCTATTTAAATCTTAGGAAAAATTCTTTAGACCAATTTCCTCTTTCCCCGGCCCATTTCTCCTCAAATTTTAATCCATGGGACTATTCCACACGTGACCCACCCTCTCAAACACCGCTTCGCTTCCATACGTCTGGTCCCACCTATCGACACACACATGTCGTGCACGATGCTAGCTCACCCTTGCCACACTCACTGACATGTGGGTCTCACTCGGTTACTATTCATCATACAAGACACGGACTCCTCTCTCTCTCTCTCGCCTTCGCCACGCCGCCACCGTAGCCGAGCTAGACTCCACCTCTCGAGGCTATTTAAAGCCTCGAGGATCTTCGTTTTTCACACCCTGAGCCGCTCCTCGCCTTTTGCCCTAGCCGCCTTCGCCTGACTCGCCGCCTAGCACCATTGCCGCCGTCTTCTTCTTCGTCTCCGGCCGAACAACTCTGTCTTCATCTCTGCCGTTCTGGTGAGCCCCGCCATCGTTGGTCACCACCATCGAGATCGCCTCGACGACCGCATCTCGGATCCACCCTCGCCTTCGCCCAAGAGCCACCCTAGCCTCTTCGCCGTCGAGCACGAGCCCTAGCTGCCACTTAAATCTCGCCACCCACGAGCCCTAGCTGCCACTTAAATCTCGCCACCGGCCACCACCATCCACCTCCGGCCACCACCATCCACCTCCGGCCACCGAATGTACCCCATTAGGTTCCCCACCGTAGCCCAGAACGCCAGCGACCATCGGACCCCGAGCTTCGCCGCCGTCAAGCTGACGTGGAGGCCAGGTGTTAGCCACGTGCCCGCCATTTTAGTGCCATGTCAACCTTGTGCACACGTGGCTGCCATGTTAGTGCCGCATCAGCGCTCACCCGCAAACGCATCAGAGTTAGTTCACATGGACTTCGTTCACGGTAGACCTACTCACTCGCATGTGGATCCCACATGTCAGGTCCACTGTTCTATGCACCCGTGAGCCATAGACCAAATCCATGGACCCGGTCCATAGACCGTGGGTTCCACCAGTCAGCCTCTATTCCCTATTTTGGATTTTTTTTATTCCAAAATTTATTACTGACGTCATGCTGGTACAATATTTTGGGATTCCCTTTAGAAAGAAAATTCTGAAAATTTAAAATAGTATTTTCTTTCTCTTTTTCTTATATTTAAATCTTCCGAGAGCTCGTTCTTCCTCAAAAGAACTCCGATTGAACTCATTCAAGTTTCTAAATTCATATAAATTCAAGCCATACCTTCCTGAGATTTTTATTTAATTTGTAGAGTTTATTTGTTGCTCTGTTTTGTATTTATTTGATTTTTCGCTTGCGTTTGCGAGTAGACATTGATGCTTCGAGAGCTTTCGAGGAAGGAGGAGTTGATTAAGCTCAAGACCAGTACCAAAACTTGTTTCAAGGCAATTTGTACCTTTGATCATGTTGAACCCAGTTTTTCCAAAATTACTTTGATTTAAATTATTGCATGTTATTTCAAGTATTTAATTCTTTAAATGCTTTGGGATTAGCTATACATCTATTTGTTTATATCCACCTTGCTCATTGTATTACCTTGATCTTTGTTGCCCTAGTTTGGTTAATTATTAGTTGGTATCATTATAGCACCAATGTGGGTTGGTTAGATACGAATAATCCGCTTAGCCATGCAATGGGTTATTGATATTATTTCAAGTCGCAAAACTAAGCTTGACTAAGTGAATATGGAATACTTTGTAGAAAGTTGTGTGTAGTATGTTGTCACTCGTTGATGGCATGTGTTAAATTTAACCAACAGGGTGGGAAAAGATTTAGACTGAGGCAAGGGGATGGAATTGTGATATGGTGGAGTTGTGTGTGCTTGGGAAAATATGAATGTGATAGTTGGTAGAAATTGGCTGTCTTGCCTTGGTCAATTAAATATCTGTGCGCCATTGAACTAAGCCATAACTGTACGACCACATGCCTGGTATGGGACATGCCTAGCTTAGTAAGCTACGGAGTCTTGACATTGACTAGTCAGACAGATAGGTTAAGCTGTGTGTCAGGGTAGAGGTATGATTATATCTGTGTGAAGATTCATATTTATGAGCGGTTCGCCGTGTCTAGGTCTAATGCGATGGGCCAACAACCTGTGTGGGGGGTTTGGTGCTATCATTATGCACAACGGGAGGGTCAATAGTCAAGATGAAGTTTTAGAAAGGTTTTGTTATGATTGGTGCTAGCTACACTGGTTATATCTTGGGGGTAAAGTGTACAAACCTTTGTAGAGTGTTAATCAATCTATTTGAATATCCGCGTCCACGGTTATGGACATGCTTGGGGATTTCACACGAGGGGTAGATTTTCATAAAAACACTTGGGAAGGGACAAGTGTGTGGTTAAACTCATATGGCTGTCTGAAAGAAATTGATTATGCTTCGTGTCCTTAGTGAAAGTAATTGTTAATATATTATTGCTTATTTTTTTAAAATTACGTTTTCAATTTATTTTTAAATGTTGTTTTTTTTTTTGCAAAATAACCATAGAAGCCATTTCCTTTGGAATAAGTCCTCATCTATAATTGTATTATGTGGTATAACTTGTCGAGTACTCATTCTTGCTGCAATCATTCGACTGAAGTGGAGGAGTCTTCACCTGCTTTCGAGGAGGACTTTGCAAAATATGAATGTGATAGTTGGTAGAAATTGGCAGTCTCACCTTGGTCAATTAAAGACTTAACTTTGTGCGCCATTGAACTGAGCCATAACTATACGACCACATACGTAATATGGGACATGACTACTTAGACAAATAGGTTAAGCTGTGTGCAAGGGTGGAGGTGTGATTATGTCTGTGTGATGATTCACATTTATGAGCGATTTGTCGTGTCCAGGTCCAACAATGTGCGATGGTCGATTATCAAGATGAAGTTTCGGAAAGGTTTTGTTATGATTGGTGCTAGCTACACTAGTTATATCTTGTGGATAAAGTGTACAAACCTCTACAGAGTGTTAATCAATCTATTCGAATAGCCGTGTCCGTAGTCATAGACATGCTCGGGGATTTTACACGAGGGGTAGATTTTTATAAAAATACTTGGGAAGGGACAATTGTTTGGTTAAAGTCGTATGGATGTCTGAAAGAAATTGATTAGGCTTCGTGTCCTTTGTGAAAGTAATTGTTAAACTATTATTGCTTATTTGTTTTAAATTACATTTTCAATCTATTATTTGTATTCAATTGCAAATATATGTTGCTTTGCAAAATAACCATATAAGCTATTTCGTTTGGAATAAGCCATCATCTATAATTGTATTATGTGGTACAACTTGTTGAGTACTCGGAGTACTCATTCTTATTGTAATTATTTAGCTGAAGTGGAGGAGTCTTCGCCTGCTTTCGAGTAGGACTATTTCGAGGAGGGTGATCACTAGGTCTTGATCCGATCCTAGTCAGTTGCCTGTGGCAAGTTGATGGGTTCCCGCTAGAGTTGTTTCCGTTCTGCTGCCGTCTCTTTATTTAGTGTTAGCCTTGTGTGGCTTAATAAGTATACACTTAAACATAAGGTCACAACCGTTATTTATTAATCAAATTAGTCGTTTATTTCTATATTCATCTTGTGTGCAATGATATTCATCTATGTTGACACTGTATGCACTAGCATGATTCTCGACTAGTGCATTATACACAGAGGGTCCAGATTTGCATATTTGGGTCCCGACAGGCAACTAGGGGCGCTGGAGGAGGACGATGACGGCGAGGAGGTGGGCATGCGGTGGAGGATGGCAGCGGCGTTGAGTGGTGGAGGTGGGTTGCGTCGAGGTGGCTACTGTGGGGGGGTGGCAGCGGCGTGGAGGAGGGTGCCCACCGCTGCCACGTGGAGAGGGGAGGAGGGATGGAGGAGGACAATGGCGTGGTGGCGCGCAGGGGGTGACCCTAAGGGGGGCGGCGTGGCCGCGGCGGCCGTAGGGTGCGGCGGGGCGCCCTACCGCGTGACATGCCTGCTTCGGGCCCGAACATGCAATGCCGGCCCAAACACGGCCCACGAAGGCGTGTTGTGGCGTGTGTAGAGACGAAGCAACGCAAGAGGAAGGGGCCAACAAAAAAGAACCAGTCAAGTCAACTTTGACCCCAGAGAGTCAGAGTCAGAGTGTGTCATGCTCCTCCAGGTCAACTCTCTGGTTTTCTCCCATAGAAGGTGCGTAGCCAGCCTATCCCGTGGAAGGTATGGCGGTTAAACCACCAACAGCAGCCCGCCAGCACACGTGAGACACAAGTAATTAGCTCCGAGCAGGAGCCGAGGGAGAGGGGCTGACAAATTTATACTATAATCCTGTATATTTTGAAAAATATTATTGTCGTTAGTATTATTTGATTTCTCTCATCAAATAAAATTATACTGTGTAGTTTATTTGGCCCCCTCCCTTAAAGTCTGGCTCCGCCCTGGTTCGTAGATAAGATAGATAGATAGACCTAGCTTGTTGGGTCATTTGTTCATGAGATAGATAGATCTAGCGCGATCATTTTAACACGTTGATGTAAGTGGGTAGCTAGTCGGTGCGATGACAACCTAATTAAGGTTAGGGGAAAAGGAAGCAGTACCGGAATAGAACATATATAAAGTGGGATGCTATAAGAAACGTGCGCGTCCAAAAGCGAGTGCACGGCGGTGACAGTGAAACATACCGCAATAAATGTAATCTGGATTCGTTCAGCGCAATCATGCCCGCTCAGTTAACGGTCGCTCTGATTCGAGCATATTCTTCAGAGTTCAACCCATCTTAGCTGTAGAATTGCTCGATTGTAGGCGTGTTACCTGCCTTTGTTGCTTGGCAAGTTAAGCTTTTCGGTTATTTGGCCGGTCCGTGGAGCACAAACAAAGAACATGACGTCCTAGGATAGGTCAAAAGTTTGACCACCAATATATTTAAAATTATATAGATTGGCTATATGAAAATAATATCATTAGATTTGTCGCTAAAATGATGTTAATAAGTATATCTTGGTATAAAGTTATAAAAAGTAACGATCAAAGCCACGTCTTGGAGATAGTGAAAAATTACAAACGTTCCAGTAAAAAAGAACGAAAAATGTATATATATTTCGGCGTGGCATAATCAGTGATATTCTTTGGTCTCTTAAAAAGAGAAAAGGAGAATAAGCTTTCATGCACCGGGCATCTAACCTAGTGCTCTAAGTAGGGTTGGAAACAGATCGAATACGAATCGAATAGTCTCAAATACAAATATAAATCTATATTTTTAAAATGAATACGAATTTGAACATTCTCGAATACGAATCGAATGTCATAACGAATACAAATTCGAATTGAATATGTACTCAATTCGGTCAAATACAAATATCCTACAACTTTTGCGATAAATTTCGGTAGAATAAATTTATGTAACATGTCTACACGTCTACACAAGCATCGTAGCAACTTCCGACATAACCGAGTTTTAGACTTCACACCCTAGGTCTTCCACCATGAAAAAATGTCAAGGTATTCATCTTGAGGCCATCTCAACACACTAGTACAGACTGTGGAGTGCTAGTACCACAGACGGTTTCCACCAAAAACCGTCTATGAAGGGCTAGTATCACAGACGGTTTTTGGTGAAAATCGTCTGTGATACGTAGGATATCATAGACGGTTCTATTTACAAACCATCTGTGATATCCTACGTATCACCATCGGTGATACTAGCCCTTCACAGACGGTTTCAATAAAAACCATCTGTGATAGTTCTTTATACCTAACTGAGTTTTTTTAATTTTCGGCTAGCCTCGGGAATTGCTTGCCATGCCCTCTAAAAACAAGCAGGCAGAAAACAGATGAATCAATTGTTGACAACTCAAAGCGATCATTTACATTCAAAATCAATTACAAAAGAATATGTTCAAGTATGTCGCTAGAGTTACAATTAAATTACAACCACTCAAAGTGAATTACAATTGAATCAATTGTTTGAAGGTGGTTCAGAGGTGTCGACGGAGTAAAACTCTCCGTCGGCGTTAACGATCTCCGTCTTGATGAAGCTGCAGAGCTTCCCTCGAACCTCCGAGATCTCTCTCACAACGAGTGCATCTAAATCTATGTTCAAGCTCTGTCGCTAGCGGGATTAAAGTAGTAAGCATATATATTGAAATTTATAATTAGAAAATAATTATTGTGAGATTGACCATCTGTGATATGCGGGCGTTAAATGCTTGGCTGTCCCGACAGACCTCCTGCCCCTGGCGCCTCCACCCCCTCCCCATTTGAACCACCGCCCCTGATGCCTCCTCCCCTATTGCGCCATCTTAGAGAGGAGAAGGAAGGGAAGGAAGGAGGTAGGAAGGAGAAGGAAAGGAGGAAGAAATGAGAAGGAAAGTATCGAAGAAAGGGAGGAGGATCTCATGGGATATTTGGGATCTTCATCGTGAGCTGCAACGGTAACGATCTGTAACCCTTTATATTTTCCCTAGGTTAATCGCTATTCAATTTTAGTATGTTTGGTCAATAGGAAGAGTAGTTGCGTGCATTAATCTAATTTAACACTAATTTGTTGCGTACGTAGCGTAGATGGACCGAAGCTGGATGTACAATGAGAATTGTGTGAGTGAAGAGTACGTTAATGGCGTGTCTGCTTTTAGAAGAGCCGCCGAGCAGGATATGTTGAAGAAGGGGATAAAATTTTTGTACTGTCCATGCATTGATTATGATAATCTGAAGATGTTTAGCAACCTAGCGCAGATCAAAGCGCAATTGATTCGAAGGGGTTTCAAAAAGGGTACACATGTTGGACCAGCCATGATGAAGAGCAGATTATACAGAAATGTAGTAATAACGACATACCGGATGTGAACTGTGCTTTTGATGAGGATAGATTGCACGATGACAATCTGAATAGGATGCTACGCGATGCAGAAGGGAACTACAGTAAGAGAGATTTTGGTAAATTTGAGGGCTTAATGGAGGACTCGGGGAAACCTCTGTTCCCTAGCTGCAAGCCGGAATACACAAGGTTGTCATCCGTGCTTGAACTGCTGAAATTGAAGGCAAACAATGGTTGGTCTGATAAGAGTTTCACGACGTTGTTAAGTCTCCTAGCGGACATTTTTTCGGATGGAAATGTGTTGCCCAGCACCACCTACCGAGTCAAGAAGATTCTTTGTCCATTGGGAATAGAAGTAGAAAGAATACATGCATATCTGAACTATTGTATATTCTACCATAAAGTGTATGCAGACATGAATGTATGTTCGTTGTGCGAAGCATCCAGATACAAGCGTAACAATCACTCCGGTGATGGCGAGGGCATCGAGGTGAAGCAAGGACCTCCTACTAAGGTATTGTGGTATCTGCTTGTAATCCCACGTTTGAAGCGTTTATTTGCGAACCGAAAGGAGACAAGATTGCTACGTTGGCACTCGGAGGAGCGTAAGAAAGATGGAAAAATAAGATACCCTGTTGATTCTGCCTAGTGGGGAAACTTTGATTGGAGCTTCCAAGACTTTGATGCGGAACCGAGGAACATAAGCTTTGGGTTGAGTACAGATGGAATTAATCCTTTCAGTACCATGAGCAGCCGACATAGCACCTGGTCTGTGAATCTATGTATGTACAACCTTCACTACTACAGAAAAGGCCTTTACAGACGGTTCAAAAACGCCATCACAGACGGTTCCGTGAGCCGTCTGAGTTTATGGGTCAGTAATGCTAATGGTCATCACGCATTTGTTTTCGAGCGTCAGTAATATATACTATCACGCAGGCGGTGCGTAGATGCAACGTGCGTCGTGATAGTCGACTTACCATAGACGATGCAGTAGATAAAACCGTGCGTGATAGTCGACTACCGCGACGATGCGTAGATGAAACCGTGCGTGATGATCGACTACCGCGAGCGATGCGTATATGAAACCGTGCGCGATAGTTCACTATCACGAGCGGTTTCATATACGCATCGTCGTGGTAGTCGACTATCACGCACGGTTTCATCTGCACCGTCGTGGTAGTCTTTGCATTGCTAAATCTATTTACGTTTATTGACTAGCCTCAGAAATGCTAGCCATGCCCTCTGAAACAAGCACATCCAATTCTCATTCATTTCGAAGCACATCAAAATTGCATTCATTTCGAAAAACAAGCACACATCCAATTCACAAATCAATTAACTAAATTTAACCATTAATGTACATTAATTTACACACATGTACCATTATGTTCAATCTATCTCAATCAAGTTCAATCTGCTACCTCGTGGAAACTCCCATTTGGATTTATAACCCATCTGCTCAGGGAATGACGCAAGGTGTGATCGAATTTTTATGAGCTCGCTCTGCTCCAACGCAGCTTCATGATGTTCGCAACTTTGTCGATATGAAGGTTAAATTCGGGCTTATATAAATTGGTAAGTATATATGAAATAATTGTTGAAAGATTGACAAACTTGAGGATCATTGGTGATCGCGAACCGATGAGTAGTTGCATGTTGTGGCAAACATAGTATCCACAGACGTTGCGCCCGGTAATTTCTTTGGTGGCATTGCAAAAATAGAATTGGTTAGTTAGAGAGGCATTGCTACGAAGTGTTATATAGGATTAATGTGTACTAGCTAGCAAGTCACCGAATGTTTGATCATGTTGCGGCGTCCTTCCTTGATATTCCATCCTTTAGCATGTAACACGTCGAACACCCTCGTGACTCCAAGAAGTTAGCCTTAGCCATTGCAAAGGAAGGAAAGACTACAATAGAGTTTCTATGGAGGAAATGTGTTTACGATGATTAAACTCGGATAGTCAGAAGTTGTGAGTGGCCCTCTGTAGGGAATCTAGGTATATTACGTATTTCGTTTTGGTATAATTACAATTAGAATCAATGGAACCTACACGGTATGTCGGCATGGTCATTAAACCTAAGTTAGTGTTGCTTATAAAGTACAAATCAACAAGTATAGCCAGAGTGCAACACTACTTACTTACGGTTGTAGGGCAAAAGTATGAATTCCTTGTTGCGGTGAGCCATTAAAAAATCTATAACGTAATTCTCGACGAATGTTGCATTCGCCGTGATGCTTTGCTCGGAGACAACGTGTGGGTCGAGGAAACCTACCGGTGATTTCCTTCTTTCGGCTTCACAGATCATGTATCTATTATACAAAAGCTAGGAGTTATATATAACATTTATCGATATTACACGAACATTGACCGTGATTGTACACACTTACGATTGTCGAAATCGTATGATTGAGACGTCGAGCTCGTCGAGGTTGAAGAGATAGAACAAGTCGTCGAAGGTCACCGTGAAGACAGCGTCTTGATACACGTGGTTAAAATGATGCTCCTTGAACTTGGCGGTGACACCCGAGCATCGTTGATCAACCGCTTGTTGGATCGCTCCATGTACCATGCATGCAATTCCGTGCAATCCAAATCCTAGGGTAGGGATGTCTAACTTCTCGAGCAACGGCTCGCTGGCTTGTATTTCCGCCAGCGGCAAG
The DNA here is from genome assembly GCA_036346405.1 of Phyllostachys edulis. NCBI lineage: Eukaryota > Viridiplantae > Streptophyta > Magnoliopsida > Poales > Poaceae > Phyllostachys > Phyllostachys edulis. The sequence continues at coordinate 44,730,958 of CM070567.1, forward strand.
AAGGGATATTAGGAGAGGACTCGATCGTCTTCGATTTGCCCTTGCCCTTGCTGCCTCGCTTTGTATAGGTCGACTTCACAAGAGTCGACTGAGCACGAGGTGTAGATGCATGTGATGTAGCGGGCCCTTGCCATGTCGGTCTGAGTAACCGGTGCGGTCAGTCCGTGGACTTGATGCCGTTGCGAGACATTCCGTGAAGTTGACACCGGCGGTAGCTCCAAGCGGATGTCCTCCTTGGGCCTTTGGATGAATGTTCCAACGGCTTGCCCTAGAGTCATGACCTCATCGTTTGGGGAATTTTCAATGGACGGCCTCAAAATTGGCACAAACACCGTCCACATTCACTTTTGCGAAACCCGGCGCTAGATTTGCACTGCACCAAAGCTCCGATCTGGGATGGATACACAGCCCCAAGCGACATCTAGGGCAGCGAGACATATCTCACTTGGAGCTTGCGCCGTAGCCACCTCGTACATAACGATACAAAATTAGCTACTCCAACAGGCCTATCAATGGATTGAGCATTCCAGAGATAATAATTATTACGGATGTCATCGACGGAAAATCTGTCATCACCTATTGTGGTAGGGTTAGGGTTGACGCCAGACTACTCGGATGTTTGGGGGGTGGCTAAGCGGTATAGTAGGGTAGGGGCTTCCAACCGACTTGGCATTTGCAATCCCTTAATCCTTTCCTCAAAGGTCTCTATCTACTTTTGCTCGAGCATACGAATCCTTTCCTCAAAGGATTGATTGAATTTTTCGATGAGCTCATCTCGAGGATGCACGAAGATCCTCTCGTAGCTTTGCATCGTGCTCGGCTTTGGCTCTCTTCCTACTCGATGCGATCCGAGTCCGCTTGGAACCATTGTTCCTATGTAACAAAAACACCGGCGCCTCTCATGCGACCGGATGCTCACTTTGTTTCCTAGGGCCGCAGAGAGTATATCTTCTCCCTATCTGCTGGAATGAGCCTTGGGAAGATTGTGCACTCAACGTTATCGCAATATAGCCCGACATGTCATTTCACTTCCTATGAAGTTATGGAGTAATTACAAACTAGGTAGTTCGATATCTTACCAGCGTTGGGACACTTCACGGTCTTGGGTTTAGAAAGTACACTTCCTCGTGGTCGAATACATAACCTCGCAAATAACCACCGTCGGTAGCGCACATTAGTGATCTCGAAATAGCAGGAGAGATTCAAGCGCTTTCGCTGCTGTTCTGATCCCTCCATATCGGGGCTTTACCCGCATACCAGTGATGCCGAGTGCGTGGGGTGCTTGTTTTTTACTGGAGGGCCGTGTCGCCGTACTTTCACTCTTAAATTCATCTGTCGTCTTCTTCGCCACAAACTTCGGCCAGGGACTCTTCCAAGAATAGATACTTGTGGAAGGCGGCGGATCCTTCTTCACGTAGTTCTTGACAAGCATGCTCTTGAAGTTCTTCCACGCTTTGCACACCAGTAGCAACGCTGTCGTCGCAAGACGGAGTCCGGGAGTTCTTAGGGATCTCGAGCGATGCGAAATTTCCGCCAACCTGGCGATTTTCGATGGTCGGGCACCACCTTCCACGAATCATAGGTGATCTTGACCCGTTCCCGTGCAACTATTCCGACCATTCTCCGGAATGCGGACGTTGCTCGGCGAGGATTGATAGGGGTCCCAGACTGATCGACCTCCGTGATGGTAAATCGGCCCGTGGGCCTTTTCGATATTCCTCTTCTTCTACCGCGGTTGGATATTGTTCCAGAGGATGGTGCATCATCAGACACATGAGGCGGCGATGACTCAGAATGAGCGGAAGACATCTTCACAAGAAATAGAATTATCATTGCAATGTATTCGATGGCGATATCAAAACAAATACCATATGAATAATCGACTAGAACAAATACAAATTCCTAAAACATGTACAATTATCATGAAGGACCATGATGATTATTGATAGAAATAGTTAGGGAAAGGGCATGGGGTCGATCGGTAACTTCGGCATTGGTTACCTTTAGGCGTCGACGAGAGGACGAGCAGGAGCAAGATCTGCAAAGGGGCGGCGTCGAAGGGGAGGCGCCACGGGCTCGAGGGGAGGAGGCGGCGGGCTCGGGCAGGAGGCGCGGGCTCGGGGAGGCGCCACGGGTCAGAGGAGGAGGCTCGGCGGGCTCGGGGAGGCGCAGGCTAGAGGAGGAGGCGTCGCCGACGGATCGGGGAGGAGTAGCGCCAGCTCGAGGAGGCGGCGTCGAGGGCGGTGGCGGCGGGCTCGGGGAGGAGGAGCGAGAGGAGTTGAGAAACTTAATCGTGGCGCGCGCAAAACCCTAGCTAGAGTCCGAATGTAAATAGGGATGGACATCACGAGACGGTTCTAAATTAGAAGCATGCATGATACCTATCCTGACGGTTCTAACTTAGAACCGCTCGTGATATGCGATGTATCCTGAGCGGTTTTAATAAACAACCGTCTGTGATATGTGATGAATCCTGAGCGGTTTTAATAAACAACCGCTGCATGATATATGATATATCACGAGCGGTTCTAACTTAGAACCGCTGCGTGATATATGATATATCACGAGCGGTGTTAATAAACAACCGTCATGATATATATGTAACACGAGCGGTTTTGATAAACAAGCGCTGCATGATATACATGTGAGACGATGCGTAGTTCAAACCGTCGTGATATTATTTTGTATTGGTTAATATCTAGATCGATCTCGTTTATTGGCTAGCCTCGGAAATGCTAGCCATGCCCTCTGAAACAAGCGAAAAGACAACAAGTACATGTATATACATCCAATTCACATTCATTTGAGAAACAATCACATCCATTTCACAAGTACAAATCAATTAATTAACTCAAATGAACTAAAATTAACCATTCATCGTAATGTATATACATATACACACATTGTTCAATTAATCTTTAAAAATTAGCCCTTCATGATGATCGACGCGTATGTAGCTAGTTTAGTCATGTTCTTCTTCCTCGACCCTTATGCCGTTTTCGAAAGGAGCAACTCGTCAAATTGATTGTATTCTTCCTCGTCCACTACATTCTCAACTCCGACAATCCTCTTTTTCCATGAAGAACTACGTGGCGCTTCTTATTTGCCTGGTTCGGTAACATAGAAGACTTGAACAACTTGGTTGCTTGATCGAATGGTTCGTCTTTGTATCCGACACGTTCGAGGTCCACGGTAGTGACGTCGTACTTATCGACCTTCACCTGTGGGAGATGGACCCAACGGCATCGAAATAGGGGGATCTTGAAAAGCATGTAGTCGAGCTCCCATATCTCCTCTATTTGCCCATAGTAGGAGCTCCTCAGCTCATCGGTACTAAATGCATCTATGTGGACACCGCTGTTCTGGTTAGTGCTTTTTATATCCTGAGCCTGCGTATAAAATGTGTACCCATTTATGTCGTATCCTCGCCATGTTACAATTGTAAATGTTGGCCCTTTTGCCAACCATGTCAGCATATCACTTGACGATCTCCTAGCAAGTCGCTCCTTCAACCATTGGTTGAACCGTCTGTTGTGTTGTCTCGTGATCCAAACATCGGCGCGGCGGATTACATTGCGAAAGCACGTCCTTGTCTTTGGTCGATATCTGAGGATACTTGGTCATGTGTTGCAAGACCGTGAAATGGGCTTGAGCATACGCATCCATATTTGGAGTGATTGCTTTCCTTCCGATGGTCCCGATACCCTCGAGCCTCCCCTCATGGCGAGATCGAGGCACACCTATCGGTTCGACTGAGCCATGTAATCGGCGTAACTCAATGACCTCTTGGTTGCATAACCTTCGACGATCTTGCCCTCGCCGAGATCGATTCCGTACATATGACTTGAGAATTCCATGAACCTCTCGAGCGGGTACATGCTACGTAGGAACACGGGCCGTACATCTTTATCTCCCTCACAATATGAACAATGAGATGGACCATGATATCGAAAAACGACGAAGGAAATACATCTCAAGATCACATAGTGTCGTCACCACCTCGTCTGCGAGCATCTAATCGCCGAGATCGATGACCTTCGAGCAATTGTGTTAAAAAATAACGACCTCATGATTGTCTCTCGGACCTTGATCGACAAAATACTTCTAATTGCAGCAGGAGCATTTGTGTCATCAACACATGACAATCATGAGACTTCATGCCAATTAACTTCAAATCTTTTATCGAAACAAGTTTCTTCATGTTGGCGAAATGCCGGACGGAACTTTCACGCCATGCAAGCAAGCACGATTCGGTTCTCTCGGCCTTGGACAGAGTGTAACAAGCGAGGAAGGTACGTTCGTCCTTTATCGGTCCTTGTTGGTGCTAACTCGGTCGATGTCCATATCAACCAAGTCAAGCCGTGCGTTGACACCATCCTTTGTTTTGTCACGAATGTTGATGAGAGACCAATCAAGTTGTCACATACATTCTTCTCTACATGCATGGCGTCGATGCGATGGCGAACTTCTAGGTGCTCCCAATAAGGTAAGTCCCAAAATATTGATCTCTTCTTCCACATGTTCTTCTTACTTGTCCTCGATTTACATCCCTTTCCAAGCACAACATCTAAATCCTTAACCATATCATAGACCTCTTTTCGCTTAAATGCCTTGGAGCCGAACTGTCCTCCTTCTCTCCGTCAATTGTTTCTTCATCTGCGGTATGGGTGAGCCCTCGAAGGAACCTCGATGACGCATGTACACGGTTTTCTTGAGTGATTCACCACACACTCTCGGTATCATCTAAGCGGTGAGTACAGGTTTTGGCCCTTTTGTACTCGGCCCGACAGTTAGCAAGGCGGGATAATCATTTATGGTGCGAGAACAACAAGGAACGTAAAGTGAAGTTCTCTCGTTTATGCATCCCATACACATACCCTTCAATCCACGATATTTTAGATCTTCCATCAATGGTGCTAGGTACACATCAATATCATTCCCGGGTTGCTTGGCCCTTGGATAAGTATCGACAACAAAATATACTTCCGCTTCATACACAACCAAGGAGGAAGGTTGTAGATCTGAGCGTCACGGGCCAAGTGCTATGTCATTTGCTCATGTTACGAAAGGATTCATTCCATCTGTACTCAATCCAAACCTTATATTCCTCGGTTCCTTTTGAAGTCGCAAACCTCCTATCGATGTTTCTCCTTTGGGCGGAATCGGTGGGTGTCTTAACTTTCCGTCATTCTTACGCTCCTCTGAGTGCCAATCTGGCGATTTGCATTCTTTGGGTTATAAAAACCACTTCAAGCGGGGAATTACAGAAGATACCACGCCACCTTAGCAGAGGTCCTTTCTTCACCTCGATTCCTCGTCGTCATCGATTGCTTCTTACGCTTGTATCGGGATCGTTGCACACCGGACATACATGCATGTTTGTATACTCGTTACGGTAGAGGATCTGATCGTTCGGACATGCATGTATTCTTTCTACTTCCATTCCCAATGGACAAAGAACCTTTTGGCTTTGTAGGTGGTTTTGGGCAACTCATTTCCCTCGGGAAGCATGTCCGCTAAGAGACCTAATGACTCTGTGAAACTCTTGTCGGACCAAGCTGTTGCTTGCCTTCAATTTCAGCGGTTTAAGCACGGATGACAACCTTGTGTATTCGACTTGCGGCAGGGAACAAAGGTTTCTCTGAGTCCTCCATCACGCCCGGAATTGAACATACTCCCTCTCATCACGGTTCCTTACGCATCATGGCATCGATCTAGATTGTCATCGTGCGGCCTATCCGAATCGGAACCACAATCGACATCATTCGGCGGCATATCGTTGACTTCTGTATAATATGCATATCGTTGACTTCTGTATAATATGCTCTTCACCGTGGTGGTCCAACATGTATAACCCTTTTGAAACCCCTTGAATCAAGTGTGCTTCGATCTGCGCTCGGTTGTTAAACATCTTGATTCTCGCATCAATGCATGGACGATACATATATTCCGCCCCTTATTCAACATATCCTCCTCGGCGGCTCTTGTAAGCAGAACCGCCATTAATGTACTCTTCACTCACATGGTTCTCGGTGTACATCAACCGGTCCATCACACGGTTCGTATTGAAAACCACGAAAATAAATAAAAGGGTGATGACTTTCAAAGTATTTTACGAGGCTTAATTACGATTTTTCATTTTTACATTTTTTCGGATTTTATTAACTTACATGTGGGCCCTACTTGTCGCTGACTCATTTTTTATTTCATGATTTTATTTATAAAATCTATGGCGATCCCACATGTCATAGACTTCGTTAGTTTATTAACTAAATGATTAAAAAACAGTAGGATTAATTTGAAGCTCAAACTAGGCTTAGGGGTGACATCGCATTGCTATATAGTCGTGGCTCTCGGCCCTAAGGTCTCTTTGAGGTGAACCGCGGTGATGTCCCACATGGGCGCTGAAACTAGCGATTTAATTTGGGTCGTCGATCGGTGAGCAGGCGACGGCGGCAAGCTCCTCGGCGACAATATCTGGTGAAATGGACCAGGTCGGCTCGGTGAGGTGAGGCGATGTACTCAAGCCGCACGCGAGGCGGCGATGGACCTATCGTGGCGCCAGAGATATGGAGATCAAGAAGACTATATCTGTTTTGGCGGGGAGGTGGAGCTATATATATCGTCTGTGATGAGTTAATTATCACGGACGGTTTTTAACAAAACCGTGCGTGATATTGGGCAATATCACGAGCGGTTTATGTTTGGAACCGCCGTGAAGTATCACGAGCGGTTCTAAAAAACCGTCGTGATATTGGGTAATATCCGAGCGGTTCATGTTTGGAACCGTCGTGAAGTATCACGAGCGGTTCCAAACATGAACCGTCGTGATATGACATCTTCACAAGCGGTTTTTAGCGCGAGAATAACACGAGCGGTGGGTAACAAAAACCGCTCGAGATTGTGTTTATCTGAGCGGTTTCGATGAACCGTCTGTGATCAGGCGTCCAGTATTAGCATTTCTATAGTAGTGCTTCCTCTTTGGCTGTGTATGAAGCGGAAGTATATTTTGATGTCACTACTTATCCAAGGGCTGAAGCAACCTAGGAACGATATTGATGTGTACCTAGCACCATTGCTGGAAGATCGTGTGTCACTATGGAACGAAGGGGTACAAGTATGGGATGCTTACAAACGAGAGAACTTTACTTTACGCGCCATGTTGTTCTGCACCATCAATAATTTTTCTGCCCTTGGTAACCTATCGGGGTTTAGTACAAAAGGAGCCAAAGCCTGTCGTCACTGCTTACATGGTACCGAGAGTGTATGGCTGAACAACTCGCACAAAACTGTGTACATGCATCACCGTAGGTTCCTTCCCAAGTATCACCCATACCGCAAGATGAAGAAACAATTCGACAGAAATAAAGAGGACGGTTCAGCTCCAAGGGCTTTTAGAGGGAAAGAGGTCTATGATATGGTTAAGGATATCGATGTTGTGCTTGGAAAGAGACGTAAATTGAGGACCCGTTAGAAGAACATTTGGAAGAAGTGATCAATTTTTTTTGGGACTTACCTTATTCAAAGCACTTAAAAGTTCATCACTACATCAATGTTAGGCGTGTGGAGAAGAATGTATGTGATAGCTTGATTGGTCTCTTACTGAACATTCGTGACAAAACAAAGGATGGTGTCAACGGACAGCGTGACTTAATTAGTTGATAAGAACATAAGGACCGAGTTAGCACAAAAAGAGATCGATAAAGGACGAACGTACCTTCCCACAGTTTGCTACATTCTGTCCAAGGTCGAGAAAAAGGAACTGTGCCAGAGCTTGCATGGTGTGAAAGTTCCGTTCGGTTACTCCGCCAGCACGAAGAAACTTGTTTCTTTTGAAGATTTGCAATTAATTGGTATGAAGTCTCATGATTGTCGTTTGCTGATGACACAAATGTTTCCTGTTGCAATTAGAAGTATTTTGCCGAACAAGATCCGAGTGGCAATCTTCCGGCTGTGTTATTTTTTTTTAACTCAATTGCTCATAAGGTCATCGATCCCGAAGAACTAGATGCTCTATAGGCCGAGGTGGTGACGACTCTATGTCATCTTGAGATGTATTTTCCTCCGTCATTTTTTGATATCATGATCCATCTCATTGTTCACCTTGTGAAAGAGATAAAGATATACGGTTCTGTGTTCCTACGTCATATGTACCCTTTCGAGAGGTACATCGAAATTCTCAAGTTTAACGTACGGAATCGATCTCGGCCGGAGGACAGCATCATCGAAGGTTATGCAACCGCAGAGTTCATTGAGTTCTGCGTCGACTACATAGCTAAGGTGGAACCGATAGGTGTGCCTCTATCTCGGCATGAGGGGAGACTAGACGGTATCAGGACCATTGGAAGGAAAGCAATCACCCCCGATTTCGACGGTACATTCAAGCCTATTTCATGGTCTTGCAACATATGACCCCAAGTGTCCTTGTACATCGTCGATGTAACAGCCCAATTTTCAATTTCGAGTTAAAAATAAATTTTAATTATTTTATTGGAATTTTCTGGAATTATTAAAAGCGTTTTCCTGTCTATTTCAAAGCCAAAATAAAATTAATTGCAAAATTAATTACCAATTATAAATTGAAACTATTTTATTTAAGTCAAAAATGACTTAGAGAATTTCAGTGAATTTTGTCATAATTTTTGGATTTTATTTACTATTTCCTAAAGCCTAATTAAATTAGCCGAATTATGTTAATTGATAAATCAATTAAAAAATTGAAAAACTCTTTTGGGCCGAAACCTCATCCGTCCCATTCCTATCTCCTGTGCGCACGGCTATCCCACGCCCCTCCCTCTTTCCCCTTCGCTTACACGTGGGCCCCACCGCCACGTCACCCTTCTTCTCCTTCCTTTCTTCCCCACCGCACCTTCCTTCTTTCGCCGTCCGCCATTGCTGCCAACTCAAACCTTCCAAAAACTTGGCCAAATCAATCTTATCTCCCAAAATTCTATTGCCATAATGACTCCGCGTCATCACCGCGCCCGTTACGGCCTCCGCTTTCCTTCTCCGACCATCAATTCCCTAGAATCTGCCTCTGACCTGACGAGCAGCTTCTTGCGTCGCACGAAGCCCAGGTGTCGCCCCTACCCTATAAATAGGAGGCCCAGGTGTGCCATCTTGACCACATCCCAATACCACCACCCACCTCGCCCTAATCCTCTCGAGTTCGCCGGAAGTTGAAGTCGAAGCCTCGCCACTCAAAGCTTTCCATTGTCGATTCCACTGCCAATGAACACGCTCCGTCATCTTCGTCTACACCCCTGACATCGCCTCGACACCATCTACCCTGTGAGTGCACTCTTTCGACTGGAGGACCACCGGAACACCCTCGCCGTCGTCGACCTAACTCCGCAGCCACCAACCTCCTCGCTGTCGGCCACTCCGTTGTGCTTCGCCATCATAAGGTAACGCATAAGGTTCAGAGTATTCTCCCCTTCTTTTTGGGCACCTTATTTGTGCGCCAGTAAGCGCAGAAGCTTGTACCGGCCGCCACAAGCTATGATACAGGTAATCGAACTCCTTTCAACCAGTGTGGTCGTAACCTTTCGACCAGTGTAGTTGAAATCCCTTTCAACTAGGTGGTCGAAATTCCTTTCGACCAGTTGGTCGTAGCCCCTTTTGACCAGAAGGTCGAATCTCCTTTCGACCAGGCAGTTGCAACTCCTACGACCAGGCAGTCGTAACCATCTACAATCAAGCAGTTGTAATGTTCTACGACGACGTGCAGTCAAAGCTTTTCGACTAGTACTCAATGTACAGTGCTTGATGTACAGTGCTCGTTGATCAGTACTCGGAAGTTGAACAGTACTCGGAAAGTGCACAATGTTTTCGGAATTCTATCATTTCTTCTGGATGTTCGTTCTCCTTCATACGAACTCCGAATCCGTCGATTCTTGTTTCTAAATTCATATAAATTCAAGATCTAGCCAACTAAACTAAAATTATTTAATTTAGAGTTAATTTGAATTTTCATTGATTTTATTTTTGTTTATTTGAATTTGGCTTATTTCACGTATTGATTTCGACGAGTGTGGTGAATTTGAATTAGAAGAAGAAGAGTCCTTCGAGCAAGACAAGTTACACCTTTGACAATATTGATCTGATTATTTTAAATTATTTAAATTCTATTTTAAATTATTATTTTATGCGTATTTCTATTCAAGTTATTTTAATTCCTGTTTTAAAGTTCCTAGTTAATCTAATTCGCTTGTATGGCCAATGTTGATGTTGAATTGTCATTCCCTTGTCACCATAATTAAAATAAAATAAAATTTGAAAGATTACATGCTTAGAACATGCTTAGACCAAAAACGTTTAGTTTGGGGAATTTTAGCCAAATAATCAACTATTGTTTAAAAGTCCATAGCATTAGTTTGTCATGGAAGATTTTGCAAATGACTTTAAAAAGCCAAAAAGGAAAAGTTGGTTTATACTTGGGCGAAATGGATGGATGGTGGGTGTAGGTTTATGCACGGGCTCAATCCGGGTAGGGTTGAGACCTAGGGTTTTTATTGAAAGTCGCTCAAGACAGTTAAGGACCGGTCTTCGAGCCGTATCTTGCTAAGCCACATCGTACTACCAACCATCCAAAGGATGCAAATCCTTAGCGAGGCGTGACTATAGTGGAATGATGCTTTCTAAAGACCTTGACACATGCTCTAGACTGCTTACCTAAGGTAGTGAGCGGTGGTATCGACGGATGCCAAACAAACTAGAGAAGTCGTGTTATGTGGGTAATGATGTACAACCTCTACAGAGTGTAAAACTATTCGAATAGCCGTGTCCATGGTCATAGACATGCTGAGCAAAGCCACTCAAGTTAGAATTTGGTTTTGTTTTTTAAAAATGAATTTAACACATGATTTTAGGATGGATAATTCTTATGGTAAAATTGGGCGGTTAGCCATGTGATAGGAGGGTATCCTTCACCATTTGTGTATGGAGGTTATCCACTATAAAAGTGACAATTTAAAATTTGATTTTAGTTATAGATCAAACATTGCCTTAAAACTTAGTATGAATATTTAAAATTGAAAATATTGCTTTATGCAAAAAGAACCCTATTAAGCCTCATTTGATTACCCTTGCATGCATAATATCCTATTATTAGGTGTAACTTGCGAGCACGGAAGTTGTGCTCACTCTTGCTGAATAGTATTTATTCAGGTGAAGAATTTTATCAAGACGGTGAGGATTATGATGAATAGGATATGCCCCAGACGATTGCCTGTAGAGAATCGTGTGGCCTACTTACTTATTTTGCTTCCACTATTCTTTTACATTTGGCCTTGGGCCTAGTTATGTAATAAACTCTGTTTATCAATTAATAAATGCGTGATATGATTTTGCTATCACTTTTGTTGACTGTGTATACTAGCTGTTCATGTACTAGTGTATGACACACAGAGAATCTGGGATCCTTCGTTTCCAGGTTCGACAGACGAGCACAAAAGACATGGTACACCAACAAAATCCAAGTCGGTCGGATGTTTGGATCATGAGAGAGCACAACAGCCGGTTCAACAAATGGTTAAAGGTGCGATTCACTGGGAGGTCGTCATCAAGTGATGATATGTTGCTATGGTTGGCAAAAGGGCCAAAAATTTATAATTGTGACATGGGAATGATACGACATAAATGGGTACACATTTTATACGACAACTTAGGATAGGAAAAGCACGGTCCAGAATAGTGGTGTCCGCATAGATGCATTTCACGAGAAGTTCAATACCACTGGGCCACGTGGGTTGAACTCCTACTATGGGTTTATAGAGGAGATTTGGGAGCTCGACTATGTACTTTTTAAGATCCCCTGTTTTAATGCCATTGTGTCAAACTTCCACAGGGTGTGAATGTCGAAAGTACGATGTCACTACTGTGGACCTCAAATGTGTCGGATACAAGGACACACCATTCGTACTCGCTAAGCAAGTTATTCAAGTTTTTTATGTAACTGACCCGGCAAATAAGAACCGCCACGTAGTTCTTCATGGAAAAAGAATGATTGTCGGAGTTGAGAATCTTGTGGATGAGGAAGAGTACAATCAATTTGGCAAGTTGCCTCCTTTTGGAGATGGCATCAAGCTCGAGGAAGAACCCAGCGAGGAAGCTAGCTATATGGCGTCGATCATCATGAAGGGCTATTTTTTAATTAAGAATTTATTCCATTGTAATTAAGAAACTCAGCATGTAATTAAGAATTTATTCCATTGTAATTGATTAAGTAATTATTCCATCTATGATTGTATTTGAATTTCTTGTTTTCAGAGGGCTTGGCTACATTTCCCGAGGCTAACCGAAAAACAGAATATTTGTAGCTATAGAATGAACTATCACATGCGGTTTAGTGTGTAACAAACCGTCTGTGATTACTTATCACAGATGGTTCCATAATAGAACCATCTGTGATATTCCTTTATTAGTAGGGAGCCACTAGGGTTTGCGCTCTTATTCTCGTCACTCGCCTATTCCCCTACCTAGAGCCACTCTCGCCCGTTCCCCTCCCCACTAGAGTGCCGCCGCCGCCGCCCGAAGCCTCCTCCTCGATGGCCGCCCCAAGTCACGCCAGCGCCTCTAGAAACTTCCTCCCCGACGCCTCCTACCCCGAGCCATGGCACTCGACCTTCTTCTCCACGCCGGAGCCACGCCGGTCGGCCTCCTCCACACTGGAGCCACACCGCTCGGCCTCCTCCTCCACGCCAAAGAACAAGCCTTGTCTTGTTCATCACGGTGGTTTGAAATATCACCGGCTCTGTGAGTATTAGTTTATTCAATTGCATTTCACTTTGATTATATATATGTGTGTGTTGTTCTAAATTGATTCATACACTGTGAGATATAGCAAAGTGAATTATGTGGGCTTGATATACTACTCTGTGATTTTGATGGTCTTATACTGAAATTGGTATGATAACTTGGTTAGATTGAGCTCTAATAAAACTTCTTGCTACTAGCATATTACTCTTTAGAGGTTCTGTTACCTTGTTGTGCTTAACACTTGGATAGTTTGGTTGGGTAACTTCTATTTTTTCTGTATAAAATATGTTTTCAAGGGAAATTATCTTCAAAACTACCTAGTGGATATCAACTTGCAATCCATTTTATTTAAACTCTCAGCATTTTGAATTCTGAAATTTTAGTTCATTACGTATGTAACATATATAGACAGCAAGTAAGCGAGATGGCGTCTGCACCGTCGTCATCGACATCGCCGAATGAATCTGTATCTCCGAGAAAAGTGGTACATAAGTGAGATGGTAGAGGAATATCAAAATTGCCTACGGGCCGAATGACCATCACGGAGGTCAGTACCGTTATGGTCCCTTTGAGTCCCAAGAAAGCAACGACAACATTCCGGACCACCTATGGGATACTAGAAAGGGAACAGGTCCCCATCACCACACCAAGCTGGAAGTCTTTGACGGTCGTACAGAGAGATCAGCTGTGGACTGAAATTGAAACCTCGTTTGAGATCCCACCAAAACTCCAGGAACGCGTGCGACGGTACGCGTTGCTCGCAATGGGACATATGTGGAAGACCTTCAAGAGCACGCTTGTCACGAAGTACGTGAATAAGGATCAGACGCCCTTCGTGAAGTATAAATTCTTGTCACGGGATATATGGGACACCTTTGTGCAGATGAAGACGACAGTCGAATTTCAGGAGCAAAGTGCAGCACACAAGGCTCTCTGGACACAAAACTCTAACCCTCGCAGACTCGGCATCACTGGGTACACGGGTAAACTCTCAGAATGGGTGACGCAGGATGAGAACACAGCCCAGCGGGACGCCCCCCCCCCCGCCATTTGTTGAAATCACAGACGAGCGTGCCCGAAACTGGTTAAGAGCGAGGGCATCAGCCACGTCTTTGAGCGCCATCTCTTTCACATACCTGGCAGACGAGGAAGTGTCCCAACGTCTGGTAAATATGTAGAACTACCTAGTTGTTAATAAGTTCGTAACTTCATAGTGTCTAAAATAACATGATGACCTCTTATAGCAAGCATTGACTACCGAATCTTCCCAAGGTTGCTTCGAAGAAGTCAGTGAGAAGGATATACTATCCACAGCCCTGGGAAACAAGGAGCACCTGGGTCACACGCGAGGCCTTGGGGTTTACATACCTTGGAGGCAGGGATTCCCAAACGACTCCGAGACATATAGGAGTAGAAAGAGATCCAAGGCCGAGCGCGAGGACTGGTTGATAGAGGAGATTAATGCGAAGCTTACTACAAAATTTTAAGGACAGATAACAAGATTGTAGAATCAAATGAATCAACTCCATACCCAGGCGCAAGCTGCCCCTATTATTTTGGGAGCCAGTCCTCCTCAACATCGGAGTAGCGTTGCGTCCACGCCAAATTTTGAACATGGCGATGTCCAATTACCTATCGATGATATCAAGGTAATGTACATCTCTGGAATGCTCTAAAGATAGACCTGTAGGCTAATTGTGTATCGGTTTGTAGGAGTCGACGCCTTGCAAGCTCCAAGTGAGGCTGGTTGAGTCTATTTCTATTGAGGCTGAGCGGGGGATGGCGTATCCATGCCAAGAATGGACAGTGCTGCAAGGTGCCCAGCTGGCGTAGGGTTACGCCAGGGTCCAGGTGGACATGGTACATGATAATTTCATGGCCGTCCCGCTGGAGATTTGCCCGAACGAAGACATTAGAACACTAGGGGATGCCATGTACACTTTTGTCCAGTGGCCCAAGAAGGACATCGCCCTAGACCCTGCAGTGCCGCGATCTCGATATAACCATGCCTCTCCAACAGGACCCTCGATGACTCCACCTCACCCTTCGCTTCAGAAGGCCGCCTCATTGGTTCCCGTGGAGAAGATGCCGAAGGAACAAGAAAAGCGTGTCGCCGTATCAGTTCCCGAGTCATCTCACGGGAAGATGTGTAGTGGGCGAGTCATTAAGGACAAATCAAAATCGAAGAACATTAAGGCGTCTCCCAAGCCCTAGAAATACTCCCTCGGAAGTCCATTGGTCCCCGACACCGTATTAGCCCACGCTAGAGTAGGTTGCTAGTGTTTTCATATCTGGTACATGCGGAAGACCAAAGAGTAGGGGTACGATATTGGAATCACCGTCAGATACACGAAGGAGAATTTCTTCCACGAGCCAGGCCACTTCGTCATTGGCTTCGAAAACTTATTCGACCTATTCAACCTCAATACCCTCGACGTCTCACTTCTACGATACTGGACACTGTAAGTGTGTACAATCAAGTTCTACATTCATGTAATACCGATAAATGTCACAACTCATTGCTTATGTATAGATACATAATGAAAAATGCCCGGCGATGGCGAGAACTGGTGGGTTTACTCAACCCACACTTGATCTCTGAGCAATGCATCACCCAAGACGCATCCTGCGTTGTGAATTACATAACGACGGGATTGCTTTGCTCAGGGCGACAAGGGCTACATATTGGTGCCCTACAGCCAGAAGTAAATGCTTCATTACTTGCTATACAAATTTCATTTGTACTTTATACGCAGCACGAACTTAGGTTTAATGACTATAGCGATATACATGAGTAGGTTCCATTGGATCCTTTTAGTCATTGTACCAAAGAGGAATAAGGTAATATACCTTGATTCCCTACTTAACAAAAACCACAACTCCACCCTTGTGTAAGGAATACTCGACAGGTATGCTCATTTCCTCCATACATAACTTTATTTTAGTCTTCCTTTGTTTGAAATTGCCGAGGATAACTTTTTAGAATCACGCAGATCGTTCAACGCCTATGTTGCCGCGGGAGGGACACACAAGCAGCAATCGAGCGCCACACTTCGACATAGGACTAAATTTCTGGTACACGCTACAACACTATTAATAATCCTATATCACACTCCGTAATAATGCCTCTCGAACTAACTATACCTATATATGTATTTTTTTTGCAGTGCCACCAGCAAAAACAAGGTCACCTATGTGCATTCTACGGTTGCCATCATATGCAGCAAATCATGAGTGCTAAGATGAATGATCCAAAGGTTTGTCAATCTCACAATAATTATTTCCTAATTATATATATATATATATATATATATATATATATATATATATATATATAATCTCGATTTAGATGCATTGATTATGAACGAAATCTGTGAGGTTCGAGGACTGCTCTCCGGCTTCATCAAGACGGAGATTGTTTACTCCAACGGAGAGTTTCACTTCGTCGACACCGCTGAAGCACCTTCAAACAATTGATTCAATTGTAATTCACTTTGAATTGTAATTCAATTGTAACTTTAGCGACAATGCATGAAATTTTGTAATTGATTTTGAGTTGTAATTCACTTATCTGTGATTTATCCATTTTCTGTTTACTTGTTTTCAGAGGGCATGGCTAGTATTTCCTGAGGCTAGCTGGAAAACAAAAAACATAGTTAGGTATATCGAACTATCACAGACTGTTTTGTCGTATAAACCGTCTGTGAAGGCCTACTATCACAGACGGTTACCACCAACAACTGTCTGTGATATCCGACATATCACAGAACAGTTTGTGATATGTCGGATATCACATACGGTTGTTGGTGGTAGCCGTCTGTGATAGTAGGCCTTTACAGACGGTTTTAGCAAAAAATCGTCTGTATTGTGACTTATCATAGATGGCTCTTAAACCGTCTGTGATAACCGCCTGTTATAATAGACACATAAATTCAGATGGCTCATAAACCATCTGTGATGACGGTTTAGAGCCTTTTTTGATGGCTCTCTCTGTAGTAGTGAAATGAATGACATTTAAGTCGTGGATCCGACACTTCTCTTGGTCATGAGCTGTGCTTGAGGGGTGAAGCAACTATAAGGATGCATGTATATATAGTTGCAATCTAGGTCCAGAGGTGGGAACAAATGATGTCACGGCTACATATGAAGAATTTTGGACACTATTGGCCCCATGAAACCACCCAAATTCCTAAAGTAGCCTCTCTAGCCGCAGAATTCCAATTTTGGCCCCCTCTCTCCTCCTACTATGGTCGGAACAAAGAAGAGCCACCACACCAGTGCCTCAAGCATGGAAGGCACTGCTACCCTCCCCCATGGCAGCAGGCACCTACTATCGTCCCCCACGGTAGCAACTCCCATCCCCTCGGCGCACGCCAATCCAAGAGGAGAGAGAAAATCCATTTAAGAATATTTTTTGGAGGAATATCTAAATATAGAAAATGAGCTCAGAAAATTATGATTTTTTTTTG
This sequence comes from Phyllostachys edulis, assembly GCA_036346405.1. Classification (NCBI taxonomy): domain Eukaryota; kingdom Viridiplantae; phylum Streptophyta; class Magnoliopsida; order Poales; family Poaceae; genus Phyllostachys; species Phyllostachys edulis. The sequence continues at coordinate 44,748,186 of CM070567.1, forward strand.
TGGAGCCTCTCAGCTCAGTGTGTTTGCTTGTGTAATTTTTTTAGAATTTTATCAGTTATGATTTTTTCTCTAAAAGTCATTTAAGTATACTGTTTGTAGGAATTTTCTGATATAGAAAATGAGGTCTAAACATTATAATTTTTTTCTAGGATCTTATATAGTGTACTTGATTGTGTAATTTTTCCATAATTTTATACGTTTCGAAATTGTCTCGACAAATTAAGGGTTTAGGTCTCGAAAATTAGGATGAAAGGTTTCGAAAATTGGGGTTTCATGATTTCATGTGACTTGGAATGTAGAAAGTTTTCATTGTTCGCTCCGATGTTAACCAAATTGTGGTTATTAGCTTCCTTCTTAACCAAATTTTATATCGAAACGTTTGATGGCATACAACACTTGTGGGAGACAGTCATCCCCTTGAAGTACAATGCATTTAAGAAGGAATAATATCTTGGTCGCTACGGTTCTTGATGACATTACTTCACTATGGTGGAGTTAAAGCAAAGTACTTTATGAAGTTTGTACAGAATGCAATTGAAGGGGCTGAGAACACTCATTGTGATTATGAAGATGCCCTAAAACATGGAGGATTCGAAGTCGGTGTGAATGGTTCTTTCTGGGATTCGACTAGAAGAGACATACTTGCAATATAGGCTTGCTTTGATGGCTTAGCGGAGGCACAGAACCAGAACTATATTAGAATCCGCGGACAGAAGCACGTTACACGTGGTCACATGGCATGATGGTTCGGTTAATTACTTTAGTCATCCTCGCTACTACTACGGTACACTGCGACACAAGTATCCGGACCATGTAAGTATACATGCCTTTAGGGGATAGTAAAAATATGGCGGGTAAGACGGGGGACTACTACGGAATGACCCGATCTACTACGTGGATCGGGGCCATTTGTCTTTCCTTCTGAGCTCGGTGTTGTACTCCTCGCCGGCTGCCTTGGCCTCGGCCACCATTTCCCTCTTTTTCTCGCGCTCCCTCTCGTGAGTCTCATGCTCCCTGCGCCTGCACGCCTCGAGACAAGATTGTGTCTCCCGCCAGATACGCTCGTTGTGCTCGTCGTTGCGGCGCTCCTCCTCCCGAATCTCGCGTGCCCTTTTGGCATCCCACTCCTCATAGTCGATTTTCCACTGGTCGCGTGGGTGGATCTCTAGATCGATCCACTTGTGGTAGCCACATAGTGGATCTGAGGACTACAGGTAGACGGGAGAGGTTGTTAGTACGTACTTTGAAAGAGAAATGGTGGAGGAACATACTATAAATGGTCCTTACCGGCTGCCGATAGCTACTCGTGTCCCAATGGCGGTAAATCATGAAACCCTAATTTTCGAAACCTTTCATCCTAATTTTTTAGACCAAAACCCTTAATTTGTCAAGACAATTTTGGAATATATAAATTTATGAAAAAATTACACAATCAAGTACAATATATAAGGAGCCTAGAAATTTTTTTTTATAATGTTTGGACCTCATTTTCTATATTGAAAAATTCCTACAAACAATATATTTAAATGAATTTTAGAGAAAAAAAATCATAACTGATAAACTTCTGAAACAATTACACAAGCAAGTACACTGCACTGGGAGGCTCCACAAAAAATTTCATAATTTTCTGAGCTCATTTTCTATATTTAGAAATTCTTCCAAAAATATTTTTAAATGGATTTTCTCTCTCTTCTTGGATTTATGCACCGAGGAGAGAGAGGGGGAGGGGAGGATTACTGCTTGCGCCGCCAAGACGAGACAGCGAGGTTTGGGTGGCCTCGTAGGCCAATAGGGTCCAAAATTCACATATGAAAGCTAAGACCTCTGCGAAAAGTTAGCTCGGGCTGAACCTGATTTAGAAAACGAAGCCTGATGGTCAACATCGTGATCAAACCCAAGCTTGTCCCAACGAAAAATCAGCTAGCCTAGCTCGGTTTTCGCTAGGTCTATATATTAGACACACGTTTGCACCCGCTCTTCCGCGTCTTCCTCTTAGAAGAAAAGTAGAGTTTTCTCACGACGACCACCGCGACGTTAACAACACAAACAAGCTGTTTTTGTTAGTAACAAGTAAAAGCCGATTGGGAGCATACACGAGTATTGAGTTGTATGTACTAACCAGTTCATCTATAAACTTAAATTGACGAGGAAAGATAGATAATTCGCTTATAATTCAACACTTTTCAAGTGTAGACTTTTTCAGACCTAAGACGTAGAGTAGAAGTAGGTTACAATTATTATTTTTTAATTACGTTAATCAGGTCTTCAACTCAAAATCTCTTCCCTTGTTATCGTATTAGGTTATAGACACCAATCAAATCACCTAAAAATTAAGCTTAAACTTAGACAACGAGCAGGGTATATCACAGCCCTCATTTATCCTCGATCGGCCAAGCGGGAAGAGCTAGCAGCATAGCAGCAGCCAGACACCATAAAATACGACACGGCTTGCAGATGCAGTCGGCAGGATACGATGCAGGCAGGACGGGACAAAAGACGGATTGATCCTTTGCCAGATCTGATAAAGAGTTCCACGCCCATCGGCCCACGCGATGCCACGTGTTCACATCGTTCGAGGAGGGGTCGTGGCGACCAGCCACTGCCTGAATCTGGCGAATGGCACCAGACGCGCAGACGCGGACGTCGACTATGGCTGCAGATAAAGAATTCCACGCGCCATCGGCCTATGCGATGCCACGCGATCACATCACTCGAATCTGGCGGATGGCACCCGACGCGCAGACGCGGGCGTCGACTATGGCTGCAGCCAACGGTGGCCACTTGTTTGACTCCCCGCCGGTGGGCACTTGCAGAGTTGGAGCCGGAAAAGGCAGGGCAGCAGGTCTCGCGGTCGGCCCGTGGGCCCACGGAGAAGCGTGGTCGGCCTGCGCGTGGGACCCATTCGACAGTGTCTACACGCTCGTTGAGCAGACTCCAAAAACAAAACTAGTGGACAATGAACGGAAATGCTTCACGTGCGACAACGCGCTTACGACGAAACGGCCGTCCGCCTGTGCCCACCTGCGCCTCCTCCGAGCGCTCGCCACATGCATCGTAGGAATACGACGTTTAAAAACGTCGTATGTATAGCATTACTCGACAATGAAACCAACCTTAGGTACCAGCTTGGGCGTACGTATCTCGATGCAGCGCAACACGGCTCCAACAATAGGTGGACACGTCCTTACTTATATAAGTTATGTGAGAACCTAACGTCAGGCTAGCCGCACGTGCCACTATACCATAATTGGGTGCCCTCTCCGTTTCCGTATAATTGAACAGTTAATTAGGGAAAATAAATTTAGGGCGAGGGTCTCAATTGAGACCCCTCCTCGCCCATCGCACATCCACCCGCCAATGCACCGGCTACGAGGAGACCTCTGCTAGAGAATTTCCTTCCTTAATTAGGCCGTATAGTCACCACTACTAGCTGGAATGAGTATAATTGCTTGTCTCCCTGGTACTGGCAGGCGTGGTTTTCGCTCTTGTCCCAACAGTGGACTGGCCGTTGACTGACGACTTGTTAGCTAGTGCGTTGACAAGATGGGGCACAAAGGGATCGAGTTGACTTCCATCAATGAGAATCTTGCGCTTGCCATCATTGGGATTCGATTGATCTTCCTTAGCTAGCCTTTTGTGCATTCTCACCATGTAGCACGCGGATCCTCTGTTGTTCCACTAGCGTGGACGACTGCATTAACCGAGTGGGGTTGAGCCGGCTAGCCGACTTGTGTATGCACTATCAGTCTCAGGCAAGCTTTGTTTGAAACCTACCATTTTTTTGGCTGGGCCGAATTTTATTATGAGAAGCCAAAGAACCAAAAAAGGAGTACAATAAAGTCGACAGAAAGGTTGTCCACGTCACACACAAACTAGTCTGAGCGTTATTACAAATCCTCACAAACTAAACCGCTTACAAATCCTCACAAACTAAGCCGCTCACTGAAACTACAAGTTGGATTCTTCCTTGAAGTACCATGCTATCCGCTAAAGACCATAACTCCTCTTTAACCCCCCACAACGGTTCATATGCAGACTCGCTCTCGGTCCGGAACACAAAAGCGTTCTGCTCCTTCCAAATGAGCCAAGACACAAGGAGAACTAGTCGAAAGCCCGACATAATTTCTTGAGGTTCCTCGTTGCGCACCACCAGGCCACCACGTCCTACTCATGTGCAGCCGGATTGCGAATGGGATGTTGCGCCTACCGTTATCAATTTTGGTTATCTGTCTTGTCTTTAACGGACGGCAGAAGATCCGCCTATTCACTGAAGAAAGGAAAAGGAAAAAGAGCATAGAACTTATAACACCCGTCCTGGATGGACTCACCAAAAGAATGTACACACCGATGGACACCACCTACAGAACTTGTTTTTATGATTTAATCTATTTTTTAAAAATATTTTAAAGATAACCTCTCCCAAACTTTTGAAACCCAAACTTTGTTTCAAATTCTGATCCTTTTGGTCACGCTACAACGCGTGGCGTGGAAAAAATACGTTGTTACGTCACGAACCTCGGCGTGGCAAACGAGTGCTGTCACGCTGCTCCTCTTGGCGTGACAAGACTTAGCCCTAAAAACGGACTATCATGATAGCTTTGGTCACGCCGTGGTACGTGGTATGACAGGTTGTTTTTGTCACGCCGCGCGTTGTAGCGTGACCAAAAGAGTCAGAATTAGAAATAAAGTTAAAGGAATACTATCTTTAAAATATTTTTTAGAAATAGATTATATCATAAAAAAAGTCACACCTGGACACCATCGCCTTCCAAGTTTTGCTTTTCAAGAATCGATAAAGCAGACTTGTATTTCGCGAGACTATTGTTTTGTTCTCATATGTAGTTCTGCCAAGGCTATAGTTATCCTAGCATCTGAATTCTGGCACACACAGGTTAGGCCAGATTCGGCATGTACCAAACAGCCCCTGGATCCTCCAGGCTCTAGGTCGCCTAATCTAGCAGCTAAGCAATACAAAACATGCACAATACAGCGACGTCAACAGATTGCCAAAGATCTGAGAGGCTAATGAAACGATTCCAAGTTTTGCTGAGCCGTTCCTTTTTTTCCCCTTGCCTGCAAAATATTGCGCCAGAAAAGGAAAATAGAAAGGATCCAAAAGAAAGCAACACAAATAGTCCAGGTGTGCTTCAGTTCCTTTCCTGACTAGTAACCTGCATTATCGCCCTACCTGTCTATCCACCCATTTTTTCTTCGGGAGGAAAATAGGGCTTATCATGATCTATCCTTCTAAGATTCTCCACTTTCAGATCGAGACATTCCTCTAGAAATGGAGTTTTCAAAATGATTTCTTCCAAAGATTTAGGCACACTATGTCGCTGATGTGGACAAGTCGGGTGATCAAACGAAATTTCTGAAGGATGTCATGATCATTTGCTTTTGTGAGAGAGGACACAATTTAAAGTTAGTTCTTCTGTCAAGGTGAAATTTCTACCATGGGCCAGTTTTGAAAAAATTCTGGAGTTCCAAATAGAACCTAAGGATTGGTAAATTATACAACAAGCCATATTCTTCGCGCTTTTGAAATGGAAGTAGCCGCGATTGTGTTTTTGGAAGCTTTAAAGTACCTCCCAAAACTATGACTAAGAGTGGCATGCTTGAGAAGTTGAGACAGCAGGATATTTTTGCTCTGCTCTTCGTATATTACTTGAAATTTCTCCGGTACAACAGGTTGTACAACGAAAATTACAGGAACATGGCCCTTGACAAAAACTAGTAATTTTTTACAAGACACCCTATACTTTGCTCCTCATTACAAACAACTACCTCCTGCCATTCTGTTCGCGCAGGGGCGCCTATTTCGTTTACCGTAATAACGAGACTCTCCAAGGGTCTCGGCGCAAACATCTCACAGTAAGTTTTTTTCCCTTATCTTGTGCACTGTATGACCACTAAATTAACGAGGACCCGGCGCAAACTCACAGTAAGTTTTTTTTTTTCTACTCCTCCATGCACGTACGGCGAATCAGCCGCTGAACGGCCGGTACACCTTGAGCGCTTCGATGACGTCGGCGATGGAGCCGACCGCGCCGGCGATCGACACGACGAGGCACGCGACGCTGAGCGTTCGGAGGCAGATCCACCGCGTGCTGCCGCGGGGCACGTGGCGCTGCGTGATGTACATCTCGACGGGGAAGTAGACAGTGAGCGGCCAGAAGGAGACGGCGCCGAGGAGGCCCACGACGTTGCCGAAGAAGGGGAGCAGCATGGCGACGACGGTGGTGAGGCAGACGAATGCCGAGCGCCACGTTAGCCGGAACACGCTGAGCGCGAAGGGCCCCACGCGGAGCTCCCGGGAGATGAAGGCGCTGTTAGGCCAAGTGGCGGAGGCCCAGCGCTCGACGAAGGCAAAGATGGGCTGGCAGAACACCTGGTACGCGCCGACGAGGTGCACGACGATGGCGACGTTGGCAATGTCCAGCAGCCAGAAGGGTTCGTAGAACCCGAACCCGGTGAGGAGGTTGTCCGGTGCCGCGTCCCCGAACGCCGCGTAGCCCATGCACCCGCACAACATGTAGAACACCGTCGTCGTCACCACGCTCAGCCGCGTCGCCCTCTTCATCACCTTCGCCTCTGATGGTGGCGGCGCCTTGATCGTGTCCTAAATAAACAGAGCAAGCCGCACGTAAGCAACCCTAAAAAAAAACAGAGCAAATCGAATTGATGCATACATAGCACCGGCCATGACTTACTTGGATCTCGATGAGAATGTTGGAGAAGGAGTACGCGAAGGCAATGTCGCCGAACGCCTGCAGGCTGCGCCACACCTTCTGTGTTGAGGTGACGCCGGCGCCGATGCTGATGCCGGTAAGGCTGCCCTGGAATCCACCATTGGCTGTAATTCAGAGCGCATCACATTTAAGTATCATGAACAGCAAATTAAGACAAAGAACAGGTGCAATTCTTTCCATGCGAGTAGTGAACATGTGGATATAAATACGCACATATGGTCTGGGCGACGCCGAGGGAGAGGCCGATGCTGGCGTAGGTGAAGGACATGACGGCGGCAACGATGGAGAGCCACCAAATCTGGTCGAAGTCCGGTATCTGCGAAAAGATGATCTGCACGGCGCCGAAGAGGATCATATAGGGGTTGCTTGAGCTGCGGCAGGGGTCCTGGTGCCCGTTGGCGTGGAAGCAGTCAGCCCTCCTGATCGCCCGCATGCTGATGGACGACGCGATGGTGTATCCGATGGCCACGCCGACGAGGTTGGCGTACTGGATGACGCCGCAGATGGTGACCTTGGCGCCGCCGAGGTTGGAGCGGACGGCGTCCATATAGGTGTAGCTGCGCTTGCCCGTCTCCGGGTCCCCGAAGCGGTAGCACTCGGCGAGCAGCGTGGAGGTGTAGTAGACGACGAAGGCGAAGAGGAGCATGACGGCGGGGCCGGCGACCCAGCCGAGCTGCGCGATTGCCCAGGCGAGCGACAGCACCCCGGCGCCGATAACGGCGGTGATGATGTGCGCGCTGGCCGTCCAGAACGTGCCCGTCCGGCGCGGGCGCCCGTCGTCGTCCAGCCACGGCGCCGCGCCGGCGTTGCCAGCCTCCACCGATACCTCCATCGGCGCCATCACCACGTGCTTGCTCCCGCCGCCGTTGTGCGATGCCACCATTGGTATCTTATCTATCTAGCCACCGATCGGCCGAACCCTCAGCTTCTCGGAGAGATTAGAATCAATCCAGTGCGCGCGCTGCGCGGTAGTAGGAGGCTAGCAAAGGCTGAGGCTGAGCTAGGAGCGGTGTGCGTTCTTGGACGATGCTTGAGAGGTTGAGGCGTGCGAGTGTGCTTGTGTTTGTGAAATGGGAGGGGAGGGAGGAAGGTATATAAAGAGAGCAGAGAGGAGGCAGAGGCGTTGCCGCGTGCGTGTGCTCTTTTCTTTCTGCCTGGTCTTCGGGTATCTGCACGGTAGATAGATAGACACGGATTCGATTGGATACATGTGCAATAAATAATTCCCACAGCAGCAACAAGTTCAGCTAATTAATGATGCGGACGATGACGTGGTAGGCCCCACTAGCACGTGGAGGCACGTTCATGTCAGTTCGCGCGGCCCGAGACAATCGTAGTGTATAATATTTTACGCCCTCGTTATTTTTTACTTAGACTTCTTAGAATCCGTTAGATTATCTAGATTAACTACCAATAGATTTAAAACTATTTAGATTGACTATATAAAAATTATATCATTAGATTTGTTGTTTAAAATATTATTATAATATTATAATTTTATTACTATATCTTAATGTAAAGTTATAAAAAGTAACGGTCAAAGTCGTATCTCGAAGATCGCAAAAAGTCAAAAACGTCAAGTAAAAAAGAACGGATGGAGTACTAAGTTATCTATAGACAGTGCTAAATATAGCTCCTATAATGGGCTATCTTTTTAAATGACTTTATAGACAGTGTCTTCATGTATATTGTGTCTTGTTTATTGTGTTACAATTAACTATTGCATGAGAAACGACACAATTCTCTATGATCTTCCCTCTCATCCACATCATCTCGTGTCCTAAGTAGCTGTTGGTGATATGCCCTAGAAGCAATCATAGACATGATTGCATTACATCTATGTTTATGAATTATAGAATAAATGTTATTGTGTTCCTTGGATGAATTATCATTTATAAAGATTAACAAGTATGTGATTTGTTGGTGAAGCTCTTCAATTTATATGATGTCATTCTAAATGTATCTCTGGTCGGATGTCACTGGTTGGAACACTAGCGACTTATCGACCAGCAGATGTATTGATTGATGGCCATGTTTCACCGATCATGGATATAGGGATATAAACTCAATAATATGAACACATGTTAGAGAACATGGTATTGGAATGACTCACCTTGAGAAACTATTGAGATTCTTATGATTTTGTGTCATCGGTCGGTCTCAAGCAATGCTGATGTATAACTCTTAGATACGAGATCAGTTTGGTTTCTTACATGTGTAACAGTACACTTAGGGGTTACCAAACGCTACTTCATAACTGGATAGTTATAAAGATAACTTCCGAGTATGCTATGAAACATGCGGATGGATGTGACTAGTTAGATATGAGAGTTGACCTCCTAAAATAATTGGAGAGATATCTCTAGGCTTTTCGATGTGGTCGGATAAAGAAAGTGCATGGTCGTGCTACTACTAGTCGAAGAGTCGATCACATGAAGTTATTTGTCATTTGATCGAGAATGTATTGAACAGTAAATGGATGGCAAAATATCTCACCTGTAGTTCAGCAAGATATCGTAAGGTAAAGGGAGAATACGCAAGCAAGGTCGTTCAATCTGACCAGATACGAATTGGACGTATAGAAATACGAACTGGTCGAACATGATCACTAACTGGTCGTGACTAAATATGAACTGGTCGTATGGAGATACGAGCTGGTTGTAAGTGATAAATACCTGATCGCAGATCATATTACATAAGGTCCGTCCGGTATAATATTTATATGTGTTTGAAAACCGTTATGTCTTGTTAGGAGCCGCTAACGACTTGTGGTCGGAAAGGAGTTCCAAGTCGCAACCTATTACCTATGAACCTACAGGGTCACACACTTAACAGGTTGGAACAAACGAGTTCGGATAGGATCCGTTATGGGCTCTTTATAAGGGAATGCATGGGGTTGTTGGTAAGAGAGAGTTGCTCCAGCCATCTTTCCGAAGGCCCTACCGTGCACGTTAGTGCTAGCACACTGACGTACAGCGTTCCACCCCTAGACATGTGGATACCGTAGAAGCACTACTGCAGTTGCTGCTGTGCTGATCGAGAACGATCCACGACCTACGCAAGGAACGTGATACGTTGCTGTAAGAGATGATCAGTGACGAGGATGTTGGACGATCGACTACGACCACTAAATTGACGTGCTCGACATTGGATCAAACTGTTCTAACTTTTCTTACGCTGTACTGCGCGTCTAGTGGTAACGCTCCATGATCTCTTGCTTGTATGACATCCTAATTTACGTGATAGAATTTTTTAAATTGCTAGCTAGTTTAGACTACCCATATATCTTTGTTTGTAAGACTTACAAACAACTAATGTCACACTATTGTACATACTTTAAGGTTATGTCTCACAGAATTTGCTTACTCCCTCTCTTTGGTTTTTCTCTTCGTTTTCTTTGCATGATTACAAGTTGGGTAAACTGAGGAGATTCCACTCCAAAGGATGGACATCGTGTGACAATTTACGGAAAATCTAGCATGATTAGAAATGTGAGGCCATGCTTGCAACGCGAGAATTTTCCCAGCCCAAAACTAATCAATTTACGTGCCGTTTGGAAGCACGCAATAATTTTGTAGGAATTTTATTAAACGATTCAATTCTCACATAATCTGCGAAAACTGACGTGCTCCGAACAGATGTTAGATACTCCACAGATAACATTGTTACATACGAGCAACCAATCACCCCTTGTCTGCACTGACGAAGCCCAATGGTCTTTTCGTCCGTAACTGCTCAAGCGCAACAAGTAACCAGGGACAGGAATCAGAGATATGACAGTGGTCAAATTAGTTGAACAGTAGTACACTCGTATTTGGGGGAGTGATGCGGCCCAATCCTTTAATTCAATTTATTATTTTTTTCCTTTATTGCATACAGAACACGATGGGCAAGAGAGGAGGTTTCGCTTGAGTGCGCAGTGCATGGAGTACAATACTGCAGAAAAGATTATCACAAACGATTAAAAAACGTCATCATAGACGATTACATGAGCCATCTGAGTTTATGGGTCAGTAATGATATGAGATCAACACAAACGATTTTTGAACCGTCTGTGATGCATACTATTACAGAGGGTTATTAACTCAGAACCGTCAGTGATAGCTGATGTATCACAGATGGTTTGTAGATAAAACCGTCTGTGATAACTTGTATTACAAACGGTTTGTTCTAAGGAATCATCTGTGATATTCATTTGTATTGCTAAATCTATTTCTGTTTATTGGCTAGCCTCAGGAAATGCTAGCCAATAAATAGAAATAGATAGGAAAAAATGAATGTCAACTGTCTTCATGAAGAACAATTCCCGAAGAGACGGTGACGCTTTGATTTTCCAACGATTTATTGGGAAAGATTCTAATAAAATTTTATCCATTGGACTTCCGTTTAACTTTGCCACAAGTTGATAGCCTATAAATAACCATCAGAAGGTCATAACTTACGCACAGACTTTCCATCTTTCCTACTTCTACTTCGATTTAAAATTCTTATCTCAGAACTGTTTGTGATAGCTTGTATCACAGATGAATTGTCCTAAGAAACCGTTTGTGATATTCTTTTGTATTGCTAAATCTATTTCTGTTTATTGGCTAGCTAGCCTTAGGAAATGCTAGCCAATAAATAGAAATAGATAGGAAACAGAACGTCAACTATCTTCATGAAGAATAATTCCTGAAGATACGGCGACACTTTGATTTTCCAATGATTTATTGGGAAAGATTCTAATAAAATTTTATTTATTGGACTTTCGTTAAACTTTGCTACAAGTCGATAGTCTATAAATAACCATTAGAAGGGTAGAACTTATGCATAGACTTTCCATCTTTCCTACTTCTATTTCATTTTAAAATTCTTATCTCCAAACCTCTCAAGTCCTAATAGATTTCTTTAGAAGAAATAATCGGTCCTTGGAGTTCTTCCACTATGGGTAAGATCATGGAAAAGATATATTCCACAGAATAAATTGACTTTTGGACCACCTTTCGACCACTGTGGAAAAGATAGAATCCATGGATCATGGCTTCAAGATGGTAGAAAAGTCAATTTAGTATATGGATTGAAGTCTTCAAGAAATTGGTAGAAGAAAAAATCTAGAGGCATCAAGAATTAATTTTTACACGCAGAAGCATCAACATTTACATGGCTGAAACCCTAGCCATCCATCAATTTTGTAATTTTGGATTCAAGCATCAAGGAAGAGACTGGAGGGGATCGGATGGGGGCTATCACCGGCAATGAAGGAGAGGTGGCGACAGTGTCACCGTTGTGTCATGACGGTGACACTACACAAGACACTCTTACAACAAGATTGCCTTCTGTAGTGAACCGTGGCGTCACAACCAGAGGTGGAGGAGCTCATGGCGGTAGTCGGCGTCGTCGGGGGGACGGGGCACTTCGATCGGTTTGGGGGAGGTGGCGCCGCTTCATTTTGGGGGAGGCGGCACCGAGGAGGCAGCGAAATCAATTTGGAATAGTTGGGCGCGTGTAGGCAGTATATATGGCAGAACCAATCTGGAGTAGTTGGGCACCGCTTCGGTTTGAAAGTTTGAATAAAGGCTGCGGCCAAATCTAGAGGGATATAAGGCGGCGGTGAAATATTACAGGCGGCTTTTAATACAAACCGTCTGTGGTGAGTTAATTATCATAGACGATTTGTATTAAACACCGTATACGAAGTATCATTCAAGGTTTTTTTATATAAAAAACCGTCTGTGATATTTAGTAATATCACAGACGGTTCTTGTTAATAACCGTATGTGATACTTCACAGACGGTTTTCAACATGAACCATCTGTGATATTACCTCTTCACAGACGGTTTTTAGCGCAGCCAGCAACACAGACGGTCGCTAAACCAAAACTATCTGTCGTTGTATTTATTACTGATAGTTTTGGTCAATCGTCTATGATGAGGTATCTAGTATTAGTCTTTTTGTAGTATCGGCAGGTGCTGTGTATGTCGACCAGTGCGTCGTCGGCCAGTGTGTATGGGCCAGCTATTCAACTTTGCATGTAGGTACGAGTGCATGGCACGAAATAGAACTCTTGATTTTATTGGAAGATCCGAAGGCCTATACCTCCACGTCAAGAAAGAAGAGACGCTTGCTGTTTCTCTTCTGGTGATGCAAGGAAATAGGGCTAGAGCTTTGATTCTGTTTTCTCCTCATGCTTTCCTATCTTTGCATGCATTAAGATGGGGGGTTGGAGCTTTGATTATGTTTTCTCCTTGTGCTTTCCTATCTTTGCATGCATTAGGATGGGGCCCACCCAGTGACCGAGTACAAGAGAAGGCTTGAGTTGAAAGAAAATTCTCTGGAGGAGGGCCCAGGTCCCCCCTCTCAAGGCCATATCTCAGATCCTGCCACCTGTTGAAGCATAGGTCATGAAGCAAACTCCATCTTCTTCCTCTTCCTTCCCACCACAATTCCTCCCCATCGAGCCATGGCACTCGCCTGTCCACACCGCCGCTCCACGCTCCTCGGTCCACGCACGTCGAGCTCGCTGGACGCCTGTAACACCCTGGCAACTCAGAAGTCAAGATGTCACCTAAATTATCTAACATACAACCATAATGCGGAAGAATTTAAACAATATCTCATCTAATGACATAAAGAGATCAATATTTAATAGAACAATGGCAGGAATATAGTCTGAATCCAAATAAGTATATTAAAGGGGTGATCTAAGATCACAAGCAGAACTTAATCAACCATAACATGGAGAGAGATATCAACCACATCTAACTTTATTTATTACAGTTCATCAATTATCGAATGAAAGACAGAACCAAGTCCTATTATTGAAACTGGAGTATGGTGAGATGAACAATTAGTGCGTGTCTACTCCCTCCCAATAGAGTCATCATCAATGACCACCTAAAATAAACAAACAAAGCAAGAATGAGTCCGAGATTCAACAAGTACAATGAATAATTGGACATACAACAAATATGAACAAGACAACATCTTTAAAGGATATGAACATAACACAGAATGAATATATGAATGAATGGAATGAATGGATTGAATGAAATAAAATAACTGCACACATGCTTATACCGGTATAGCTAGTGACACACCCGTCGGTGTTCACCTAAGCTCGCATTTAACAAAATGCGGGGATCCAAATCCCGTATGAAGAATGTTTCATACAGGTGTCCAAATCTGCCCATATTGGAATGGTGGGTCTTACGTGCCCATACTGGAATTGATGGGTCTTTATAGTCCACTCCCGTGGATGGAACATGACAATGGATGTACGTATTGAACTATGAATTATGAAAGACATCATCTCTAAACATGGAAATAACACATATAAAAGGAACATATACATTTAATCTTCTCATGGTTCACAGGAAAACACAGTACGAACATTAAACATTTAGCGTTCACAAATCTTAATAACATTAAAGTACTTGCCTTCCGCGTTGCGACGCGTTAGTAGGCAACGAAGGTGCCCCTAAACCCGAAGCCTCTCTGCCTACACAAGTAGGTACTCGAAATAAGAACAACATGGTACAGGACACTACCAGCAATGTTCTACAACACCTTCCCGCACTACAACAGGACCAATCTATCCTAACACACACTTGCAACACATATAGCATGTGTTGCAGGAAAACTGTATTGCAACACATATTCTCATGTTGCTACGATCCAAGTGTAGAAAGTTCCAAACATACTCAGTGTAGGGATACGGGTAGGCTACGATAGCAACAATTCAAAATTTCTACCACGTAAACCAGGAAGCCAAGCAAGAAGATGATCACAGATCGTTACCTTGCGAAGATCGTGGATTGTCCTTAAGCGCAACAACGTAGAAGCGCCTCTATAGTATCCACACGTCCAGGGAAGGAACAACCGTACGTCGGTGTGCTAGCACCAAATCGCACGGCAAGGCTCTCAAGAAGATGGCGGCTAGGGTTTCAGTAGGGCAATTCGTGTCAACTCTCTCTCTCCCAATAGCCTCATGCATCTCCTTATATAGAGCCCGTGACGGATCATATCCAAACATGTTTACGAATCGTATTCATACTGGTTTGTTCCAACCCGTTAAGTGTGTGACCCGTTAGGTTCATATGTAGTTTGGTTGTGACTCGGAAACCCTTTCCGGCCACGAGTCGTAGCGGTTCCTAGCAGGACATAACGATTCCCGAATACACACAAATTATATCGGATGAACCTTAATGCAATATGATCTACGACTGTGTCCTCATCACTTACGACCGTGTCCTATCTCTATATGACCATTCGTATTTGATCACGACCAACTCGTAACTCCTTACGACTTGGTTTCGACCACTATGTGATTACGTTCAACCGATCTCGACTTGCTTGTATCTCCATACGACCAAATCCGTAGTCGGTCGAACTAACTTACCTACTCATGTATTCTCCTTTGCCTCATGATATCTGGTTGAACTCGGGTGAGATGTTGTGTCATCCATGGACTGCTTCAATGCTTTCTCGATCGAGTATCGAGATAACCTTATGTGGTCTAACTCTTCGACCACTAGTGGCATGGCCATGCACTTTCTTTATCCGACCACTTGAGGGCGAGAGATATCTCTCTGTTATGTTAGGAGGGCAAATCCATATCCCACCAGTCACATCCCTCTGCATGTTTCATAGCATACAAAAGCTACCTTTATAACCACCCAATTACGAGTAGCGTTTGGCAACCCCTAAGAGTGCTATTACACATGTAGGAAACCATGCTGATCTTAGGTCTAAGGATTATAC
The DNA here is from genome assembly GCA_036346405.1 of Phyllostachys edulis. Lineage (NCBI taxonomy): Eukaryota > Viridiplantae > Streptophyta > Magnoliopsida > Poales > Poaceae > Phyllostachys > Phyllostachys edulis. The sequence goes on from CM070567.1 coordinate 44,763,675, forward strand.
ATCATCATTGCTTGAGACCAACTAACGACACATAGAATCATAACAATCTCAATAGTGTCTCAAGGTGGGTCTTATCCAACACCATGTTCTCTAACACGTGTCCACATTATTGATTCGATATCCCTATATCCATGACCGTGAAACATGGTCATCAATCAATACATGTCTTTGGTCGAGAGTCACTAGTGTTCGACCGGTGACTTTCGACCGGGGATACTTTTAGAATGACATCATCATAAGTTAAAAAGAGCTTCACCAACAAGTCACATACTCGTTAATCTTCATGACTGATGATTCATTCAAGGAACAAGATAACATATTATCAAATATTGTGAACATAATGAAATATAATCATCTCTATGATTGCCTCTAGGGCATATTTCCAACACTCAGCCCCTAGTATGTTACCACACTTTATAGTGTAAGTTACAACACTTAATAGACATGTTGCTAGGTCAATGAGCAAATTTTAGACGATGGGCTAAGATACTTTGTTGTTGTAATTCTATTAATCTACTTGTTTATTTTTATAAGTATGGAATATGCACGTCATCAAAATGTGGTTGTCTATTATCTCACCATACAGTTACATGCAATGTAGAGTGACTATCTCTACTACTTAAAAGAAGGAATTGATGGTGATTGTCCGTCCTCCATCATCTTTCTTGTCCATCCGATCGTCGGGTCACCAACGAACCAGATCTATCGCGCAGCAGATAACCCACCTCCCACGCTCCACCGATCTCCCACGATAACGCCGCCCTCCATCCCTCGCCACCCCACCTCTCTCATGTCCTGCCTCTCACCCGAGCAGCGCGCCAGCCAGCCCTTCTCATCCTTCTCCCCACACACGCTGCCCTCTCCCACCCGAGCAACCTGATCCCTCCACGAGCTTCCTCCCCTCGCCCATGACGCCACCGCGCTAACCCGATCTCCCATCTCCTCCAAACCGTCTTCGTCAATCGTCGCCGACGCCATCGCCGCCTTCGACCTCGGTCGCGCCTGCGGTGGCGAGGACTCCGGCCGTGGGTCACCGTCGTGCTACTCCTGCTCTGGGAGGCCGTGCGCGGCTCGAACTAGCCGTGGGCGCCCTACCTCGCCATCCTCCCGTGCCAGACCGACTCCACCATCTTCTGGTGAGTGAGGTGACGCTGATCGCTCTCCATGTGTTTGATGAAATGCTCTTTGCCCTACCTCGCCATGCCTTTCATCACTAACAAATTCAATGAGTTTCATGTGAATAAACAAGATTTGTGCTTATAAATGAATGATGCTTTGACAGATTTATATTCAGTATGACCTGGACAAGAGTAATCTTGAATTAGAACTTGACTATGGGTTCACGAATCAAACTAATCAAGGGATGCATATACTCGACGCTGAGATCCCTAAATCGACCGATTTTATGGAGACAAGCTCGACATTCTTGAGTTAAATGGGCCGGGGAGATCGCATACTTGATTTTGTCTCGTGAACCACTTCCCCACAAATTCTTCCTTACCTCTGATTACTTTGTCTTGGGGAACATATGCATTTCTCTTGGAAGCTCTCTTTAGAAATACAGTTTGGGATCACCTTGAGCTGCTGTGAGTCCTGTCAATGAGGGATCAATATGCCAAGTCATCTGAAATGCTTGCAAATCGCCCTTCTTGCCTATCACACCACAATAGAAGAGGTCGACTATTAAAATGAAGAATGTTTTTCCTTTCCTTTTGTTTTGTTGGTTATGACCTAATTAATCCTATAAAACATTCATAAAATATTCAGGATGAAGAACTATTGAAAAGAGAAGATTTGCAATCAAGACATCAAATTGCCATTGGAGTGAGGGCTGGTGAAAAGAAAGTACTACAGCAAATTGATGATATTTTCAACCAGAAGGAGCAAGAATTGGATGGCCTTGAGTACTACCAAGAAAGGAGGCTCAAGGATCTTGGTGTTCATATGCCAGGACGTCCATGTCAATCTATTGCGATTATAATTTCTACGTACGTAGCACACAAATGAATCGTATTTTTCCCATATACTAATTTGTGTTGCAATATAAAAATTATATGTTGCTAACAGGTGTTAGCTATGTTTCGAAAACATGTGTTGTTATAAATAAAAAATTGTGTTGCAACTTTGCAACACCTTTTCTTTTGTATAACAACACCTAATTTGTATTGCGGTAGACCTACTTGCAACACCTTTTCTTTTGTATAACAACGCATAATTTGTGTTACAGTAAACCTACCTTATAGCAACACGACGAACAACATCACTTATCATATGTGTTGCTATCCATCATAGCAACACATATTTGTAGATATAGCAGCATATACGCGTGTTGCTATAACCTAGTCCTGTTGTAGTGCCGACAATCCAAGAATTAACCATTAGACCTATTTTAAAAACAGAAAACACCATCACAGAAACGCATCTGGACAGCAGCACGGAATAACTCATAACTATTGATCTGGGACTCGGAACGAGGTGAGCCTAGATCCTACAGAAATTTAACGAACATATCTACAAAATCCTAGTTGGTGAGATATCACAATTCGGCCAAAATAGAATGCTAATAAGCAGATGAAATTATAAGGCAGAATCTGTCTATCCGAAAAAGACAGCAGTAAAGAACAGAGCACAAGATGAAAAAATAATTTGACGGAAATAAGGAAGGCGGTTCAGCTCCAAGGGCTTTTAGAGGAAAAGATGTCTATGATATGGTTAAGGATATCGATGTTGTGCTTGGGAAGGGACATAAATTAAGAACCCGTCAGAAGAACATCTGGAAGAAGCAGTCAATTTTTTGGGACTTGCCTTATTGGGAGCAATTAGAAGTTCGCCACTGCATCGACATCATGCACGTGGAGAAGAATGTATGTGATAGATTGATTGGTCTCTTACTGAACATTTGTGGCAAAACAAATGATGGTGTTAACGCACGGCGTGACTTGGTTGATATGAACATAAAGACCGAGTTAGCACCGAAAGAGATCGATAAAGGACGAACGTACCTTCCCCCAGCTTGCTACACTCTGTCCAAGGCCGAGAGAAATGAACTGTGCTAGAGCTTGCATGGTGTGAAAGTTCCATCTGGTTACTCCACTAACATTAAGAAGCTTGTTTCTATGGAAGATTCGAAATTAATTAGCATGAAGTCTCGTGATTATGATGTGTTGATGACACAAATGCTTCCTGTTGCAATTAGGAGTATCTTGCCGAACAAGGTCCGAGTGGCAATCTTGAGGCTGTGTTATTTCTTTAACTCAATTGCTTAGAAGGTCATCGATCCCCAAGGACTAGATGCTCTATAGGCTAAGGTGGTGACAACTCTATGTCATCTTGAGATGTATTTCCCTTTGTCATTTTTTGATATCATGGTCCATCTCATTGTTCACCTTGTGAAAGAGATAAAGATATGCGGCCCTGTGTTCCTACGTCATTTGTACCTGTTCGAGAGGTACATGGGCATTCTCAAGTCGTACGTACGAAATCGATCTCGATCGGAGGGCAGCATCATCGAAGGTTATGCAATTGAAGAGGTAATTGAGTTCTACGTCGACTACATGGCTCAGGTGGAACCGATAGGTATGCCTCTATCTCATCATGAGGGGAGACTGGATGGTTTCGGGACCATTGGAATGAAATCAATCACTCCTGATCTGGATACGTACGCTCAAGCCCATTTCACAGTCTTGCAACACATGACCCAAGTGTCCTCGTACATCGACGAGCACAAAGACATGGTACGCCAACAGAATCCAGACTGGTCGGAGGTTTGGATCACGAGAGAGCACAACCGTTGGTTCAACGAATGGTTAAAGGTGCGAATCACTGGGAGGTCATCAAGTGATGATACGCTGCTATGGTTGGAAAAAGGGCCATAATTTACAATTGTGACATGACAAGGATACGACATAAATGAGTACACATTTTATACGGTAGCTCAGGATAGGAAGAGCACAGTCCAGAACAGCGGTGTCTGCATAGATGCGTTTCACGAGCAGTTCAATACCACCGGGGCACGTGGATTGAACTCCTACTATGGGTTCATAGAGGAGATTTGGGAGCTCGACTACGTACTTTTTAAGATCCCCTTGTTTCGATGCCATTGGGTTAAACTTCCGCAAGGTGTGAAGGTCGACAAGTACGGCGTCACCACTGTGGACCTCAAATGTGTTGGATACAAGGACGAACCATTCGTACTCGCTAAGCAAGTTGTTCAAATTTTTATGTAACAGACCCGGCAAATAAGAACCGCCACATAGTTCTTCATGGAAAAAGAAGGATTCTCTGAGTTGAGAATGTCGTGGATGAGGAAGAGTACAATCAATTTGACTAGTTGCCTCCTTTCAGAGACAACATCTGGCTCGAGGAAGAACCCAGTGAGGAAGCTAGCTATGTGCGCATCGATCATCATGAAGGTCTATATTTTAATTAAGAATTTACTCCATTGTAATTTATTCCATAACATGAGACATGTCAATGTGGACTTGCTATGTGTTATGGACTTATAATCTCTTATATATTTTGATGTCAACATTGAATTATCATGTGTTATGGATTTGTCATCTTTGATTTTGATGTCAATGTGGACTTCATTGTAATGTGGAATGATAATATTATGCGCTTGTAATAAATAGACGATAAAAAGACCGTATCCTTTTTACATCACAGACAATAAAAAAAGGATTAACGATCCTATCTTAGCCTTCAAATCTTTATGAGCCTTCTCGTCAGCTTCAGTGGTGGCGGGATCAGCGACTGCCAGATCAAATGCATTCACCTGCGACCTTGCACGCTCAATTTGCGCTTGTAGCCTTTCGAACTCCAAAACCAAGGCCCATATAGCCCAGAGGCCATCAACCCTGGTCTCCTTCGTCTCGGCGAGGTCGACCCGCTCTGCTGCAATTCGGATGTCGTCCTCTACTCTTCGAGCTGCATCCTTGGTGCGGACCAAGTAGTTCCATAGGACGATCTCCACGATGAGGTTTACTCGCTGGATGCCGTAGATCCTCGCATTGGTTCGTCTAAGGAGGAGCTCCAGTCGACAGATGGTGGCCGCTATGGTCTCCGATAGATTGGAGGGCCTACAACGGATGACGTTGCGAATGGAAGGCTTATCCGCAGCTTGGGCCAGGTTGCGACCAGAGAGGTGCGAGTAAACAAGCACAATGTAGGCCAATACAGCTGGCATGAGAGGGGAAGTTATTTGGAGTTTGTGGAGAAAGGGGATCAAGGAGGTTCATGAGAAATCCCTTACAGAAGGGGATATCTATTTATAGAACAAGTACTAAAGCCGGAGCGGGAGACAAAGAGATATTTGGGAGCCATAGCAACGTTGAAAAATGAAGAGACGAAGAGCCGTGCAATCGTGAGACGAAGAGACACATGCGGGAAAATGAAGAGACTTGTCACCAGGTTCATGTGGATAGAAATTATCATCAAGTTATCACAGACGGTTCTATTATGGAACCGTCTGTGATAAGGAATCACAGACGGTTCCATAATGGAACCGTCTGTGATATGAGTTTATCACAGATGGTTCTTTAACAGAACCATCTGTTATATAGAATATATACGAGCGGTTCTTAATAAGAACCGTCGTGATCTATCCCACATCACGCAGCGGTTCTTATTAAGAATGCTCAGATTCCTTATCACGCATGCCCATAATAGAACCGCTCATGATAGGCCTTCATAACCCTAGAGCTCGCCAATTCATCTCCCCAGTGCCGCCCATTCATCTCCCCAGTGCCCTCCCGCTTAGCTCTCGCTCCTTCGCCTCCTCTAGGGCTTGCCCGTTCACCTCCCCGTAAGCCCCGACACCGCCGCCTCCGACCTCGACGCTGTCGCCCCGACATTGACGACGCTGCCGCTGCCTCGACGCGCGGCCTCCTCCCCATGTCGACGTCCTCCCTCTGCACCGGCCTCATCCCCGTGTCGTCCTCCTCCCCATGTCGGCCTCCTCCCCTGCACCAATCTCCTCCCCGCGGCCCCCTCCCTTGCACCGGCCTTCTCCCCCGTGCCTCCCTCCTCCCCGCGTCGGCCTCCTCCCCTACACAGGCCCCCTCCTTGCACCGTGAGTTCTTGTGCGGCATCCTCTATGTGAGTATTCCTATATCACGTTTGTGCATCACTTTGGCTGTATACTTATGTGCTAGATTGGCTTCAAATTCTATATTAGATTGTGCACTGAGAGATAGCAAAGTGGTTATGTGGGCTCAGTTGATCAGCTCTGTGATGAATGTCAAATCTGAAATCAATTTGATAATTGGAAACAATCTTGAGCTAAAACTATTGCTTTCTGTTGTTATGTTTAATATATAGCTTTATTCCTTTTGGTTGTCAGTTCTGCATAGTTTAGATTATCCTTGTATGAGCTAGTTGATCTTTGTGAGATACTTACATAGTTATTATCAATCTGTGGATAAGGCTTAGTACTGAAATGATATTGTGATTATCTTGATATCATTGCTCTGTTCTGTTTTTCATAACAGATTGCCTTTTGTTGTCTCGGTGGATATATTGACTCTGATAATCTTTGATAATCTGTGAACTGAAAGTTTATTTTGCTATCGTCAGATAAATTTGACATTCAACAGGAAAGTTTTAGGTTCAGCTCAAGATCTGTTTGATAATTGTTAAATTTGATTAGTGAAGATATATTGACTGATGTACTGAGATTGCAAAGGTTAAATCCTTTTCATCCAGCATACTAAGAGCACTCTTTAACATCAATAATATGAGCTTTTTGTATGACATGGAGATACTTCATATGTATATGTTGATTTGGTCATTTAAATGCTTGCAACAATCCTATGTTGATTTGGTCATTTAAATGCTTATATTGTTTTGTCAAAGTCAATTAGTGAAGAGTATAGACTGGTTGAGATGGCAATGACTTGTTCTTTTGCAACTCTCCTTCTGAGAGCACAAATTATCATCAATCTTTTGCAACTCTGTGCTAATTTTATTCATATACATGTGGTATATGTTTAGCATTTCAATCAATTTAAATGACTTGAATGATTTACATTTGATTATGTTAATTTGGTCATTTAAATGCTGTTGGATTAATGCTTTATTGTTTCATATTTATGCTGAAATTAATTATTATTATTTGCTAATATTGCACATATTGAGCGTATGTAACTTATATAGATAGCAAGTAAACGAGATGGCAGAGGCGCCATCTTCGCTGCTGTCACCGACGCCGCTGATGGCAGAGGTGTCGTCTTCGCCGCCGTCACCGACGCTGCTTAATGCGTTTGGATTTCCGTCGACAATAATGATACGTAAGTGAGATGGCAGAGGAAAATCGAAAATGCCTGCGGGCCGACTGATCATCACGGAGGTCAGTGACGTTGGGATCCCTCTGAGTCCCCAGAGATCAGCGGCGAGATTCCGGATCATCTGCGGGATACTTACAAGGGAACGGGTTCCCATCACCACACCAAGCTGGAAGTCTCTGACGAAAGAACAGAGAGGCTCGCTGTCGGGACCCAAAAATACAATTCTGGACCCTCTATGTTTAATGCACTAGTCCAGGATCACGCTAGTGCACACAGTATCAACAAAGATGGATATCGATCCACACAAGTGAATAGTAACATAAACGAATAATTTGATTAATAAATAATGGTTTGACCTTACGGTCGAGTTTACAATTATTAAGTCACGCAGGGCTAAAAGAGAAATAAAACAATGAAATGTAGCGGCGGCGGATCCCATCGATTCACCACAGAACCGATGGATCTAGACCCCACGATCGGGCACCTTCGATAAACTCCTCCTCGAATCTTTGGCGAAGACTCCTCCTCTTCGCTTGATTTAGTTTAAAGCAAGCGTGAGTACACACCGTACATCATAAGTCACACCACGTAAATGCAATTATACATGCGGGCTTATTACAAGGGAATGGCATTTTGTGGTTCTTTTTTGAAATGCAACATTTGCGATTGAATACAAATAATAGATTGAAAGCAAGTAAAACAAATAGACAATAATAATTTTAGGTTTGATTTCACAAAGACACACACACCCTAAGCAGATTATTCACATAACCATATGATTTAGATCACACAGCTCCCTTCCCACACGGTTTATGAAGATCTACCCTCGTGTGAAATCCTCGAGCATTGTCCATGATCGCGACGCGCTATTCGAATAGATTGTTTACACTCTGCGAGTTTGTACACTTTACCCGAAGATACAACCGGTGTTGCAAGCACTAATCGTAACAAAGCATTTGAAACTTCATCATAACATAGATGCTCCCGATGTGCTTCGTCATACCAAACCATACACGGTGTATGGTACAACACACACCGCTAGACGAGGAAGCGGCGAACCGTCCATGATGCGACTACATGGTAGCACACACCTCCACCCATTTCACATAGCCTAACCTACTGCCTGAGCAATCAATGCCAAGAATTCGTATATTACTATGCTAGGCCCGTCCCATAACAGGCATGTGGTCGTACGGAAGGGCTCAGTTCAATGACGCACAAAGTTCAGTCCTTAAATGACCGAGGCAAGACTTCCAAATTCTAACTAAGGCACACAGATTAATTTGACACACAGATTCTCATTCCCATATCACATAGCCACCATGTCACATAGTTCCCACCACTTGCCTCAGTCCAAACCTTTTACCACCCGGTTGATTTAAGTGCAACACATGCCACAAAGACACATAGTACACACAGATTATTAGAAAGTTACATAGTCACTTAGTCAAGTTGATAATTGCAACTTTACATGAATAAATGATTCGTGGCATGGCTAAGCAACCTAATCGCATCTAACCAACCCACGTTGGTGCTACAATATTACCAACTAAAATATCAACTAGGGTGACAAAGGATCAAGGCATATCAATTAAACAAGGAAGGTATAACAGATTGGAATTTAATAGCTAATCCCAAAAGTATTTAAATAATTACTTGAATTAGAATGCAATACTTTGTAATAAAATAACATTTATACAAAACTGGGATTCAATCATGGTCAAAGCATGACTTGCCTTGGAATAGGTCTAGAAATTGATCTTGGTCTTGTTGTGATCCTTCTTCTTCAAATCTTCCAGAAGTGTCGAAGTCTACTCGCAAACGAAGCAAACAAACAAACTAAATAAATAACAGAGGCAAAACAACTCCAAAAAAATAAATAAAAATCTCCATTAAATAGATCTTGAATTTATAGGAATTTAGAAATTTGAATGGACGGATTTGGAGTTTGGATGCAAAAGTTATGGGCTTTGGAAGTTTGAATCTAAAGAAAATCCTATTTTTGGAATATCCCGAATTATTTCTTAAAAGAAAATCGGAATATTGCGCAAGCATGACGTCAGCAAAGGAATTTCCGAATTAAAATAAATCCAGAGAAAAGGTGCGGTGGCTGACATGTGGGCCCTCGGTCTATAGACCGGGTCCACGAAATTGGCTCAGGGGTCTATGGCTCATGGGTTCACAGAACAGTGGATCTGACAATGGGACCCACGAGTCAGAGGGTAGGCTCACGGTAGACCAAGTCCATCGAGCCGATTGGATCTGGAGATCTGGTGAGGTGGCGCACCCGCGCACGTGGCGTTGACACGCACGCGCAGATGCGGACGGTGCGCTGAGGTGGCCGGGTGACTCGGCGACCACGTCAGCGAGGACGACAACGGCGGCGACGGCGGCTCTGGAACCGATGATCGCCGGCGAACGGCTGCGCTCCGGCGAGAGTGGATGGCACCAATGTGTAGCTAGTGGTATTGCGCACCTGGTGAACCAACTTCGGGTGGTCGGGGATGACTGAGGCGGCCGGCGGCGAGGTTGAAGCGGCGGAGTGCTACGGGCGTTGTCGGACGGGGTCTCCGGTGGCGCTCCGGCGATGCGAAGGGGTTCAGGAGGTAGAGGCGGCGACGGTGGACTCGGCGGTGCACTCGACGACGACGCGGCGGCGAAGACGGCGGCGCAATTCGACGGAGACAAAACACGGCCGAAAACCCTAGATGGGGAAATGCGGCGGCGCAAGGGCTCGGGAGGGGAAATTGGGGGAGGGGTTTTGGAAAGGGTGCTACGGCGATCCTCGGGGACCTATTTATAGGCACAGGGCGGCCTCGAGGTGGCGTGCCGGCGGCGGAGATCAAAACTGCCCGAAAAGAGCTCGCGAAGAAAACGGGGATAGAGACGGATTTGAAATTCAAATCTGTTTGAATTAGATACAGGAAGGATAGGGCTTCTAGAAGGCGTCGTCCACGCGAAGAATCGGGGCCGTTTCCCCTTTTGTCGGACGAGCTCGAGAAGGAGTTCATGGCGGACGCGGGCGTGAGCGGGACTCCGCGGAGAAGAACGTGGCGAAGACGACGACCTCGGCGGCCCCACCTGTCAGCGGAACGCGGAGGCGCGTGCGTGAACTGCCGCGTCAATCCGACCGCCCAGATCCAAATGGACGGCCATGAATGAAAGGCGAGTTGGGCTGCTGGGCCGCGCGCAAGACTGGGCCACGATGAACAGGAATGGGCCAAAGAGGAGGATTCGGCCCGAACACTATTAGGAGATTTTTAATAGCTTTTCTATTTTAGAAAATACCAGAAATTCCAAATGGCAATAGAAATTAGCAAATGAACTTGGAAAAATTCTAGCAAAATCTAGAAAATATACCCAAGCACAAAGAATCGAAATAAAATAGTTTTGATCATTGTTCATGTTGACTTTAGTCATATTAAATTGTTTTGTTATTCAAGGTTCATATTTAAGCTTTTGAATTAAATTCAAATAAATCCAAATGATGAATTTTCTCACTACAACTATTCAAAGGATTTTTAAAGCTCAGAAAGTTGGGATGTTACACGCGCTGTGGACAGAACTTTCAAGCAAGTTCACTATCCCAGAAGCAGACATGGCACACGTGGAACGGCATGCGTTGCTCTTGATGGATCACGCGTGGAGGACCATCAAGAGCATTCTTGTCACGAAGTATGTGAACACGGGTGAGATGCCCTTCACGAAGTATGGATTCTTGACATGGGAAACATGGGACTCCTTTGTGGCTATGATGATGACGGCCAAATTTAAGGAGCAAAGTGCGGCGCACAAAGCTCTCCAGACACGAAACACTCACCCCCATAGACTCGGCACCGCTGGGTACGTGGCTAAATCCACGGAATGGGCGACGGAGGAAGAGAACGCAACTGAGCCATTTCCTAAGATCACAGACCCGCGTGCCCTAAGTTGGTTAAAAGTGAGGGCAAAAGTCTCGTCTTCGAGCAGCATCTCTTTCACAAACTCGGTAGACCAGGAAGTGTCCCAACGTGTAGTAAATATGTCGAACTACCTAGTTATTAATAAGTCCATAACTTCATAGTGTCTATAATAACATGATGACCTCTTGCAGCGTGAATTGACTGCCTAAACTTCCCAAGGCTCCTTCCAAGCAGACAGGAAGAAGGATATACTATCTACGGCCCTGGGAAACAAGGAGCACCCGTGTCGCACGCAAGGCCTTGGAGTTAACGTACGTTGGAGTTATGGATTCGCAAACGACTACTACACGTATAGGAGTAGGAAGAGATCCAAGGCCGAGCATGAGGACCGGTTGGTACAGATGATTACAACAAAATTTCAAAGACCGATAACCAAGGTAGTCAGAGTCGAGATCCCGAGTCGGATCGATTTGCCTCCGGTAGGATCGAATCGTAGTATCGAATCGTAGAATCGGCGATTCTACGGATTTGTAAAAATACACATATTTAACATCTATACTATAAGTTTGTATGATTCTTATAAGGTTTACCACTTACTTATTACCAAAAAGGGCAAAACAGTTCTTATCACACAAATGTAAAAGCATAATGAATGCGACATGATGGGTGATATAGTTACGAACTACTGGAGAACGACCAATGGCCTTGATTAGTTTACTACAATTAATGAGAAATGTTCACAAGTTTTGTAAATCAATATCTAATTGCAACGCTTGCATGTTCCTTAAAAGCGACTAGACATACTACGGAATAAAAATAGCTTATCGTTACCAAGCTCAAGATTGCTCATGTCATAACAAAATATCAGCAAAATCGGGCCCTTAAAAAAATTGCAAAAAAAAAAAGAAAAAAAATTGCAAAAAAAAAAAAATTGCGACTCTACCACGATCCTACTCTGCGATTCTACACGATTCTACACGATTCTACCCTTTGGATCGCGACTCTACCACGATCCTACCTGATTCCGATCCGCAGTGCGATCTGGATCGTTAGGTCGTCGTGGGATCGTAGGATCGTACGACTTTACGAGTTGAATCGCGATTTTAACTACCTTGCCGATAACAACATTGCAGGATCAAATGAATCAACTCCTGAGCCAGTCACAAGCCGCCCCTGTTAATTTGGGAGCCAGTCCTCCTCGACATCGGAGTAGCATCGCATCCACGCATAATTCTGAACATGACGACGTCCAATTACCGATAGACGACATCAAGGTAATGTACATCTATGGAATGCACCAAAGATAGACCTATAGGACACCTTAGCTAATTGCGTATCGTTTTGTAGGGGCCAACGCCCTGCAAGCTCCATGTGAGGATGGTTGGGTCCATTTCTATTAAGGCTGGGCGGGGGATGGTGTATCCATACCAGGAAGGGGCAGTGCAGCACGGTGCCCAGCTGGCGCAGGGTTACGCCAGTGTCCATGTGGACATGGTACATGACAATTTCATGGCCGTCCCGCTAGAGATTCGCCCGAACGAAGACATCAGAACACTAGGGGATGCTAGGCACACTTTTATCAAGTGGCCCAAGAAGGACATCGCCTTGGACCCAACAGTGCCACGATCTCGACACGACCATTCCTCTCCAACGGGACCCTCGATGACTCCACCTCATCCTTCGCCTCAGAAGGCCACCTCATCGGTTCCCATGGAGAAGACACCGAAGGAACAAGAAAAGTGTACCACCGTATCGGTTCTCGAGTCGTCTCGTAGGAAGACACTGCTAGTCATTAAGGCCAAATCGAAATCGATGAACATTATGGCGCCTCCCAAGTCCGGGAAGTCCAGGAAGTACTCCATCAGAAAACCGTTGTGCTCTAACACAGTATTAACCCGCGCTGGATTTGCTTGTCAGGCTTTGCATGCCTGGTACATGCGGAAGACCGAAAAGAAGGGGTGTGATACTGGAATCACCGTCAGATACAAGGATGAGCATTTCTTCAATGGGCCGGGCAACTTCGTCGTGGGCTTCAATGACTTATATGACTTATTTAACCTCGTTGGCCTCGACGCCTCGCTTCTATGATGTTGGACACTGTAAGCGTGTACAATCAAGTTCTACATTCACGTAATACCGATAAATATCATAACTCATTGCTTATGTATAGATACATGATGAAAAATACCCAGGCATGGCGAGAACCGGTGGGTTTCCTCGACCCACATGTGGTATCTATGCAAACCATCGAAATAGACCCGTCCTTCGTCGAGAAATACATAACGGCGGCATTGCTTCGTCAGGACATGAAGGACTACATAGTGGTGCCCTACAACCAGGGGTAAGTGCTTCACTACTTGCTATACAAATTTCATTTGTACTTTATACACAGCACGAACTTAGGTTTAATGACTATAACAACATACATGAGTAGGTACCACTGGATCCTTTTAGTCATTATACCAAAGAGGAATAGGGTGATATACCTTGATTCCCTAGTCAGAAACAAGCACGACTTCAGCATTCTACAAGGAATACTCGATAGGTATGCTCATTTCCTCCATGCATAACTCTATTGTAGTCTTCCTTCATTTGAAATGGTCGAGGATAACTTTTTGGAATCATGTAGTTCGTACATTGCCTATGTTGGCAAAGAAGGAGCATACAATGGATCGAGCGCCCAACTAACACACAGGATGAAATTTTCGGTACGCGCTACAACACAATAATCCTATATCATACTTCATAATAAAGCGTCTCGAACTGACTATACCTATATATGTAATTCTATTTTTGCAGTGCTGCCAGCAAAAAAATGATGAGTTATGTGCAATCTACGTTTGCCATCATATGCAGCAAATCATTAGTGCTAAGAAGAAGGATCCGAAGGTTTGTCAATCTCGAAATAATTATTTCCTAATTATAAATTTAAATATATATGCTTACCACTTTGCTCTTGCTAGTGACAGGACTTGATGATAGATTTAGATGGACTCGTTACGCAAGAGATCGTGGACGTTCGAGGGAAGCTCTGCGCCTTTATCATGTCAGATATCGTTAACGACAAAGGAGAGTTTCACTCTGTCACAGACCCAGAGTTTCACCCCGTCGACACCTCTCAACCACCTGCAAACAATTGACTCAATTGTAATCCAATTGTAACTATAGCGACAATACTTGAACAAATTCGATCTTTTGTAATTTATTTTGAGTAATGATCACTTTGAGTTGTCAACAATTGATTATCTGTGATGTATCTATTTTCTGCATGCTTGTTTTCAGAGGGCATAGCTAGCAATTCCTGAGGCTAACCAAAAATCAGCAAAAAGTAGTTAGGGTAATGAACTATCACGGACGGTTTTTTGTTGAAACCGTCTGTGAAGGCATAGTATCACAGACAGTTCTATCTACAAACCGTCTATGATACGTAGAATATCATAGACGGTTCTATCTACTAACCGTCTGTGATATTCTGGGTATCACAGACGGTTCATAGATAGAACTATTTGTGATATTCTGCGTATCACAGACGATTTGTAAATAGAACCGTCTGTGATACGATGCCTTCACAGACGGTTTCAACAAAGAACCATCTGTGTTATTTCGTATCACAGACGGTTTTTGAACCGTCTGTGATAACCAACGGTTATCACAGACATACAAAATCAGACGGTTCAAAAACCATTTGTGATGACGGTTCCGAACCATCTGTGACAAGCCTGTGTGTAGTAGCGCATGTCGGTGAGTGAATACCTTAACAAGTTCACTCAACTCTCATGTTATGCTTAAGAGGACGTTGCCACATATGATGCACGTCCGAAGCATTTCAAGCGGGGACTCAACCCTAGCTTGAAGGTTCAAGTCGTTGGCAACAACTATGCGGATTTCCAGCAACTAGTAAACAAGACTATGCTCATAGAAGATTCTCGTCGTGAGCTTGAAGAATCCCGTAAGAGGAGGATGATGCATCATGGTGCTCATCAAAGTCATCCACAGAGATCCAGATTGAATGTGCAACACCCTGGCCATTTTGCTCCTTCGGTTACCTTCAGGACCCCTGCAACACACCTCGCCAATTGTTCCAAGATTTAAGTAACCGGCGACAACAACACCAACAACCAGTAGCCAAGAAGCAACAACTCTACTGCGGGAGTCACCTGTTTCAACTGTCACCAATTGGGACATTTCGCCAACAACTGCCCGTAGAAACAAGGTCCAACGCTGGTCAGATTCAATTTGGGAGCTACTCCAACTAGAACCCCCATGCAAGGAGCAGGTTGTGGAGCACCTCCGATGCCAGTTGCATCAACCAAGACCCCTCAGCCTTTTGGGAGAGGTTGTGTGAACCATGTCACAGTGGAGGAAGCCCAGTCAGCCCCGGATGTCGTGCTGGGTAGGTTCCTAGTAAAACCTGCTACTGTTTTGTTTGATTCTGGAGCTTCGCATTCGTTTGTTTCTCAGAGATTTGTTGCAAAGCATCAGCTTGAGGTTTTGACTCTTAAAAATGCTTTATTGGTTCAATCCCTCGGTTCGGAGTTAAGTACCAACCAAGGATGTCCAAAAGTTAAAGTGACCATAGAAGGGGTAGAATTTCTAGCCGATCTCATAATCATTGACACCAAGTCCCTAGATGTGGTTTTAGGTGTGGATTGGCTTGCTAACCACCATGCAATTTTGGATTGTAGTGGTATAAGCATCAGTTTGGTCAGTTTAGTTGGAGCCAAAGTAAAATATGAAGCCTCCACGGAAAAAGCGTGATGGAGCGCTAGTCTGTAGTTTCAAGCCTGTATCTTTGGAAGATGTGCTAGTGGTTGGAGATTTTTCAGATGTCTTTTCGGATGAATTATCTAGAATGCCACCGGACAGGGATCTAGAATTTGTAATCAACCTAGTTCCGAGAACCGCACCCATTTCCGAGAGATCCTACCGTTTGCCAGTTGACGACTTAGTCGAGCTGAAGAAGCAGATTGAGGAGATACAAGATAAAGGTTTTGTCCGACTAAGTTCTTCGCCTTGGGAGCTAGCCAAACAAAATGACTACCTTAACAGCACTCTTGAGAGATTTACTGGTGGGAGGAAGAACCTCAACATGATTCTAGACAAATCTAAGGTGAGTGTGAACAATAGTGGCCTAGGATTTAATTCTCTAGAGCATTCTAAGAATCATCCACCTAAGGTTATTAGAGCTGTTGAGAGTGGCCTATTTGAGGTAGAACCCTCTAAGCCATCCAAGATAGTCTTCAAATCTGCTGGTTTTGCCCAAACCACTTCTAGCAAGATAGGTGCTTCTACTTCATCAGGTCAGACCCCTCAAAAGGTCAAGTACCATTGCACCTTCTGCAAGAAGAATGACCACATTGTTGAGTTCTGCTTCCGTAGAGCTAAGATTGAGAGGAAGGAGAGAATGAGTGCTTTGAGAACCATTAGAGGAGTTTCTTCACCTGCTGTAGTCTCTAGAGCTAGGCAGCCTGTTTTTCCTACTAGACAAAGGCCTAGGTTCGTAGATGACTTCTTTGACTCCTTTGGTGGCTCTAGGCAGCGCTTTGGGTTAGGATATCGTGAGGAGAGACCACGAGTAGCATCTAGACAGGGGGAGTACCGACCTTTTGGTAGGTCGATTCGGAGAGGTCTAGGTGTTTCTCGTGTGCATTCTAATGATTTTGCTCCTAACCATTTTACTGCTGCTTCTACTACTTTGCCCAAGCATCGTGTGACTTAGTCTTTGGATTCCCAAGTCTTTTATCACTAACTTGATCGAGGCACGATATTCTGTTCGTGCTTTGTAGGTGCGTAGATGCGAGGAAGGAGAACATATGGCTTGTTGACTCGGTGTTCTCGACACATATTGGAGATTCTAGATGGTTCTCCTTCCTCATCGTGCATCCGGCAATGAATTGATCACATTTGGGGATGCTTCTCTTTGGGGCAAGTGATGACCAAGGGCACCGTCTTGGCGTCAACAACAAGTTCATGCTCAAGGGCGTCGCTTTGGTAAGTAAGCTGAGGTATAATCTGCTATTTGTCTCTCAGCTTCTTGATGAGGGTCTAGAGATGAGATTCAAGAGTGATGAGTGTAGAGTTCTAGATTCCTCGGGTGAGCTTGTCTTTAAGATCTCCAGGTTTGAGAGGATCTTTTGTCTTGATTTCACTTCTCTTACTTCTAGCCCTAGGTGTCTTGTAACCGACTCCCATGATCTAGTCTTTGTGGCATCGTGAGGCTTGGTCACATAGGCCGACCACTTTACTAGAGTCGATAGCAAGGATTTGATTAGAGGTTTGCCTAGGTTGAAGGCTGTTAGAGACCTTGTGTGCACACCTTGTAGACATGGTAAGATGGTTTCTGTTTCTCATCCACCTCTTACCTTAGTGATGACTGATGGACCTGGACAGCTCTTGCACTTAGACACTGTTGGTCCTTCTAGAGTTCAGTCTGCCGGTGGGAAATGGTATGTGCTTGTGATTGTGGATGATTACTCCAGGTATTCATGGGTTTTTTTTTCTGGTTTCTAAGGATGAGGCATTTGGCTTCTTTAGAGAGTTGGTCCTTAGACTTGCTGTTGAGCTTCCCGGAGCTTTGAGAGCCATTAGGAGTGACAATAGGACGAATTCAAGAATTCTTCCTTTGCCACCTTCTGCTTACGATAGGGGCTCTGACACCAGCTTTTCTTCACCTAGAGTTCCCCAGCAGAATGGTATTGTAGAGAGGAAGAATAGGACCCTTGTAGAGATGGCCAGGACTATGCTAGATGAGCATTCCACACCTAGGAGGCTTTGGGCTGAGGTGATCTCTATTGCTTGTTATATCTCTAATAGGGTTTTCTTGAGATTTGTGATTGGTAAGACTTCTTATGAGCTCAGATTTGGTCATAAGCCCAATGTTTCCCATTTCAAGATTTTTGGTTGCAAATGCTTCATTCTTAAACATGGCAACCTTGATAAATTTGAATCTAGATGTTCTGATGGCATATTTCTTGGATATCGTGCTCATTCTCGTGGCTATTGTGTATTTAATTTTGACACTAACAAGATTGTTGAGACTTGCGAAGTCACTTTTGATGAGGCTAGTCTTGGTACTAGACCCGATGATGTAGGTACACAGGTTTCTAAGAGCATTTTCATCGATGATGACTCTGAGGATGAGGACCCAATCTATCCTCAAGTCCCTTCTAACATGGTTGGAGAGCCTGCTTCTACTACACCAGCTTCAGATGAGCAGCCTCTTACTACCTTCACCGACGATCAGAGTGGCTCTGCTCCTACCTCTACAGTTCATGAGGTAGAGGCCACTTCTGCACCAGGAGCCCCTCTTCGCATTCAACGACAGCATCCACCAGAGCAGATTATTGGGGATCTACATGAGCGAGTCACTCGCTCCAGGTTTATTTCTCCTGATTCTCATGCACATTCTACTTTTGTTGCTTCTTTTGAACCTCGAGATGTCACCCATGCTCTTTTTGTTGCCTCTTGGGTCAATGCCATGCATGAAGAACTTGAAAATTTTGAAAGAAACAAAGTCTGAACCTTAGTTGAACCTCCACCTAATCATAATGTAATTGGAACAAAATGAGTTTTCAAAAATAAGCAAAGTGAAGATGGGTTGGTAGTTCGCAACAAGGCTAGACTTGTAGCTCAAGGGTATTCCCAGGTAGAGGGCTTAGATTTTGAGGAGACCTTTGCTCCTGTAGCTAGATTGGAAGCCATTCGCATTTTGCTAGCATTTGCGGCATCCAAGGGCTTCAAGCTTTTTCAAATAGATGTCAAAAGTGCTTTTCTGAATGGTTTCATAGAAGAAGAGGTCTTTGTCAAGCAACCTCCTGGTTTTGAAAATCCCAAGTTCCCAAACCATGTTTTTAAACTCTCCAAAGCCTTGTATGGTCTAAAGCAAGCCCCTAGAGCTTGGTATGATAGGCTTAAGAGTTTTCTACTTTAAAATGATTTCAAAATGGGATTGGTTGATAAAACCTTGTTCACTCTCAGGCATGGCAGTGACTTTTTGTTGGTTCAGATTTATGTGGATGACATTATATTCGGTGGTTCTTCTCATGCTTTGGTGTCCAGATTTTCAGATTCTATGAGCAGGGAGTTCGAGATGAGCATGATGGGCGAATTGACCTTCTTCCTTGGTCTTCAAGTCAAGCAACTGAAAGAAGGCACCTTCATTCATCAAAGTAAGTATACAAAGGACCTTCTTCGGCGCTTCGACATGGGAAGCAATAGGCCAATGTCTACTCCCATTGCCACAACCACCGTGCTGGACCCTGATGAGGATGGAGAGCCCGTGGACCAGAAGGAGTACCGCAGTATGATCGGCTCCCTCCTCTACCTCACAGCATTGAGGCCGGACATACAATTCACTGTGTGTCTGTGCACTCGATTTCAGGCTTCCCCTCGAGCTTCTCATCGTCAAGCGGTGCGTCGCATATTCAGGTACCTTCAGGACACTCTTGACTTTGGACTTTGGTATTCTTCTTCTTCTGCTCTCTCTATTCGGGCTTTTTCTGATGCTGATTTTGTCGGGTGTAGAGTGGATAGGAAAAGTATTTCTGGCACTTGTCATTTCTTAGGCACATCTCTTATCTCTTGGTGATCTAGGAAACAGTCCTCTGTTGCACAGTCCACTGCTGAGGCCGAGTATGTAGCTGCAACCAGTAGTTGCTCTCAGGTTCTCTAGATCTTGTCTACTCTGCGAGACTATGGGTTGTCTTTGGATAGTGTTCCTCTTTTCTGTGACAACACTTCTGCCATTAACATTGCCAAAAACCCAGTGCAACATTCTAGGACTAAGCACATTGACATTAGATATCATTTCCTTAGAGACCATGTTGAGAAGGGTGATGTTGTGCTTAACTTTGTAGAGTCCGAGCAGCAGGTTGTGGATATTTTCACTAAAGCTCTTGATTCTTCTCGTTTTGCTTCTTTGCGGGGAGAGTTGGGGGTTATTAGTTCTCTTGGCCTGCTTTGAGGGGGAGTTTGCTCTTTTTGCATTCATTTGTATCATAATGCATTTTAAAATTCAGTAACTTGCATTGTAATATAAATTTATGGAGCTTTGATTATTATCCTTGTATGACTTGATTTCATGCTTTATACCCTGCCATGTCTTGTGCTAGTTTGCTAGACTTCTTTATGGCTTTTTATGTATACCTTAGCTTTTGCCATGCTAGCTTTATTATCTGTGAGAAAATTGAATCAAAACATGACTTGTTGGATCTTGTGACTAGTTTTGCTTTAGTGATCCTCTCATGATTCATGCCATGTCATATAGGCTTAATTGAGTCTTGAACTTATTCTGAGTTTTAAATTGAGCTATGACAATTCTTAAGTCAAGCAAATGAAAAATGAGCTTTTCTGTGCGAAAAAATTGATCTTACCAATTCTTTCTCATGAGACAGCTTGCCATTGCACTAGGCATGAACTCAGGGGGAGTTTTGGATGACCTAGACCACTCTCTTAAGCTTTTGTTGCTTGGGATGGTCGTAGTGAGGCTTGAGATCTAGTACAATGCTAAGAAAACAAATTGGCAATTGGTTGAAGCTTAGAAGGCAGTTGTGGATGGCTCCTAGTCCAGGACTTGCTTTACTAAGATAAAACCAATCATTTTCAGCAAAGTGCTCAAAGTGCTAAATTCTAAATGCTTGAACAAACTGATTCACAATTGATCTCAAAATGCTCAAAATTGACTCATTTTCTAGCTTCTGGCTCCATTTTGCTTATAGACATGGCCTGACTCATTTTTGGATACTTTTAGTTAAACTATGATCTTGACCACCTTGTCATGTCTTCAATTCATTTAATCTCAGATTATTCCTATTTTGGCCTTAGCTTTGCTGTACATGTTTTGCCATGATTGAACATAGTCCCTTCACACAATATGACTCGGTGTAATACTTGTACAGTCTTCATGGATAATCTTCATGGCTCCTTTTGCTAAAATTAAACAAAAAAAATTGAAAAACTGAAAAAAAAATTGAAAAATTGCAGCCATTCTATTCCATTCATGCTCTATCTTCTTCCATGCACCTTGATGACTTCATTGTCAAAGGGGGAGAAAGATTGGTAGAAAATGTTGTTTTAGAGCTTTTTGGAGTCATAGGGAGAAATTGGATTTTCTGGAAATTTGGTGATCATAGTGAGTGGGAGCATCTCAATTGCATTCTTTTGGTCTTATTGCCTTTTCTGAATTTGAATTACAATTCTTGAAGACTCACGATGATCGAAGGTCAAATAGAACAATTGTTCTTTCATATGGACTTAAGTGAGATTTTTGTCTATTCTCTGGAAATTGAAGCTTTTGTGCTTTCTTTTGCCTTATCTCACTTGCTTATGCTATTCTGGAGCCAGCTTGGTCATTTCTTTTGCTTTCTCTTGCTAATGGACCAAGTTGTGCCTTTGATCGAAAACGTCGAGTACTTTACTTTTCAAACCCCAAAACTACATTTTCTGAGAGATTGCCAATGTGTTCATCAAGGGGGAGAATGTGGGTATCATGGGGATATACCCATGATCTTAGGATGATGAAACAATTGGCAATGTTGCTTTTGGTTTGAAATTTCAAGCGTTTTCGACAAAGTTTCTGAACTGTCAGGTCATTGGCGGTCGATCGCCAATCCGTGATCGACCGCCATACCAAATTTGATTTCTGGTTTAGACTGAGGCGATCAAACCACCGAGCAATGATCGGCCGGTTTTTGTCGATTGATGATGATTAGTTGTAAACTGATTTTGGGATAGGTCATATCCTTGGTTGTTAATGCATATGTGTTGCATATTGCATGTTTTCGCTAACGTGGGTCAAGTTGTGAAGAACTTGTTCCCGAATTCGTGTTTGCTTGTCTATTGGTGTGTAGGTGGCTTGGAGGTCAACGACGGTCAACGGCGAGGAGGATCAGGACTAAGCTTGGAGAGCTGAGGTCAAGAACGATCAAGGATGCCGGGTGAGGTCAAGTGACTCAAGCATGGCGCAGAATGGATGAAGTTGACCGAACGGGCAGTTTGGTGCGACTTGTTGGATCAAGCAGTGCGGGGGTCGGTGCAAGTGCCAAGATGGTCCGGTGGGAACCGGATGGAGAGACTTGCCGACACGATGAGAGCCGCTGGATCAACCCACACGTGGCGAAGCATGGATGTGTTTCGCGCATATTGGACTCGGTCTTCGGAAAAGATCGAGAAGGGGTATTTTGGTAAATTCACCAAATACTACCTTGGTGACCTAATGCCAACCCGCGGCGCAAGACGGAGCGTCAAGAAGTGGATTAGGTCAAGAGAAGTGAAGACGGTGCTTTAAAATGCGTGCGTGTGTGACCCGTTTGTATTGGGCCTTAACGGGAGCCCATTAGGGTTTGTCTTCTAGAAGCTCTAGGCCTCATATAAATAGAGAGGGGGCTGTTCATAGCAGCTATCCAAGCACTTCATTAAAAACCCTAGTTTGTCTTAAGGCTTAGGGAGAAAGAGGAGAGGCTTAGGGTTCTAGGGAGATGAGTTGAGTTGTGTGCTCATGGATCATGGTGCTCATCAAAGTCATCCACAGAGATCCAGATTGAATGTGCAACACCCTGCCCGTTTTGCTCCTCCGGTTACCTTCAGGACCCCTGCAACAGCACCTCGCCTAGCTGTTCCAAGATTTCGTAGCTTCAGTGACAACAACACCAACAACCAGTAGCCAAGAAGCAACAACTCTACTGCGGGAGTCACCTGTTTCAACTGTCACCAATTGGGACATTTTGCCAACAACTGCCCGTAGAAACAAGGTCTAACGCTGGTCAGATTCAATTTGGGAGCTACTCCACCCAGAACCCCCATGCAAGGAGCTGGTTGTGGAGCACCTCCGATGCCAGTTGCATCAACCAAGACCCCTCAGCCTTTTGGGAGAGGTTGTGTGAACCATGTCACAGTGGAGGAAGCCTAGTCAGCCCCGGATGTCGTGCTGGGTAGGTTCCTGGTAAAACCTGCTACTGTTTTGTTTGATTCTGGAGCTTCGCATTCGTTTGTTTCTCAGAGATTTGTTGCAAAGCATCAGCTTGAGGTTTTGACGCTTAAAAATGCTTTATTGGTTCAATCCCCCGGTTCGAAGTTAAGTACCAACCAAGGATGTCCAAAAGTTAAACTGACCATAGAAAGGGTAGAATTTCTAGCCGATGTCATAATCATCGACACCAAGTCCCTAGATGTGGTTTTAGGTGTGGATTGGCTTGCTAACCACCATGCAATTTTGGATTGTAGTGGTATAAGCATCAGTTTGGTCAGTCTAGTTGGAGCCAAAGTAAAATATGAAGCCTCCACGGAAAAAGCGTGATGGAGCGCTAGTCTGTAGTGTCAAGCCTGTATCTTTGGAAGATGTGCTAGTGGTTGGAGATTTTTCAGATGTCTTTTCGGATGAATTATCTAGAATGCCACCAGACAGGGATCTAGAATTTGTAATCAACCTAGTTCCGAGAACCGCACCCATTTCCGAGAGACCCTACCGTTTGCCAGTTGACGACTTAGTCGAGCTGAAGAAGCAGATTGAGGAGATGCAAGATAAAGGTTTTGTCCGACTAAGTTCTTCGCCTTGGGGAGCCCTAGTGATCTTTGTTGCAAAGAAGGATGGTACCCAGCGGATGTATGTGGATTACCGCTCACTCAATGAAGTCACCATCAAGAATATGTACCCTTTGCCCAGGATTGATGATCTATTCGACCAGTTGTAGGGAGCTGGGGTGTTCTCAAAGATAGATCTAAGGTCGGGTTATCATTTGCTGAAGATTCGTCCGGAGGATATCCCCAAGACGGCTTTCTCAACCCGCTATGGATTGTACGAGTTCACAGTCATGTCTTTTGGATTGACCAATACCCCTGCTTACTTTATGAACTTGATGAATAAAGTATTCATGGAGTATTTGGATAAGTTCATCATTGTCTTTATTGTTGATATTTTAGTATACTCCAAGAGTGAAGAAGAGCATGAGGAGCACCTTCACTTGGTCCTGAATAAGCTTAGAGATCATCAACTCTATACTAAATTCGACAAGTGTGAGTTTTGGATGAAGGAAGTTATCTTCTTAGGGCATGTCATGTCTGCAGAAAGAGTCGTTGTCAACCCTAGCAAGGTCAAGGCTGTGCTCGACTGGGAGTCACCCAAGTCAGTACCGCAGATTAGAAGTTTCCTTGGTATGGCAGGATACTACTGCCAATTTATAGAAGAATTTTCCAGAATAGCAAGACCCCTCACCCAGTTGCTAAAAAAGGAGAAGAAATTTACTTGGACACCAGAATGTGAGCAAAGTTTTAAAGAATGGAAGAAGCGTTTGACCACCGCACCAGTGTTGATCTTACCTGATGTTCAAAAGGACTTTGAGATTTTCTGTGATGCCTCACGACAAGGTCTCGGTTGTGTAAGAGAGGAAGCTAGTAGCTTATGCTTCCCGTCAATTAAAGCCTCATGAAGCAAATTACCCTACTCATGACTTAGAGTTGGTAGCCGTAGTGCATGCTTTGAAGATATGGCGTCATTACCTCATCGGTAATCGCTGTGAAGTTTACACTGATAATAAGAGCTTGAAGTACATTTTCACTTAAGCTAATCATAATATGAGGCAAAGAAGTTGGTTCGAGTTGATCAAAGATTATAACATAGGAATCCATTATCATCCAGATAAAGCTAATGCCGTAGCGGATGCTTTAAGTAGAAGGGTCTACTGCAATACTCTGATGATCAAGAAAAGTCAGCCAGCACTGCATCAAGAATTTTAGAAGCTCAAGCTTAAATTGGTTAAAGAAGGTTACTTAGTTGCTTTGGAAATACAGCCCACTCTGCAAGATCAGATCAGGAAAGCTCAGATAGAAGATGCATATACCAAGGAGATCAAGAGCAACATGAAGAAGGGTAAAGCCCTAAGATTTTTAGAAGATGAGTAAGGAGCCATTAGGTTTGATAAACGTATTTGTGTACCGGACCAAAAAGAGCTTAAGCTGTTGATACTCAAGGAAGCTCACGAAACCTTGTATTCCGTTCACCCCGAAAGTGCGAAGATGTATCAAGATCTCAAGGAGTTTTATTGGTGGCCAAGTATGAAGCATGAGATTGCTAAATACATAGCTCAGTTTGATGTTTGCCAACGAGTTAAAGCCGAGCATCAGAGACCTGTTGGACTCTTGCAACCTTTAAGCGTGCCTGAATGGAAATAGGAAGAAATTGGTATAGATTTTATCACCGGTCCGTCGAGAACTAGAGCTGGCTACGATTCTATCTGGGTAATCGTAGATCGCCTAACAAAAGTTGCTCACTTCATTCCAGTCAAGACCACCTACTCAGGAGACAGACTTACAGAATTGTACATAGAAAAGATAGTATGTCGGCATGGTGTACCGAAGAAGATCATGTCGGATCGAGGATCCCAGTTCAACTCAAGATTCTGGCAGAAGTTGCATAGCGTTTTGGGTCGAGACCTAAATTTCAGTACAGCTTACCATCCACAGACAGATGGGCAAACAGAAAAAGTAAATCAAATCCTAGAAGATATATGCTGAGGGCCTGCACTCTAGCAAACAAGACCAGTTGGGATCAAAGTTTGTCCTATATGCAGAGTTTTCTTACAACATTTATCAATCAAGTCTGCAGGACACCCTTGTATTGGACCAAAATAGGCGAAGGACAAGTACTCGGACCAGATATCTTGAAGGAAGCTGAAAATCAAGTTCGGTCAATTAGAGAAAAATTGAGGGCCGCTCAGACCAGGCAGAAGAGTTATGCTGATAACCGTCGTCGAGACTTAACTTTTGCACCTGGAGATCACGTGTACCTGAAGGTTTCTGTGGATATCATGGGGATATGCCCATGATCCTAGGATGATGAAACAATTGACAATGTTGCTTTTGGTTTGAAGTTTCAAGCATTTTCAACAAAGTTTCTAAACTGTCAGGTCATTGGCAGTCAGACTGGCCAATCCGGCGGTCAGACCGGCCATACCTCAATTGGATTTCAGGTTTAGACCAGGGGCGGTTAGACCAGCCAGAACGGTGGTCTGACCGGTTTTTGTTCTGATTGATGATGATTAGTTGTGAACTGATTTGGGATAGGTCATATCCTTGGTTGTTAATGCATATGTGTTACATATTGCATGTTTTGGCTAACGTGGGTCATGTTGTGAAGAACTTGTTCCCGGATTCGTGTTTGCTTGTCTATTGCTGTGCAGGTGGCTTGGAGGTCAACGACGGTCAACGGCAAGGAGGATCAGAACTAAGCTTGGAGAGCTGAGGTTCAGAACGATCAAGGATGCCGGGTGAGGTCAAGTGACTCAAGCATGGTGCAGAATGGATGAAGATGACCGAACGGGCAGTTCGGTGCGACTGGTTGGATCAAGCGATGCGGGGGTCGGTGCAAGTGCCAAGGTGGTCTGGTGGGAACCAGTTGGAGAGACTTGCCCACACGATGAGAGCCGCTGGATCAACCCACACGTGGCGAAGCATGGATGTGTTTCGCGCACATTGGACTCGGTCTTCGGAAAAGATCGAGAAGGGGTATTTTGGTAAATTCACCAAATACCACCTTGGTGACCTAATGCCAACCCGCGGCGCAAGACGGAGCGTCAAGAAGTGGATTAGGTCAAGAGAAGTGAAGACGACGCTTTAAAATACGTGCATGTATGACCTGTTTTTATTGGGCCTTAACGGGAGCCCATTAGGGTTTGTCTTCTAGAAACTCTAGGCCTCATATAAATAGAGAGGGGGCTGTTCACAGCAGCTATCCAAGCACTTCATTAAAAACCCTAGTTTGTCTTAAGGCTTAGGGAGAAAGAGGAGAGGCTTAGGGTTCTAGGGAGATGAGTTGAGTTGTGTGCTCATGGATTGAGTTTTGCCCTCCTTGAGGGAGTGGCTGTAACCAGTAACAAATCGTGAATCAATCTATGGATGATTGTTCAAAGATGAGTCTTCTTGTGTTTTCCCATCTCTTTTGATGATTTTGGGTGGTTCCTTGATCCTGTGGTTTTTGGTTTGTTTCGTGCCCTCTTTTACCTTGCTGTGATGTGTGGGAATACATCTAGGATAATCTAGATCATCAATCTCCCACGAGCAAGATTTGGATCAAGTTTTTTGTTTTTGCCCGGTTTTGAACCCTCCTTCGGTAAATCAGAAAAAGGTCAAAACTTTGACGTGGATCTACTCAATCTCTTCTTGGAATAGGTTCCTAATATCCTTAGGAAGGTGTGTTCCAAATTTGGTCAAGTTTGGCCGTGTAGATCAAAAGTTAGACCGATTTTCGTTTTGGTTTCGGGTTGTCAACGATGGTTACAGTCGGGATCGGTCGACCGATTTTAACACGCCGGTCGAGACCGCACTCCTGGTCGGACCACTCATTACATGCTTGCCTCGACCATACTGTTAGGGTTTGGTGCTGTTGGTTCCTTGCTTTGGGGATTTTGGTTCAAGTTTGTAAGGACCCGGAATATTGGAAGTTTATACAAAATTAAAAATCATACCAAAAGCATAATTCTTAATCAAGAACAATCGGTCCTTAATTAAAAATCATACTAGTTGCATAATTCTTATTTAGGAACAAATCCAACATTCGGGTTCCCGGATATATGTCATGCAATATTTCCTAGGATCAGTGAATATTGCACATATATCCTTATACAACATTGCATCACACAGACAAGGTAAACATTTACATAATTATACACAGGAATTACACTTCGGTTGGACTTACAATATTAGGTGACTTTGGTCACAACAAAATTTTTACAGCGGAAACTTGAAATAAACAGTAGAAACCACCAATGGTCCCATTACCCTCAGGCTATTGAGTGGAGATTAGAATTAGCTTCACTCGTTAGCGTCACCCTGATCGGTGCTAACGGGCATCTCATATAAACAAACATCCTTACCTGCAACAAGAGGTTATAAAACCTGAGTACAGAAGGTACTCGCAAGACTTACACAAACTATGAAAAGAAAGTGTTTGATAGATCCTATTCAAAGGAGTAGAATTTGTACATGCTTAAGGTTGACAACAGGAAGGTTATAATGGTTTCAATTTTTGCGTAAAGCAACACATCTTAATCCTACATTTGCTAAGTTTTGGTAAAGCAGTTTTATAAATCAATTTGGACTAAAACAGTAAGTAAAAGAGGGCAAAATCATAATTAATGACAGCAATAAAGTGGTGGTTCAAAATTATCAAAAACATTGCAAGAATGTCTCTCATACCGAAATAGTACCCATAACCAAGTTTTGACAAAGAAATTTTTATAAATCACTTTGGATTAAAGCTTTGCATAAAAGGAAATGTAATCAAGATTAATAGCAAAATTTAAGTGGCTGCCGACCACACCAAAGTATTGCATGAACACATTTATGCCAAAATAGTCTCCAGACCAAAGTTGTAACCCAGAAATCAATACAAAGATTGGTAATTCAAAAATCTAACAAAGGTTTGTAATTCAAAAATCTATACAAAGATCTATTCAACTCAAGCGTTGTCCATAACCGTGGACACGGCTATTCGAATAGTTTTAAACCCTACAGGGGGGTACATCTTTACCCACACGACTTAGCTAGCCCGTAAGCCATCTAGAATAATAGCACCTTGCCTTTGGTATCTTGCGAGAGATAAACTAAGATTTGGTATTTTTCAACAAATTAACACTATTGAGTTGGAATACCCATGTGTGGTGATCCCGCTCGATTCGAGTTACTAATAGAACACGCCAACCGGGGTCCACATGTTGTGCCAGAATGCCGACCCGATCAACAAAATGCAAAGCGTGCTCCTTTGCACATATTACATATAATCAGAGTTCTTAAGGTACATACATGTGATGGAACACATGTATGGCCTCACCCTCCTAAGAACATATGATATAGATATGAGATCAACCACATATGTCCTTACTTTCCTGTTTTCCAACTCAATAACATTAATCCTTTACTTAACCAAACGGCGCCCATACACCGCGTGTGGAAGTACGTTGGGGCTTGAATCGTTTAGTCAATGTTCAGTCCTTAATCAATCCAGACAAGACAACCACATTTCCCAATTCTCGTGCACTAAGGCACCATCACTAGCATCCACTTGTCCAGATTTAAAATCAGTTTATTAAAAAAGATTTAAATTCATTTCTGATTTAAATAAACTAAACAAAGAATCAAAATAAATGAAATTCATTTATTGTTCCCATGCTTGACAAGATATGCTTGCCAAACACTAACGTTCTACGGACTGCATGGCTAAGCAATAACGGAAAACAAATATTTAAGTATAGAAACACTACCTTAAGTTTGAGTGTATGATCAGATTAAAGATAAGCCTCAAGCGTTAGGTTGTAACTATTTAGAGACAGATCACAAATAAATTTTAGAAAATTAGCATGCAACAGTATCTCTGTATTTTGGAAATCTACGGTTCAGAAATTCTGGGATCAACATGGTGCAAAGAGGATGCTTGCCTTGTTGGAAGTTCACTTGTTCACTCTCGTAGGCGTAAATGTTCACTTCGCTCAATTTATAATCTAGAGAAATAAATACGATAGCGAATAAACACCGATAAAATCGAGAAATCCAAAATGCTCAAAAATGCATGATAATTACATATTAATGAGGTTATGATTCTAGATGCATTTAGGTATAGATTTTAGTGTAATTGAAGTTCAATTTCTTATGAACTTGTTGAAGTTAATTCAATTTCTAGGGTAATCATAATAACTGATGATATCTAGAGTTTAGGTGATATTGTTTTCCTTAACAGGGCATCTAGTACTCACAAACACTCTCTCTCTAGGCATTCTATGTAAACATTCACGATGATCATACAGTCAAAATCAATCCTATTATATGTTCTCCTTTCAATTAATCTTTTAAAACCTTAACAAGTATATTCAAAAGAACATCTTATTTCATTATCTTACTAACTATTAAGACAATTATTCACATACAAATGAAAAGATAACAGCTTCCTGAATTTTAATTTGGCCAAGCTTGTTTTGGTTAACCAAATTAATGATTATTTTTTAGATGATTAACCTTTGTTAGTTTAAGGTCTAAGGCTCAAATAGACCAAAAGGCTACTAAGATCAAAAATTTAGAAATGCCTTATGTTTATTGTCATTTGACCAAAAGTCAGACAACAAGATGAATTTTAGCTAAACTCCAATTATTTAGCTAGTTTAAACACCTTAAACTAGCTACTAATCACTAAGCTATTTAGCTTCCTAATTTGACTATATACCAGATTAGAATGCTGCATGTTAGGTGATGATCAAAAGACCAACTGAAATTATTAACACCTCTAGCTACTGAATTAACCTTGCCATATGCCTATCAACAAAACTGATTCTTTCCGGATTAGCTAATTTAGTGGAGTGATCTACAGAGCTAAACTCAACATAAAGCATTAAATCTTTCTTTACTATTTATGTTTCACAACAGGAGTGAGTTAATTGCCTTCTTTTATTGTTCTGAAAATTTAACTTCATAATGGGTTTTCATATTTAGTTTTCAGATTTGGGTTACTTACTGCTGTAGATAGCTTAAGTATTCAAAAGACTAAATGAATTGGAAACATTTCTAATTATTGAATTAACCATGTTATAATCCTACTGACAAAACTAACATCTTAAGATTACTATTCATGCATATATAACAGCAGTTTTGCAGAACTAAAGTTCTATTAGCTAATCTTCTTTCAAATTCAAACTTCCAATTTATTAACTCAATTGATATTCACAAAATTAGTTAGCAGAAGGAAATATTGGTATGCAGTTGGTTTACTAACATTTTAGGTTTTTATTTTAATAGCCTCCTTAATGGATTCAAAAATATTCAACTCTAAACTTGATTTTTAGATTTAACTACTACTAATGGCTTAATTGTTCAAAGGTAAATTAAATCCTTACATTTCTAGCTACTGCCTGGATCAAACCATTAGTTCAGAGATGAATGTAATTATCTTTAGAAACTGCTCATTTACCTACAACACATCTTCTCTGAGTAGAAAAGCTAGAACTAAAGACTCTTCAATTCAAACTTTCAAAATGGCTAACTCACCGAAAATAATCTAATAGAAATTTACAATATTTAGAAGCAACAAACAAAGGTTAAGCAGGAAGGTTATCTTGACATTTCTAGTTTTTCTTCTACCCTTTCTCTTCTCATTCCATGTCTTACACTGAAATTTCTTTTTAAATGTGTTGCAGCTAAGATTACCAATTCAATTATTCATTTGCTAATTATCTTTAGGTTACTGTTTAAGTAACTAAAATACTATTCTAGACTCCTATTAACTCAAATTTCCAGTAGCTAATTTAATTATCTGTTTGTTAATCAAATTTTCAGCGATTAAATAATTAAGCACAATACTTAGTATAAAAGGATTAGTCATCTTACAGGAAGTATAGGTTTTGTCAGTTCATGCATCCTATAACAGGGAAATTTCTAAATTGAACAACTACCATCTAATCCATATTAATTCAATCCTTCAACTTTTTGCTAGATCATTTAGGTGACCTAACAACATTTACAAGATTTACTAATATAGGTTGGTTTGACAAAAGAGTTGTACTGACAATTCAAATTTTCAGCTGACATCTTATCTATTCATTAATTCATACAAAGAGCCTTTGCAATTTGACAACTAAGCTTCTTATTAACTTAATCATTCATTTGCTAATTATACTTAAGATCAATTAGTCACCTCCTTCCATTCATCGGTTTTCGGTTGTTCTACTGACTCCATCGACACGAAAAAAACGAGAGGTGCGTACGCGGGAGCTTCGGGTGTGGGTAAATCATGCGCGAATCGTCGTCGGTGGAAGGCGAAGATGGTGATGCGGTGGCGTTGGGGAAGAACGAGGCAGCGGAGGCGGAGAGGATAGCTTCGCCGAGGTGGCCGCGAACATGACGGAGACCACACCTGCACGTTTGTCTTGCGCAGTCAGACGCCACCAGCGGCGCCAAGCCCCACTGCCGCGCGCCTCGTCCCCCATCGTCGGCGCCGCCAGGCTCGGGGAAGGAGGAGGCGAAGCACGACGTGTAGCCACGCTTCGCTTCCACCGCCGCCTCGGCCTCGCCTCCTCCGCCGTCCATTTCGCGTTGGCTGACGGGTGCAACAAGGCGATAGCGGAAGAGGCGTGAGAAGTGGAGGCCGGGGAGGGAGAAGCTGGTAGGCGGCCGGACGGGGAGTGGAGGCCGGGAAAGGGGAGGTGTCGGCCAAGAGTGGGAGGAAGGAGCCGGGAGGTGCGGACCGGAGGGGAGGAGCGCGGGTGGTTGCGCAGATCTGCGTCGGCGGCGGGCCAAGCCAAGGCCGGCGGGGAGGGGGTGAAGGTGAGGGGCGGCAAGGTGATCGGAGACGGCGACCAGGGGAGGTGGCGCTAGAGGATTAGGGTAAAGGAAGAAGGAGATTTAGGGGAAGAATGAAAAGGAAGATTGGTCCTGGTGGTCAATCGAATGGGGAAAAGAAGATGTAGGGAGAAGCTACGAGATGGAAGGGTGGCATGGCGTGGCGTGTGTGCTTGATTCGGCATAGATGCAGCGCGTGTCCCAGGGGACTGCAGCACTTTGAAGCCAAAGGAAATGACGGAGAGCTAAATGCTATGACCTATGAGGTGTTTAGGGCCAGTCTGAGACACGCGTGCAGGCGAGAGCGAGTGGTAGACAAGCACGGGCGCCGACGGGGCTGCGTGGAGGGGAGAAGTTCTTTGGAGAAGAAGGCAAAGAAGAGGCGGCATGGCGAGCAGTCTTTGGCAGGAGGGACGCATGGCTTGCACGTTGGAGCGGAAACAAATGCGTGGCTCTGGCTCTGGAGGTGTGGAGAAGAAATGCTGCAAACGGGACCCACTGGCCAGCGAGAGGGGAAAAGAAATGGAAGGTCCAGATTTTCAGACAATTGACTGATGGATAAGTGAATTGTTAAATATAGTTATCAAGCTCCAAAAATTATCAAGCTCCAAAAATTATCAAGCTCCAAAAATTATAAAATTTTCAGAGCAGGTTTCTGATATATTGTAAATTTTTATGCAATTGCTTGAGGATTTTATGTTCTACGTATATTTTTCTAAAAATTGTGTTCATGATTTATTCATTTGTTTAAAATTCACTTAGAAGATGTTTATTAATTAAGTTTGAATTTTATCAAGGTTAAATTGAGTTCCTAAATTTGATAAAATTCATTTTTATTTATAGTAATTATTCTAGTATTTAAATAAATTGTTTTCCAGGGATTTTCATGAGCTTTTATTTAAAATTTCTTTTGTGGCTTAAGTTTGAGTTAGAGGTTTAGATTTGGTTTACAAATTTTCAAATGCATAATTTATGCACATGCTTCCAGAAATAATATGAAATACATATAATTACTGTTTATTAAAGTTGGGCTGTTACAAAGTTCAACACAAGTCTTGCTGTTGATCCTCATAGCTCTCATAGTTATTGAGGTGAATCTGGTGTTGAAATTGAACAAGGTGAAATTTAGGCAAGCTCCTATTCACCCCCCCCTCTAGTCACCTTTCCGGTCCTACAGTTTCCCCTCTTAAAGGAATGCACGATTTAGAGTAAGCGGGAAGTTTGCACCAAGATACATTGGACATTTTTCAATTCTAGCCAGAAGAGGGGAAGTTCCTTACAAATTGGAGCTCTTGTCTCAGCTGTCAGATGTGCATGATGTCTTCTTTGTGTCTCAATTGAAGAAGTGTCTGCGTGTGCCAGAAAAGCAGATGCCGTTGAAAGCAGTTGACCTGCAGGAAGATCTCACCTACAAGGAGCAACCTGTCAAGATTTTAGAAGTGGCAGAGCGAGTGACGAGAAGCAAGATCATCTATTTCTGCAAGGTTCAGTGGAGCAACCACATGGAAGAGGAAGCCACATGGGAGCGTGAAGAGGACTTGAAGGCTGAGTTTCCAAACCTAATCCTTAGTCAGCCCGAATCTCGGGGTCGAGATTCAGTTTAAGTGGGGTAGGTTTGTAACATCCCAGTTTTCAGGGCTTCTCAAAATTTGGTTTATGTTGAGCTTATTGGAGTTCTCAGGTATTTGAACCCCCTTTTTCTTTGTTTGTTCAGAGTTCCCGTCGACCCGTTCCTATCTTCGACCAGTCCTTCGGTCTCGACCAGCCTGTTGGTCTCGACCAGTCTCTCGGTGTCGACCATCCTCTCGTTGTCGACCACCTCCCGTAGTCGATCACCCTCTCGGTGTTGACCACCTCTCATTGTTGGCCACCCCTCGTAGTCGACCGCCTCTCGGGTTCGACCAGCCTTCTGGTTCCGATCGCCTCTCATTATTGACCATCCTTCCAGTTTGGACCACCCTTTCAGCTTCGACCAGCCCCACCTGTCAGCCGTTGCTCACCTTCTTTTTCCTTAGCGCCGTGCGCATTAAATGTCGTTGTCTCCGCCCCAGCGCATTTTCCTCCCTCTTTCTCCTCAGCGCCATGCACATTAAATATTGTTGTCTCTGCGCCGCAATTCCCACCGCTCCATCTTGTCGCCTGATTCCCTCTACCTTCCTCTATAAATAGAGCCCCGGGGAGCCCTCGCCCTCCTCTTTCTTTTCCCTCAACTCTCCCTCTTTCTCTCACCCCGTTTCACTGTGCTTCGAGTTTTGCCACCGCCGATTGGAGTTCGAGCCATCGCCTCTAGTGCTGTCTTCAACCTCCTCGCCGCCGAAGAGTTCGTTGGAGCGCCCACGCCATCTTCGACTGCCATTTGCCGTCCTCCTCCAGCCTCTCTCTCAGTCCTGGTGAGTTTCTCGTGTCGTGTTCTCCCTTATCTTCTTTCGACCGTGTCGAGCAGTCGAATCCTTCTTTCTTCTTTCGACCACATCGAGCAGTCGAATCATTCTTCCTTCTTTCAATCGTGTCGAGCAGTCGTATCTTTCTTTCGACCATGTCGAGTAGTCGAATCTTTTTCCTACCAGGTAGTCAAACCTCCTTTCGACCCCCTGTTGTCGAAGCTCCTTCCAACTAGGTAGTCGAACCTCCTTTTGACCACCCGTAGTCAAACTTCCTTCCGTGGGTTCGTTCTCCTTTGTTCAAGCTGCGATTCGAGTGATCCAATTTCTAAATCCATCTAAATTCAGTACCTTTCTTTTGGTTCTTGTTTGGTTCGTTTTGGATTTTATTTGGATTGCCTTATTTATTTGGCTCTTTTCGTACGTATAGATTCCGGCGTTTCCGAAGAGCTCTTGGACCCGACGACCAAAGCATCTCAACTCTTCAATGAAAGCATGTCGTACCCAGTTTATGAAATAATATTTTTTTTGTATCAACATGCATGGCTAGTTGTATAAAAATGGCTTTTGGGAATAGTTAAACACCTACTTGGCAGTATGACTCCTTGGTCCAATGTTGACATGTACCATTGGACACACTAGGTTGGGTAATCTTAATTGGACATTAATGTCATACCAACATGGGTGCGTATGATGCTTAGTCATGCTTTAGTTATGCGATGGTCTCTCGATCTCATGATTCAATGATGATAAATTTGACTAAATGAAATGTGGAATTGTGGCGTGGCCACTATTGTTAAAATTTATGGTGCCATGACAAGGGTTGCCATTTGGTCAGGTTGAACCAAAAATAATTTCATACCATGCAGTAAAGGGGAGAATTTTGAGATGTGGTTGCCTCGCCTGAGTAGTTACTAAGGACTTAACTTTGTGCGCCATTGATCCGGGCCATACCGTGCAACCACATGTTCAGAATGGGGTGGATCTAGCCAACTAATTAGCAATGCTTTGATTTGATTCTGTTTTGGTGGAAGTGTGAACCCTGGGATTGACATTCACACTTGGCGCAAGAGGGGGCCGGTTGACTGGGTTGTTGTTTTGCAAGGTGGATATTGGGAGTTGTGGAGCCAGTCGGAGGCGAAACCTTAGCGAACGGAACTAAGTTAAAATAGAACTTTGTAAAGGCCTTATCACGTGCTCTAGACTGCTTATCTAAGGTAGTGAGCGGTGGTATCGACCGATTCCAAGAAAATTAGAGAAGTCGTGTCATGTGCGTAAAGCTGTACAACCTCTGTAGAGTGTAAAACTATTCGAATAGCCGTGTCTCCGGTTATGGACAATGCCTAGTGATTTCACACGAGGGGTAGATTTTCTAAAAATGTGGTCGTGGATGGTTCCGAGAAGTTGGTTTGGTTGGGAAGTGAACAGGGTGTTTACGAGTTGTTTCAAAGAAACTTGAGTTCTTATGTACTAATCTTTCAAATTGTGCTTTACAATCTACTTACTGTATTTACTGCCAATACTGTTTTCTGCAAATGAAACGTAAAGTTATCCTTGTCAAGCCTTGCATGAATACTATTTGCATACTGTTTCCTACGAATTGCTGAGTACTTTATATACTCACGACTTTGCTTCCTTTGTTGATCAGTCGTCGAAGAAGACCCAGGGAGTACCGAGTTCTACGAGGAAGACTATTTTGAAGACTCTGTGAACTAGGTTGCGTCCTCCACTCGATTGCCTGTGGGCATGTCGGATGGCCACTTCGAGTTTGTTTTGTTCCGCTGCAAGTTTACCCTGGTTGTAGATCTGGTCATGGATCTGGTCGTAGATCTGGTCGTGGATTTAGCCCTGCGCGGTAAGCTCTGTAAAACCTTGACCATAAGGTCCTTTTGCTGTTAAGTATTATTATTTCAGCTGCTTCTTTAGCTGTTCGTTGTATGGATATGATTTCACCTATGTTGCAACTGTGTGGACTAGCTACTGATCATAGGACTAGTTCAGAATGCACAGAGGGTCCTGGGGTTGCATACTCGGGGTCCTGACATGAGGCCGTGGGAGAACTACAAGACAATTGTCCAAACCAAAGGAAAAGCGATTGCATGGCCTTCAATTTGTGTATGTTAATTTTAGCTAGATTCAATTTATGTCATATTCACTTGTCCTACATCATATTTACATCCTTGCAATTTATTGTTGTCCATGCAGGTTGAAAAGATCAACAATTAAATTACTATATTTAGATGTTTATCTCTTTGATCGACGGGTCAAGAAGCAAGGAACTTCATGAAGAAAACAAAGTAGTAGTTAGATTTTATATTTTAGGACTCAAATTTTACTCTTCTTCAAAGCTCTTGTGTTGACAACAAATCAGTTATTTTCGTAATGTGGAATGATGTTAACCATACCTATATTTATTTCCTTAATGCAATGCAATCTACCTTTTGAACATTGATCAGGTTAAGTTGTGTTATACATTCTACGATATGACATGTTTATTAGCAAATAAAAATTCTTTGTAGCAATTATAATTTGTACATACGTAGCACATAAATGAACCATATTTTTCCTGTATACTAAATTGTGTTGTAATACATCAATTATATGTTGCTAACAGGTGTTAGCTATGTTTCGAAAACATGTGTTATTACAAATAAAAAATTGTGTTGCAACTTTGCAACCCCTTTTCTTTTGTATAACAACACATAATTTGTGTTGCAGTAGACCTACCATACAGCAACACCACCAATAACATCACTGATCACATGTGTTGCTATCCATCCTAGCAACACATATTTGTAGATGTAGCAGCATATACACATGTTGCTATAAACTAGTCCTGTTTTAGTGCGTGAAATATATACGTGTAGACAGTTCCGAGTAGTTTGAGTCAGTGCTTATTTTAGGGATGTGTGCGTGCATGTGGGGCTTAGGCCAAGGTATGTGCTGGCTATATAAGCCAAGGTGTGTGCCATGTATTTCTCAAATTATTGATAATGTGACTTTTATTAGCATGTTGCCATGAGGGTCCATACCCTTGAGTTGTTGTGAGTTTATCGATGGGTTGAGAGTTTCTCTTGTTGCTACAAAGAGTCAAGATTGCACTTGGCTTCGCGTAAACAAATCTATATGATTCACCACTTTTGGATCGTGAGTTGTGGTGTTCACGGGGCAGAAGATCTTCCAAGCAGCGGGTTGCGTCTGTTCATCATATCATAACATTGGCTAGTTACCTTGGTGAGTTTTTTGATGTTCCACTGCGAAAGATGGGGCAACCGTTGGATTTAATCTCATCTTGAGGTTCGATCTGTATCAAGGAAGCTAATTGACATTAGTGCATGCACATGAAATTTTGTAGGATCAGAAGGGCTCCAATGGAAATTTTACTCTGTGCCCCTACTAGCAAACAACGAGTTTTTGGCCTAAATGGTACTGTTGACACCGTTATTAATGAAAATGGCCGTTCACGGGCTGTAATGCTAAAAATGGCACAACGGACGTGCCGAGGGCCAACATGTGTCCAAAAACATGCCTCCCGCGCCCGGATTTCATCTCCATCATTCATCAAGGGACCAAACTCGCCTCGTCCTGCCACATGGTCGCTACCGCGCATCTGGCACCTGGACAAGACTTGTCCGTGCAACCAACGCACGGTGCAGGCTCCGCTGGCCCCCTACCACGGAGGTGCCATGGCCTCACATCTGGCCCCCGGACGCCCGCCTCTGCTGACCCCCCTCACCTAGATGCCGCCACGTGGGCGAGTCTAGGGATGGCAATAGGGTGCGGCGAGCACGGGTAGTGCTTGCCTATACCCATGCCCGCTAGTCCAAAACTCCCCCACGGGTATGCCCACGAAGGGTGACGTGCAGAGAACCTCGCCCATGCCCGTCGCCCACGAGTACCCGTCGTCCACGGGCATGCCCGTGTGCCCGCCACACGCCCACACCTCCTTAGGGTTGGGGATGGTGGTGACAACAACTCAGAAAGGAAAAAAATGGAACAAAAAACATCAAATCTTTGGTTCAAGTTTTACAATGAGGTTGTAAAGAAAACACAGATTTGAGATAAAATATCAAGAGTCCATCAGTCTTTCCACAGAGCTAATCGGAGTCCACATGGTCTAGTTCAAACAATATTCCTTTAGAAATCTCAGATCTGAAAAAAATATCAAGAGAAAATCTATCCTCTATGGAACGATTTGCAAAGAAACACGCCAGCAAGAAATTAGAGGACATATTTACCTATACCCGAGGGAATCCTAACAAGTCTTCCATAGGAGGGCGGCGACAGCCAGGTAGAGGGTGAGGTTGGAGGGTTGCGACGTCGTGACTTGTTGGGGTCTGGAGGGCCGCGGCGTGGGGTTGGAGGCACCCACCATCTCTCCCTCCCTAGTTCCTTCTCTACCTCTAATTTCTCTCCTCCAAGCTCTCTCTCATGTCCATCATTGGGTTCATGCTGTTGACTTCGTGCGTAGCGGTGCTGGGAAGATGGGGATGGGCAATGCCCTTTAGGGCATGCGATTGGGCATTTGGGCTGGTTGCCTGCCCTTTAGGATTTGGCTAGAACGATGTTGGGCTGGTGGCCCAACTGCCTCACTTCATTTTTGTATTCAATTGAATGCACAATTATATACTTGTATAGTGATATATATGTGTGTGTGTGTGTGTGTGTGTGTGTGTGTGTGTGTGTGTGTGTGTGTGTGTTGTTAGGTCCACTTGTAAGTAGTTATTTAGTAGGCAATTGGACGAAGCGGGCACGGGTGGGGGTCACCCATGCCCATGCCCGTTTACCATTGGGTGGAACTTTGCGCCCGCAAACATGCCCGTGGGTAAAAAATTAGGAACATACCCACCTCTATTAGGGTTTTTACCCATGAGTAATCGGGTTATAGGGCGAGATTGCCATCCCTAGGTGAGTCCGCTCCCCTCTCGCCTGGAACCGCCTCTGTCGTGCCATGGGGGTACGGTGTTGCCACTCCCACGCCCAGATTCCCACCACGTCCCCACTACCATGCCCTGGTGGTACGGTATTTAATCCTACCCATTGGGCCAGATCACCCTACAACTAAGGCATAGACATGTTTTCACTTTCCGCCGAAAGCATCCCCTATCCCCTCGATCTTTTCCCCCGTCCCATCCATCAACTCCATCACCTCGCTGCCTCCGTCCGCATGCATGCATAATCACAGTGCACAACACGCAGGATTCTCTCCTGTTGCTTCGCGGTCGGTGCGAAACACCTCCACGTGGCTATAAAAACCAGTGTTGCACTCGCTCTCGCTTTTATTCCAGAATTCATTCTAATTCTCACGCTTGTGCTGAGAACACAGAAAATTGAACTAAAACTTTTTTTGGATTACGCTGTGAATTAAATAGTGTTTAGAGTCGTGCTTAGGACCATATAAGTACAGTGAGGTAGACATCAAGGCAAGGTAAAATTATTTCCTATGCATTAGTTATAATTATTTTAGTCGTAGTTAATTAGTGGTAATTTATTAGTAGTCATAATTAAAAACTCGTTGTTCATAAGTCGTAGGTAATAAGTGGTAATTAAGTATTAATTAATTAGTCGTAATTAATTTAGTCATAGTTTATTAGTGATAATTACATTAGGGAAATTAAGTGGTCGTAATTATGTAGCCATAATTAATTTGTTTGTAAGTAATGACTCGTAGTTAATTAAGTGGTAATTAAATACTCATAATTAATTACGATTAATTAATGACGCGTAGTTAATTAGTGTTAATTAATTAGTAAGTAATTAATTTA
Organism: Phyllostachys edulis; assembly: GCA_036346405.1. Classification (NCBI taxonomy): domain Eukaryota; kingdom Viridiplantae; phylum Streptophyta; class Magnoliopsida; order Poales; family Poaceae; genus Phyllostachys; species Phyllostachys edulis. The sequence goes on from CM070567.1 coordinate 44,804,315, forward strand.
GTAGTAATTAGATAGACATAATGAATTACTCGTAAGTAATTTATTGATGAGTAATTAATTAATTACCCGTATTTAATTCTTGATTACTTGTATTTGATATGCTGTAATTATTTCCGTCTTAGGTAATTAGTGGCAAATAAATTTGTTGTAATTAATTTGTGTTAATTAATGTATTCCTATTTAATTAGTGGTAATGAATAAAATAATCCTATGTAAATAGTTGTGTGCGGTAAATTAATTAGTGGTAATTAAATACCCTTTTTTATATTGTGTACCATATATCGAGTTGTTGCGACTTTAGGTAATTTTGAACATGTAAGAGTTGATAGTGTTTCATGGTGACAGTCTCGTACGTGCTGGACCCGATGGATTGGACCTGTCGAGATTTCAGTACAAGGTGGTCCGGGTGGAGGGGCTCGAAGCGATGAATATTTACAAGCTTAGGAGCTACATCCAAAGGGAGTTCAACATGTAAGCAACGACGAAGAAACTTGTCATCGAGGGGATTACCTTCACGAATAGGGAGGGCATGGTGTATGGGAGCTAGTCAAGGTGAATGGAAGCATAGCATGGGGCCAGTACATGCAGATTGCTTCACAAGCCGAGGCGGTAATATACGAGAAGCCGATGGTGTACGTGAATTTCATACATAGAGCGCTGGGAAACGTTTGATGATGCGGGTGTCTCGGGAAGCAGACAACCGTAGGCGGAGCTTGAGGATGGTAGCATGGAATGTGCGGGTTTGGAGGAAGTGTACGAAAGAAGACTTGCGCATATTTTTGTGCAAAATGAGGGTGCTGGTCTACGGTGGTCGGCCTGCATTGACTGCCATGAGTATCTAGCGGATCAACCTCTCAGGTTGTAGTCCAACAAGGACGCCGACCGAGACTCGGATGGTAGCGAGGAGGACACACCCCAGGGTGGTGGTCCGACCAGTTGAATTGTGTTGCACCGAAAAGGCGACTAGAGCGAGGGTGAATAGGAGCACGCTCACTTATTCACAAAGGTCAGATTCAACACCAATCTCACTCCAGTAGCTATAGAAGCTATGAAGATCAATCTACAACTACAGTGGAAGACTTGTATTGAATCCAAACCAAAATCCCCAAGGCAAAAGATCAAACGAGGTTCAAACCCTAGAAATCGGTCTGACCGACGTTGAATGGGCGGTCTGACTGCTGGCTAGTTTGACCGTGACTTCTGGCGATCATCCGATTCTGTCGAAACGAAGAACGGCAAAACTCAAACCTCAAAACGATCTAACTTTTCATCCGTGCGGACAAACTCCATGAAACTTGACACACACCTTCTCAAAGATATTAGGAACCTATTCCAATCAGAGATCGTGTAGATCCAAGCCAAAGTTCCTATCTTTTTCAGTTTGAACGAAGGTGGTTCAAAAACTGAGTCAAAACGAAAATATGATCTAAAGACTTGCTCGTGGGTGATTGATGATCCTAGATGGTTTCCCACATGTCACAGCAAGTTAGATCAAGGCAAGAAACCAAGCAAAAACTCACGGATCAAAGAAAGACCACAAATCACCAAATAGAGAGAAAGAAAGCATATAGACTCATCTTTGAGGGAACTTTCTTTGGATTGATTTGATATGGTATTGGTTTACAGCCACTCCATCAATGGAGGACAAACACTCAATACATGAGCACGAAATCAAATCTAACTCTCTAGAATCCTAACCTCCACTAATCCTCTCCCTAAGCAAACTAGGGTTTCAAACACAATGAAAGGGTTGAGGGGGTGCAGCCACCTCCCTCCTCTATTTATAGTGGAGGTTTAGACCTTCTAGAAGATTGAACCCTAATGGGCTCCCGTTAAGGCCCAAAACAAACGGGACACATACACACGCCTTTTAAAGCGCCGTCTCCATCTCTTGACCTAATCATCTTCACCTTGCGCCATCTTGCGCCGTGAGTTGGCAAAAGGTCACCAAGGTGGTATTTGGTGAAATTACCAAAATACTCCTTCTCGATCTTTTTGCAAAGACCGAGTCCCAATTGCGTGAAGCACCTCCCATGCTTCGCCACGTGTAGGTTGATCCAGCGGCTCTCGTCATGTCGGCAAGTCTCTCCCATCCAGCTCCCACTGAAACCACCATGGAAGTTGACCGACCCCGCCAGCAGTCCAACCCGTCGCACCGAATCGCCTGTTCGGTCACCTTTGTCCCTCTTCGCCATGCTTGACTCCATTGACCTCACCCGCATCCTCGATCGTTCGGACCTCAGCTCTCCAAGCCTAGTCCCGATCATCCTCGCCGTTGACCGTCATTGACCTCCAAGCAACCTACACATCAATAGACAAAGAAATCGAATACGGGAACAAGTTCTTCACAACTTGACCCACGTTAGTCAAAACATACATCATGCAACACATATGCCATGAAACCCATGAACTTGACCTAACCCAACAACTATCGCCACCAGTTGGCCGATGAAACAAGTGAAAACCGGTCAGACTACCACTTTGGCCGGTCTGACCGCCCCCTGGGACTTAGCCAAAAATCCGCTCAAAGCGGGGCGGTCGGCAATGAAATGGCGGTCGGACATTGGCCGGTCGAGCCATGCGCCCAATGCCTGGTCGAGACCGACTTTTGACGTGATAGCATTCTCAACTTTGCCGAAAACACGTGTTTTGACAAACCGTAAGCGACATTGCCAATTGTAACATCATCCTAAGATCTCAGGCATATCCCCATGATACCCACAATCTCCCCCTTGATGAACACATTAGCAATTTTCCACAAATGCAAATTTAGAGGTTTGAAAAGTAAAAACACGACGTTTTCGCACAAAGGCACAACTTGTCCAAATGCAAGAGAAAGCACAGGAAATGACCAAGTTGGCTTCAGAATAGCATAGGCAAGTGAGATACGGCAAAAGAAAGCGAGAAAGCTTCAATTTCCAAAAAAGGGCAAAATCTCACTTAAGGTCCATATGAAAGAACAATTGTTCGATATGACCTTTGATCATTGTGAGGATAAAGAATTACAATTCAAGTTCAGAAGTAGCAATAAGACTATAAGAATGCAAATAAGAAACTCCCCCTCACTATGATCCTCAAAATTCAGAAAATCTCAAATTTTCAATTCTTCTCCAAGTAACTCCCCCTTTTTCGTAACTCCCCTTTTTCTCCCCTTTTTCAACCATCTTCTCCCCCTTGACAATGGAGTCATCAAGGAATCACGCCTTCCTCTCGTCCAGAGATAACAAATACAGAATGAGGAAAAAGCATAAGAAGGAGCATGCATGAAATGCAATGGAGTGGCTTCATTTTTTTTTGATAACAAGAAGCTTTGGAGAATACCCAAAAGAATAAGCTAGCATTTCTAAAATTGCACAAACAACATATCAAGCCTAACAGCGCTAGCAAGATCATGATAAGACATATATATCAAAGCTACGCTCGAAGGCTTAATGTAAAGCAATAAATTTGATCAATTTAAGCAAAGCTTCAAATCTAGCAAGTTCGTCAACAGGGATCCTAAAATGATAGTAGCCATGTCAAAATGTCAAAGTTAGATCAAAAAGCTAACAAAGACCACATTAAGAGACAAACAAGTCATGAATTGAATCATTTTGCTTAATTTTCTCGAACGCCCATTTTTCAACAGTTTTTCATTTGCAATAAATATTGAAGTTGATTAATGGTCTAACTTAGTGAAAAGATCCTGGACTAGGAGCCATCCACAAACTCTTCCTAAGCTTCGACCAGAAGTTGATTAAAGGTATATCTTAGTGAAGAAGATCCTGGACTAGGAGCCATCCACAAACTCTTCCTAAGCTTCTACCAGGGCGACAAATCTTGAGGTTCATGTCAGTTTTGACAAGCAGTCCCCATGAGATTGTTTGGATCATCAAACTATCTCCAAGTTCATATCTACGACATGCAGTCTCGTAAGAGTAGTTTGGCACAATTTAAGCATAAGACAATCTTGAAATTGATTTTTCATTTTTCATTTTCAGAAGAGCATTTTTAGATTCTCAGAAACACAAGAAGCTCAAGTAATGATTAATTTTAGATTCAAGAGCTAACAAAGCAATTTTGACAGGGCCAATGTCACAAAAAGAAGCACTATTGCGCAACTAACTAAAACATCCACAGATTGTAATTTTTAGTTCGAGTTGTCTTAAAGTTCTAGCTCATACAGCAAAGATTTAGCTACACATGTGAAAGCATGATAATTCTAGCAAGTTAGAGAACTAGACATGGCATTGAGCAAGAATTGAAATACTAAAGCTCCAAAGGGTAATAAGCAAAGCTTCGTCAATTAAAAGATAAGCAGAAAAGCTTATATTACAATGCATCTTTTTGTATTTTTCATGTGAATGCAATATGACACAATGAGATGCAAGAAAAGCTCAAAAAGCCTAAAAAGCCTAAAAAGATCAACAAGTTCAAAAGAAAATCAAGAAAAGATTAAATGAACAAGATGAGATCAGAAAAGATCAAACTCCCTCTCAAACCAACCCATAGGGATAAATTACCCCTAACTCACTCCTCAAGGTGGCAAACCTTGTTGGGTCTAAAGGCTTGGTGAGGATATCAGCCACCTGAGCCTCGGACTCCACAAAATGCAGCACAATATCACCTTTCTCAACATGGTCTCTAAGGAAGTGATAGCGAATGTCTATGTGCTTGGTCCTAGAATATTGCACTAGGTTCTTAGCAATGTTAATAGCAGAAGTGTTATCGCAGAAAATAGGAACACTAGCAAAGTTTAACCCAAAGTTCTTAAGAGTGGACACCATCCACAAAATCTGACCACAGCAACTAGCAGCAGCTACATATTCAAACTTCAATGAAGGATTGTGCAATGAAGACCCTTCCTAGATGACCAAGAGATAAGAGAAGTGCCTAAGAAATGACATGTGTCAGATGTACTCTTCCTATCTAGCCGACAGCCCACAAAATCAGAATCAGAAAACCCCCGAATGGACAAAGAAGACGAGCAGGAAAACCAAATGCCATACTAAAGGGTAGAGTGTAAATACCTGAAGATGCGCTTAACGACTTGCGTTGTGAAGTCCTAGGTGGCGCTGAAACCTCGCCTGAGGCGGCATCAAAGTGGATGTCGGTCTTGAGGCCGTCAAGTCTGAAAGGAGCCGATCATCTTTGTGGTACTCGCGTTGATCCATGGCTTCTCCTTCCTCATCTGGATCCAAAACAGTCGAAGTCGCCATGGGAGTGGCGATCGGCTTGCAGTCACCCATCTCAAAACGCTTGAGCAAATCCTTGGTATACTTCGTTTGATGGATGAAGATCCCTTCCTTGAACTGCTTGACTTGTAGCCTCAGAAAGTAATTGAGTTCTCCCATCATGCTCATCTCAAATTCCCTGGACATGGTCTCAGAAAAACTGGAAACAAGAGCATTAGAAGAACCACCAAAGATAATATCATCAACATAAATCTGAACAAGCAGGAAGTCATTGCCATACCTAAGAATAAAAAGAGTCTTATCTACTTTTCCCATTTCAAAATTATTCTTAAGCAAGAAAGTCTTAAGCCTATCATACCAAACTCTAGGGGCTTTCTTAAGACCATACAAGGCTTTGGATAGCTTGTAAACACGATCAGGATGCTTGGGATTCTCAAAACCAGGGGGTTGTCTAACATACACTTCCTCCTCTATAAAACCATTCAAAAAGGCACTCTTAACATCCATTAGATGCAGCAAATGCATGCAAGATGCGAATGGCTTCTAGTCTAGCAACAGGAGCGAAGGTCTCATTAAAATCTAACCCCTCAACTTGGCTAAAGCTCTGAGTTACCAATCTAGCCTTGTTTCTAACCATAGAACCATCCTCATTTTGTTTATTTTTGAACACCCAACGGGTTCCTATAACATTATGACCACTAGAAGGTTCTACAAGATTCCAAACTTTATTTCTTTCAAAATTCTCTAACTCCTCATGCATGGCATCGACCCAACTAGCATAAGATAAAGCATGTGATATATCTTTGGGTTCAAAAGAAGCTACAAAAGCAGAGTGAGAGAAAAGACTCGGATCATAATATCTGGAGCGAGTGACTCGCTCATGGAGATTACCAATCATCTGATCCGGAGGACGTTGCTTTTGAATGTGCAAAGGAGCGCCTGGGGGAGATAGCATCTCCTCGACCTCCGCAGGTACTACTAATGAAGAAGTCGCAGCAGGAGCCTCAATTGGAGGTGAAGCAGTCGTAGCAGGTTTTGGAGCTTGGCCAGTTTGCACAGGAACATCAGCAATAGGTGGAGGAGCAGTATCAAGTTCATCCTCATCTTCTTCAACAAAAATGCTCTCTGTCACCTGTAAGTCACCTGAAACATCGGATCTAGCTCCAGGGCTAGTCTCATCAAAAGTGACATTGCATGTCTCTTGTACAATGTTAGTTTCAACATTAAAAACCCGAAAACCCCTCGAATGAGCAGGATAACCAAGAAATAAACCATCACAAGTCCTTGATTCAAATTTATCTAGGTTTCCTGTTTTCAAAATGAAACACTTCGAACCAAAGAATCGAAAATGCGAAATAGAGGGTTTTCTGTCAAATCGAAGCTCATAAGAAGTCTTGCCCAAAGACGGTCTCAAAAAGACACGATTTGAAATATGGCAAGCTGTAGCAATAGCTTCGGCCCAAAACCTCATCGGAGTGCTATACTCATCTAGTATCGTCCTAGCCATCTCGACTAAGGTTCTGTTCTTCCTTTCCACAACGCCATTTTGTTGAGGGACGTGTGGAGAAGAGAACTGATGCTCAATCCGCGCTCAGCACAAAAAGAGGCAAAAGAAGCATTCTTGAACTCCGTTCCATTGTCACTGCGGATCGCTCCCAAGTCACCAGGAAGTTCAGAAGCCAAACGAAGAACAAGATCATGAAAATGATCAAAAGCCTCATCCTTCGAAGCAAGAAAGAACACCCAAGAGTATCTCAAAAATCATCGATTATGACAAGAATGTACCATTTGCCACCGACTGACCGAACCCTAGCAGGACCAACAGTATCCATATGAAGCAACTGTTCCGGTCCGTCAGTCATGACCATAGTCAATGACGGGTGTGAGGCGGCAACTTGCTTTCCATGCCTACAGGGCACACATACAGCATCCTTGATAGCTTTGAGTTTAGGCAAACCTCTCATGAGATCAAGGCCGCTAACTCGCGTCAGATGATCAAAACTAATGTGCCCCAAACGTCGGTGCCAAAGCCAGATATCAGAAGAAAAAGCAATCAAGCACTTAAGGGATCCGGCAAGAGATTCAGAAAAATCAGCTCCAAAAATTCTACCAACTCTAGAAATCCCAAAAAAACAAGCTCACTGGCAAAATCAAGCACACGACAGGTATTTTTCTTAAAACGAGTTTCGTAGCCATCATCAAGAAGCTGCGAAATAGAAAGCAAGTTGTACCTTAGCTTGTCCACAAGAGCGACATCCTTGAGAATGAACTTGTCATTCACTCTGATCGATCTAGTTCCTTCGATCCGCCCTTGTGTATCATCTCCGAAGGTGATGAAGTCGTCACCTGTCGATCGCGTGAAGGAAGTGAACCATCTTGAGTCTCCGGTCATTTGGCGTGAACAGCCGGAGACGACGAACCACATGTTCTTCCTCCTTCCGCGGTGATCCTGAAAAATCAAGGCACAAAAAAACGATGTGTCTCAATATTGGGGTTAGTTAAAAGTGACTTGGGAACCCAGTACTGAGACACACGTCTGCGAGTAGTATGCAAAGCAGAAGTGCTATCCTTGATTTTATTAGAAGTTCTATTATGAGCAATGGTTACTTTAACATGAGAAGCATCCTGTCTAGGAATATGATGAGCATGTGAAAAAAATCCTAGTCCAGGTTTCTTATTTTCTAAGTGACCATGTCTTATAAAAGCTCTAGGTTGATGAGATGAAAATCTAGCAATATTTCTCCTAGCATTTTTCAACCTACGCCAACAGAACTCTACCAAATATTCACTCTTCTTGCAATAGGTGCAATGGTATTTGGTACCACTGGGAGAAGCACCTTTTGCCTCAAAAGAAGGTTGGACAAACCCTGCAGATTTAACATCAATTAGCTCAGTCCTAGCATTTTCAAGTTGATGCAAAGCAATATCATGAGCAGATTGCAGTTTAGCAAATTCAGAATGTAAAGCATGACAAGAGGAACATTCATCAGATTCAAGAGTCTTAGCATTTGTAAGATCTAATGTCAAATTATCTACTTGTGACTCTAAGTCCTTGTTCCTAGCCATGGTAAACTCTAAGGCCTTATCCTGACTCATGAGTTGCTCAAACATGTCATCGCATCTAGCAGAAAGAACATCATAGGAAGGAAGTACCTCATCATTGTCATTGATGTCAACGATGTCAGCCATGAAGCACATGCCGGTGAAGTCCTTGGCCTTCCCTTTCTTGTCTTGAGGGATCTCCTCCTTCTTGTCCTCCTCGCTCTCGAAGTCCACATCGCTCATGGATTGATCTCCAAAAGCGGCAAGGACTCGGTGAGCAACCTTCATGAGCTTGGCAGCATCATACTTGGGCTTGCCCCCTTGAGGCTTCTTCCAGGCAGGCTTCTCATCCTTGCAGTTGCCCTTACCTTTCAGCTTGGGGCAGTTTGCCCAGATGTGATATAGCTCTCCACACTCATAGCATGTCACAGGGCCACCTCTCTTCTTGTTTCTAACATTGTTATATGCCCGTGTGACTTTCTTGACTAAAAGAGCTAAATCAGCTTCAGGAAGACTCTCAAACTCTTCTCCTTGAATAGCAGATAAACACACAAGAGAAAAACCAGAAGAAGACTCAGAAGGACCATCAGGAGTCCCTTTGAGAGGATCAGCCACCAAAGCCATGTTATCCTTCTTAGGAAGGCTACCTCTCTTGATCTCATAAGTTTTGAGCTTGCTATAAAGCAGCTCCAAAGTGAGAGTAGAGATATCGACGTTCTCCTCAATGGCAATAGCCTTGATCTCCCACTCCTTAGTGTTGATTGCAGCCAAGAGGTGGGTGGCATTCTCAGATTGAGAGTACTCAATGTCAACAGCTCTCATTTGATTGATCACCTTGTTAAAGCGAGTAAAAACGTCATCGATGCTCTCACCAGGACGCATCTCGAATTTGTTATACTCTCGCTTGTAGACCATCTGGCGCACTTGCTTGATCTGAAACGATCCCTCATGGTAAGTTTCGAGGGTGTGCCAAATCTCATGTGCGGTCGTAAGGTTGCAAATCCTATCGTACACTTGCCTACCAAGCCCAACATATAGAAGGTTCTTTGCCTTGTTGTTGTTAGCCAAGAGGGTTTCTTTGGCCGTGTAGCAACCGAACAAAAGCAATGAACTCGAACAACCTCCCATATAGCTTGTCCTTCGCTCTCAAAGAAAACTCGCATGCAATTATTCCAATAGGCTTAGTCGAGCCCACCGAAGACATGCGGCTTGGTCGAGTACTTATCCATCGCTAAGTTCAATGACCGGTTAAGATCAAGATTGAACTAACCGGGCTCTGATACTACTTGTTGGATCGGAAAGGCGACTAGAGGCGGAGTGAATAGGAGCATGCTCACTTTTTCACAATAGTAGATATAGAAGCTATGAAGATCAATCTACAAGTACAGCGAAAGACTTGTATTGAATCCAAACCAAAATCCCCAAGGCAAAAGATCAAACGAGGTTCAAACCCTAGAAATCGGTCTGACCGACTTTGAATGGGCGGTCTGACCACTGGCCGGTCTGACCGGCGGCTTAGAGGCGGTCTGATCGATTCTGTCCAGAACAGAAGAACAGCCCGAAAACTCAAACCTCAAAACGATCTAACTTTTCATCCGTCAGGACAAACTCCACGAAACTTGATACACACCTTCTCAAAGATATTAGGAACCTATTCCAATCGGAGATCGTGAAGATCCAAGCCAAAGTTCCTATCTTTTTCAGTTTGAATGAAGGTGGTTCAAAAACCGAGTCAAAACGAAAATATGATCTAAAGACTTAATCGTGGGTGATTGATGATCAAGATGATCCGAGATGGGTTCCCACATGTCACAGCAAGTTAGATCAAGGCAAGAAGCCAAGCAAAAACTCGCGGATCAAAGAAAGACCACAAATCACCAAATAGAGAAAAAGAAAGCAAATAGACTCATCTTTGAGGAAACTTTCTTCGGATTGATTTGATATGGTATTGGTTTAGAGCCACTCCATCAATGGAGGACAAAGACTCAATACATGAGTACGAAATCAAATCCAACTCTCTAGAACCCTAACCTCCACTAATCCTCTCCCTAAGCAAACTAGGGTTTCAAACACAATGAAAGGGTTGAGGGTGCGACCACCTCCTCCTCTATTTATAGTGGAGGCTTAGACTTTCTAAAAGATTGAATCTAATGGGCTCCGTTAAGGCCCAAAACAAGCGGACACATCGCACGCCTTTTAAAGTGTCGTCTTCATCTCTTGACCTAATCCTCTTCACCTTGCGCCATCTTGCGCCGTGAGTTGGCAAAAGGTCACCAAGGTGATATTTGGTGAAATTACCAAAATACCCCTTCTCGATCTTTTTGCAAAGACCAAGTCCCAACTGCATGAAGCACCTCCCATACTTCGCCACGTGTAGGTTGATCCAACGGCTCTCATCATGTCGGCAAGTCTCTCCCATCCTGCTCCCACCGAAACCACCATGGCACTTGCACCGACCCCCACACCGCTTGATCCAACCCATCGCACTAAACTGCCCGTTCGATCACCTTTGTCCCTCTTGCGCCATGCTTGACTCCATTGACCTCACCCGGTATCCCCGATCGATCGTTTTGGACCTCAGCTCTCCAAGCCTAGTCCTAATCATCCTCGCCGTTGACCATCATTGACTTCCAAGCAACCTGCACATCAATAGACAAAGAAATCGAATCCGGGAACAAGTTCTTCACAACTTGACCCACGTTAGTAAAAACATGCATCATGCAACATATATGCCATGAAACCCATGAACTTGACCTAACCCAACAATCATCGCCACAAGTTGGCCGATGAATCAAGTGAAAACCGGTCAAACCTCCACTTTGGCCGGTCTGATCGCCCCCTGGGACTTAGCCAAAAATCCACTCAAAGGTATTAGGTCGACCGCCAAATGGCGGTCGGACCACCGCCGATCGATCTGCGCCCAACACTGGTCAGACCATATCTAACCTAACAGCATTCTCAACTTTGCCGAAAACGCGTGTTTCGACAAACCGTAAGCGACATTGCCAATTGTAACATCATCCTAATATCTCAGGCATATCCCCATGATATCCACAAATTATGTCATCGGAGGTGCCTTACGTGGCATCCAGACTTGATGATATTATAGTGCGGTCACTCATACTGCCGCAAGAAGAAGGGTCCCAATGGGGGTTTGATGTTGGCACCATCTTAGGTGGGCTAGACATCCCTAGCAAGATGGGTGTGCAGCAAGCTATAGTACGATATGCCTTGTCCATCAGCCGTGTATATCGGGTGCAACGGTCCAACCCAGGATATTACGCAGTGAAGTGCCTAGTGGAAGGTTGCCCTGGCAAGGTCAGCGCTCATCGAGTAAAGTTGTTCAGCTCGGTCATCATGGTCAAGGCAGTGACCGATCACACTTGCAAGCTTAGCGAGCCACTACGGCAGCATCGAAATGTGATTTCCGCATATGTGGCAAGCCTGATCAGCCACCTAGTTGCGGAAGAGGTGTCCCTCTCCCCCAGGATGCTGTTGTCAAAAGTCGCCAATCTGGTTAGTTATCTAGTTAGCCATAGCAAAGCCCGACGAGCCAAGTAGAAGGTTATCGAGGCGATGTACAGGACATACGAAGAGGCGTATAACCTTGTGCCAAGAATGCTTCACCAGATTGCCGAAGCAAACCCTGGCATATACATAAACATGGTTGAAAGTGAAGATCCCGATGGAGGTCCTAACTGCTTCATACTGGACCAGGTGTTCTAGGCTTTCGCCCAGTCCATAGAGGGCTTCAAGTTCGGTTGTCCAGTGCTTACGATGGATGACACTTTTCTCACTGGGAGGTATAAGGGAACCATTCTCATCGTGGTGGTGGCCAACGCGAATGACCATCTTCTCCTGGTTGCTTTTGCCATCGTAGAGAATGAGAACACATCCAGTTGACTGTGGTTCCTAGCGAATGTGAAGATGGCAGTTGTGGGATACCAACCCAACGTATGACTTATCATAGACCACAATGTTGGGTTGTTGTCGGCTCTGAACACCATGAAGAATGGGACAGAACCCCCTTACTAGTGTAAAGATGGAACCTCGGTGTTTTATGATTTTATGTGAATCCAGAACCGATCTACTCTGACAATACGCACATAACATACAAAATATGCATACAAATATATCACAACAAAAGTGCATAACATCTATACAGTGTAATTACACACATGATACAATATGGCTCACTTGTTTGAGCCACTCTCTGCACGTTGCATCTGCGTCTGCGTGCGCGTCCTGGTTTTGCGTTGAGCTTGTCTCGTGGGATACGTTAACCAGTCCGAAGAGCGCGTATCGGTTCGGATGGTGTATAGAGACCGTTGAGTGGGTGGGGTGCATCCGCAAGCTGACTCTAGCCCTACTGAGTCTGTCCAACGTTAATGTTGTCTAGCCCTCAGCATGTCAACCCGCTCTCGATTGCCTGCATTCGAGAAGGATTTATGTCAGAATAGCGGACGTAGGTATGAGCTGTAAACACTACTCGGATGGAGTTGGACTCACAAGTGGATGGCTCGCTGCAGGATCCTAACGTCGGGAGGGAGCACAAGCTGGTACAGATTGAACTGTCGCATTACGCGATGTGGCGCATAAGGCTCCACCATATGGGTAAACACCAGGTGGCAGGTCATCGCCTATAATACGGCGTCCTGCGTACGTTGCACGAACAGTTCCTATGGTGCTACCGTGTTCACAAAATCTTGGCTCCATGGAGCCCATATGATGTCGTTACTGTGCAATGACTTGAACTCGTTGTGGAACACCAAGTAGCACCTCGTCGGTCTGTCCTTGGTCTAGTGTAACATGACAATAGTCCACTGGGCGCCCATAGTGGGCCCGTCAATCAGGTCGTGCAACTCAGGGTACGGGTTCACTGCTGCCCCGATGGAGGGCCGCCCAACAGGGAAGTGTTCACAGCTCTGCAGCAGTATGAGCACGTAGCAAATGGCAAGGACTGGTTTCAAACTGGTGTCACATTGCGAAGCGTCACACAACCCCCTATATGTGGTGCAAAGGACGGCTGATCCCCAATTTTACTAGGGCATCTCCCAGACCTCTGCGTTAGCCAAAGACTCAATGATGCGGACGAAGCTAGGGTACACCGAATCACCTTGTGTGGTGAAAAACAGGACCCAACCAAAGAGATGAAGAAGGTAAGCGACGAAGTGTGTCCTAACAACCTCGTCAGGTGCATCCGCCAAGCATTAATTGAAATTCCCCAGCCATGTTCGAGGGACACCACGGGTGCTATCTGGGACAGGTATGCCGAACCGATGCTCCAACTGGGCCTTCCAATCCGTCGGCGGACGGCCTGGAACAAGTGACTCACCCCTGATTAGGAGACCAGTCAAGAATGAGATATTCTGGAGAGTGACCGTCATCTCTTTCCACCGAAAGTGAAAGGTGTGCGTCTCGGGTCTCCATCTGTCGACAAGTACCGACATCAGACTATCATCCAGGGTGAAGTAGGGTATGACCAAGAACATCCTTGCAAAGGGCAACAAGCCCGTGTCCCGAAGGACTGGGATGTAGCGAGCGTCGAGCTGCTAGTAATGCTTCTTAGACCGAAGCACGAGGGGTGGAGGGCTATTCGCATCCCCGGTGATCCATAACTTGCACAGGTGATGCTCATCGTAGAAAGGTTCGAGTAGCTCCAATAGAGGCATGGCTTGTAAGAGATGAAATGCAGAGTCAGTTCGCATCGAATCGAAAGGAGCTAATAAATTACGACATATTAAATACGAGTAAATTAGTTATGACAAATTATTCATGACTAATTAATTACGACTTGATAAGTACACCTAATTAATTACCACTAAAGTAATTATGACTAAATAAGTATGGCTAATTAATCACGCTAATTAATTAGTCCTAACTTAATTACAATTAATTAATTATGACTAAATAATTACCACTAAATTAATTACGACTAATAAATTATGATAAGTCAATTACCACTAATTAATTATGAATAAATTAATTACCACTAAATTAAATATGACTAATTAATTAGGACTAGTTAATCTTGTCCATGCGCCAGATGCGCGGTAGCGGCCACGTGGCGGGAGAGGTGAGTCCGGTCCCCCGACGAACGGTGGAGATGAAATCCAGGCACGGGAGGCATGGTTTTGGAGATGTGTCGGCCCCGATGTGTTCGTTGTGCTATTTTTGATATTACGGTCCGTGAACGGCCAATTTTGATAATAACGGCGCCATCAGAGCCATTTAGACCAAAAACTCAGCAAACAACATAGGGCTAGACTTCAAAATGGGTAATAATAAGTCAACCGGAGACTTGAAACCGTTCTTCCAGCAGTGGGAATTCAAATTCGATCCGTGCCAAGTGATGCACACATGGTTGAAAATAATAGGAATTGAGAGTGATTTCTCGTTCGTAGGTTGCTTTTGAAAGAAAAAAAGCGAGATCGAAGGTCAAAAGTTTCTCAGCTAATTTGGCACTGATGTGTACCTAACATGCATGTTATATGTCACTGTGTTAGCAACTGTGCTAAATCTTTCGTACCTGTTGAAGAATATTTTCCACCTTCCCTCAACAACATAGGTTTTTGGGTGAACTAGTTGATACATATAACTAAATATGGTATTAGAGCAAAAAGGTCTTGAGTGAAGACATGGCCAATGTAATTTTAAGAAGAAAAAAAATTGTGGCCCACTTTAAGTCCAAGTCACAGGTTCGGAGGAGCCTAGACGATGTGAGCGGAGTGTTTAAGACCATCTCTAATATTGTGTTTTAGCCAATTCAAATGAGGATAGAGAAGGCATTGAATCGATTCAATACATTGGAGGGGTCAATTCCAACAAAAAATGCATGAAACCGGACTCTACTTAGGAGTTGATTCAAAGCATTAAACAACTCATATGAGCATCAAACAACTACATAGAAGAGAGTGCGGTTGAGAGAGGATATTATTATTTTATAGTTTTTTAATGTAACGTGGGTCCCAATTATTAGTAGAAATCGGTTCAATACATTGGAGAAAAACAAACTCAGTTCCTAGAATGTTTACGTAGTATGACTTCGAATCGACATCAGTTCAATACACTAAAGATGTTCTAAGTATATTATATGTTCACTTTTTTTTGTCCAGTTTAAGCTTTTTGTGTACTGGTTGATACATGCAACTAGATACTAAATAATATTGTTTGTTCATACTGATTTGACAATATTTTGACGCCGAGATGAATAATTAGACATTTGCGATTTAAGACCCTTAATTCTTTTTCCAAAGCCGTAAGACTAGGCTTATTAGGTAAGAACTTTCCCTAAAAGAGAAGAAGTGAATTTGTGATCCTTGACAATAGGATTATTCTTGAGAGGTTGCTAGTGTACTGATGTTAATAGATTGACCCATTATGTGTGCTTCCTCCGTGTGTACATGTTCATATCTTCGTGGGCTTTTGGATCGATCCGGTGCTGATAATAGATAGCATGATGCGTCATTAAGAATGGAGCACATAATATTGGTAAAAGAAAAACACCTATAAATTCTTTTTGTAAAATAGATTTGAAAATTAAAGTGCTTCCATTCTACAATTAACTAAAGGCAAGCTGCTTTTTTTTTTTTTATCTTAGGTGCATATGCCTTAATGATTAAAAATCCGAAAAGGGACAAACATGTGCTTTGTAAATCTATGGAGATTCTTTTGAAAAGAGCACTGGAATATTAAATTAGCAGGTTCATTTTTGGTAGGAACCCAATCCCCTAGATCCTAATACTTTCACAGGATGTCTCATTCATTGTCCATTAATTTATACTCCCTCCGTTTTTAGTAGATGTTACTGTAGCTAGCGACATGCTACAGTAACATCAACTAATTAAAGACGGAGGGAGTACCATCTTTTGACACTTAAACCTGAGTGATTTTGGCACGTTTAGTTATTGTCACTTGCTGAGTGAGTAAAAGAAACCTAGAGTAATGTCGCTTTCTTTACAACTTTTTTTTTTATTTTTTTTTCTGATATAGATGAATTACTTATGTAATCATGGAATATTACATGGAATTGATTACTTGTGTGATCATGTGATCCGATGATTATCGTTAATTGTGTGCAAATTTGATTATTGTTGAAATGAAATTTAATTTGCAATGTATATGCTAATTTCTGAAATTTGCAATGAAATTTTGGTAGATTTATGTGTAACATTTTGTATTTCATACTTGAAAATTGAAAATGTAGTACATTTAATATTTAAATTTACATTTCTATGCAAACATGCATAAAAAATAAATCAAATTCACTCCTAATGTCCTTTAAAATGACACCAAATAAGTCATCATTTGTCTCAGAGGGCATTTAATACATTGTCCAACTCAGAATAGCTAGCCAACGTACCTAAAAGCTAGACTGTCAAACACTAAACTTTTTTAGCCCAACCATTAAGCTCTTCAGCCATACAACTCAGTCGAAAGCTGCTTTTCAAAAAAGTTAGAGCCACACCAAACAGGGGCCATAGTCGCTTTTGCTAGCTGCTAGTTCCTTCGGCTTTGGAATAAAATCGTAATAAGTGGAGAGTATACGGCTGATGTGGAAAGGCTAGGCCTTAGAGCTAGGGATGGGAAATGGTAAATAATAATCCATTTTATTTGATATTCGTATCCAAGAAAACGCAAATGTGGTAAGTAAAATCCGCATTAGGATGAAATACGATTACGAATACTATCCGGTTTTTTTCCCGGATACGAATGCAGATGGTGTATGCAAAATAACACCGAATACGAATACGAATAGTATTCCAATTCGCAATAAAGTGGATCCTGAGGATGAACCGAAAAGGAGAAAACTAGATGATTTTCTAAATGATATCTGTGAAGTAGGCCGAGAGCAATCTGACTTAGATAAATATTGTAATGAGCCATTGTTGAGATGGCCTCAAGATGAATACTTTGACATTTTTTCATCGTGGAAGACCTAGGGTGTGAAGTCTAAAACTCGGTTATGTCGGAAGTTGCTACGATGCTCATGTAGACGTGTAGACATGTTACATAAATTTGTTCTACCGAGATTTGTCGTAAAAGTTGTAGGATATTCGTATTTGACCAAATTGAGTACATATTCAATTTGAATTCGTATTCGTTACAACATTCGATTCATATTCGTATTCGAGAATGTTCGAATTCATATTCATTTTAAAAATATGGATTCATATTCGTATTTGAGACTATTCGATTCGTATTCGATTTGTTTCCAACCCTACTTAGAGCACCAGGTTGGTGCCCGGTGCATGAAAGATTATTCTCCTTTTCTCTTTTTAAGAGACCAAAGAATATCACTGATTATGCCATGCCGAAATATATATACATTTTTCGTTTTTTTTTACTAGAACATTTGTAATTTTTCTTTGTCTCCAAGACGTGGCTTTGATCGTTACTTTTTTATAACTTTATACTAATATATACTTATTAACATCATTTTAACAACAAATCTAACGATATTGTTTTCATATAGCCAATCTATATAATTTTAAACATATTGATGATCAAACTTTCAACTATCCTAGGACGTCATGTTCTTTGTTTGTGCTCCACGGACCGGCCAAATAACCAAAAATCTTAACTTGCCAAGCAACAAAGGCAGGTAACACGCTTACAATCGAGCAATTCTACAGCTGAGAAGGGTTGAACTCTGAAGAATATGCTCGAATCAGAGCGACCGTTAACTGAGCGGGCATGATTGCGCTGAACGAATCCAGATTACATTTATTGCGGTATGTTTCACTTTCACCAGCGTGCGCTCGCTTTTGGACGCGCACGCTTCTTATAGCATCCCACTTTATATATGTTCTATTCCGGTACTGCTTCCTTTTCCCCTAACCTTAATTAGGTTGTCATCGCACTTACATGCACCCACTAGCTACCCACTTAGATCAACATGTCAACATGATCGCTGTACTGTTCATCAACAGATGACCCAACAAGCTAGGTATATCTATCTATCTTATCTACAAACCAGGCGAAGCCAGACTTTAAGAATGAGGGGGCCAAATAAACTATACAGTGTAATTTTATTTAACGAGAGAAACCAAATAGTACTAACGACAATAATATTTTTCAAAATATACAAGATTATAGTACAAATTTGTCAGCCCCTCTCCCTCGGCTTCTGCGCGGAGCTAATTACTCGTGTCTCACGTGTGCATGCACTGTTGTTGGTGGTTTAACTGGCATACCATCTACGGGATAGGCTGGCTACGCACCATCTACGGGAGAAAACCAGAGAGTTGACCTGGAGGAGCATGACACACTCTTACTCTGAGTCTCTGGGGTCAAAGTTGACTTGACTGGTTCTTTTTAGTTGGTCCCTTCCTCTTGCGTTGCTTCGTCTATACACCAGCGTGCATCGTAGCGTGCATTGTATCGTGGATAGACCGCGACACTGGCCCAGGCTTTTTAGGGCTAGCCCACGGCACGACATGGCATGACACAAAGCCGAGGGCCGTGCCGGGCCTAGTATTTAGGGCTGCAGCCGCGCCGCCTACCTCAGGGTCACCCCCCTGCGTGCCTCCGTGCCACTATCCTCCTCCATCCCACCTCCACTCTCCACGTGGCAGCGGCAGGCACCCTCCTCCACGCCGCTACCACCCCCCACAGTAGCCACCTCGATGCAGCCCACCTCCACCGCTCAACGCCGCTACCATCCTTCATCGTGTGCCCACCTCCTCCCTGCCGTCGTCGTGCTCCTCCATCGCCCCTAGCTGCCCGTCGGGACCCAAATATGCAAATCTGGACCCTCTGTGTATAATGCACTAGTCGAGAATCACGCTAGTGCACACAATGTCAACATAGATAAATATCATTCCACACAAGATGAATATAGGAATAAACGACTAATTTGATTAATAAATAACGGTTGTGACCTTATGTTTGAGTGTATACTTATTAAGCCACACAGGGCTAACACTAAATAAAGAGATGGCAGCGGAACGAAAACGACTCCAGCGGGAACCCATCAACTTGCCACAGGCAACCAACTGGGATCAAGACCTAGCGATCACCCTCCTCGAAAAAGTCCTACCCGAAAACAGGCGAAGACTCCTCCACTTCAGTTGAATAATGCAACAAGAATGATGCTGGGACCCAAAAATGTAATTCTGGACCCTCTATGTATAATACACTAGTCCAGGATCACGCTAGTGCACACGGTGTCAACATAGATGAATATTGATCCACACAAGACGATTAATAGCATAAACGAGTAATTTGATTAAAATAATGGTTTTGACCTTATGGTCGAGTTTACACTTATTAAGCCACGCAGAGCTGACAGAGAATTAAATAGCAGTAGAACAGATAACTTCAGCGGAATCCCATCAATTCGCCACAGGCAACTGACTGGGATCAAGACCCTAACGATCAGGCACCTTCGTTGAACTCCTCCTAGAAAGCAGACGATGACTCCTTCACTTTTGTTGATTGATTTTAGCAAACATGAGTACACAACCGTACTCACAAGTCATACCACAGAATGCAATTATACACGATGGCTTATTCTAAAGGAATGGCTTTTGTTGTTATTTCGCAGAAATGCAACATTTGCAATTTGAATACGAATAATAGATTGAAAGCACAAAGTAAAACAAATAACATTAATTTAACAGTTTGATTTCACAAAGACACATAGTCTAATCAAGTTATTCACATAGCCATATGATTTAGATCACATAGCTCCCTTCCCAAAGTTTTTATGAAAATCTACCCCTCGTGTGAAATCCCCGAGCATGTTCATGACCGCGAACGCGGCTATTCGAATAGATTAATTTAACACTCTGCAGAGGTTGTACACTTTACCCACACGATACAACTAGTGTGGTAAGCACTAATCATAACAAAACGTTTCAGAAACTTAATCTCAAGCATTGCTACTTCCAGTGTGCTTTGACGTAATACCAACCCTAACACAGTGCTTTGGCACGACACATACCGTTGGACAGGAAAGTGGCGAACCGTCCCACAATGTGACTACTTGGTAGCACACCTCCACCCATACAACACAGCCTAACCTACTACCTGAGTAACAATGTCAAGAATCCATAACTTACTAAGTTAGGCCCGTCCCATCAGGCATGTGGTCGTACAATAAGGCTCAGTTCAATGGCGCACAAAGTTAAGTCTTTAATTGATCAAGGCAAAACTTCCAATTTATAACTACAAAACCCTATGCACACAGTTTATTATTCCCATACACACAGTTCCACCAAAGTAGCACACAGTACCACTTGCCTCCGTCTAAATCCTTTCCCACCCTGTTGGTTAAGCGCAACATATGCCATCAACGAATAATAGCACATAGTACACACAGTTTTATCACTTAGTCAAGTTTATAATTGCAACTTACATGAAATGATGACTCGTAGCATGGCTAAGTAGACTAATCGTATCTAACCAACCTACGTTGGTGCTACGATAATACCAACTAAATAAACCAATCTAGGGTGACAAAAGATTATGACATAACAAATAGACAAGGTGGATATAACAAATTGGATTAATAACTAAGCCCAAAAGCATTTAAATAAATACTTAAAGTAAATGCAATAATTTGAACCAATATAACTTTTGAAAACTGGGTTCAACATGATCAAAGGTATAACTTGCCTTGAAATAGGTCTAGGTACCAATCTTGCTCTTGAGATGCTCCTTCTTCTTCAAATCTTCCCGAAGTATCAACGTCTACTCGCAAACGAAGCAAACAAACAAAATAAATAAATAACAAAGGCAAAACGAACTCTAAAAATTAAATAAAAATCTTAGATAAATAGATTTTGAATTTAGATAAATTTGGAAATTTGAATGGGCTCAATCGGAGTTCGGATGATAAAGATATGGGCTTTGGAAGATTGAATCTAAAAGAAAACCCTAATTTTGGATTATTCCGAATTATTTCTTAATAGAAAAATTGGATTATTGCGCAACGCTAACGTCAGCAATGGATTTTTTGGAATAAAATAAAATACTGCCATGTGGGGACCCACATGTAAGCGGCTTGGCTCGTGGTGAACTTGGTTCACTGAACCGATTGGATCTAGGTTTGGCTCGGCTGGCACGCACACACAGGTGGCTGCTGAGTCAGCGTATACGTAGGCTGACACGCATGCAAGGAAGGTGAGGTGGCGGCTGACGTGGATGGCCACGAGGGCTAAACGTCGGCAAAGCTCTGGCGAACGCCGATCTAGCGAACGATGGCGGTTCGATGGTGGCAGAAGGGCGCATTAGCACGAACGCGACATGGCGAGCACGATGACGCGGTCTAAACTGGCCGGCAATGACCACAGCGACGGCGGCGACACGGTAGGCGGTGGAGCGGCACGACTCAACGCGGTGATGGCGAACTAGGGTTCCTTCGGGAAAAAGAGTGCGCGCACCAGGTAGCTCTTAATGCGGCAAACCCGAAGAGGTGCTCGATACCGGCTAAAGCTCACCGGCGGTGGCAGAATCCGGTGAAGAAGCTCACGGCGGTGCTAGGGTTTGAGCTCCAAATTCGGTAAAAGGGCGGTGTGCTAGGGTTGGCGACTTCAGGGAAAAGGCGGTGGGGTTGGTTGCGATCCTCGTGGCGTGGTCACGGCTTTAAATAGGGCCGAGGAACGGTGGAGTCCGCGAGCGGCACGACACAATAGCAAGGAACTCGGACACAAACTCTAGAGTCTTGGGTGAAGACGATGATGACGTGGCGATGAAGGCAGCCCCACATGGCAGCGACGGCAAAGCGGCGCAAGCGAGCGGGCTGCGCGCGAGGGAGTTGGGCCGCGCGGAGATGGGCCAAAAGCAAAGAGAGATGGGCTACACAGCGCTGGGCAGAGGTGGAATAGGAGATGGGTTTCGGCCCAAACTATTTTCTGAGAATTTAATTAGTTTTTCTTTTTTAAGAAAATAGCAGAAATTCCAAAAGGCAAAAGAAAATAGCAAATGAACTTGGAAAAAATCTAGAAAACATATCCAAGCACATAGAATACAAATAAAATTGTTTTGACCATTGTTGATGTTGACTTTAGTCATATTAAATTGTTTTGAAATCCAAAGTCCAATATTAAGCTTTTGCATTAAATTCAAATAAATCCAGATGGTGAATTTTCTCCCTACTGACTATTCAAAGGATTTTTAAAACTCATAAAATTGGGATGTTACAAATGAGTACTGCGAGTACTCAACAAGTTGTACCACATAGTGCAATTATAGAAGATGGCTTATTCCAAACGAAATGGCTTCTATGGTTTTTTTGCAAAAAGCAACATTTGCAATTGAATACAAATAATAGATTGAAAATATAATTTAAAACAAATAAGCAATAATAGTTTAACAATTACTTTCACAAAGGACATGAAGCCCAATCAATTTATTTTAGACATCCATATGAGTTTAACCATACAGTTGTCCATTCTCAAGTGTTTTTATAAAAATCTACCCCTCGTGTAAAATCCCCGAGCATGTCTATGACCACGGACATAGTTATTCGAATAGATTGATTAACACTCTACAGAGGTTTGTACACTTTATCCACAAGATATAACTAGTGTAGCTAGCACTAATCATAACAAAACCTTTCCGAAACTTCATCTTCATAATTGACCATCGCACATCGTTGGACCTGGACACGGCGAATCGCTTATAAATGTGAATCGTCACACAGACGTAATCACACCTCCACCCTTGCACACAACTTAACCTATTTGTCTAAGTAGTCAATGTCAAGACTCTGTAGCTTACTAAGTTAGGCATGTCCCATATTACGTATGTGGTCGTACAGTTATAGCTCAGTTCAATGGCGCACAATGTTAAGTCTTTAATTGACCAAGGCAAGACTGCCAATTTCTACCGACTATCACATTCATATTTTGCAATGTCCTCCTCAAAAGCAAGCGAAGACTCCCCTACTTCAGCTGAATGATTGCAACAAGAATGAGTACTCCACAAGTTGTACCACAGAATACAATTATAGATGATGGCTTATTCCAAAGGAAATGGATTCTATGGTTATTTTGCCAAAAAAAACATTTGCAATTGAATACAAATAATAGATTGAAAACATAATTTAAAACAAATAAGCAATAATTGTTTAACAATTACTTTCACAAAGGACACAGAGCCTCATCAATTTCTTTCAAACAGCCATATGAGTTTAACCACACAGCTGTCCATTCCCAAGTGTTTTTATAAAAATCTACCTCTCGTGTGAAATCCCTAAGTATGTCCATGACCGCGGACGTGGCTATTTAAATAGATTGATTAACACTCTACAGAGGTTTGTACACTTTACCCCCAAGATATAATCAGTGTAGTTAGCACCAATCGTAACAAAACCTTTCCGAAACTTTATCTTGACAATTAACCCTCCTGTTGTGCATAATGATAGCACCAAACCCCCACACAGGTTGTTGGCCCGTCACACATCGTTAGACCTAGACACGACGAACCGCTCATAAATATGAATCGTCACACAGACATAATTACACCTCCACCCTAACACACAACTTAACCTATCTGCCTGACTAGTCAATGTTAAGACTCCGTAGCTTACTAAGCTAGGCATGTCCCATACCAGGCATATGGTCATACAGTTATGGCTTAGTTCAATGGCGCACAGATCTTTAATTGACCAAGGCGAGACAACCAATTTCTATCAACTATCACATTCATATTTTTCCAAGCACACACAACTCCACCATATCACAATTCCATCCCCTTGCCTTGGTCTAAATCTTTTCCCACCCTGTTGGTTAAATTCAACACATGCCATCAACGAGTGACAACATACCGCACACAACATTCCACAAAGTATTCCATATTCACTTAGTCAAGCTTAGTTTTGCAACTCAAAATGATATCAATAACCCGTTGCATGGCTAAGCGGACTATTCGTATCTAACCAACCCACATCGGTGCTATAATGATATCAACTAATAATTAACCAAACTAGGGCGACAAAGATCAAGGTAATACAATGAGCAAGATGGATATAAACAAATAGATGTATAGCTAATCCCAAAGCATTTAAAGAATTAAATACTTGAAATAACATGCAATAGTTTGAATCAAAGTAATGTTGGAAAAACTAGGTTCAACATGATCAAAGGTACAACTTGCCTTAAAACAAGTCTTAGTACTGGTCTTGAGCTTGGTCAACTCCTCCTTCCTTCGAAAGCTTCCGAAGCATCAACATCTACTCGCAAACGAAAGCGAAAAATCAAATAAATACAAAACATAGCAACAAATAAACTCTAAAAATTAAATAAAATTATCAAGAAGGTGTGGCTTGAATTTATATGAATTTAGAAACTTGAATGAGTTCAATGGGAGTTCGTTTGAGGAAGAACTAGCTCTCGGAAGATTTAAATATAAGAAAAAGAGAAAGAAAATACTATTTCAAATTTTTAGAATTTTCTTTCTAAAGGGGATCCCAAAATATTGCACCAGCATGACGTCAGCAATAAATTTTGGAATTAAAGAAAATCCAAAAATAGGGAATAGAGGCTGAAATAGGGAATAGAGACTGACACGTGGCACCCACGATCTATGGACCAGGTCCATGGATTTGGTCTATGGCTCACGGGTGCATGGAACAGTGGACCTGACATGTGGGATCCACATGCAAGTGAGTAGGTCTACCGTGAACCAAGTTCATGTGGACTAACTCTGATGCATTTGCGGGTGAGCGTTGACGCGGCACTGACGTGGCAAACACATGTGCACAAGGTTGACGTGGCACTGAAATGGTGGGCACGTGGCTAACACCTAGCCTCCGCATCAGCTTGACGGCGGCGAGGCTCGGGGTCCGATGGTCGCTGGCATTCTGGGCTACAGTGGGGAACCTCCTAAAGGGATGCGGGTAGGCTATGATAGCAACAATTCAAAAATTCTACCACGTAAACCAAAAAGCCAAGCAAGAAGATGATCACATATCGTTACCACCAGACAAGCAGAGCAGCGGAAGATGAGTTGGAGCAGCCTAGTCCAACATAGAGTGCATCGATGAAGTGGTCGTAGTCAATCGACCAGCGTCCTCGCAAGTCAATTGTCTCCTCCAGTAACCTCTGCAATTCCTTGTGAAGATTGCGGATCGTCATCAAGCGCAACAGCAACCGCAGTAGTGCCTCTACGGTATCCACACATCCAGAGAAAGAACAATCATACGCTGGTGTGCTAGCACCAAGTCGCACGGCAGAGCTCTCAGGAAGATGGTGGCTAGGGTTTCAGAGAAACAACTCAACTCATGACTTTCGTGTGTCTTGTCTGTTACATCTCCTCGTCTATTTCCCAACAGCCTCAAGCATCTCCTTATATAGTGCCCATGACAGATCCTATCAGAACACGTTTGACGAATCGTATCCATACAGGTTTGTTCCAACCCATTAAGTGTGTGACCCTGTAGGTTGGTTCATGCGTAATCAGTTGTGACTCGGAAACTTCTTTCCGATCAATAGTCGTTAGCGGCTCCTAGAAGGACATAACGATTCTCAAATATACACGAATTATATCGGACGAACCTTAATGCAATATGATCTTCGACCAGGTCCATATCACTAATGACCAGCTCGTATCTTTATACGACCAGTTTACATTTAGTCTCGGCCAGTTTGTAACTCCTTACGACCAGGTTTTGACCACTTAGTGATCATGTTCGACTAGCCTAAGACTAGCTCGTATCTCCATATGACTAGTTCGTATCTGATCAAACTTAAAGACCTTCTCGTATATTCTCCCTTTGCCTCACGATATCTAGTTGAACTCCAGGTGAGATGTTGTGTCATCCATGGACTGTTCAATACTTTCTCAATCAAGTGTCAGATAACTTCACGTGGTCGAACACTTCGATCACTAGTGGCATGGCCATGCACTTTCTTTATCCAACCACATCAAGAGGCCCAGAGATATCTCTCCTCTTATGTTAGGAGGGGCAAATCTCATATCCGACCAATCACATTTCTCCGCATATTTTATAGTATACCTGAAAGCTACCTTTATAACTACCCAGTTACGGAGTAGCGTTTGGTAGCCCCAAAGTGTACTCTTACGCATGTAGGAAACCATGCTGATCTCAGGTCTAAGGATTATACATCATCATTGCTTAAGACCAACTGACGACACATAGAATCATAACAATCTCAACAGTGTCTCAAGGTGGGTCAATCCAACCCCATGTTCTCTAACATGTGTTCACATTATTGATTCGATATCCCTATATCCATGACCGGTGAAACATGATCATCAAACAATACATGTGCTGGTCGATAGGATCACTGGTGTTCCGACCAATAACATCCGACTAGGGATACTTTTAGAATGATATATTGTCATAAGATAAAAGAGCTTCACTAACAAATCACATACTCGTTGATCTTTATAACTGATGATTCAATCAAGGAATAGAATAACATTTATTCAATAACTCATAAACATAGACGTGATACAATCATCTCTATGATTGCCTCTAGGGCATATCACCAACACCTAATGGGGTACATTCGGTGACCGGAGGTGGACCGTAGTGGCCGGTGGCGAGATCTAAGTGGAAGCTAGGGCTCGGGCTCGACGGCGAAGGGGCTAGGGTGGCGCTCTAGCGAAGACGAGGGCAGATCCGAGATGCGGTCGTCGAGGCGATCTCGATGGTGGTGACCAACGATGGCGGGGCTCACCGGAACGACAGCAACGAAGGTGGAGTTGTTCGGCCGGAGATGAAGAAGAAGACGGCGGAAATGGTGCTAGGCGGCGAGTCGGGCGAAGATGGCTAGGGCAAAAGGCGAGGAGCAGCTCAGGGTGCAAAAAATGAAGATCCTCGAGGCTTTAAATAGCCTCGAGAGGTGGAGTCTAGCTCGGCTACGGTGGCGGTGCGGCGAAGGAGAGAGAGAGGAGTCCGTGTTTGGTATGATGAACAGTAATCGAGTGGGACCCACATGTCAGTGAATGTGGCAAGGGTAAGCTAGCGTCGCACACGATATGCGTGCATCGATAGGTCGGACCAGACGTGGGCGAGCGGGCTGGTTTGAGAGGTGGGTTTGTCGTGGAATGGGCGTATTGATCATTTGAAATTTGAGAGAAATGGGCTGGGGAAAGAAGAAATTGGCTTGAAGGATTTTTTTTTCCTAAGATTTAAATAGGTTTTGTATTTTAGAAATACTAGAAAATCGAAATGGCAAATTAAAAATAGCAAATGAACTCGAAAAAATTCCAGAAAAATCTAAAAAATATTTCCAAGCGGAAAGAACTCAAATAAAATAGTTTTAGAATTAATTGATGTTCAGATTAATCACATTGAATTGTTTTAACATTTGAAAGTCTCATTTAAGCTTTATTAAATTCAAATAAAATTGATGAATTTTTTCAAGGGACTAATCTACTCAAAGGGGTTTTAAAACTCAGAAAAATTGGGATATTACACCACCCTCCTCCAAGGTGTCGATGGCGGCCACAACATAGCCGTGTGCTTTCTCGGCCCACGGCAACGGTGGAGGCCACCTCCATGCGACCCGGCGCCAGGTAACACCACGCTCCCCACCGGACACATCCCCATCGCCGTCACTACCCTCCTCCACCCCAGGACGACTCCGACGGTGGCTACGGTGTAGCTGCACGCTTCCTCGGCTTAGGACGACGCCGGCGGTGGCCACGGTGTAGCTACGCGCTTCCTCGGCCCATGACAACGCCGACGGTCACCTCCACTTCCATATCGAGATATTCCTCTAGAAATGGAGTTTTCAGAACGATTTCTTCCAAAGATTTAGGCACACTATGTGGCTGATGTGGACAAGTCTCGGATGATCAAACGAAATTGCTGAAGAATGTTAATATCATTTGTTTTTGTGAGAGAGGACACGATTTAAAGTTGGTTCTTCTGTCAAAGTGAAATTTCTACCAAGGGCCTGTTTTGGAAAAATTCCAGCATTCCAAATGGAACCTAAGGATTGGTAAATTATACAACAAGCCATATTCTTCGCACTTTTGAAATGGAAGTAGCCGCGATTGTGTTTTTGGAAACTTTAAGGTACCTCCCAAAACTATGGATAAGAGTGGCATGCTTGAGAAGTTGAGACAAAAGGATATTTTTGCTCTGCTCTTCGTATATTACTTGAAATTTCTCCGGTACAACGAAAATTACAGTAACATGACCCTCGACAAAAAAAACTAGTATTTTTTACCACACCCAATCCTTTGCTCCTCATTACAAACAACTACCTCCTGCCATTCCTTTCGCGCAGGGGCGCCTAATTAGTTTACCGTAATAACGAGACTCGCCAAGGGTCTTGGAGCAAACATCTCACAGTAACGCACCGTATGACCACTAAATTAACGCCAAGGGTCTTGGAGCAAACACCACACAGTAAGTTTTTTTCTTCTTCTCCATGCACGTACGGCGAATCAGCCGCTGAACGGCCGGTACACCTTGAGCGCGTCGATGACGTCGGCGATGGAGCCGGCCGCGGCGGCGATCGACACGACGAGGCACGCGATGCTAAGCGTCCGGAGGCAGATCCACCGCGTGCTGCCGCGGGGCACGCGGTGCTGCGCGATGTACATCTCGACGGGGAAGTAGACGGTGAGCGGCCAGAAGGAGATGGCGCCGAGGAGGCCCACGACGTTGCCGAAGAAGGGGAGCAGCATGGCGACGACGGTTGTGAGGCAGACGAACGCCGAGCGCCAGGTGAGCCGGAACACGCTGAGCGCGAAGGGCCCCACGCAGAGCTCCCGGGAGATGAAGGCGCTGTCGGGCCAGGTGGCGGAGGCCCAGCGCTCGACGAAGGCAAAGATGGGCTGGCAGAACACCTGGTACGCGCCAACGAGGTGCACGACGATGGCAACGTTGGCGATGTCCAACAGCCAGAAGGGTTCGTAGAAGCCGAACCCGGTGAGGAGGTTGTCTGGTGCCACGTCCCCGAACGCCGCGTAGCCCATGCACCCGCACAGCATGTAGAAGACCGTCGTCGTCACCACGCTCAGCCGCGTCGCCCTCTTCATCACATTCGCCTCCGACGGTGGGGGCGCCTTGATCGTGTCCTAAAGAAACAGAGAAAGCCGCACGTAAGCAACCTTACAAAATACAGAGCAAATCGAATTGATGCAACAGAACACCGACCATGACTTACTTGGATCTCGAGGAGAATGTTGGAGAAGGAGTACGCGAAGGCGATGTCGCCGAACGCCTGCAGGCTGCGCCACACCTTCTGTGTTGAGGTGACGCCGGCGCCGATGCTGATGCCGGTGAGGCTGCCCTGGAATCCACCATTGGCTGCAATTCAGAGCGCATCACATGTAAGTATCATGAACGGCAAATTAAGACAAAGAAAAGGTGCAATTCATTTCATGCGAGTACCGAACATGTGGATATAAATACGCACATATGGTCTGGGCGACGCCGAGGGAGAGGCCGATGCCGGAGTAGGTGAAGGACATGACGGCGGCAACGATGGAGAGCCACCAAATCTGGTCGAAGTCCGGTATCTGCGAGAAGATGATCTGCACGGCGCCGAAGAGGATCATGTAGGGGTTGCTTGAGCTGCGGCAGGGGTCCTGGTGCCCGTTGGCGTGGAAGCAGTCGGCCCTCCTGATCGCCCGCATGCTGATGGACGACGCGATGGTGTATCCGATGGCCACGCCGACGAGGTTGGCGTACTGGATGACGCCGCAGAAGGTGACCTTGGCGCCGCCGAGGTTAGATCGGACAGCGTCCATGTAGGTGTAGTTGCGCTTGCCCGTCTCCGGGTCCCCGAAGCGGTAGCACTCGGCGAGCAGCGTGGAGGTGTAGTAGACGACGAAGGCGAAGAGGAGCATGACGGCGGGGCCGGCGACCCAGCCGAGCTGCGCGATTGCCCAGGCGAGCGACAGCACCCCGGAGCCGATAACGGCGGTGATGATGTGCGCGCTGGCCGTCCAGAACGTGCCTGTCCGGCGCGGGCGCCCGTCGTCGTCCAGCCACGTCGCCGCGCCGGCGTTGCCAGCCTCCACCGATACCTCCATCGGCGCCATCACCACGTGCTTGCTCCCGCCGCCGTTGTGCGATGCCGCCATTGGTATCTTATCTATCTAGCCACCGATCGGTCGAACCCTCAGCTTCTCGGAGAGAAGAGAATCAATCGAGTGCGCGCGCTGCGCGGTAGTAGGAGGCTAGCAAAGGCTGCGGCTGAGCTAGGAGCGGTGTATGTTCTTGGACGATGCTTGAGAGATTGAGGCGTGCTTGTGCTAGCTTATGAAACGGGAGGGGAGGGAGGAAGGTATATATAGAGAGCAGAGAGGAGGCAGAGGCGTTGCCGCGTGCGTGTGCTCTTTTCTTTCTGCCTGGTACCTTCTTCGGATATCTGCACGTTAGATAGATAGATACGGATTCGATTGGATACATGTGCAATAAATAACGGACAGAAAATTGAGTACTCGCAACCAACAAAAATACGGTATGTTTCACTTTCACCGGCGTGCGCTCGCTTTTGGACGCACACGTTATATACGTTCTATTCCGGTACTGCATCCTTTTCCCCTAACCTTAGTTAGGTTTTCATCGCACTTACATGCACCCACTAGCTACCACATCAACATGTCAACATGATCGCTCTACTGTTCATGAACAGATGACCCAACAAGCTAGGTATATCTATCTATCTTATCTATTGAACCAAGGCAGAGCCAGAATTTAATGACGAGGGGTCAAATAAACTATATAGTATAATTCCATTTGATGAGAGAAACCAAATAGTATCAACGAAAATAACATTTCTAAAAATACAGGATTATAGTACCTATTTGCCAGTCCCTCTCCCACCGCGTGTCTCACGCGTGCATGCGCTGCTGTTGGTGGTTTAACTGGCATACCATCCATACGGGATAGGCTGGCTACGCACCGTCAACGGGAGAAAACCAGAGAGTTGACCAGGAGGAGCATGACACTGACTCTCACCGACTGGGGTCAAGGTTGGCTTGACTGGTTCTTGTTTGTTGGTTCCTTCCTCTTGCGTTGCTTCGTCTCTACACCTGCACGCATTGTATCGTGGATAGACCTCACTGGTCCGTGCTTTTCTGGACTAGCCCACAGCATGGCATGGCACCGCACAGAGCCGAGGGCCGTGCCAGGCCTAGCTTTCAGGCATGATGGGCAGCACGGCACGCCACAACACGCATTCGTGAGCCATGTTTGGGACGGTATGGCACGTTCAGGCCCAACAGGCCCGAAGAAGGCATGTCACGCGGTAGGGCGCCCTGCCGCACCCTACGGCCGCACTACCCGCCTCAGGGTCACCACCTGCGCGCCTCCACACCGCTGTCCTCCCCCATCCCTACCTCCCCTCTTCACGTGGCGGCGGGCACCCTTCTCCATGCCACTGAATTACTTTTGCTGTCA
This sequence comes from Phyllostachys edulis, assembly GCA_036346405.1. NCBI lineage: Eukaryota > Viridiplantae > Streptophyta > Magnoliopsida > Poales > Poaceae > Phyllostachys > Phyllostachys edulis. The sequence continues at coordinate 44,835,872 of CM070567.1, forward strand.
AAATGCAATTATAGATGATGACTTATTCCAAAGAAAATGTCTTCTATGGTTATTTTGTAAAAAAACAACATTTGCAATTGGATATGAATAATAGATTGAAAACATAATTTAAAACAAATAAACAATAATAGTTTAACAATTATTTTCACAAAAGACACGAAGCTTAATCAATTTTTTTCACACAGTCATACGAGTTTAACCACACAGTTGTCCCTTCATAAGTGTATTTATGCAAATCTACCTCTCATGTGAAATCTCCAAGCATGTTCATGACTGCAGACGCGGCTATTCGAATAGATTGATTAACACTCCGCAGATGTTTGTACAATTTACCAACAAGATATAACCAGTGTAGTTAGCACTAATCATAACAAAACATTTTCGAAACTTCATCTTGATAATTGACCCTCCCATTATGCATACTGACAGCAACAAACCCCTACACGAGTTGTTAGCCTGTTGGACATGGACACGACGTACCACTCATAAATGTGAATTGTCACACAGACATAATCACACGTCCACTCTGGCACACAACTTAACCTATCTGCCTGAGCAGTCAATGTCAAGACTCCATAGTTTACTAAGTTAGGTCTATCCTATATCAGGCATGTAGTCGTATATTTATGACTCAATTCAATGGCGCACAAAGTTAAGTACTTAATTGATCAAGCCGAGACTGTTATTTTCTACCAACTATCATATTCATATTTTTTTCCAACCGCACACACCACCATATCACAATTCTATCCACTTGCCTCAGTCTAAATCTTTTCCCGGCCTATCGGTTAAATGCAACACATGCCATCAATGAGTGACAACATACTACACATAGCTTTTCACAAATTATTCCATAGTTAGTTAGTCAAGTTTAGCTTTGCAACTCAAAATGATATCAATAACCCGTTGCATGGCTAAGCACACTATTCGTATCTAACCAACCACGTTGGTGCTATAATGATACTAACTAATAATTAACCAAACTAGGGTTACAAAAGATCAAGATAATACAATGAGCAAGATGGATATAAATAAATAGGCCTGACCTGATGCACACATGGTCGAAAATAATAGGAATTGAGAGTGATTTCTTGTACGGAGGTTGTATTTGAAAGAAAAAAGGGAGATTGAAGGTCAAAAGTTTCTCAGCTAATTTGGCACACTGATGTGTGCCTGACATGCATGTTATATGTCACTGTAGCAACTTTGATACATATAACTTAATATGGTATTGAAGCCAAAAGATCCTCGGTGAAGACATGGCTAATGTAATTTTAAGAAAAAATAACCGCGGCCCAAGTTAAGTCCAAGTCGCAGGTTCGTAGGAGCCTAGACGACTTGAGGCGGAGCGTTTAAGTATATTATATTGTTCACTTTTTTTTGTACAGTTTAAGCTTTTTGTGTACACATGCAACTAGATACTAAATAATATCGTTTGTTCATACTGATTTGACAATATTTTGACGACGAGATGGATAATTTGACATTTGCGATTTATGACCCTTAATTCCTTTTCCAAAGGGGTAAGACTAGGCCTATTAGGTAAGAACTTTCCCTAAAAGAGAAGAAGTGAATTTGTGATCCTTGACAATAGGATGCATGCATGGATTATTCTTGAGAGGTTGCTAGTGTACTGATATTAATAGATAGCATGATGCGTCATTAAGAATGGAGCACATAATATTGGTAAAAGGAAAACACCTATAAATTCTTTTTGTAAAATAGATTTGAAAATTAAAGTGCTTCCATTCTACCATTAACTAAAGGCAAGCTGCTTTTTATCTTAGGTGCATATGCCGTAATGATTAAAAATCCGAAAAGGGTCAAACATGTGCTTTGTAAATCTATGGAGATTCTTTTGAAAAGAGCACTGGAATATTAAATTAGCAGGTTCATTTCTGGTAGGAACCCAATCCCCTAGATCCTAATACTAGCACAGGATGTCTCATTCATTGTCCATTAATTTATACCATCTTGTAACACTTAAACCTGAGTGATTTTGGCACGTTTAGTTATTGTCACTTGCTGAGTGAGTAAAAGAAACATTAGGGCATGTACAATGGTATAAACAGCTGCTGTCTACAACAACTATCTATGTCATTTGTAGACAGCACTAAAGACAGCTCATACAATGGTATAGACGGCTGCCGTCTTTTTAGTTGTCTTTATAGAAGACACAATCTTTTAATGATTTTCTTGTTTCTTGTGCTATAGTCGACTACATGATTGTAAACAGTATATTTCTCTCTCTTTATTCTCTTTCATCCACGTCGGCAAAAATCCTACGTGGCAATAGTTATAGACGGCTAACATAAGCTCATTGTACATGCTCTTAAAGTAATGTCGCTTTCTTTACAATTTACTATCTCAGTTTGTGAATACTAGCCGCTTTGATTACTTCATTTGGTTCACAAATACTCATCGCTTCACGCTTCCTAATGCATAATTTTCATTTTGCCTTTACTAATTCCCCTCCCCTCCCCATTCGTGGGCCCAAGGCCAAATGGATTACTCATAAAGAGCATTTTAATCACATCGGTGTTGATGACAAGATTTGACATCTATGGTAGTCATTGCAGCAATGATTGGTTCGATGGTAAGAATTTAAAACTACCGCTGATTCAACCAACATTTTGTTTTGAATCGGAATGGCAGATCGGCTTCAAAGACCTCCTGGGAAGTCCGGGCTTCAAAATCTACCCGAGAGGACCTGGACGACCTCTTCAGAGACCTCCTTGGAGGTCCTAGGGGACATCCTGGATGATCCTAGACAACCTCTTCAAAGACCTCCTAGAAGATCTTAGAGGATATCCTGAGTGGTTCTGGAAAACATCCACAAAGACCTCCTAAGAAGACCTGGAGGGTGGCCTTTGCAAAATGGTCAAAAGGGTGATCTTCGTAAAACAGGAGGTCTTGGTTCAAAAGGATAATCCTTGCAAAATGTCCAAAAGGTGGTCTTTACAAAGCAGAAGGTCGTGAGGACAAGGAAAAAACGCGCTCAAAACACCCCAGGAGCATTCGCGTGGCCTCATCAGAACCGGCCAGGACCTCTCCCAGGAGCGCTACGTGGTCCCATCGGGGCCGCTCAGGACCTCCTCAGGGACACTCTCGCGCCTTCATCAGAGCCGCCCAGGAACTCTTCGAGGGCGCTCACGTGGCTTCATCGGAGCCGCACGAGACCTCCCTGGGACTCGCACGCCTTCATCAGAGCCACCCAGGACATCTTCAAGGGCACTCACGTGGCTTCATCGGAGCCGTCCAAAACCTCCCTAGGGACTCTTGCGCGCTTCCATCATGACCGCTCAAGACCTCTTCGAGAGCGCTTACGTGGCTTCATCAAAACTGTCCAGGACCTCCTCAGGAGCGTTCGCTTGCCTTCATCAGGGCCATCCAAGACTTTCTCAAGAGCGCCACGTAGCTTCATCAAAGCCGCCCAAGACCTCCCCGGGGACACTCGCGCGTCTTCATCAGGGCCGTTCAAGACCTCCTCAAGAGCACTTGCGCGCCTTCTCCAGGATCTCTTCGGGAACGTTACGCGGCTACATCAAAGCCGTTTAAGACCTCCTCGGGAGCGCTACGCGGCTTCATCAGGGCCGTTCAAGACCTCCTCAGGAGCACTTGCGCGCCTCCATCAGGACCGCTCAGGACCTCTTGAAAAGCGTTGCACGGCTCCATCAGGACCTCTTCAAGAGCGTTACATGGCTTCATCGGGGCTGTCTAGGACCTCCTCAGGAGCGTTCGTACGCCTTCATCAAGGCCATCCAAGATCTCCTCGGGAACACTACGTGGCTTCATCTGGGCCGTCCAAGACCTCCTCAGGAGCACTTACGCGCCTCCATCAGGACCGCTCAGGACCTCTTCAAGAGCGTTGCGCGGCTTCATCAGGACCGTTCAAGATCTCCTCAGGAGTGCTACACAGCTTCATCAAGATCGTCCAGGATTTCCTCAAGGGCCTCCACACGTTTTAATCAGAGCCTTCCAAGATCTCCTCAGGAGCGTTACGTGGCTTCATCGGAACCATCCAAAACCTCCTCAAGAGTGTTCACGTACTTTCATCTGGGCCATCCAAGATCTCCTCGGGAACGCTACGCGGCTTCATCTGGGCCGTCCAAAGACCTCCTTAGGAGCGCTCCTCAGACTTCATCATGGCCGCCCAGGATTTCCTAGGAGCAATATGTGGCTTTATCGTGACCGTCTAGGATCTCCTAGGAGCAACATGTGGCTTCATCAGGGTTGCACAGGATCTCTTCGGAGCGCCTACGCGGTTTAATCAGAGCCGTCCAGGATCTTCTCGGTGCACTTACGCAACTTAATCATAGCCTTCTAGGGCCTCCCTGGAGCATTTACGCGGCTTAATCAAAGACGTCCAAGACTTCCCGCGATGACTTCCTTAGGACTTCCAGGACCTCTCACGCGGACCTCTAGGCGGACTTTCCATGAAGACTTCTTGCCAAGCCTCCAAGACCTCCCTCCAGGAGCTCCTTAAGGGAACTTACGTGACCGAAAAGGAAAGATTTTTCAATTATAGAAGGTTTGGAGATCATAACCGAATCATATCTATAAAATTGGTTCGGTTTAGGAGTCCTGAGCTCTCACGGCTAAGATCTGCCGCCCTTTAAATAGAAGAGGGTCATGGCCGATTGTAATCATCACCAATCGATCAACACAATTTGCATCTACTTTTTACCCTAGTTTCCCTGTAGTCCTGTCCTTTTTTCCAATCCTTTTTGCTTCCCCGGCTAGGTTCAAGGACCTTGTCAGGATATCGCCACCGTCCCAACACCATGACTAGCTCCGCCTAGGTGTTGTGCACTGTGGTTCTTCGGCGAAGTTGAATCCTAATGTCGCCTGGGTTTAATTTTGCTGCTATCCTTTGCTGTTCTTGCTTGTAAAACAGCCAGTTCTTCGCCGTAATTGAAGAATTATCCCCTTTGCTAGTTTGCTTGAAAACTAGTCATGCGCTTCTACGAAAGTGAAGCAATCTGGTTACGTGCGACCTCGTGTGTTGATTTTTGGCATCAACAATCGAATAAAAAAAATGATCGCCTATGTACACGTGTCTCGGTCAAGATTAACAAATACACCCATTCGTGAACTGAGGGTAACAGCAAGCTTTGTTGCGGGGAGAAGCCAAAGCCACAACCAACCTCACATGGGGAGAAACGGAAAGCCGGAATCCGGCCTAGGTAGGTTTTCACGGCTTTTGCTTATTAGAGTTCCGTGTTTGATGAAAATTATGCTACTCACACCAGGTATAAGTACCAAAAATCCCACCTCTCTCTCTCTCTCACCCCATTATCCCATCCACATACCACGCGAATGGACGGAGCGACAGTGTTTGGGTTAGCGCCCCTGAGCCGTGTCCGCCCCGTGCTGCCGCGCACTGCATCCGCCTGACGCCGCCACCTCTGTCGTTCGCCCCCGGACCGCCTCCCTCCATCGCCTCTGCCCGACACCGCCACCTCCGTCGTTCGCCCCCGGACCGCCTCCCTCCTCCGACAGCCGGTGCCGTCCTCCTTGCCCCTCCCTGGACCTCCTCCGCCCAATGCGCCATGTCCGACCGTCGCCGCTTGATGCTGCCCACCACCGCCCCTTCATTCTTGGCTCCGACCAGTCGCCTCCACCCGTGTAGATCTAGTTTTTTTCCTCATTTTTCTGATATAGATGAATTACTTATGTAATCGTGGAATTGATTACTTGTGTAATGATGTGATCGATGATTATCGTTAATTGTGTGCAAATTTGATTATTGTTGTAATGAAATTTAATTTGCAATTTAGATGCTAATTTCTGAAATTTGCAATGAAATTTTGGTATATTTATATGTAACATTTTGTATTTCATACATGGAAATTGAAAATATAGTACATTTAATACTTAAATTGACATTTCTATGCAAACATGCATAAAAAATAAATCAAATTCATTCCTAATGTCCTTTCAAATGGCACCAAACAAGTCATCATTTGTCTCAGGGCATTTAAAACATTTTCAACTCAGAACAGTTAGCCAACATACCTAAAAACTAGATTGTCAAACACCAAATTTCTTTTTTTAACTAGGCAAAAGAACCCAGTTTTTATAGAAAGCTAATAATCAGTTTTACAAAATGACCAGAAAGGAAAAAAAACCAGCACAGGACAAATCTAGGAACACCAGCTAGCTAAACAAAGTCCATGACAGCACACGAATAGAACCAACCAAACAGGCACAGCAAGGCACAAACCGCCTTTAACAGAACTAGACAACACACTCACAGACAGCAAAAGGAACCAACATCAAGAACTACACTAAGGCACAAAAGGGCTTCAGCCATTCTTCAGCCAACTCCACTAGCTTTTCCAGTTTTAGACTATCAACTTCTTTGGTAAGGATACGTCACCGCTACAAACAAGATACAAATTTAAACATTACTTCAATCGATTGTTTAGGGAAAATCTTCTCAATCGCTCCTTTGTTTCTGACTTTCCAGAGAGTCCACGCCGAAGCTGCAAAACTAAATAAACTATTGTGATATTCATTAGCACCCCTCTTATCAAGCCACCACAGATGAAGATTATCTAAAGATTCTGGAACTCTATCCTAGTTAAGAGTCTCTTTTATTTAACAACAAGCAAACTTAGCCAAAACACATCGGAAAAGTACATGGTTAGCATCCTCAGGAACCCTACATAAGCTGCAAATTAACCTCCCCGTTCCAACCTCTAATCTTAAGTTGATCTGCTGTATAAATTTCTGTTTTGTTAAGTTTGCCAAAGGAAAATCTTGACCTTGAGAGGAATTCTGCTGGCCCACACCTTCTGAAGCTTCCAATTAGTAACACCCCCCCAAGCCAGATGTCTATACAAGAATGTATTTTATACAACACCAAACTTCTTTAGCTCAACCATTTAGCTTTTCAGCCATACAACTCAGTCGAAAGCTGTTTTTTTAAAAAAGTTACAACCACACCAAACAAGGCCATAGTCGCTTTTGCTAGCTACTAGTTCCTTCGGCTTCCCTCGGGCAGATCTTCCTCTCTCTACTGGGATTGACTCGCTTAGAAGTCGAGGGGGTCCCATTTCCATTCCTTTGCCAAAGACCCGTATAAGGGCATCTCCAATAGACTGTTTTACTTGTCTCTAAAAGATGCCACATAGATTTTTTTGCTGATGTGGCGGAGAGTAAAGGAAGAAAGAGACTGAAATCGTCTCTTCCTGAACCGACGATCGCCTAACGCGAAACGAGGCGTACGCGACGGTTGGCTTCGCTATTGGAGGAACGCGTCGTCGTTTCACGCGTTTTGTTCATTCTCGGCGGATCCGTCTTTGCTTTCCTCTTCCTTCCCAGCGAAGCGCATGCATGAATAATTCCTTCCCGCCGTGGTCGTCGTCCCCCCGTTCCGCGCCGAGGTAATCCTCCATCTTCGTCCCTCGTTCCTTCAGATCTGGAATATTTGTGCTTGGGTTGCTTCCCCTATCCAAATCGAGTAAGCGGCCGCGATGAAAGCTCGCCATGGCAACCCCGCTTGATGGGCTGGTCTTTCTTCGTCTGGCCGCCGCCTTCCGATTCCGGCCCCGCCCGACCACGCCGCATAGCGGGGCTATCGAGGCTCGCCTCCTTCCACTGCGCCGGGCGCGACGAGCTTCCGCCCGCTCTCTACGAGCAGCGCGGCGGCGGCGGCACGACTTCGCTTCGCGCGGCGGCGGGTTCACCTCGGCGTCGACACAAGCGCCGCCCGCACCGCCTCGTTGTGGCGGGGCATCATCCTCCCCCTCTCACCGTCGCACCCTCACACTCACTCAAATCCGTCGTTTCTGCGTTTTGAGTGATTTGCGATTGAAGGTGGGTTGGTGAATCGCGCCGGAGTTCTGGCTCTGTGAGCGGCTGGGCTGGTCTTTGCTGATATAGCTCGGCGGCAGTGGAATTGTACTGCCGTTTTATCTCCTCTTCTCTGTCTTGTGGCATTTCAAATGTGAAGGTTTTTTTGTGTGAATTCTTTGCTCTTGTTTCGATTGTAGGAGGCGAACAGTGATCGTCGGGCTGCCGTGTCGGCCGATGGGAGGGAGACGCCGCAGATCCAACAAGGTGCGGAACGTCGTCGGGAGGCTCGCCGTCAAAGCGGCCGGCAGTGTGTTCGCGTGTGCTTTCACATTCCAAACACACAATGGACAGTGCAGTAGCAATCGAGGAGATGTGTAGGTGTGTTGCGGCAGACTTGGCTATACGTAGAACTCACAGAGCTGCAGTGTTCTTCAGTCTGGTTCATTGGTTCAATGTGTAGCATATTGAATTATTGATTGTTTAGTACTTGAGTAGTGCCTCGGTGTGTTTGTTCGAACAGCGCAGGGGCTTGAGGGTGTATCTACAAGATGAGCATGGAACATCAATAGACGCCCTTGATTACATGATTTCCAGGTAAGTTCTAGTGTTCTATGTTCTATCATATCCTGGCAAGCCTGTGACATGTCATAATTGCAGCACGCCTAGTTGAATCCTTGCTGCCGACTTTTGAATCTGAAATGTTAGTTAACTATTTTTTTTATCGAAATGTTAGTTCAGGAACCACTGAAAACAAGTTCAGTAAATTTCACTAGGTAATTGTCTGTGTCTGAAACACATTACGAGTTGAGCGAAGTCTTTTAATGTTTCACGTATGAGAACCTGATGGAAATTGAGCAACATACCCATTGATAAATCTCATGGCGAGTTCTTGTCTGGATTTCTAGATTTCTTAGCTAGACTTTTTCGAGCACTTTCGTATGCGATTCATAGCTTTGTAGATCAGCGGTGTGATGTATTGCTACTTGTTGTCCACTTGAGCATACATCAACCAAATGGAGTATATGTATAGTTTCCATCATGGAGATAGGAACAATCTTGCGTAGAATTATGAATATTGTATGTCTATTCATGAGGCTCAATGAGCAATATATATAGGGAGTACAAAGGGGATATTACAAGGGAATATTACCTTTTGGCTTTGATACTCTTTTATTCTTCATTTTTAAAATCATGGATTTTCATTTTGTTAAAATTGTACTTTCCTTTGTGCAGATGGAAGTCATTGAAACGTTAGTTGCTCAATATGAGGGCACACAGTGATGCCAAGGGCATTGAAATGAAAAGAGCAAATGAATCTATATACACCTTCCCATGCCCTAACTGCATGTGCCGTTCGAATAAATCAGAACCTTCCAAATCCATTCAGGCTAGATAGCATCTAGTATTCTTTTCCTTTGGAGTGCTACTATTTAGGGTATATTATTGTATTTAGGGAGGATTGTCTTCTTTTCTGTAACTTTTTTTGTTTGCGACGTTCTTTGCTGTAACTTGGTTGCACGCTTGCAAATTATTATCAGTTCAGAGATAGAAACAGTCAAAAGGTAAATTCTACTTTCAGCTGTTGGAAACTTTATTTGGTTGTACTTTGTAGTACTTGTTTCGGTTTATTGCATACATCGATATACTATATGATGAACCATCGATCTGTACTTTGTATGATTTCTTGTCTCTTAGATGATGTATAACATGATACGTCGATTTGTTGTTCAGTTCTAAAGTTAAAATCATGCAAAGCTTCAACGTTTGTGAGGCTTAGTGTTAGAATTGCTGCTTGTTTATATATGTAGATGTAACCAAACAACACATATAGGCCACAAAGATTGAAGTTAGTATTGATCAGTATGGTTATTTGATTCATGCAAAGTTTAAATGCTTATGAAGGTGTTAGAGACAACCTAAGAGACAAACTATTGGAATAGTTGTCTCTAACATTGTCTCAAGATGACATGGAGAGTATTAGAGACAAGCTAAGAGACAAACTATTGGAGATGCCCTAAAATCGTAATAAGTGGAGGAGAGTATACGGCTGATGTGGAAAGTCTGGGCCTTAGAGCACTAGGCTGGTGCTCGGTGCATGAAAGCTTAGTCTCTTTTTCTCTTTTTAAGAGCCGAAAGAATATCACTGATTATGCCACGTCGAAATATATATAATTTTTCTGTTCTTTTTACTAGAACGTTTGAAATTTTTCACGGTCTCCAAGACGTGACTTTGACCGTTACTTTTTATAACTTTATAAACCAATTTACATAATTTTAAACACTAATGGTCAAGTTTGGAAAGTTTACCGGACCTATCTAGGATGTCAAGTTAAAAAAAAATCAAAATTTATTGCGGGTTGAGAAGGGTTGAACTCAGAAGAATATGCTCGAATCAGAGCTACCGTTAACTCAGCGGGCATGATTGCGCTGAACGAATCCAGATTACATTTATTGCTGTATGTTTCACTTTCACCAGCATGCGCTCGCTTTTGGACGCGCACGTTTCTTATAGCATCCCACTTTATATATGTTGTATTCCAGTACTGCTTCCTTTTCCCCTAACCTTAATTAGGTTCCGCTCCTGCCAGGAACTAATTACTCGTGTCTCACGTGTGGATGCACTAGTTCTGGCTGGCAGCTGTTGGTGGTTTAACTGGCATACCATGCCACACGGGATAGGCTGGCTACGCACCATCAACGGGAGAAAACCAGAGTTGACCGGTGGAGCATGACACACTGACTCTCACCGACTGGGGTCAAGGTTGGCTTGACTGGTTCTTGTTTGTTGGTCCTTCCTCTTGCGTTCCTTCGTCTCTACACCTGCGCATTGTATCGTGGATAGACCTCACTGGTCCGGGCTTTTTTGGGCTCCCACGGTACAGAGCCGAGGGTCATGCCGGGCCTAGCTCCTAGGCACGTTGGGCGGCACGGCATGCTACAACACGCATTCGTGGGTCATGTTTGGACCGGTATGGCACGTTCGGGCCCGACGGACTCGAAGCAGGTATGGCATGGCGAACCACTCATAAATTAGAATCGTCACACTGACATAATCACACCAACACCCTGACACACAGCTTAACCTATCTGCCTGAGCAGTCAATGTCAAGACTCCGGAGCTTACTAAGTTAGGTCTATCCTATACAAAACATGTGATCGTATAGTTATAACTCAGTTCAATGACGCACACAGTTCAATCATTAATTGACCAAGGCGAGACTGTCAATTTCTACCAACTATCACATATTCACATTCATATTTTTCCAGGCGCACACAGCTCCACCACATCACAATTCCATCCACTTGCCTCGATCTTCCCGTCCTATTGGTTAAATGCAACACATGCCATCAATGAGTTACAAAATAATGCACACAGTTTTCCACAAATTATTTCTTATTCACTTAGTCAAGTTTAGTTTTACAACTCAAAATGATATCAATAACCCGTTGCATGGCTAAGCTCCCGAAGTTTCAACGTCTACTTGCAAACGAATGCGAAAAACCAAATAAATAAAAAATATAGCAACAAATAAACTCTAAAAATTAAATAAAAATCTCAGAAAGGTAGGGCTTAAATTTAGATGAATTTAGAAACTTGAATAGGTTCAATCGGAGTTCGTATGAGGAAGAACGGACTCTCGGAAGATTTAAATCTACGAAAAAAAGAAAATACTATTTTGAATTTTATTTCTAAAGGAAATCCCAAAATATTGCATAAGCATGACGTCAATAATGAATTTCGGAATTAAAAGAAAATTAAGAAAATAGGGAATATAGGCTGATAGGTGGGACCCACGGTCTATGGACCGGGTCCATGGCTCTGGTCTACTGGACTATGGCTCACGGGTGCATGAAACAGTGGACCTGACATGTGGGGTCTACATGTTAGTGAGTGGGTCTACCGTGGACTGACACTGATGCGTTTGCGGGTGAGCACTAACGCGACACCAATGTGGTAGACATGTGTGCACAAGGTTGACGTGGCGGACACGTGGCTGACACCTGTGTGATGGTTGTCGGCGTTCTGGGCTGCGGCGAGAGCAAGTGGAGGTGTGCCTTTGAGTAGCTGGTGCAACAGGGAACCTAATGGGGTACACGCGGTGGTCGGAGGTGGACGATGGCGGCCAGCGATGAGATCTAAGCTGCGGCTATGGCTTGGGCTCGACAGCGAAGGAGCTAGAGTGGCACTCCAGCGAAGGCGACGGCGGATCTGAGATGCGGTCATCGAGCCGATCCCGATGGTGGTGACCAACAACAACGACGAAATCATTCGGCTGGAGACAAGGAAGAAGACGGTGGCAACGATGCTAGGCGGCGACTCGGGCGAAGGCAGTTAGGGCAAAAGGCGAGGTATGGCTTAGGTGCGAAAAACGAAGATCCTCGGGGCTTTAAATAGCCCCGGGTAGTGGAGTCCAGCTCGGCTACGGCGATGGCGCGAAGAAGGAGGGAGAGAGGAGCCCGTGTCGGGGATGATGAACAGTACCCGAGTGGGACCTACATGTAAGTGAGTGTGGCTAGGGTGAGCTAGCGTCATGCACGACACGCTTGTGGCTGACAGGTGGGACCAAATGTGGGTGGTAGGCGAGAGAGAGGGTTGGCTGTGTGTGGAATCGGTCGGCGGACTGGGCTAGGCTGAGGAGAATTGGGCCGGGGAAAGAGGAAATCGGCCTGAAAGATTTTTCTGAGATTTAAATAGGTTTTGTATTTTAGAAATACCAGAAAATCCAAATGACAAATTAAAAATAGCAAATGAACTCGGAAAAATTATAGAAAAATCTGGAAATTATTTCCAAGCGCAAAGAACTCAAATAAAATAGTTTTAAAATTAATTGATATTTAGATTAATCACATTAAATTAAATTCAAATAAAATTGGCGAATTTTTCCTAGATGTTGAACTACTCAAAAGGGTTTTGAAACTAAAAAAAATTGGAATGTTACAACACCCTCCTTCAAGGAGCCGGTGGCGGCCATGACATAGCCGCATGCTTTCTGGGCCCACGACGACGCTGGCGGCCACCTCCACGCGACCCCGCCGCCGGGTAACACCGCACTCCCCCGCCCCCGACACCTCCTCATCATCGCCACCCTCCTCCCCCATCCCTAGCAGCCCTCCTCCATGGTGCCCGTGAAGGCCACGGTACAGCCGCACGCTTCCTCGACCCAGGACAATGCCGGCGGCGGCCACGACGTAGCTGCGTGCTTCATCAGCCCTTGGCGACGCCGACGACGGCCACGACGCAGCTGCGCGCTTCATCAGCCCTTGGCAACGCCGGCGGCCACCTCCACGCGACCCCGCCTGCTAGGTAGCAGTGCAAAAGAACCGGCACAGGCCGACACAGCATGAAGACAGCCTAACGTATCTATGGGTCGTGCCTAGGTTCGCCGGAGGTGAAGTGGGCCGCGCCGGTACGACACGGCCAGTTCACAGGTCTAATCGTGAAACATAGCTAGTGTCAAACCATTGACGTTTAACTTCTTGATTGAACACGCGGTTTCAGGTTCCGTGAGTAGGGAGCGGTTGGTTGCTTGCATGAGCCCTGTTCGGGCTCAACGACGCGTTCATCGTCGTTAGCTAGTGATGATCGGTTCGCCGAGCTGCCATCGACGCAATAGCTAATTAAGTTCATGTTTTGAGCGGAAAATAAAGCTTCTGTTTTTCTCTTTCCATTGGATACATCTCCCGTTGTTATTCCTTTTTCTAAAAAATAATAAAAATGACTTGTTATACATGCTACGTATAAGGATGGCCTGAATTTATCGGGCCTAACGAGGAGGTGTGTAGCTGGGCCGGACGAGGGCTGCCCGTGAAAAAACCCGTTGTTGGGCCTTGGCCTTTGCACATCAGACACGCACCATGTTAGACGGCCCGATAAGGTTTTTTTTTTTAGAATTTAAGACTCGTGCTTGTAATGGTGGTGGCAGTGAGTTAAGCCCGCAGCCTGCCTCTATACTTCGCCTTGCATCAAGCTAGCGTACGAAATTACAGGACCTGAATTATCACGTTTCAAATGAAAACGGGTCTCGAATCCCTTTGTCCCTAAATGGACGATGTTTTGGATATCGATATACCATACACATATTTACCATTACTTTATTCTAATTACATGGTAGTGAAAAGTCATGTAAAATATAATGATATGGAAATACTTTTTGATGAAAGAATACTTTCGCGTATATTAGTGCTTAAAGTTTTAAAACTTTGACCGGACGCATTCTAAAATGGCATCTATCTGGAAACGGAGGAGGGGGTATTCAGTTAACATGTAGTATGGTATTCTGCAGTCAAAACAACGTACAAATGTGTCCATGACATCTCAACCGAAGCAAATCAACTGCAACTTTTAACAGAACAGGTTGCGTTGTGCCTACCAACTTAGCATTATACGATTATATATCAAAATCCAACACTCTTTTATGAAGCATCTGGAGCCGGAGGACAAGGTGCACGGATTAGAGAAGCTAGCTGGGGCTAGTTGGCTTGGGGCGTGATTCACCCAGCCGACCAGGGTTCGAAGCCTGGGGGCATCAACCTTGGTATCTCACCCGGTAGTTGTATAGTTTGAGCTGAGGCTCGAGGTGGAGAACTGTGCAGGGGCACAGTGACACAGGGGAGCTTTAGGCTCTCAGTTCGCCACGGTTCGAGCGCTGCTTTCGTGGACACCTTCAGAGATAGAGTACTTTCTTCTTTAATGTGGATCGGATGAGGTTAAATCCCGAACATTAAAAAAAAAGGGTGCACGGATTATGCCGTACCAGATAAGTTTAGAGATTACAATGTTCAATCTGGCATTCTATCTGGTGCCGACGTCTTCCTCGTGTCTGTCCGGCCGGCCAGCGCCATGGCATGAACTACTGTGCAAACTTCATGCCAAGTCGTGGCCGCGAGGACAGCGAATAGTCGGTGCCGGTCGAGCATGGAGGCGGCCTTAACGGCAGCAAGATGTACGTACATTAATACTTCACTCATGTCACCTTAATTTGATGTGATTTTGAAGTGAAACATATTGATCTAACACGACATTCGTGTTAGTAATCTAATTTGGGAAGGATCACACTGAATTGCAGTGACACACGTGTAAAGAAGCGCATGTATCCAGTCCAGGCAAGTAGGCAGAACGTAAGCGCTCAGTTAGAGACAGATGCCGAGGAGTTGAGTTCTAGATGATGGGTCCAATAAAATCCTTGTATGAGTGATTAGGAGGAATAAATAGCTCGAAAGAAATCCAACCAAATCCTAATCCTAATACAGTAAATAGCTTATATTGGAGTCAGAGTTCACAATTTCGGCGAAATTTCAAAAATTTCATTTGTTTCGTCGCCATCCGAAAGAATTTGCTTTCGTTCAAAAAAATTCGACCACTTTGAATTTGGCCCGAACGAATATCCCATCGGCCCAAGCCCAATAGCTTCCCTTCCCTTGCCTTAACCCTAACCTCCCGAGTCCTATGTCGCCCAGACGCCCTGAATCACCAATCCCCTCACGCGACGCCTCCCACTCTCCCCTTTCGCCTCCTCCCCCTTGTCCTCTCAAAGCGGCAACGCAACAGGGCGCACCAGAGCCTTCCTGGCTCCAAGCCTCCGACCTTGAGTCCTCGCACCAGAGCCTTCCTGGCTCCAAGCCTCCAACCTCGAGTCGTCGACCCGCTTCATCCCCTTTCGCTTCGCTCCTCTCCCTTTTCCTCTCCAGAAGGCGGCGACACAATAGTAGGGAGCAGGCCACTTCGACCTCCGACTTCTGCGGTTCTGCCTCACCGGCCTCAAGCCACCCAAGCTCACTACCCAGCAGTGGCAGAGCCAGGAATTTAGTGTTGGGGGTGTACACACAAAGCAATGCTGGGTACGATTAGTTCAAACTAGGAAAAAAGCTACCAGTTGGGAAAAATTTTCGGAGCCTAGCAATAGACCCGGTTACCGGAATTTTCGGATTTATTTCGGCTGAAATTTGAATTTTTTGTGAAGTTAAAACGAAAAATACAGAAAAAAAAATGCATATCCAAGGTTTGAACCCAGAACCAACCTCTTCAAGACTAAGGGTGTTTCCACCACAGCACATGCACTCTTGTGTTTGCATATGGTTACCAACTTTCTTTATATTTGTCAAAAAACTAGCAAATCCGATTTTTTTTGGCCGGTTGGAAATTTTACCGGAGGGGTCCTGTAGATCCGATTTTCGCCGATAACCGCGAAATTTCACCAAAAAAGTTTTCACTGGTTCAAACTACGCATCTCCCAACGAAGCCAGGAATTTGCCCGTTAGAAGTAAAAAAACGTCAAGAAAAAAACAACAGACGAAATTGTCTACTAGTATCTTTTCGCATGTCATTACTATAGTAATCAATTTGGAAAATGACTTGCACAATAATATGAATGTGAGAAAAATAGAAGTTGCTCCATGTGCACCTGCAAAACCATTGGTCTTAGTGAGTAGCATGTTGCCTACTACTGCATGCTACTCCCACACTGGTGCCACACCGCCCACCGCTCCTCCTCTCCACGCCGCAGAACCAAATTAGGGAGGAGTTGGAGTATTGGAGATAGAGATGGATGTGGGCTGGTGAGTGATGAGATGGTCGTGGGTGGTGGAGGCCTGAGCCAGTCAGGGTTGTGGTGAGCTTCAAGAGAAT
The DNA here is from genome assembly GCA_036346405.1 of Phyllostachys edulis. Taxonomy (NCBI): domain Eukaryota; kingdom Viridiplantae; phylum Streptophyta; class Magnoliopsida; order Poales; family Poaceae; genus Phyllostachys; species Phyllostachys edulis. The sequence continues at coordinate 44,852,301 of CM070567.1, forward strand.
GCACACCAAGGAGTACTATGGGCTTGTTTGGTTGGTGACCTAGATTTCATGCCTGGGAAAAAGTAGTGCTTGGAGGTAGCCTGGAAAATAGATAATTTTTGCCTGGCTAGGCAAATCTAAAGATAAGTTGTTTGGTTGGAAACCTGTGCCTGGAATTAGTGAATGAAAAATGGATCGTTGGATCGAAGCAATGAACAGTGGATGGAGCAGCTGCCTCCCAGGCACCGGATTTTAACGCCTAGCGTGAGAGACTTGCCTGGCTGGCAGCACAACCAAGGAATGCAACCAAGCAGCGACCAGGTCAGCTCCCTGCTACGCTCCCGACCCAGGCAATTTGGCCAGGGAGCCAAGCAAACAGCCCCTATGAATATGGCACAAATGCAGATCTGTTCCCTGGAAATGTTTTCGTTTTTTTTATGTGTCCGGTCACCCCTACTGGCTCCGCACATGATTGTACCCAGAGATAAATTACTGGTACTCTACAGGTGTGCATCAGGAAGTGATTGTTTCAGTTGGTGATTGTAGCTAATGAGATGACACAATGACAGGAACAAAAATCGCGCCAAGAACCAAAAGCGTTTAAATCGAGCAGATGCTAAAAGCCTTCGCTACCTTGTACAACTAGTCTTTTGTGATAGTACTCTCTGTGATCGATTGTACAATGACTTAGGAAGGTGCGGGTGCGAGTGCCTCACTGCCTCAGTGCCTGACGACTTGCTTTGGTTGGTGGCTTGGTGGGCTGAATTGTTGAAATGGCCAGCCCAAATGCCTAACTGCTAATGCTTATACCTAGTTAAAAAAATTCATTTATTTTTGGGGGTGCCCGTGCACTAGGGGCACCCCCCTACCGCCACCCATGCCTCCCAGGCACCATGGAGGGTTGTGTGACCTGCTCCAAGACTCCCACGCCTAGGCGCCTCCTCTCTCTTTTCCTCTCTAGGCGGCGGCAGCGCACTAGTAGGGAGCTGGGTCATGGCTAGCGTAAGCAGTGAGATGGGGTTGGGGGAACTCCCGTGACAGGGAGGCCAGCAAGATCTGCTTTCTTAGCCTAATTTCAGGTTCTATTTCTTTTTTCCTTTTTACATGTTATTTCTTCATGAATAAGCTCTTATCAAAAAATTTGTTGAGAAACTTGGAGCTGATCTGGTGGCATATTAATTACTTGAGATGGAAACTTTTATTGGCTTGAAGATAACATTAATTCTGGTCAAATTTCGTCCAAATCTTAAACACCAGTTTGATCACTTTACTGAAATTTCGGACCGAAATTCTGGTGATTTCGGTGGTTTCGTTCCCTACCGATTTTTTTCAAAAACGAAAGAGTTTTCCCTGATTGGAGTACCTGTGTAATATCCCGTTTGAAAAAGAAAGGGCGTGCACAAATGTCAGGAATTCAACTATATATCTATGGAGATTGGAAGAATAGTCCATGTTCACATAGAAAAGAACGATAGAAAGCAAAGTGTTCACTACCACACAGAGGGTCATCACAAATGGTTCTAAACCCTCATCACAGACGGTTTCTGAACCATCTAATTTAATTTTTCTGTGATAACAAGCGATTGTCATAGACGGTTTTTGTTCTAGTTGTGATAGTTCACAACACAGACAGTTCATATAAATAACCTTATGTGAACGTAACTATCATAGACGGCTTCGACCACGAAACAGTCTATGTTATGTCGCCCATCACAGACGGTTGTGTTTACCAACGGTCTGTGATATGTCGGCCGTCACAGATGGTTGTGTTTACCAACTGTCTGTGACGGCCGACATATCACAAACTGTTGATGTATAGAATCATCTGTGATAGTAGGCGTTCACAGACAGTTTATACCCAAAAGCCGTATGTGATATGTCGGCCATGATAGAGGGTTGTGTTTACCAACTGTCTGTGATGGGATACATATCACAGAAGGTTTATGCACAGTACCATCTATGATGCTAGGAGTTCATAGACAGTTTACACCACAAAACCGTTTGTGATAGTTCACTCTATATATAGATTTTTTTTTATTTTTTCGGCTAGCCTTAGGAAATGCTAGCCATGCCCTCTGAAAATAATATGCAGATAAAAGATACAAGCAAATACACATATATATCACAAATACACATATATCATAGATATACAAATTTGTAGATTGATTATAGATAAATTGTCATAATTTTTTTACAACATGCTTACACGGATACAATAAGAAAACATTGTTTGTCACTAAAAATTTTATTCAGTCTGCGTGAAACGCTCCTTTTGTGTGAATGACCTCTGACATTGAGAAGGTGGCGAGCCGTCCTCGAATTTCGGAGAGTTCATTCATTTGGAATGTACTTAAAGGGATGTTGATGCCCTGTCGCTAGGAATAGTAAAGTCGTAAACACTTATATATATATATTAATTGATAAGTAGGAAATGATTATTGTGAGATTGACAAACCTCTGGATCCTTGTGCCTACCACCCATGATTTATGTCATATGGCGGCAAACATAGAATTCACATACGTTACCCTGAAGCTACTGGTGGCACTGCAAAAATAGAATTGTATACATAGGTTTGTTCAGCAAGAGAGGCAACATTACGAAGTGTGATATACAATTATTGTGTACAAGCGGGTACCAAAAATTGCGTCATATGTCACAGTGTGGTGTTCCCTTCCATGTGTCTCCCTCCTTTGGCAATGTACGCAACAAATGACCTACATGATTCAAAAAAGTTAGCCTTAGCCATTGCAAACGAAGGGTACATAGAGTTATTTATGGATGAAATGAGTTTACCTGTCGATTAATTGTTGCACAACTGTGAAGTAATACTAGCTCTTGATTAGGGAATCAAGGTATATTACCTTGTTCCACTTTGGTACAATGTGATGAGGACGTCACTTCCATGAATAGAACCAACACTCCTCACAATGGATCTGAACCTATGCCCTTGCAAGATCTAATCACAAGAGGTCGTGCACGTCAATTGAACTATCAGGTAACTTCGTTACTAGGACTTCATAATTTTCTTATTGACGATGGATTGCTACCTAAATCATGTGATTTTATTCTACTAAGGAACCAAGGTGAGAGGAGCAACACTACTACCATAGCAAGGTCAGACCAATTCGGAGTCAGCATGATAGCACCAAATTAAAATGATCATAACTTTCACATACGGAGTCCGTTGGAGGTGTTTGAGTACTTAATGGACAGCTTACGACGAGACCTTTCCAACGGATCTAGCCCCACCTTCAGATTCACTATCTACACATCACAATCGTCAAAGAAAGGTGTTGCATCACCTATGGGGCCAACTTAGGCCTTGCAATAGTGTTGGGATCCGAGCCCAGGTTGTGTGCGCTCCCCCTGGTGGTGCACAAACCCTAGGCCGACCCCCTGGCCACCACCTCCTTATAACATTTGTGGCCACCACTTTTGGTATTTTGGATTTTGTTTGCTTAGTTTTTCCACCGTGAAAACTCTTGTTCTTCACTTGTGTCAGCTAGACCAACCGTAAAGAACCCTCTGCGGAATCCCACCTTTTGTACTCAATCATATATCTGCAATTCAGATTGCTTGTTATATCATTCTTGCTTGTTCTTCGATTGCTTACAGGAATTGATCTTCATGATCAGGTCAACCGTCATTCTTGGTGAGGTTGATAACAACACAAGCGTGGTTTAGTGATTGTTGGACAGTTTGATCGAGTTTCGGTCAAGTAGCCTCGTCGTCAAAGTCACTCTCTACAAATCGAATTACCATCCACTGGAAGATTAGAACCAATCCTACATCACAATGACAATTAGAATCTAGTGAAACCTACACATGTATGCCTCCATAGTCCTTAAAACTAAGTTCGTGTTGCATATGAAGTACAAATCAATGAGTATAGCAATGAGTGAAGCACTTACCACTGGTTGTAGGTTACAAGTATGTACTCCTTGTCATTGTGAGCATGCAGTCCTGTTGCTACGTAATCCTCGACGTAGGATGCATCGTCGTTGATGCATTACTCAGAGATCAAGTATTGGTCGAGAAAACCAATCGGTTCTTTTCTTCGTTTGGCTTCTAGGGTCATGTGTCTATACATAAGCAAGGAGTTATGACATTTATTGGTATTACATGAATGTAGATCGTAATTGTACACACTTACAGTGTCCAGCATCTTAAAAGTGAGGCGTCGAGGTTGAAAAGATTGAACAAGTCGTCAAAGCCCACCACGAAAAAGCCAGGCTCGTGGAGAAAATGCTCCGCCATGTACTTGATGGTGAAACCCGAAGGGCGTTTTGTCCTCGTCTCGTTGGTCTTTTCTATGTACCACGCATGCAAAGAAGTGGCAGCCATTCCAAGGCTGGGTAAGAGCATATCCGGGACCAACGGCTTTCCTAGGAAGTATGTCCAGTGCTTTTGAGGCGTCTTGATTTTCTTCGATTTTTTCTTGCTAACACGCTGGTATGTGTTCTTCACGGGAGACGAATGGGCATGCTGTTCGTATATGCTTAGTGTGGTCTTCATGGGAGCTGATATGGTGGCATGCCGATGCGGATCAGGTGCACGTGGAGACATCAAAGGGAGGGTTGGGAAGGTCGCATACTGTAGAAGGTCGTGTGGAGAGGCCAACTGTTCATGCTGGGTAGATGCTGGCATGAAAGGGTCCAGGACGATGTCCCTCTTGGGCCACTAGACGAATGTGTGGACGGCATCCCCTAGTATCATGATCTCATCGTGTGGGGGCTTCTCTAGTGGGGACATCGAAGGGAGGTTCGGAGAGGCCGCAGGCTGTAGATGGTCATGTGGAGAGGCCAGCTGTTCATGCTGGATAGATGCCAACACGGAAAGGTCTAGAGCGATGTCCCTCTTAGGCTACTAGACGAATGTGTGGACAACATCCCCTAGTGTCATGATCTCATCGTTTGGGGGCTTCTCCAGTAGGATGGCCCAGAAACTGTCATGTACCATGTCCACTTGGACCTTCACGAAACCAGTCCCTAGCTGGGCACCGTGCACCAGCGTCCCTAGTGGGTATGGACACGCCATCCCCCGTCCAGCCTCAAGGGGAATGGAGCCAACAAGCCTGACTCTGAGATTGCACAACGTGGTCTTCTACATAACGATACACGATTAGCTAAGGCATCCAACAGGTCTATCTATGTTGTTGGAAATATGCCCTACAGGCAATCATGGAGATGAGTATATTTCATTATGTTCATAATATTGTATAATTTGTTACCCTGATCCTTGAATGAATCATTGGTTATGAAGATTAACAAGTATGTGACTTGTTGGTGAAACTCATAACTTATATGATATCATTCTAAATGAATCCCTAGTCGGATGTCAATGGTCGGAACACCAGTGACTCTATCGACCAGCACATGTATTGATTGATGACCATGTTTCACCGGTTATGGATATAGGGATATCGAATCAATAATGTGAACACATGTTAGAGAACATGGGGTTGGATTGACCCACCTTGAGACACTATTGAGATTGTTATGATTCTATGTGTCGTTAGTTGGTCTCAAGTAATGATGATGTATAATCCTTAGACCTGAGATCAGCATGGTTTCCTACATGTGTAATAGCACTCTTAGGGGTTGCCAATCGCTACTCGTAACTGGGTAGTTATAAAGGTAGCTTTCGGGTATGCTATGAAACATGCGGAGGAATGTGACTAGTCGGATATGAGATTTGCCCCTCCTAACGTAACAGGAGAGATATCTTTGGGCCCCTCATTGTGGTCGGATAAAGAAAGTGCATGGCCATGCCACTAGTGGTCGAATTGTTCGACCACGTGAAGTTATCCGACACTCGATCGAGAAAGTATTGAACTGTCCATAGATGACACAACATCTCACCTAGAGTTCAACCAAACATCGTGAGGCAAAGGGAGAATACACGAGTAGGTCGCTTAGTTCGATCAGTTATGGACTAGTCATATGGAGATACGAGCTGATCGTAGATTGGTCGAACGTAATCACAGAATGGTCGAAACCTGGTCGTAAGGAGTTACGAACTAGTCGTGACCAAATACGAACTGGTCGTATAGAGATAGGACCTAGTCGACCTGGTCGTAGATCATATTGCATTAAGGTTCGTCTGATATAATTTGTGTGTATTCGGGAATCGTTATGTCCTACTAGGAACCACTAACGACTCGTGATCGGAAAGGGTTTCCGAGTCACAACCAATTGCATATGAACCTACAAGGTCACACACTTAACGGGTTGGAACAAACCAGTACGAATACGATTCGTCAAACATGTTCGGATAGGATCCGTCACGAGCACTATATAAGGAGATGCATGAGGCTATTGGGAGAGGGGTGAACATAATAGATAAGACACACGAAAGTCGTGAGTTGAGTTGTTCCACCGAAACCCTAGCCGCCATCTTCCTGAGAGCTCTGCCGTACGACTTGGTGCTAGCACACCGGTGTACGGTTGTTCCTTCCCTGGATGTGTGGATACCGTAGTGGCGCTACTGCTGTTGCTGTTGCACCTGATGATGATTCGCGATCTTCACAAAGAGCTGCAGAGGTCGCTGGAGGAGACGATCGACTCACAAGGACGCTGGACGATAGGCTATGACCACTTCGTCGACACGCTCTTCATTGGACCAGGCTGCTCCCACTCTTCTTCCGCTGCTTTGCGCGTCTGGTGGTAATGATCTGTGATCATCTACTTGCTTGGCTTCCTGGTTTGCGTGGTAGAAATTTTTTATTTTTGCTATCGTAGCCTACCCGTATCCCAACATATGTAACGTTCCAGAGATGTACATTACTTGGATATCGTCAATAGATAATTGGACGTCACTATGTTTAGAAAGTGGCGTGGATGCGCAGGTACTCCAACGTTGAGAGGGACTGGCTCCCAAAATAACAGGGACGACTTACGACTAGTTGAGGACTTTCTCCAGTCTTTCCTCCAATGATGCTATATGTCCTCGAAATTCTGCACGAATCTCCTATTTCAACCGTTCCTCGTGCTCAGCCTTGGATCTCTTTCTACTCCTATATGTCTTGGAGTCGTGTGGGAATCCCTATCTCCAAGGTACGTAAACCCCAAGGCTTCGCGTGCGACCTGGGTGCTCCTTGTTTCCCAGGGCCGTGGATAGCATATCGCTCTTCCTGACTGCTTCGAAGGAGCCTTGAGAAGATTCGGTAGTCAATGTTTGCTGCAAGAGGCCATCATGTTATTTTAGACCATATAAAGTTATGGACTTATGAACAACTAGGTAGTTCGACATATCTTACCAGACGTTAGGACACTTCCTCGTCTGCCGGGTTTGTGAAAGACAGCCCATAAACGTGGTTGATGACCTCGCTCTTAACCAGTTTTGGACGCGCTCGTTTATGATCCGAGCAAATGGTAGGCATGCCTCCCACTGGATTACCTCCTCGTCCTCCCTCCTCCATTGTGGGATTTTACCCGTATATCCAGCGGTGCCGAGTCTGTGGAGGTGAGTGTTTCGTGTCAGCATAGCCTTGTGTGCTGCACTTTGCTCCTGAAATTCGGCCGTTGTCTTCATCCGCACAAAGGCGTCCCATGTATCCAGCGACAAGAAATGATACTTCGTGAAGGGTGTCTAATCCTTGTTCACATACTCCGTGACAATCGTACTCTTGAAGGTCTTCTATGCTTTTCCCTTCACGAGGAATGCCTGCCATCGCATGAGTCCTTGGACTTCTACTGGGATCTCGAACGACCTTGAAATTTCAACCCACAACTGCTCTTTCTCTTCACTTCTCAGAGACTTCTAGCTTGGTGTGATGATGGGGACCTGTTCCCTTGCAACTATCCCGTAGGTGGTCCGGAATGCTGTCGCTACTTTCTTGGGATGCAAAGGGACCCTAACGGGAGTGACATCCATGATTGGTCTTCGGCCCTCAGGCCTTTTCGACATTCCTCTGCTATCTCGCTTAGGTACCCCTTTTATTGGAGCGCCAGACGCATTCGGCAACGTCGATGATGGCGGCGAAGACTGTGTGGATGCCATCTCGCTTACTTGCTATCTATGAAAACTTTTCAGCAAAAGACAAAAGAAAATTTTCTTGATTGAAAATTTCCTTGTCTAAAACTAGGAATGTAATTCAACTCAACATAGGAAGAAATCAACAAATGCCCTCTCCACAATAAACTTTGTAACATAAAATAAACATGAATGAAGGAGAGATGAACATTTGATAGTCCTGATTTAGTGAGTTTAATTAATTAACACAAGACCTTAGACCCAAGCCCTCGCAATTAAATGCTTGGTTTTGATCTGCTATTGTTCTTTCCTTTTTATGTTAACTCGACAGGCTGAATTGAAAGGAAAGCGATCTCTATGCCGCACGGCTGCAAGTTTTCTGAGTGCTAGAATTGGGATCAAGCCAAAGCCACCTATCTGTCCAAATGACCTTGGCATAAAAAGAGCTTTAACTGGAGGCCACATAGTTGTTGGTTCTTATGTGCCAAAAACTACGAAGCAGGTCAGACTTGTAACACTTGAGTTTTTCTTTTTTCATATTTATCTCATTCTCATGTACTTTTGCATTTGTTAGGTCGATGAACTTCAGCCACAGTGCGGGCAATCCCTTCGAGTGATAGAGGTCATTTATATTTTGGCTATCATGCCTAAACATGAACCATTTAGGCATCTCCTTGGATAAAATTTAAACAGTTTATTTACCAATGCTGCTTTAAAGTTCGGATTGTTTTATTTTAGATCATAGTACCTTTTTTATTGAAGTAAACGAGAGCTTTACTTCTTCTTTGAAAACCCTAAGGTTTGAGCTCGTCCTCGGGTCGAATTCGGATCCTTTTCTCTCTTTTGAAATTCTATAGAGCTGGGCGGGGAGGCGATACTAGTTATCAGGTCAGAGAGAGGCCTGGCCCGTAAGTTGCCCCCCTTTAAAAGCCATTCCTTATTAATAAGGATTTGTTACGCGCGATATGCCGACGACTTACTATTGGGAATCGTGGGTGCCATATTTCTTCTCGTAGAAATACAAAAATGTATCACCCACTTCCTACAATCCGGCATGAACCTTTGGGTAGGCTCCGCAGGATCAACAACTATAGCTGCATGGAGTACGGTAGAATTCCCCGGTACGGTCATTCAGGAAGTCCCCCCATGATGACTCCCATACAATTCTTGCGAGAGCTGGAGAAGCGTCTTAACTCATTGTAGGTATCTGTTGAGATGATCTCAATGAAATCAACTAAGGACAGAAACCAAGAAACCAGGAGTTGTTGAATTGGGAAATGCTTATATAAAATCCAAGAAAGACACTCTAGTTGTCACCAGCCGCCAACTCATTACAGGAAAAAGTAAGCATCTTTCTGATTATGATATACCCAATTGTATTATTTGTTCCATTATCAATTAAATGACAAAATGCTGAGTCAATATTAATATATAGGCATATAGCTTCTTAATGCCAAAATTCCTCGAGCTAAATCCCACTTGCCAAATTGGTTACCTTTGGGCGTCGAGGAGAAGGACGAGCAGGGAGCACCAGAGTAGCAGGGCAGCATCGAAGGGGAGAAGCAGCCAAGCAAGGTGAAGTCGGGGGCAGCAGCGTCGAGGTCGGGGGTTCTCGGGTGGGGAGGGGGATGGGCGAGTGAGGAGTAAGAACACAAACCCTAGTGGGGCCCTACTAATAAAAGGATACCACAGACGGTTTCTTACAGAACCGTATATGATGTGGTCGCATATCACAGACGGTTATATTCCATATCACAAACGGTTATATTCTAGAACCGTTTGTGATCGGTATCACAGATGGTTCCATAATATAACCGTCCGTGATATGTAACCATATTATAGACTATTTTATTTTAAAAATAGTTTATGATATGCGACCATATCACAGACAGTTCTATTTTAGAACAGTCTATAATAAATGTCACAGACGGTTTGTTCCACTAAACCGCTTGTGATAATTCCTTCTATCTGGGACCATATTCTGTTTTTCGGCTAGCCTCAAGAAATGCTAGCCATGCCCTCTGATTACAAGAAAGCAGATACAATCACAGATGGAATAATTTCTTAATTATTGAATCAATTATACAATGGAATAATTTCTTAATTACATGTTGAGTTTCTTAATTACAATGGAACAATTTCCAAATAGGTGTTCACCGTGTGGGATCATTCCACTTGGCTATTTCCTTTTAAAAAAATAACCCTTCACGTGATCAACACGCATATAGATAGCCTCCTCACTGGGTTCTTTCTTGAGCCTGATACCATCTCCGAAAGGAGGTAACTTGTCAAATTGATTGTACTCTTCCTCATCCACAACATCCTCAACCCCAACAATCTTTGTTTTTCCATGAAGAACTACGTGGTGGTTCTTATTTGCAGAGTCCTTTACATAAAAAACTTGAACAACTTGCTTAGCGAGTATGAATGGTCCGTCCTTGTATCTGACACGTTTGAGGTCCACAGTAGTGACACCGTACTTGTCGATCTTCACACCCTGTGGAAGTTTGACCCAGTGGCACCGAAACAGGGGAATCTTGAAAAGTATGTAGTCGAGCTCCCAAATCTCCTCTATAAACCCATAGTAGGAGCTCAACCCATGTTTCATTATGTTTGGCCCAGTGGTATTGAACTACTCGTGAAACGCTTCTATGCGGACACCGCTATTCTTGACTGTCCTCTACCTATCATGAGCTATTGTATAAAATATGTATCCATTTATGTTGTATCCTTGCTATGTCACAATTATAAATTTTGGCCCTTTTACCAACCATCGTAGCATATCATCACTTGATGACCTCCTAGTGAATCGCACATTTAACCATTCGTTAAACCGACGGTTGTGCTCTCTCGTGATCCAAACCTCTAACTGGCCTAGATTCTGTTGGCGTACCATGTCTTTGTGCTCATCGATGTACAGGGACACTTCATTCATGTGTTGCAAGATCGTGAAATGGGCTTGAGCGTACGTATCCAGATCGGGGGTGATTGCTTTCCTTCTAATGGTCCCGATACCCTCCAGCCTCCCCTCATGATAAGATAGAGGCACACTTATCGATTCCACCTGAGCCATGTAGTCGACGCAGAACTCAATGACCTCTTCAGTTGCATAACCTTCGATGATGCTGCCCTCTGGCTGAGATCGATTCCGTATATAGAACTTGAGAATTTCCATATACCTCTCGAACGGGTATATATGACGTAGGAACACAGGACCGCGTATCTTTATTTCTTTCACAAGGTGAACAATGAGATGGACCATGATATCAAAAAATGACGGAGGAAAATACATCTCAAGATGACATAGAGTCATCACACCTCGGCCTGCAGAGCATCTAGTCCATCGGAATCGATGACCTTTTGTGCAATTGAGTTAAAGAAATAACACAGCCTCATAATTGCCACTCGGACCTTGTTCCTTAAAATACTTCAAATTGTAACAGAAAGCATTTGCATCATTAGCACATGACAACCATGAGACTTCATACCAATTAATTTCAAATCTTTCATAGAAACAAGTTTATTCATGATGGCGGAGTAACCGGACGGAACTTTCACACCATGCAAGATCTATCACAGTTCATTTCTCTCAGCCATGGACAGAGTGTAGCAAGATAGGGGAAGGTACGTTCGGTCTTTATCGGTCCCTTTCGATGCTAACTTGGTTCTTATGTTCATATCAACCAAGTCACATCGTGCGTTGACACAATCCTTTGTTGTCACGAATATTCAGTAAGAGATCAATCAAGCTATCACATACATTCTTCTGCACGTGCATGACGTCGATGTAGTGGTGAACTTCTAAGTGCTCCCAATAAGATATGTCCCAAAAAATTGATCGCATCGGAGGGTTTCAGGTCAGCGAAGGTTACCCAAAACACAACCACCCATTGATGCGCTCATTTGCGAGTAGTCCAAAGACGCTTCGACTCAAGGACTAAGTCAAAATGTGCCCAGAGGCTCTCTTCCCTCGCTCAAGTTGTCTCAGTATGGTAGACCCGATCGGCCGCCGTCTCAATGTAGCCGTCGAAGCGATGGCTATCCTCGTGGAGACATGCAACGTTGTTCTGGAGGACCATGTCGATGGCGAGGATAGCTCGCCGGAAGAGGGAGACCACTAGGAAGACGTGGTGGAGCAGGATGTCAAGACGGTGGAAGGTGGCCATCACATGCTCTGGCATAACCTCGGGTAGAGGAAGGACAATGTTGGCAAAGTGTCCTTTCGTAGCATCCGCCAGCGTACAGCCAGCGAGGTGCTCGTACAGGATGGCCAGGTAGACCATCAATGCCGGCGACAAGGATGAGTAGGGAGCCATTTCGTTTGTGCTTGAGAGTAGAGCGATGTGGGGATTCATCTTCAATGGTGGATGATCATTTTTATAAAACAAGGAATAAATTCGACACATGAGACGAAGAGGCGCATCGGAGTGCCGAAGTAGCTTCGGGGAGACGAAGAGACATATCACATACACTTTCAACCATAAACCATCTGTGATACTTCTTAAGGACTGTCTGTGAATTATCACAGATGGTTCAGAGTAAAACCTGTCTGTGACATCTGCAATTAGCACAGACGGTTCTTAACAAGAACCGTCTGTGACATTTGTAATTATCACAGACAGTGCTTGTTAAGAATCGTATGTGAATTATCACAAACGGTTCTTATTAAAAACCGTCGATAATAATTATGTATTACAGACGATTCTAGCCATCGCTAGTAACATAGGCGGTTATGCTTGTAAAATCGTCTGTGATAATTACCAGGAATCGTCTGTGATGATGATGAGGACATCACTTCTACTAATATGGACACTCCTCTTGCAGCTTCCATGAATGATGTGCAAGGTCCAATTACTCGGGCATGTGCTCGTCAACTCAATTGTTAGGTAAATTCGTTTCTAGGGCTGTGTGTATTATTTAAGAACTCTATGATGCTGTCTAATGGAGATGATTTGCTTGTGTTTAGGATCTAGGAATGGATAGCAAGGAGTTGATGTGCATCAAGGAAGGAGAAGGCAATAACAATGGCCACAATTCCAGCGAGGACTTCAAGACTTTAAATCCACTCTAAAGGAGATGAAGAATTTGTGGCTTCCAACTCAAAGAGTTTCAGCCACCCTCAACTTGGTGCTACGCCACCTTAATTTCCTTAGCCTACAAGGTTTGTATCCGAATCCCCTTAAGGGTTAGTTTGAGTCAAACTTTGTAATGGGTTTATTTGGCCCATATAGCCCATATGGCCGGTCACCTAGGGTTTGGGATACTGTTTATGTGGCACTATTCATGTGTGAACAGTGCCATCACCCCTTCCTTTTTCTCCTTTACATAGTGGCCACCATCCCTTAGTTTCGGTGGGTTTTCTTTTTAGAATTATTCTACTTAGCAGTTTCGCCGCACGTCGGTTTGAGGAACTCCAACTTTGTGAGCTTCATCTTTATTCGCAATACAATTACAGATTGCATCTTCTACTCTCTTGCTTGTGTTATCGATTCGCTTGCAGGAGATAGCCTTCTTGGCGAGGTCAACCGCGTTCGGTACGGTTGATAATAATCGGAGCAGTGGTGTAGTGATTGCGAGAGGTTCAATCCGTTTTGGACGGAGCATTTGGATCATCAACGTCGTGATCTCCATAATCGATATATTACTACCTTTCGGAAGATCGGGTCACAGCCACATTGGATGAGACGTCCAGTATAGCCAATTCTGTAGTTGTGGTTGGACGTGCATAGTTGTGGTTGGATGTGCATGGAGTTAGAGTTGAACACATGTTCAATTCTGATTCCAGCGTGCAGATAGAAAGAATTGGAACTGGTATATGTAATATCCCCTTTTGTTGGTGTCTTGCAAAGCAAGGAAAAAGGAGGTAAAGAAAGGAGTAAAAACAAAATACGTGTTACCGTGCAGCCGTGCCGTCGTTTTCCCTAGCTAATGCCGCCGCTTCTTGTCTTGCGCCTTGTCCCCGTGAGCCGCCGCCGTCACCGTGCTTATTCTTCTTCTTTGGAGCTCGCCGCTGCATTGGAGGGGACGTCAGCCGCCACCAAGCTTCTTCTGCCGCCGCTGTGCCCTAGTCCTCGCCATTACTACATTGGATCGCCTACCTTGTGCTCCATGCTTGCCGGACCGCCTTGGCTTCTCCCTCGTGTGCATGGCCGGTGCACGCAAGTGATCTGTTCTTTGCTTTGCGTCGTTACTGCTAGTCTTTGTTGCTCATCTGCCACGACAGAGGAAGAAGCAAGAGAAGGAAGGCGCAGGAAGAAAAGAGGAAATCCAGAAGGAAGAAAGGAGGAAGATAGGCAAGAGAGAGAAGGAGGAGAAGAAGGGAATGAGGAGAGAGAGGAGGTCGCCGCCGCCGTCTAGTTCGATGTTTGAATCTGGGGTAATGATCCAAACCCTTTTCCTCTGTTAGTTCATCGATTAGGTAGGGATTAGTTTTTGGTGTTGGAAATTCTTTCAGGAAACACACATGATTTACTTGTGGATGCTGTTACGAACCACTTCCGATTCAATATACTAGATAGCACTTAAGTAGTGTTTTCAAGCATTCAGAAGAAATATGTCCGAGGAATAGCAAGGGAAAGAGGGAAGAGTTCAGAGGAGCCGCCAGAAAGAAGAGGGGTTCAGAGATTTCATTCGCCGTCCCCCTTTACATCACTCAGGATGTTCCTTTTCTACTAGCACTCAGGTTAGCCCTTTGGACCTTCTTACATCTAAAGTTTAGTTAAAGACAAAACTACTTAGCCCAGTCTGTATCTGGAAACCGAGCACTGGGTTTTCAAGACGTACTCCTTGCCTACCGATAACAACTCCTTTGCTCGTCTGCTCACCATCCCAAGACTTTGACATTCCCCTCCTTCACAACCGCTTGACCCCAAGCCGGTGCCATTGGAAAACGGTTCCGAATATCATCCGCATCCTCCCAATTAGCCTCGAAACCGTGAACCACCCATTTGACTAAGACTTGCGTTCTGACACGGCTCGAGCTTCTATGCAAATGAGTCTTCAAAATTCGTTCCGTACTCGCTATCGGTGCCATTTGGTAGTGCGATCTGTACCGCCATCGGTAAGGCTTTCTTCAACTGTGAAACATGGATGACTGGATGAATACGGCAATCACTTGGCAACTTCAGTTTATATGCTCTCGCTTCCCACTGCTTGCTCAACTTGAAATGGACCAAAAAATTTGAATGCCAGTTTGTGATTAGCCCGGGTTGCCACGGAAGTCTGAATGTATGGTTGTAACTTGAGATAGACCCAATCACCCACGGCGAAACTCCTTTCCGATCTCCTCTGGTCAGCTTGATTTTTCATGCGCTGTCTAGCCCGATGTAAATGCTGGTGCAGTAATTGATTCATGAGCTGCCTATCCTGTAACCAAAGTTGCCAATTCGTTGAAGTACAAGCAACAGATCAACAATACCGAAATCCGGTGGATCGTGACCATAGAGCACTTCGAATGGTGATTTATCAAGCGTAGAATGATAAGAAGTATTATACCAAAACTCCGCAAGAGCAAGCCACTCCGACCACTTGCTAGGAACTGCATGAGCAAAGCAGCGCAAATAAGTTTCCAAGCACTGGTTAACACGCTCCGTTTGCCCATCCGTTTGGGGGTGATAAGAAGAGCTCATGCGCAGCTGTGTATCGACTAATCGGAATAGTTCTCTCCACAATGTACTGGTAAAAATGCGATCTCGATCAGAAATCAATGACTGAGGGAGGCCATGCAACTTGAAAATGTTATTTAGATAAGCTTGAGCAACTTGATAAGCAGTAAATGGATGTGCCAATGGAACAAAATGTGCATAACGAGAAAATTTATCCACCACCACCATATCTTCGTTGAATTAAATCGATCAAGGCGATCCTTCGATGAAATCCAACGACACCATTTGCCAAGCTTGATCTGGTATGGGTAAGGGTTGGAGTAGACCCGGATACTTTACATGTTCCGACTTGGCTTGTTTGCACACGGAACAAGATGTCACGAAGAGTTGAATTCCCTTCTTCATGCCAGTCCAAGCAAAGAGCTTGCGCACCCGATTATAGGTGACTAGGAAACCCGAATGTCCACCAATAGCACTATCATGCAAAGCTGCTATAATCTTTTGCTGCATGAGAGTATTAGTTCCAACCCAAATACGACCTTTATAACGGAGGATACCATCCTTTAATTGGTACTGTGGGTGCTGCGTTCCAGCAACACTCAACTGAGTAATCAGTTTCTGGGCAAAGGGATCTGCGGCATAACCTGCAGCAACCTCAACCAACCAACTAGGTACACATGTGGATATTGCTAGCAGGTTGCCTGGCAAGCTAGTGGCTCGGCGAGATAATGCATCAACGGCTTGATTCTCAACCCCCTTTTTATAAACTATTTTGTATTGCAAGCCCAATAGTTTAGTCAAACCCTTTTGTTGCCAAGAAGTGCTTAAACGTTGATCGTCAAGATGTATTAAACTTCGTTGATCAGTCTTGATCAAGAATTCACCGTGTTGCAAATACGACTTCCAATGATCAACTGCTAGTATTATAGCCAAACTTTCTTTTTCATAAGTGGAAAGGCTTTGATTGCGTGGTCCAAGGGACTTACTAAGATAGGCCAAAGGATGCCCAGCTTGCATCAATACTGCCCCAATACCCTTGTCGGATGCATCAGTCTCCAACTCAAACCTCTTTGTGAAATCCGGCAAAGCCAACACTGGAGCAGTAATTAGAGTTGATTTCAGTGCTTGAAAGGCATCTTCTTTGTCTTGTGTCCACACAAAAACAGCATGTTTCTTGAGCATATCTGTCAGAGGTCTGCTGAGTAAACCGAAACCCCTTACAAACTTGCGATAATACCCGGCCAAACCCAAAAATCCATGGACCTCTTTGATATTTGTCGGTGAAGGCCAACTACGCACTGCCTCTACATTTTTTGGATCGGTAGCTACGCCTTCTTTGCTGATGATGTGCCCCAAATAGACAAGTTGTTGTTGTGCAAATGAACACTTCGATATTTTTAGCTTTAATTGATGTCTCTCCAAAGCTTCAAAGACCTGCCTGACCAACACCACATGATCGAGTAATGTGAGATTGTAAATTAAGATATCATCAATGAAAACCAATAAACCTTTGCGCAACCACGGAGCTAGAATCGTATTCATTAAATTCTGGA
The DNA here is from genome assembly GCA_036346405.1 of Phyllostachys edulis. Taxonomy (NCBI): domain Eukaryota; kingdom Viridiplantae; phylum Streptophyta; class Magnoliopsida; order Poales; family Poaceae; genus Phyllostachys; species Phyllostachys edulis. Next base: position 44,869,412 of record CM070567.1, read on the forward strand.
ATGTGGCCGGAGCACCAGTGAGACCATAAGGCATCACGCGAAACTCAAAATGCCCATGGTGCGTCTTGAACGCCGTTTTGTGCTCGTCCTCCGGCTTCAACCGTATTTGATGATAACCCGCCCGCAAATCCAGACTTGAGAACCATTGAGAGCCTGCCAATTCATCAAGGAGTTCATCAATTATCGGCAAAGGATATCTGTTTTTAACTGTGGCGGCATTTAAATGGCGATAATCGATGCAAAAGCGCCATGTGTGATCTTTCTTGGGAACCAACAGCACCGGAGAAGAGAAGGGACTAGTGCTGGGCTGAATCACCCCTTGGGTTAACATCTCGGCTACTTGCTTCTCGATTTCATCCTTTTGTGCTGGATTGTACCGATAGGGTCGGAGATTAACTGGACTCACACCAGGTATTAATGGTATATGATGATCAAATTGCCTGCTAGGTGGTAATCCAGTTGGTTCGGCAAATAGATGGTCAAATTCAGCCAATAAGGATTGCATGGGTAGAGGTATTGTGAGCTCCACTGTCTCTGTCAAACACAACGAAGGAGTATAGTCAACATTTAAAATCCTCCCCGACTGGTTGTTGTAACTAACCCAAACCATATAACATTGGGGTTGTTGAAGTTTGATGCCATGCAAACAAACTTCCTTGCCTCGGCACCAAAAAGAGAGTGTTTTCTTGAGCCAATTCACCTTCATGGGGCTGTTCTCCTCTAACCAATCCATCCCCAAAATAATGTCATAGCAACCCAGGGGTAATACCCGAAAGTTAGTGGAGAAGTTATGATCTTGAACAGTCCAGTTACACTGAGAAAGTTCCTGAGTACAATGCAGCAAGCAGCTGTTAGCAATCCGTACTCTAAGGGGTACCAATGATGATTGCATACCTTGTAGTTTTTGAGCCAATCGGTCACTGATAAAACAATGCGAGCTGCCGGAGTCAACCAACATTGTGACTGAATGTCCTTGCACTTGACCTTGCAGTCGAATAGTGCGATGTGATTCCTCTCCGACATAGCTTCTTTGGAAATAGACATTAAGTCAAGATCAACTTTGTGATCCGGTCTCTGTCTCTTTTGGGGAATCGACTCGATGTTGTGCAATAACTCCCACATCTCTTCCACAACATGTAGCCGGATTGTTGGTCGCATTTGTGTTCTCTGGACCATCGTTCACCACAAGTGTAACACAGCCCCTTTGCTCTACGAAAAGCTCTAAGTGCCATCAGCTTGTCATCAACTGGATTTGCTCTTGCTCCGTCCATGTTCTTTCTGTCATCCGATTTGATTAATTGAGAGGTTCTTCCTGGAGGTAAGGGCAGAGGCATAGCAGTACGTAGTCCAGAACGACCGACTGCCGGTGACTCCACTCGGCGGTTTTCCTTTCGCATAGAGTCCAATACTTCCTCTTGCAACTCAGCCAACGCCACTGTTGTGTCCAAGTCCTGTGGTCGGTGTAAGACCACCGCTGATCGAATATCCCCACGCAACCCATCCACAAATTGTGTAATGAAGAATACAGGGTTCCATGACTCATGATGAGCTATCAAATTATGCATCAAATCATTAAACTTGTTAGCATAATCAGCCACTGAAGTAGTTTGACGCAAACGGTTGAATTGACGAATCAATTGCTGCAATTCTTCTCTACCAAACCGAGAGCACACTGCCTGAGCAAAAGCTTCCCAAGTAGTGAAATGAATATGTGCTTGAGATGACTGCAACCACAGTAGGGCTCCTCCAACAAAAAACATTGTTGCAATATTGACCATGAAATCAGGATGTACTGAACACACACGAAAGTAATTTTCACACCGAAGTTGCCAGGCCTTCGGGTTTTCACCATCAAATTGGGGGAAATCTAATTTTGGGGGTAATGGATGATGATGGTAGAGACCTTGCTGTCTACCTGAAAAAGGCACTCCACCCGACGAAAGATAAAACGAATCAGCATAATCCGGCCTACCATTGTTTGGCGGCGGCCTCGGAGAAAATTTTTCCCCAAAAGTGTTTCCTCTGAATGGGAATTCATCCCTTCTGCTATTCTGACCATTGCCATATTCGCCTCGGTTACCATACAAGTCTTCCTTCCACACCGCAAGGACTTCCAAAGAAGATTACGATCTGCTTGACCTCGGAGATGGCGAAGCGGCGGTAATTCACCGATCGCACCTCAGGAACCGAGCTGCGAGCAAGTTGAACCAATTGCGATCGCAGCTTCTACAACTTCGCTTAACCCTTCAACCGATTGTTCCACCTCGGGCTTCCACCTTTTCGCTTCTACCACCGCCGGTTTCATCTCTTCCACCGTAGCCTGAATAGCCTCACTCCGTGCTTCCAATTTCTGGAGGGACTCACTTTGCGCCAGGATCGCCTTGGTGAGTTCCGCCAGTTGCTGCTCCATTTCTTGAGATCGGATCTGAGCGCGTGTTCTGTAGCGTGGATGATCCAGGGTGAGGAATTGGCTCTGATACCAATTGTTACGAACCACTTCCGATTCAATATACTAGATAGCACTCAAGTAGTGTTTTCAAGCATTCAGAAGAAATATGTCCGAGGAATAGCAAGGGAAAGAGGGAAGAGTTCAGAGGAGCCACCAGAAAGAAGAGGGGTTCAGAGATTTCATTCGCCGTCCCCCTTTACATCACTCAGGATGTTCCTTTTATACTAGCACTCAGGTTAGCCCTTTGGGCCTTCTTACATCTAAAGTTTAGTTAAAGACAAAACTACTTAGCCCAGTCTGTATCTGGAAACCGAGCACTGGGTTTTCGAAGACGTACTCCTTGCCGGCCTGATAACAACTCCTTTGCTCTGTCCTGTTCACCATCCGGCACTTTGACAGATGCACACTACACGGGAGAGACACACATAAAAAAAAACTACTGATCGAACTTATGATCAACAATCACAAGTTTTGTTAGATGTAACAGCACCTCGTTTTCTCTTCTAACTGACTTACTAAACTAATGCTTACGCTCATGCAAAGCTAATTAATATGCATCCACTCACACCACTAACTCATTAATAGCGACCACTCACACCACTAACTCTCAGCCATGCAAAAACCAAAAACACAAAACGTTGCAAGGTTCAAAACAAAAGCTAATAATAGCGCACAAGATTATTCAACATTTGATATCTGCGATTAGCTGCGGTTAAACTCTGCCAATAGCCCGAGTGACTAGATTGAATCCACAGACAGTGGCATGTAATGCAGTTTTGAGCACTTGTGGTTAATCTGAAATTTGGATCTACTAGATAATTGTAGATAATTTTGTTAACTTTCCATAGGGTTCTTAAACACCTGATTTGGATGTGTAGATTAGAAGTTATGATATTTGCAAGTGGGTTTTTCCGTAAATCGTCACGATTGGATAGTGTCGTGGTAACTATTATATTAAAATTACTACCTTCTAGAATTAGGGTTTTATCACATAAAAGTTGTAGGTCTTTGCCTAAGCTTTCCATAGAGTGCTAACTCTCTGGATTTGTTTAAGCGGTGTAAACATCAAGGTTTCTGGAGTGCTGTTGTCCAGAATTCCATCACCGTTAACAGCAGTTGTGTAGATTGCTTTATTTTCTACTATAGATGGTCGAATTAAATTATAGTCATAACTATGATTAGTTAGATAATTCTCCATAGTTTACAGAAGTGGTAGGGTTTGCTATTTTTCATGTGGTACAAAAATAGATATAAAATTATGAATTTGGCTGTCCTCTAATTTTGCATATTGGCCTTCGGGTTTAAAAACCGGAATCTAGATGGCGTAATAAGAGAATTTGCATAACTAAGAAGGTGTAGCAAATTTTTGTGTAGATTCCATAAAACATAGATTTTTCTATGTCTCAATTCCAAGTGTAAAAGTTATGGTTGTTTGATCACCAGGACAATGGGTGGGTTGTCTGGTGAAGAGAGGTTAATTGTGTCGGGTTTGCGCGTAGGAGCGATATTAAGTTGTTTGACGTTCATATACTGTTGTTGCATGTTTTTGAGGTGGATTATTGGTTTTGTCTTGGGAGTGTTAGTTCGAGTTCGGTACCGTCTTTGCATTGTCCCTGTTTTGTGGCTAAAAGACAAGTGCATAGTAGAGTGGTAGACATCGGTTTGTTTGCCACTTGTCTTTATAATTAAATTGCCATGATATTTATTTATGGCTATTTAAATGCTATGATAATGATGATGATATGGTAGTGGTGATGATATGACCATGGTTATGACATGGTAATGATGATAATGGATCATGTTTATAGATAACCTAAAAGTGTTGCATCATTTGCATTCATCATGATAGGAGTGGACGAGCCAGGTCGGTGAGTAATGTTACATGGCTACTCCGTAGAGCTCTATATAAAATCCTGCAGAGGTAGAGACTCTACGGGAGTGGAGGATAGAGTGGTTCACCAACAGGTGATCACTCCGCTATACCGATATAAGTTGATGAAGTTGCATATGGATGTGGGGCATAATTGTCAGGACCCAAAAATACTATTCAAGATCCCTATATGTATTCTGAGCTAGTCCCAGATCAGTAGCTAGCTCACACAGGAAACAATGATGAAATACCATCCATTTATTCGATTTAACTAAAAAGATCTCAAAATAACAAATAATAATAATAACTGGACCTTATAGTCAATGTTTACTTAACTTGCCATGCAGAGCTAAAGAAACAAATAAACTCTTACAGCGGAACAGAAAACTTGAAAAGCCAATCAACATGCCCACAGGCAATCGAGTGGAGAACGCATCCTAATCTATAAAGCCTTCATGGTACTCCTGAGCGAAGGACTCTTGAGCAGCTTGATATTCTTGAACTGAACCGCAGAAATAGAGTATTCTTTGACATAAAGTACTCAGCAAGTCGCTGGAAAAATGTATGCAAATAGTATTCATGCAAGACTTGAACAAAGGTTAGCTGTATAGTTCTTTTGTAGAAAGCAACATGTACGATAAATACAATAAATAGATTGAAATGCTTAATTAAAAATAAATAAATAAATAAACAATTTCTTTGAAACAACCAGTGAACTTCCCATTCACTTCCCACCCAAACCAGTGATAAGTGAACTCCCCACTCACCCATCAACACAATCCACCAAGTGAATTACCCATTCACTAAACGAACATTATATTCATCAAGTGAACCTCCCTCCCATTCACACTCCGACACATTTTATGAAGAAACTCTACCTCTCGTGTGAAATCTCCAGACACGTCCATAACCATGGACACGGCTATTCGAATAGTTTTTAACACTTTGCAGAGGTTGTACACCTTTTTCCGCACGAGATAAATCAACTTATAATATCGGCTCACACACTTCCGTAGGTGTGCGACTAAGTGATTATCACAAGGCCTTTACAAAACTCTTTCTTAACCCAGTTCTGCCCACTAAGTTATCAACACTGAATGTCTATCCGACCAGACAGGGCCCCCCTCTTGCGCCATCGTGAGTATACGTACCCCGAAACTCACGCTTCCAAAATAGAACCGAAATAAAGACAATGCTAATTAATTAGCTAGGTCACACCATACAGGACATGTGGTTGTATGGTTAAGGTCCAGTTCAATGGCACACAATATTAAGTCCTTAACAAGTTACTCAGGCGAGTCTTCCACAAACCCACAACGTGTTAAATCCACACCCTCACTGCACAACCGCTAGCCCGAGCGAAAATCATTTTGTTCAACCAAGACCAATGACATACCCTATCATGGTACACAAATTTTAACAACAGTGGCTAACCACCACGATTCCATATTTCATTAAATTAAAATTTAATCATTATGACACATGTGATAATGAACCCATCGTAACTAAGCTGAACTAAGTATCTGTACGATACCCATATTGGTGATACAAATATGTCTAACTAAAATTATCCATGCTAGGGTGACAAAGGATTCATGGCATTCAAATAATCAATGAAGGTATAATGATAACAGGTAATAGCTAATCCCAAAGCAGTTTGTATGAAGATAGCATGTAGTTGTATAAAACAATATACTTTTGAAATCATAGGTTTAATATGATCAAAGGACCACGACTTGCCTTGGAATAGATCCTAGGATTGGTCTTGATCTTGGTGCACTCCTCCTTGCTTAAAGTTCCTCGAAGTATCAACGTCTACTCGCAAACAAAGCAAATAAACCAAATTAATACAAAACAGAGAAAAAACTCCAAAAATTAAATAAAAATCTCAGGAAACTAGAGCTCAAATTTAGACGAATTTAGAAATTTGAATGGGCTCAATCGGAGTTCGGATGAAAAAGATATGGCTTCTGGAAGATCTAAACCCTAAGAATTACTAAAAAAATGAATCTATGGATTTAACCCGAATTATTTTTCTACTGAAAAATTCGGATTATGACATCATGCTAATGTCAGCGGAGGGATTTCAGCCGAAAATAAAAAGAATAAGGAAATTGAAATCCTCCTGACATGTGGGACCCACACTCATTGAGATGGCTCACGGTGGACTAAGTCTACCGAGCTAGGATATGGTGGAAGGTTTGGATCTGCCACATATGCGCACACATGGCTGACACAAGGGCAGGGATGCTAACTCGACGACACACGTGGATGCCACATCTTCAGATGATGTCATCTTCCCGATGAGCTTCAGTTTCCGGCGACAACGACGAACGGCGGCGAATGTGCATAGTAGGTAGGAAACGCTATTGCGCACCTGCTGGTAGGTTTTTGGCACGGGAGGATGTCGGTGATGGACGAAATTAGGGTTTAAGCGGTAGAGTAGATACGGCTATTGTCGGCGACGAACACCAGTGGTGTGACGGGGTCGTGAAGGGGTGAGCCGGATGATCCTGACGACGGGGATGATGACGGCGAAGACCATAAGGATGCAACATGATCAGCGGTGGTGGAATTTGAGTTTTTGGCTTACGTCTCCAAAACCCTAATTTCTCGATCACACTGGCTCTAGAGTTCTTGGAGCTCAAAGGAGTTGGAAATCGGGATGAGGAAACAATCACGCACCCGAGGACGCCTTTTATACTGAGAAATCGTGTCTGGTATGGAAATCCCCAAATCGTGATCTTTTCGGACTCGGTGGTTTTTAGAGATTAGAATGGATTCGGGATACGATTTTAACCGAAACGGGTGAGGGAGAGATAGAGATTGAGTTTGATATGATTTCCCGGGATATTTTAGTTGGATATTGGATTTTGTCGTACGGGACAAGCTCTAGCAATGACAGGCGCAGGTGCGAAGTCGCGCGGAGACGAAGGCTGGAGGAGGAGGATGACCTCGCGGGCCCACCTAGTAGAGGGAGAAGGTGGCGTGTGCGAGAGGGCTCGCGAAAATGTGAATGATGATAATAATGATTAAATGAATGATAAGCTATTTTGTATTGTTCTATTTTGTACTTATTGAGTCTTTGACTCACTTTTGCTTTGCTGTTGTTTTTAGGTAATCATTGAAGGCGGCATACATGGGATAGAGTACACATGTGCATCATAGCCGTATGATACTCGGACTCCTTAGACATGATATAGGCATCGCCATAGCATTGTTGTGCATTCAAGGGAGAAGCAGTAGTGCCGTCGTTTGCCCTAGTGTTGCCGCCGCGTGCGCTGTTGCTATTTTTGGAGCTTACCGTAGCATTGGAGGGGCCGTCGCACCCAAAAAGCTACTTGGCAGGCCGTCTCAGCCACAGCTACTCTCGCTGGCCACCGCTGTGCCGCCACTAGTCCTGCCATTGCCGTCGCCATGGCCATTCCCTAGTCCTTGCTGTTACTACTACTAGACTGCCCTACTGTGCTCCATACTTGCCTCCTGCTGCTGTCTTCTCCCCTATGTGTGCCTGGCCAGTGCATGCAAGCGATCTGAGTTGCCGCCTCTTGCATGCGTTGCTTGCTAGTGTTGGACCCAAACGGTGACTAAAAGGGGTGAATAGCACTACCTCTTTTTCACCTTGATCAGATTCAACTCAATTCTTACTCCAATAGCTATGAAAGCTATGAAGAACGAAGTACAAGCACAACGAAAGTCTTATATTAAATTAAATCAAAACCCCGAAGCACAACAACTAAAAGCACTAAAAACTCAAATCAACATGAGTTGGACGGTCAGACCTCTCAGGTTGAGCAGTCTGACTGAAGGCCTAGAGGTCTGACCTCTTACCAGGGGCGGTCTAACCTCCAACACTATGAACAGTGAAATCAGCAAGAAGTCAAAATCACAAATCGACTCAACTTTTGATCCTGTGATCCAAATCCTCTCAAATTTCAACCATACCTCATCAAGAAGGTCAAGAACTTATTCCAATCGATGATCGGGAAGATCAAGGCAAAAGTTCCATTAATTTTATAGATGAGGGAAGAAGGGCACAACAACCTAGGAAAATAAAACTTTGATCCTAAAACTTGCTCGTGAGTAAAAGATGATCAATATGATCCTAGATTCATTCCCACACATCACAGCAAGCAAGATCACAGAAAGAAACCAAATGATCACCAAAAACCCAAAAGTCACCAAAGAGAGAACAAGAAGAGACTCATCTTGAAGGAATCTTGCTTAGATTGATTTGAGATAGATGTTGGTTTACAGCCACTCCACCTTGGAGGACAAAAGCACAACACTTGAGCACACAATCAATCCAACTCTCACAAACCCTAACCTTAACTACTCCAAAATCCCCAAATAACAAATTAGAATTTTTCTCTTGGAAGGACTTGGGAACTCCACATTTGGACATTCTCTTTTATAGTGGAGGCTAGGCTGAGAGAGAAGACCCTAATGGGCACATGTTAAGCCCACACACAAACGGGTATATACCCATGCACGCTTCTCAAAGCGGATGACAAACCGGGCTTTCCGAATGAATTTCTTCGTGATCTTTATCTTCATTTGACCTAAACCACCACTCCTTGCACCGTCTTGTGCTGCGGTTTAACCAAAGGTTACAAATGCAGTATTTTGGTGAAGTTACCAAAATGCGCCTTCTTAATCCTTCTCCAAAGACCAAGTCCAATCTTCATGAAGCAATCCCATGCTTCGCCACATGTAGGTTGATCAACGGCGCTATTCATGTTGGCAAGTCTCTCCCATCTGGCTCCTACCGAAACCACCGTGGCACTTTCCTTGACCCCTGCGCCGCTTGACACGACTCGTCACACCGAACTTCCCGTTCAGTCATCCTTATCTATTTTGCGCCATGCTTGAGTCCACTGATTTCACCCGGCATCCTTAATCATTTTGGACCTCAACTCTCTAAGACTAGTCCCAATCATCCTGATCGTTGACCGTCGTTGACCTCCAAGCCTCCTGCACAACAATAGACCAAGAAATCGATTCTGGGAATAAGTTCTTCGCAACTTGACCCACGTTAGTAAAAACATGCATCATGCAACCCATATGCACTGAAAACCATGAAAATGACCTAACCTTTAACATCACGCCTTTGTTGCCAAATAATATGATAAATTGGTTAGACCGCCACCCATAGCAGGGCATTTGATCACGGCAAGACGGACTTAGCCAAAACCACTCCCTGGAAATCCGAAACCTCTTTAGAAATTAAAAATGAATAGAACTTTTGACTCAGAGCTCCAAACATTATGAGACCATGTGCATAAGAATCCTCTCTCTTGCCTACACCCTCTATTTTTGGCTTAGCTCCAAACTCGAAATACACCTTTTTGGCCGGTCACACCGCCGTCCATGGCCGTTCAGATTGCCGTCCAGGCTAGTCAGACCGTTACCATGGCCGATCAAACCGCCTAAAGCCTGTCAGTTTCTAAAATTTGCCAAAAACAAGTGTTTCGACAAACCCTCACCACAATGGTCAATTTTTTCATTATCCTAAGATCATCAACATATATCCCCATAATATCCACAATCTCCCCATTAATGAACACATTGGCAATTTCCCAAAAATGTAAATTTGAGGTTTGAAAACAAAAATACTCAACATTTTTGCACAAGGACATAACTTGGTCCAAAAGTAGGAGAAAGCTATGGAAATGACCAAGTTGGCTTTAGATTAGCAGAGGCACATGAGATAAGGAAAAACAAAGCAATAAATCAAGATAGCTTCAATTTCCTGAGAGGAGTCAAAAATCTCATTTAAGATCCATATGAAAGAACAATTGTTCAATTTCACCTTTGATCACTGTGAGGTTCCAAGAATTGCAATTCAAGTTCAAAAATAGCAACAAGATCACAAGAATGCAAATTAGATGATCCCCCTCACTACGATCATCATTTTTCAAAGTTTTTTATTTTCTCCCTTTTCCTCTAAATAGCTCTCCCTTTTAACATTTTTGCTATATCTTGTCTCTCTTTGACAATGGAGTCATCAAGGAATTACATATTCCTCTCATGCAGAGATGACAAATGCGTAGTGAGGAAGAAGCATAAGAAGGAGCATGCATGAAATGCAATGGAGTGGCATATATATATATATATATATATATATATATATATATATATATAGAGAGAGAGAGAGAGAGAGAGAGAGAGAGAGAGGACGCCCATTTCATACTCTTGGGAGTATGTACTCCTACTTCCAGTATACCACTTAAACACGCATATTATACATCTTTATCATTTTTAGTATACTTAAATACTAATTATAAGATACTCCAGTGTGACTTAATTTTAAAAATTTCATTGGTGCCCTTTGTTTTTTTGCTATATACCCTTTTTCATGTATAAAAGAAGTATAAACACAGTTTTTGCTATAAAAACTGAAATTTAATGAATTTTTTCATGGAACTCACTTTAGGGTATCTTATAATCCTTATTGAAGTATGCTCAAATAGATAAAGAGGTATCGTCATACGATTTAAGTGGTATATGAGAGGTGGGAGTACGTACTCTGTGAATACCATACCATTTTCCTATATATATATATATATATATATATATATATATATATATATATATATATATATATATATATATATGACGCCTGTTGCATACTCCTGGGATATGTACTCCCAGTTCCAGTATACCACTTAAACACACATATTATACTTCTTTATCATTTTCAAGTATACTTAAATACCAATTATAAGAACAAAAAAGACTCAAAAACCAACTTCACCGAAAAGACCTGAAAATTTTACATTAGGTAGAGCATGATTTTTAAGGAATTTAGCAACAAGAACCAATTGATTTGGATTCTCAATGCAAAAGTTATGGCCAAAACAATTTTGGTCTATTGGAAAAAGGCTGAAAAATTCATCTCGGAATTTCCAGAGAGGTGTTGCACCTGAAATTTTTAGGGTAAACAAATCACCTCATGAGATGAACAACACAATTTGATTCACCTCATTTGGAGCTACAGAGAAATACTTATGCATTTTTCAAGTTAAATGAATTTTTAATGCAATAAATAAAGCTAATCAGGAATTAAATCTACTAACAAATTTTTCTGGAATAGAACTAAGCTTCCAACCATTTTTAGATAAAAACTTAGGTAAAACTAGAAAAAACAAAATTTGAATCAACCGAAAAGGATTTAAAATGATTTAGTTATGAATTTTTGAAGTTTAATACAATTTTCAGTTTATAAATAAAGGCTTCGGGCTTTTCTTTAAAAACTAAACCAAAGCAGAAAAGTTTGGGCCGTTGAGATTAGATCCAACGGCCCAAACAAACTGAGCACAAAGACACGCAGCGACGGACTACAAGCTTAATTCAATAGAACCCCGTTGGATTAGATCCAACAGTCCACATGCGAAGAGACGTCGGACGGTCCGAACGTTCATGCGAACGTGGGCTGTTGATCTAAAGATGGATGGCTCAGATCAAGGTGACGTTCAGATGGTCCAAATGTTCCAACGAATCTGAGCCGCAGATCAAGAAATGGACGGCCAACGCTACGGGGAGGTCTGAGGGTCCGAAGGTCCCACAGATCTCGATCGTAGATCTCAACATGGACGGCTGAGGTTCGGTGGTCCGAACGTTCCAACGAATCTGGGCCGTAGATCTAGATCTGACGGCCCATAGTGAAAGAAGCATAGCGCACACACCCGAGGGGGTTTTAATGATGCGGCCCACCTGTCAGCGACATTAAACGCCCGATTAAGACCGTCATTAATTACTAACCAATGATTACCAAAGATTAAACCATGATTAGCATTTAATGAACAGGATCTATGTCTTAATTGACAACAGCATTGTGCTGCTTTCGTCCGACAAAAGAACCGAGCGCAGAGATTTGCTCACCGTCGGCGATGAGGACCTCGCCAGTGCAAACCAAGGGCACCACTAGGTGCACAAATAGCCTTGCACACACACTGGGCCCGCTCTCGACAGCGGCGGCGGCCTAGAACGCCGACGATCCGAAGAGGAGCGGCGGTGACAAGCTTCTTGCCAAGATGACAACGACAAAAGGCTCATGAGCCCAAATGGCGAGTGCCCCAGCTTTCTAGGGACTAACAGGAGCTACCTTAGTGCTGAAGGGGAACAGAGGTGGCCAGAGTAGCTCGGGCGACGAAGGAGCTTGCCGGCACCGAAGAAGACGATGCGGAGAAGCAAGCCTGAGCAAAAAGAACAGGACCGCGTCATCGGGATAGCTTCAATATAGCTCAAGGATGGTCCCAGAACAAGTAATTGAAACGAGGAGGTGCTTACCGGCACTAAGGAAGAAAGGGGTGAACATGGCCGAGCAGATCCAAAACTCAAATTCAGGCCGCTCCTGTGAAAGCAACCCAAAATTAAGTTAGGGGATTTGATGAAGATGATGAGAGGCTCAAGGCGGAGCAAAAAGATTGTCAAAAGAACCCTTGGAGCACTGGCGTCATCGAGGAGCTCCACGGTCCAATAATGGCGGCTAAGTGCTCTCTAGTGTTTTGGAGCTAAACAACAGAGAAGGAGCAGGGCTTAAGCAAAAGGGTGATGAAACGAATCCAAGGAAGAGGTTGAGGGCTTTTTATAGCCAGAGGAGCTAGGGGTTAGCAAAGGCAAAGCTCATGGTGAACCCCGGTCCATGCTCTGCCATGAACGATTTGAGCTGGTAGGGTGCAGAGAAAGAAGACTTTGGGGCCGAAAGCTGGTGCGCAATTAATGCTAAGAGCCGTTGCAGGGCACAACGGACGTGACCCTGCACTGCCTCCTCAATGCCATGGCGCACGCATGAGAGCGACCGAGGAAGAAGAAGAACAGATTCAAGGGGCCCCACCAGTCAGCGAAACCAGCTCGAAGCGGCTCGGGCTTAAAGGAAGCAAATGGGTTGAGTCTAATCCAAAGGGTATGGGCCCAACACACTCACGGTTCGATCAAAAACGGACGGCCAGGATGGAATAAGGAGTTTGGAGGGCTCCAATGCTCCCACGCAATCACAGTGATCCGATCAAAGATGGACGGTTGAGATTGAACGAGTCAATCGGAGAAGCCGAACGGCACAAGAAATCTGGAGCGTTTGATTGAAATCCAACGATTCCAATCGCACGCGCCCAAGTGGCTTGAGACCGGTACAGCTAGTGGACTAGGTTGGACCAAGTGGAGCGGCCGGTTTGAGTGGTGCGACCGAGCGCGACAAGGAAAGCACCGCAACGGTTGGATCTACATCCAACGGTCCAAAAGCGGTGGCGGGATCGGAGATCCGATGGCTCCAGCGAACAAGGGTTGTACGATGGCGATCCAACGGCGGAGATCCAACGCGCGTTTTGGAATGGCAGGACAGCGCGCATGCGGTTGGGTTCAACTGAGAGGGAAGGTTGGGCTCGAGTCTGACTTGAGTCCAATAGCAACTTTGACCAAGGTTTGAATTGAGCTGAAAAATTTGAGGGATTTTTAGAGATAGCAAACTAACTCCAAAAATTCTGAAATTTTGACTGGAGATTCCTAGCTCCAGGGTAAACCTTGTATAAATTTTCTAGAGGTTTTTATGCAAAGCATTTTTCTCTAGAAATTCTTCAAGGTTTGTTCTAGGGTTTGACCAAGAGTCAAAATGGTTTGACTGCCTCTTAAAAATTATCAAATAATTTCTAACAATTATGAAATTTTTTAGAGGTGTCACACAACATCCCTAGAACCAAGGAAAATATTTCCAAGGGTTGAACACAAGATTCTCAACAAGGAGGTCATGACTTAAGTCAATTGGAGGTTTTGGTTTTTGAATTCCACAATTCCTTTACAAAGAATTACAGAAAAGTTCAAAAACATCAAGATGCAAGAAAAGTTTTAATTTCTTCTCATTTTCTTACATTTGAAACACAAACCCATATTTGGGATGTTACACTGCTATCAAACCCCCTTCCGACCACGTGTTTTCAACTTCTGAGAGCCCGTTCTCCTTCATTCGAGCTCCGATTTGAGAGATAAAAATTTCTAAATTCATCTAAAATCAGGATCTAGCTTCCTATCCTAAAGTTGTTTGATTTGGAGTTCATGTGGATTTTATTTGGACTTTATTTGTATCTGCTTCATTCTTACGTGTAGATTTCGACGACTCCAGGGAACCCAAGTATCTCAAAGAAATAGATCCTGAAGCATTTGAGCAAGGCAAGTTACATCCTTTGATCATATTGAATTCCAGTATTTTAAATTATTTAAATTATGTTTTAAATTTTTATTGCATGCTATTTAAATTCAAGTAATTTAAAGTCCTATTTTAAGCTTTATAGTTATTCTCAATTCCTTTGTATAGCTGAACCTTGCTATTGAATTAGTCACTCCTTGATACCTTAGTTAAAATCTAGTTGGTAAATTAGTATGAGCTAGAACATGTTGAAAAAATAGTATGCTTAGACAAGGCTTAGACCGAAAATGTTTAATTTGAGGAATTTAGCCAAAAAGGTTCAACTATGATTTGAAAGCGATTCTATGGTGTTGTCTTTACCATAGGAACACATAAAATGGTTTGACTTGTTAAACAAAATGAAAATTGGTTTGGACTTGGGCGAATTGGATGTTTGCATGGGTGCATGTTTATGCATGGGATCGACTCATTTCTATGATCGAGGTCCAGGGTTTTATTGGAAATCGCCCAAGTCAGTTAAGGACCGATCTTTGAGCGTATTTTGCTAAGCGCTTCCATACTACCACATGTCCTAAATGGGCAGGACCTGGCTAACTAATTTGCAACGTTTCACTGTGGTCGTGTCATCCGGTTGCGTGGGTGTCTTTTATGACCTACTTTCATGTATTCCCACATAGGATAAGAGGGGGCTTAAATCTAGCGGGTGGTTAGCCCAATGGAAGCAAAACCTTAGTGAGGCAGGACTACGGAAGAATGGTGCTTTGTAAAGGTCTTGTCACGTACTCTAGACTGCTCACCCAAGGTAGTAAGCGGTGGTATTGACGAATGCCAAACAAACTAGAGAAGTCATGTCGTGCGGGTAAAGCTGTACGACCTCTGCAAAGAACTATTCGAATAGCTGTCTCCATGGTCATGGACATGCTAGCAAAGCCACTCCAAGTTAGATTTTAGTTTTTGTTTTCAAAAGACTTCATCAAATGGTTTTGGATTTCTTATCCAGTCGGAGATTGGGCGGGTAGCCTTGTCACAGGAGGGTTTCCTTCACCACTCTTGTGTGAATGTTATCTGACTATAAAACTTCAGTTTTAGAAAATAAATTTTAGCTATGGATTAGACTACTTTGGAACTTAGTACGAGTATATGGAAAGAAACATTGCTTCATGCAAAATCAACTCTACAAGCCTCTGACGAGGATCTAATAATCCTCATTTAATTATTTATCTATAATTCTTATTATGGATAATAATACTGCCATATGGTCCTTGAGTATACCCCTTAATGTCTATAAGGGAGAAGCTGGAGTCGTGATCGTAAGTCCTTCTACGACTACCATATGATCATAAGTTCTTCTACGATCGCCATCCGGTCGTAAGTCCTTCTATGACTACCACGTGATCGTAAGTTCTTCTACGATCACCATATGGTCATAAGTCCTTCTACGACCAGGTCAGCTACGACCACCCTATAACTGATTGAGCTTACAGACAAGTAGGCCCAATTGATTAGGGCATCCAAACAGTTAGTATATATACGTTGTTATTCTCCAGAATAACTACATGATTAATCTCTCTGTCCTGGTGATAACTACCTGGCGACGTGGGACGTTACTACTCCGGCAATAACCTCCAATAACTGCTCCATCATCTGAAGCATTAAGGCGCCCTTTGGGCTGAAGAAATTGCCACCTACTTTGATTAAGATATATAAGGTGGAATCAATAGACAAGAACACAGAGAGAGAGAGAGGGACAGAACCAACAAACGCAATCTGGAGCACAAGACATTTCACCTTAGTCTTTCTCTTGATCTGTAACTAGCATACTCAATACAGTCACACAGGAGTAGGGCTGTTATTCTCTTCGGAGAAGGCCTGAACCTGTATAAAAATCCCTGTGTCTTCCTCTTTGCGTGATTTAAGTCTTGGAGACCCCCCGAATCAAACAATCTTTACATAAGATCAGTTCTAAAACACCGACAGTTGGCGCTGACCGTGGGGACCTTCTGGTCATCAGGTTTCCTTCGTCTTTTTCAACTCTAAAGCTTTCATGGCAGGATAGTGGAACGAGGAGAACTGGTTCGACTTGGCCGATTACACAGATATCGACATGGATGCTGGTTTCGACTACGAACCGAGAGTTGAATCATCTAATGGTAATATCGCCTCCAGAGATCGTTCTTCAGATCCAGGAGACCATACCACCGATGGAGTTGAGGGATCCTTATCCCCCACAACATTACGTCCGTCTGAGGGACCAGTTTCCACAGAGGGCAAGGGTCAATCCGACCACAACCAGGACTGCACAAAGGCAGGCTCAAAACATGACGAGAGTTTTCCCTCCGAATGTTCAAATCCGCCCGAGGCAGTCCAACCTGGCGAGGCAAATCCTGGAAGCCATCATTTCGGAGCTTCATCAACACTTGGTGGTCCTCTCTCTCTGGTTAGCCCCACAGAGGATGGGGACGAACATGCTTGTCCTGTGAGTTCGACTATCCCATCGCAGGGCTTACCTACGGATGGAGACGATTATAACCCGAAATTCCCCTTCCTAGAGGGGTTTACCCCCAAGCCACCAGACGGTGTCTTTCGACTACTCCTTAAGCGAGGAGGCCTCAAGCGCAAGTGGAGATCATCTACGGGAGGTCTTCGTCCTGCCCTCATGTGATCATCACTTTCTTAGAGACAGGACTGAGAACACTCCCCGACGATCACACGCTGCGACACCTCGTGGCAATGGTAAGGACACCTCCAGTGATGAGCAGGGTGAACACTCTGATGAGCGTGCGAGAAATCATCGAGATAATCGTACTTTATTGAGGCAAACTCAAGGATCAGATACAGACAATCTTGAGACAACTCGATAGAGAAGAATAGTAGCTATGAGAAATCTGCCTGGGCGTGGTCAGTATAAGTCGGAGGAAGGTCAGGAACTCCAAGATGTCAACGATCTGCTCGAGAACCCAACTCGAGAGCTTGCCTGAGCACCCGACTACGACCTGTTTGCTGAAGAGATCGCACGAAGGCTTCAAAGTGCAATGACCAGACTCGAGCACCCTCGCCGACATCATTCCGAAAGTCGTAGCGGTACGACTCCATCAGCTTCTAGTCGTTCGAACGACTCACGACATGGAGATCGGCGCGACAATAGGTTACATCGTTCCCCTAACCGGGGAAAGGTTCTTCGAGCGCCTGATGATCAACAAGTTCCTAGGAGAGGTGATTGCTCACCACTCTGACCTAGAGTTCTGCGAAAGTAGACAAAATACGAGGAGTATTACCCTCGTAGGATCGAGACTTATCATAAGTCGTGTTTGCCCACAGCTGCACATCGTCGTGTACGATCGCCTGGCGATATCAACTCTTCTTTCCTGCAAAGAAGGCATTACGATGTGATCACCAGGTGTAGGGCGTTCTCGCCTAACCTCTGAGCAGTTCGCTGGCCACCACGGTTTCGACCAGTGAACATGGAGAAGTTTGATGGGTCTCAGAATCCCATCGAATTCCTCCAAGTCTACACGACCGCTATCCGAGCAGCAAGAGGAGGAGAGTGCGTCATGGCGAATTACCTTCCAACTATGCTCAAAGGGTCCACTCGATCGTGGTTACTAAACCAACCAATCGAGTCGATCTATTCATGGCAACACCTCTATGACCTTCTGTTGGCCAACTTTCAGGGTACCTACAATCGACCTGGAAAGGAGGAGGACCTTCATAGGATAAGACAAAATGACCACAAGACCTTACGCCAATTCACCAGGCGTTTCAGTCAGGTTCAAAATTCAATTCCTAAGGTTTCTGACTCATCTGTTATCAGAGCCTTCAAGCAGGGAGTCTAAAGCAAAAGAATTACAGAGGACATCGCTTTAAACCCTCCGGCTACTGTCGTTGAACTCTTCGAGATAGCCGGTCGATATGCGACTGCTGCTGAAGCAGTCGAGTAGAATAAAACCATCGATCGAGATGAGAAAAATCCTCAAGAAGTAGGCGGAAGTAGCAAGAAGGACAAAAAGGCCAAGAAATCCAAGAACAAGGCGAAGGGCCAAAAACCTCAAGCCAACAGTTCTAAGAAGGTCTTGGCCGTAAGAGACAAGAAGCCACGAAGTTCCAAGCAATATCCCGATCGAGGCAAAGGTAAGCGCCCCGAACGGAAGAATGATAAGCCAAGGTGGTGTCCTTTCCATAAAAAGGAAGGACATGACCTTCACAACTGTCAGGTTTTCCGACAAAAACTCGAGGACTACTACGACGACAAAGGACCACTTCCTACACTCGAAGAGGTAGGGCAAGCGAGTGGTCGTATGCAGTCAGACGACAACGAGGAGATGCCATTCCAAGATCCAGAACATACCAGCGAGCATATCTATGGGGGATCATCGGCATATGAGTCAAAACGACAGCTTAAGGCTGTCGAACGTGAGGTAAACTCCATTGACCCTCCTCTTGTTAATAAGTTGACAAAGTGGTCAGAAGTCACCATCTCCTTCGAGAAGAGTGACTGCCCGATCCCTTCCACTCGATCAGGTCATTTTCCGATTGTGGTTGAGCCCACTATCAACAACTGTCAAGTAAATCGAGTGTTAGTTGATGGTGGAACCTCGTTAAACATCTTGTTTACGAGTACCCTGGACGAGATGCAAGTACCCAGGACCAAGGTAAGACCGGTACAATACTCTTTTCATGGAATCGTACCAGAGTCTTCACCAAACCTATTGGCCAAGTTTCTCTTCCTTTAACATTTTGTTCTCAAGTAATTTCAGGATAGAGAAGATCTCCTTTGATATGGTCGATTTCGATACGGCATATAGCGCCATACTCGGACGACCAACTTTGGCAAAATTCTTAGTGGCTACTCATTATGGTTATCAATGTCTTAAGATGCTAGGTCCCAAAGGAGTAATCACAATTCACTGTGATAAGAAGATGGCGCATACGTGCGATCGTCGATCCCTCAAGATGGTTAGCCAGATACTAGCTCGGGAAGAAAACAAGGAGCAGCCTTCGATCAAGTAGTCAAAGTCAAAAGATGCACTAAAGCCGAACGACCAGGTCAAAGAGGTTCCTCTGGATCCAGAGGAGCCCTCGAAGACTGTTCGCATTGGGGATACTTCTAACACCAAATAGGAAGATGCCCTCATCACTTTCCTCCGAGCTAACGCAGATGTCTTCACGTGGCAAGCATTCGATATGCCCAGAGTCCCCAAGAAAGTGATCGAGCATAGGCTAGACTTACGGCCTGACAAAATACCCGTAAAATAAAAATTACAGATATTTCCACCTGATCGATGAGATGATATTAGATCAGAATTGGACAAGCTACTTAAAGCAGGCTTTATAAGAGAAATCAACCACCCAGAGTAGTTGGCCAACTCTGTAATGGTTAGGAAGTCTAATAGCAAGTGGCGAATGTGTAGACTTCACAGATCTCAATAAAGCTTATCCAAAAGATGATTTTCCTCTACCTCGTATCGATCAGTTGGTTGATTCTACTGTCAGTTGTGAAACGTTAAGTTTTCTAGATGCATATTCTGACTACCATCAGATTAATATGTGTCCAGAAGATGAAGAAAAGACCGCATTTATTATTCCATTTGGAATATTTTGCAATGTCAAAATGCCATTTGGTCTAAAAAATACTGGCGCTTCTTTTCAACGCTTGATGCAATCGACTTTTTCACCTCAGCTAGGCCAAAATTTAGAAGCCTATGTTGACGATCTAGTCGTAAAAAGCATCAAGTGGCTTAATCATGTTTCCGACTTGCAAGAAACATTCGACAACCTCAAAAAACTCCGTTTGAAACTTAATCCTGAGAAGTATGTGTTCGGAACCTCTTTAGGAAAGTTGCTTAGATTCCTTGTCTCTATACGAGGAATCGAAGCAAATCCCAAAAAGATAAAGGCCATCGTGCAAATGCGCCCCCACCCATGAAGAAAGAAGTCCAGAAACTCACGGGGTGCATGGCGGCTTTAAGTCATTTCATCGCACGACTCGAAGAAAAAGGAACAGCTTTCTTCAAACTTCTAAGGAAGCACGAGGGTTTCGAGTGGTCGAAAGAGGCAAATGCTACCTTTGAGGATGTCAAGACATATCTTATGAGTGCTCCTGTTTTGGTTTCTCCGAAGCTAGAAGAGACGCTCTTAATTTATCTAGCTGTCACGCCACAGGCAGTGAGCGCAGTACTGGTCGTAGAACGTGAAAACGTATAGCGACCAATTTACTACGTGAGTGAAGTTTTACACGAACCTAAGGAGAGTTACCCTTAGGTCCAAAAACTTATTTATGCCCACCTCATGTCTTCGAGGAAACTATGGCATTAGGCGCACAGGATAATTGTGCTGTCTGAGTTTCCCTTAGGAGTGGTCCTCCAGAATAGGGAAGCAGCGAGACGCATGGCAAAATGGTTAGTAGAACTTGGGGAGACCTCTATTTCGTGTCCTGAATGGCCATTAAATCCTAGATCTTGGCAGGCTTTGTCGCCGAATGGACAAATTCTGAACCTATCTAGGATCCCTAGTACGATTCCCACGATCAGTAGACGATGTACTTTGACGGGTCACTTACTTTAAGTGGCTTGGGGGCTGGGGTGGTCCTGGAATCTCCCAATAGAGAGACCTTAAAGTATGTCATTCAATTAAACTTTCAGGCCACTAACAGTGTGGCAAAGTACGAAGGTTTGCTAGTTGGCATACAAGCTGCGAAAGCACTCGCGATTCGATGACTACTCGTGAGAGGAGACTCTCAACTAGTCATGAATCAGGTCAAAAGAGTACCAATGCTCTAATCCGACCATGTCTCGGTACTTGTCGGAGGTTCGAAAGCTAGAAAAGCATTTTTTCAGTCTCGAGGTACAATTTATCCCTCAAAAGGATAATTTCCTCGTAGACCAACTTGCTTGTATAGCTTCTTCCCGATCTCAAGTACCAAAAGGAGTTTTCTTGGAGCAACTCCAGAAGCTGTATCTGGTCGAAACACCAGAGACAACTCCTATTGAGACAGCCTCTCTAGAATACGAGGATACTTGGATGAATCCCATCTACAAGTATCTTTAGAAGGGTACAATACCCGACGATGATCTCGATGCAGATCGCTTATCCCGAAATGCCAAAATGTATACTTTGGTCGAAGGAGTCCTCTACAAACGAGGCACTCAAGGGGTCCTCATACGATGCATATCGCAGAGGGAAGAACTAAACCTCCTTCACGATATACACGGGGGCATCTGTGGAACTCATGTTTCCTACAGAATACTGGTTGGAAAGGCCTTTTGACAAGGTTTCTACTAGCCAACAGCCCTCTACGATGCCAAAGAGTTGGTTAAGAAGTGTGTACAGTGCCTATTTCATAGCAGGCAAATACACCAACCGGCTCAGGTATTACAAATAATTCCTCTATCATGGCCTTTTGCGACCTGGGGTCTCGATATCCTAGGACCCTTCCCAAAAGCTCTAGGTGGTTTCGAGTTCCTCTTTGTGGCTGTTGATACGTTCACAAAATAGATTGAAGACGAACCTGTGATTGGGATAACAACGGAAGTAGCAAAATGGTTCATGATGAGATGCATGATTACTCGGTTTGGGGTCCTAAGTCGAATATTCACAGATAATGGTAAGCAATTTTCAAGCGCAAAATTTTAGGAATTTTGCGACGAGTTGGGTACCAAAGTGTGTTATGCTTCAGTTGCCCATCCCCAAAGCAATGGGGCAGTCGAAAGGGAGAACAGCCAAATAATGCAGGGAATCAAAACTCGAGTCTTCGACCAGCTTGTCAAGTGCTCGGGGGCTTGGGTCCAAGAATTACCCTCACCACGAGTCGTTAGTGGTTCTTAGCAGAACATAGCGATTCCTGAATACACACAAATTATATCGGACGAACCTTAATGCAATATGATCTACGACTAGGTCCTCATCACTTATGACCAGGTCCTATCTTTATACGACCAGTTTGTATTTGGTCATGACCAGTTCGTAAACACTTCAACCACTAGTGGCATGGCCATGTACTTTCTTTGTGTGACCACAACGAGGGGCCCAGAGACATCTCGCCAACTCTTAGTACCTTAGTTTATTTCTTCATTCATTTTTGAAAAATACTCTAAGAAGAGTATACTTTTGTAATTTGTTCGACTACTCTTGATAAACTCGGTTGATTCTAACTGGTTGGAGAAAGATACAACACTTAGTCGAAGTCTTTCCTCTCTGCACGTGGTCCTGCCTACTAGAAGGAACTTCCTAGCGTCGTCCTATTTCTAACTCTTGCTACCAGGGCAAAGCTATTGAGTGCACTCGAAAAGGTTGAACGAATTCTAAAGGCACTCCAAACATTTGTCTAACTCAAGTTGCCGCTCTAGATTTGATTAATCTGGTCGGAGAGGGTAACATCACCTAGTCGAAGCCTTTCCTTTCTGCACGTGGTCCTTCCCACTAGAAGGAATTTCGTAGCATCAACTCATTACTACTCTTACGACCAGTACATGATAATCAAGATCACAAACTATAAGTTAGTCAAACCTCTCTTTTTCATAAAACCCTTTTAACACTATTTACTTAGTTTATCTAAATAAACTAAGCAAATAGTCAAGGGCTAGGATAAAGTTGTTAATATGACTTCAATTGTTAGTTTTATTCTCTTTGTTCCTTTCAATATCTTATGAGTTACTAACTACTCGACAAGATGATTTTCAGGAAGAAGAAAGAATTATATTTATCAACAACAAAAACTTGTCTTTACAGGTTCCCTATTACAAACTACTCTGACGAAGGAGATCCTATCTGCATCTCCTCCGTAACCTTCTTGCTGACCGACTGCAAGTCTTTAACCAACCGCTCTGCTTCTGCTTCAGAGCAGTCGAAGTTGGTTTTGATTGGCTGCAGACTAAGATTGGGGTCATGAGCTTTAAGTTTTGCTAGAACAAAACTTACTGCATTTTCAACCGCCTCTTTTATCAAGTCAGCTTGGTTGGTCTTCAGAGTGGTCACCAACTCCTGCAAAGTCCCGACTTATTCTCCAATAGTACTCATGTGAGCAACTATCGTGTCTTCACGAGGAGTGATTTCCTCAGCACGTAGCCCGCTGAGTACATTGTTCAAGAGAGAAATGTTGTCTTGAAGATTGACCTTCATTGACTTCACCTTCTCCTGATTACGAGTCGAAGCCTCACGGAGTTGTTTTATTTTGACTGCTTGCTCTGCAAAGAGTAAGAGTGGTCAAACAAAATAACTCTATAAGGAAAACAAAACTGGTCGTAGGTAAAGATTTGCTTACCTACTAATCGAGAATCTAACTTCTTGACTTCATCGTCATGAGAAGTAGTGCTCTTTGCATACCGTTCTTCCCACAACTTGATATCATTTTCATTTTCTTTGGCGATATGGGTAATCTCGCGAAGAATCAAGGTTCTTTCTTGATCCTTAATTTCGAGTTTCCCCATTTCGACCTCTTTTTTCTGAAAAAGAATAAGAGTTATAAAAAGAAAAGAAGGTCATTATTATAAGCAGTCTTAAGTTCAGCACTTACCGTTTATTCACGCATGCAACATTTGAATTGCAGAGTCTGCCTCCTAAAGCTTCTTCAGAAGGTCCCCTTTCTCTTCCCTTAGCTTTTTCGTCTCGACTTTCTCGTAGTGGAACGAATCAGCCAAGGTCCTTTCATCACTCTTACAGAGGATGAGTAGACATGAGCACAGAACAGGTAGTCATAAGTTTTTCTATGACAACCCTGTGGTCATAAGTTTTTCTACGACAATACTCTGGTCATAAGTTTTTCTATGACCAGTACCTAGTCGTAAGTTTTTCTACGACAACCCTCTGGTCGTAAGTCTTTCCACAACTAGTTCCTAGTTGTGAGTTTTTCCACGACAATCCCCGTAAGCACTGTACAAGCGGTCAAAACATAAACGACTACGAGTATAGGAGACTTAACATCTCTTCGCCAGCTTGCAAAGTTTCGCTTTCTCCTGTCGCAACTACACAAGTTGTCGATTGTACTCTACAACAGTGACGATTTGCTCAAGAGCTCTCTGCACAGAGAAAGATAGTCAGAAGCGAGAAAAGCAACATATATAAATGTTGGGCGACTGTGTTGGAAATATGCCCTAGAGGCAATCATAGAGATGATTATATTTTGTTATGTTCATATTATTGGATAATATGTTATCTTGTTCCTTGAATGAATCATTGGTTATGAAGGTTAACAAGTATGTGACTTGTTGGTGAAACTCTTTTAACTTATATGATGTCGTTCTAAATAAATCCCTGGTCGGATGTCAACGGTTGGAATACTAGTGACTCTATCGACCAGTACATTGTATTGATTGATGGCCATGTTTCACCGGTCATGGATATAGGGATATCGAATCAACAATGTGAACACATGTTAAAGAATATGGGGTTGGATTGACCCACCTTGAGAAACTATTGAGATTTTTATGATTCTATGTGTCGTTAGTTGGTCTCAAGCAATGATGATGTATAATCCTTAGACCTGAGATCAGTATGGTTTCCTACATGTGTAATAGCACTCTTAGGGGTTGCCAATCGCTACTAAATGGCTGGGTAGTTATAAAGGTAGCTTTGGGTATGCTATGAAACATGCGAGAGAATGTGACAGTCGGATATGGGATTTGCCCTCCTAACATAACGGAGAGATGTCTTTGGGCCCCTCGTTGTGGTGGGATAAAGAAAGTGCATGGCCATGCCACTAGTGGTCAAGTGTTCGACCACATGAAGTTATCAAACACACTCGATCGAGAAAGTATAGAATAGTCCATGGATGACACAACATCTCACCTAGAGTTCAACCGGACATCGTGAGGCAAAGGGAGAATACACGAGTAGGTCGCTTAGTTCGATCGATTCTGATTTGGTCGTATGGAATCTGAGCTGGTCGTAGGCTGAGTCGAACATAATCCGCGAGTAGTTGTAACTTGGTCATAAGGAGTTCTGAACTGGTCTTGACTAAATATGGTAGTGCATTATAGAGATAGGACACAGTGCGTAAGTGATGAGGACTGGTCATAGATCATGTTGCTTTAAGGTTCGTCCGATATAATTTGTGTGTATTCGAGAATTGTTATGTTACGCTAGGAACCGCTAACGACTTCGTGATTGGAAAGGGTTTACGAGTCACAACCGATTACACATGAACCTCTGGGTCACACATTAGCAGGTTGGAACAAACCCGGTATGGATCTGATTAAGTCAAATGTGTTCGGATAGGATCCGTCACGAGCACTATATAAGGATATGCATGAGGCTGTTGAGAAGACAGATGAGTTGACATGAGTTGCTCCACCGAAACCCTAGCCGCCATCTTCCTGAGAGCTATGTCGTGCGACTTGGTGCTAGCACACCGGCGTACGGTTGTTCCTTCCCTGGACGTGTGGATACCGTATAGGCACTACTGCGGTTGGTGTTGCACTTGAGGACGATCCGCGATCTTCATAAGGAACTACAGAGGTTGTTGGAGGAGACGATCGACTCGCAAGGACGCTAGTCGATCAACTACGACCACTACATTGACGTGCTCGACCTTTGGGCGATCGACTCGACCACTACATCGACCGCTCTCGTTGGACGGTGCTCCAACTCTTTTCCATGACTCTCGCATCTAGTGGTAACGATCTATGATCTTCTACTTGCATGGCTTCCTAGTTTACGTGGTAGAATTTTTAAATTTGTTGCTGTCTTAGCCTACCCGTATCCCAATAGACTGGTACTTACGTTAATGCTCGTTCAAGCAAACATGGAGAATACTCCGGTGGGGTTCTTCAGTTCATCGATCTCTTCAACCCGATTCCACCACACCTTTTCGAGATGCTCGTCATAAAAAATATACCCTCTGTTAGGAATGTCCTTAGGGTGGGGGACTCGGTTACGAGACCTGAAGGCAGAGGACCCAACAACGGAAGCTAGGCCGAAGAATTCAGAAAAGAAGTTAGTGTACTCCTCTTCTTCTTCCTCGGTGACACAAGGTCCTCCTTGAGGACCAGGAAGAACATCTACGACGACTTCTTTCCCGGCACGGTGGCCAATCGATCCGCCATCTTGGCCAGATGCCTCTGCGGCATCTTGCGCCATTTTTGCCTCCGCCTCCACGACCACTCCTATTGTCGTAGTTGCTTCGATAGCAACGACTTCTTCCACCACACGAACGGTGGACGGCCCTTCGACCACCACCACTGTCATTTCTCGGACTGCCGGAGAGATAATAGTGGGCTTCTGTATAGAAGCATCCTTGAGGGTTGGAGGAGTCAATCTAAGATCACAGAAGGGAAAGTAGGTTAGATTGTAGAAAGCAAAAGGTAAATGATGTTCTTACACTTTTGTCTGTTTACATACCTTTGCTTACTGGACCTGATCTTAGATCCAGAAGAAACCTTCCCTAAAGAAGATTTCTTCGACTTTTTCTCTTCGACCACATCTGGTCGAAACTTGAGTTAGGGAATTGGGGCAGCCACGACCACGTCTGGTTGTGGGTCTTGAGTGAGAATTGCCGCTCCTTGGGTCCCCCGACTCTCCGAGTGGCTAATTTCAATCTCGACCACCCCAAGGGCAACACTTCCCTCGACCATAGGCTCTACTAGCGCAGTAGTTCCTTCACAAAAGACATAAAACTCTTCTAGTTCTCCCTTTCTAGCTGCTTGACAAAGCCATGAGAGGCAGAAACTACGAAGGTCTTGTTGTCATAATAGAAGGGTACCTTGGCCTTGGGGGCTTGGCGCTTGAGAGGTTCGACCGCTTCGACCACCTTGGCTTCCGCTGCAACAGCCAAATTCGCAACAAATTTTGCAAAGGGCCTAGTTGGGTCAAACGAGCTCAAGCTTGCACCTCCCTTGTCGACAGTCTTCACAAGTCGATGCTTTTTGGCTAGAGGAGCCTTGACTTGTGCCACCTCCGTGCCAACGACCATCAATTCAACCTCATCATCGTCATCCATGCCTACTTTATGCAGAAGATAGAAAAAAGAAATATTACTAAGCGGTCGTAAGCTCTTCCACGACCAGCACTTAGTCGTAAGTTTTTCTACGATAATCCTCTGATTGTAAGCTCTTCTACAACCAATACCTAGTCGTAAGTTTTTCAATGACAATCCTCTAATCTTAAGCTCTCCTACGACCAGTACCTAGTCGTAAGTTTTTATACGACTACGAGATCCTAAAGATGAAATCAGTCTTTAATTACCTTTAGGCGTTCCATCTTATCTTCTGCGGACAAAACCACAGGGATTTGAGGAGCCACCACATTGGGTAGCGGGGAGTTCTCACAAATGAGCTTGACTCGAGCGTCAATTTCCATTTGTGTGAGATCTGCATGAGTAAATAAACTTTCAATAACCAAGCTCGAAATCAATAGAGAGAGAGCTAAGTTGAAAATTTACTTACCCTGCTCATAATCTCTGGTCGGGTCTTGCGACCTCGAGTACCTCCACATGGGATGTGCTCGTTTCTTTAGAGGGCTGATGCGGCGCGTGATGAAATCTTTTACCACGTGCCAGCCGGTGAGCCCCTCCTCCTTCAAGTCCTTGATGGCTTGAATGTAGGGGCAATTCGGCCAAGATCCTTGGGAGTCAAATCTCAGGAAGGAACCTTCTCGACGGCATTCCCGATGAAAGAGAGGTTGTCCTCACTGGTCGTCTCCCAGTAGAACCACTTCTTCTTCCATCCCGGCCATGATGACCGGGTGAACATCTGAATGTACTCCCTCGACTTCGCGTCGTGGAGCTTCAGACTACAGCTACCGATGACTCTAGATAGCCTGGTCATCTCATAGAAATACTGGAACAACTCCAATTCGGCTGAAATCCCTAGGTAGCCCTCACACAAGTAAACGAACACGCCCAACATCGTGATGGAATTGGGAATGAGGTTCACCAATTCCACTATGAAGTGCTCAAGTACGAGTGTGAGGAAAGGGTGAGAAGGCAATCGTTTGCCACACTCACAGAACGCCTAGAAGACGGGAATCTACACAATCTCCCCTGATGGCCAATTTTGATCAGAAGCCTCAATCCACTTCACAAACTCCTTGTTCAAAATCTTCTCGGCGACGACCAAAGCTTTCATCTTGGTCATATCCATCTCTGATTCTACCCATTGGGAAGCGGTTCTGGCCATCTTTCTCAAGGGGAGGAGATTCGGATATTCGAGAAGGTCTCTAGAGGGCGTACGATTTGGCTAGTGGTGGAGAACGCAAGAGCTCGATGAACAGTTGGAGCGATTGGGGAAAAGTAAGAACCCTAAAATCGTACCCACGGTAAGTTTTTATAACCACACATTTGAGTTAAAGATGTGGTGACCCAACAGTTGCCACCTCTTCGGGAACCGCTCCAACAAGACAAGTCTATGAGAGTCGCTTGAGATTCTTTAATTTGTTTGTTCAAGAAAACCGAGTCTGTCTTTATACCTCAAGTGAAATTACTTTCTTGACCAAGTCTTTTCTGGTCAAATGAAATACCAGTCGGAAAGGTTTTACTTCCAACTACCGTACTATGACCACTTTGTAGTCGTAAGATTTTCTACGACCACCTTGTAGTCGTAAGATTTCCTGCAACCTTCTTGACCAAGTCTATTTCTAGTCAAATGAAATAACAGTTGAAGAGTCCTTCCTTCAACCACCGTCCTACGACCACCCTCTAGTCATAAGATCATCTACTGCTCCTTTTCCAAGTAAGTTACTTTCACTTGAAGCTGGGGGGCTAGATGACGAGGATCTAATAATCCTAATTTAATTATTTATCTGTAATTCTTATTATGGATAATAATACCGCCATATGGTCTTTTTGAGTATACCCCTTAATGTCCATAAGGGAGAAGCTGGATTCGTGGTTGTAAGTCCTTCTATGACCACCCCATAGTAGTAAGTGTTTCTACGACTACCTTGTGATCGTAAGTTCTTCTACAATCGTCATCCGGTCGTAAGTCCTTCTACGACTACCACGTGATCGTAAGTTCTTCTACGATCGCCATCTGGACGTAAGTTCTTCTACGACTATCACGTGATCGTAAGTTCTTCTACAATCACCATATGGTCGCAAGTCCTTCTACGACCAGGTCAGCTACGACCACCCTATAATTGATTGAGCTTACAGACAAGTAGGCCCAATTGATTAGGGCATCCAAACCGTCAGTATACACTATTATTCTCCAGAATAACTGCACGATTAATCTCTTTGTCCTGGTGATAACTTCTTGGCGACATGGGGACATTACTACTCCGGTAATAACCTCCAATAACTGCTCCATCATCTGAAGCATTGAGGCGCCCTTTGGGCTAAAGAAACTGCCGCCCACTTCGAGTACGCTATAAAAGGTGGAATCAACAGACAAGAAAAGAGAGAGGGACAAAACCAACAGACACAATCACGAGCACAAGACATTTCACCTTAGTTTTTCTCTTGATATATAACCAGCATACTCAATACAGTCACACATGAGTAGGGTTGTTATTCTTTTCAAAGAAGGCCTAAACCTGTATAAAAATCCTCGTGTCTTTCTCTCTATGTAATTTGAGTCTTGGAGACCCCCCGAATCAAACAATCCTTACGTAAGATCAGTTCTAAAACACCAGCAGCCTCCTTTTGATATATACCAGCATGCATTATAATTTGTTACTGGGTGTAACTTGCGAGCACGGTTGTTTGTGCTCACTCTTGCTTAATTCAATTGTTGAGTAGGAGAGGAGTTCTACGATGAGAATGAGACCTTGGACGACTAGGCTGCACCTCCAAACGATTGCCTGTGGCGATTTGTGTGGTCTACTTTACCACTTTTGCTTCCGTTGTACTTTGCGTGTTGGCTTTATGCCCCCTGTTGTAATAAACTCAAATTATTTTCAATGAATCGCGTGTTATGATTGTGTTATCATCTCTTGTTTTACTGTGTACACTAGCTTCTCATCATGGGACTAGTATGGAATACACGGAGAATCCAGGATCATTCACTCCCGGGTTTGACAGCTTACGACTATGGTACCTTCTCATGGCTTGTTGGTAAACTGCCGATCGTATCAAGGCTATGTTTCGCCTTTCTTCAAGGAAATTGATTTCGTCGATTCGTTGTTCTTCTTGATTATTGTCGCTACAACAATTGGTTCGAGTAGAGCCACCTTTTAGTTCTGGAGGAAGCATGGCTTCAGCACTGTAAACTAAAAAAAAATGGTGTTTCACCGGTCGCACGATTGATCGGGGTTCGAACGGCCCATATTACAGAGGGAACTTCTTGAACCCAAGTTCGTGATCGTTTTATTAACTAGTCGAATACTCGGTGTTTTATCCCTAGTATTATTATGCCATTAGCTCGCTCGACTGTCCCGTTACTCTGTGGGTGAGCCACGGAAGCATAATGTATTTTGATACTTAGATCCTCGTAGAATTCCTAAAAATTCCGACTCGAGAATTGGGTACTATTATCTGTGATTATACGACTGGGTATGCCAAATCGTGTGATCATATTTTTTGTGATGAACCTCTTTGCGGCTTTAGTTGTTATTTTAACAACTGGCTCAGCTTCTATCCATTTTGTGAATGTATCGATCATAACAAAAAGGAATTCAAAGCCCCCAGGTGCTTTTAGGAAAGGTCCCAGAATATCTAGCCCCTAGGTTGCAAAAGGCCAAGAAAGAGGTATTGTTTGCAAAGCTTGTGCTGACTGATGTACTTATCGACTATGAAACTGACATTGTACACACTTGGTCACAAGATTTTTTGCATCATGAAGGGTACTTGGCCAGTAGTATCCTTGCCTAAAGGCTTTACTGACCAGAGTTCTGTAAGAATGATACGCTCCACAAACTCCTCCATGTATGTCAGATAGTAATTTCATACCATCTGTTTGAGATATGTGTCTCATCAACACTCCGTGAGCTCCCGTTTGTAAAGGGTACATTTGATCAGAGTGTATGATTTGGCTTTTCGAGCTGTACGATCCACCTCTACATCATTTTTAGGAAGTGTGTCATGCTGAAGATAATTGTAGATTGATGTCATCCAATCACTACTGGGATCGATCTATACGACCTCTAGTGGAGCATTTTTGTCCTCGGAATGCTCGACCACTGAGGGTGCATCGAGTTGTTCGAGAAAAACTTCAGGCGGAACAAGTGATCTTGAGGAAGCCATCCGTGCCAACTGGTCTGCCAAAAAGTTGTCCTTTCTAGGAATATATTGGATCTAGAACCCGAAGAAGTGCCTTTCTAGTTTTTGTACTTCCACTAAATAAGATGACATCTTGGGACTTAAGCATTGATACTTTTTTCCAACTTGATTCGCTGCTAGTTGAGAATCACCTTTCACCAGTAATCTGTGAATCCCGAGCGCTTTGGCTGCTCGGAGTCCTGTTAGTAAATCTTCGTATTCTGCCATATTATTTGTAGCAAGAAAGTTTAACTGAATGGCGTACTTAATGTGTTCTCTAGTAGGAGATACCAGGACAACTCTAGCCCCGAGCCTTTGATCATCAAGGAATCATCAAAGTACATGGTCCACTCTTCGTGTTGTTTGTACTCGGGCCCTCGGGTGGGTTCAGGGTTCGTCCATTCAGCAATGAATTGTTCTAAAGACTAGGACATAATTGCTGTTCGTGTAATGAAATGGAGATCGAAGACCTCAAGCTCAACCGCCCATTTTGCTATTTGTCCTAATGATTCCCTATTTTGGAGAACTTGACCAAGAGGATATCCAGTAGGTACGACCACTTTGTGGGCCTGAAAGTAATGTCTTAGTTTCCTTGAAGCCATAAGGAGCCTGTATAGAAACTTTTGTATTTCTGGATATCGCTCCTTTGGTCTATGTAAGACTTCGCTTACATAATATACCGATCGTTGGATATTGTCACGTTCAACGACCAATACAGCACTAACTGCTTATAGCATAACAGCTAGGTATATTAGCAATATTTAGCACGATCTTGGAGATACTAAGATCATGGCATTCGTAAGATACCTTTTGAGCTCTTCAAAGGCATCGTTTGCATCTTAAGTCCATTCGAAATTACCGTGTTTCCGAAGAAGTTTAAAGAAAGGTAATTATTTTTCTCCTAAACATGCTATGAAACAACCTAGCGCTGCTATACAGTCGGTTAGTTTTTGGACTTCTATCTTTGTGGTCAAAGGGCGCATCTGTTCGATGGCCGCTATTTTTGCTAGGTTCACTTCAAATCCTCTAGCCGAACTTAGGAATCCAAGAAGCATTCTAGAAAAAATTCCAAACACACACTTATCAGGATTTAACTTAAGATTATGCCTTCTTAAGTTATTGAAAGTTTCTTGCAGGTCAGAGATATGATCTCCAACATTGATGCTCTTTATGACCTATCTGCAGACTAAAGGTTTTTTGCATGAGCCTCTAAAAAGTAGCACCAGTATTTTTGAGACCAAATAGCATCTTAACATAACAATAAGTGCCATATGGTGTGATAAAGAAAGTTTTCTCTTTATCATCTTTACTCTTATTAATCTAGTGGTACCCTGAATATGCATCTAAAAAGCTTAATAACCCATACCCGGAAGTAAAGTCTACAAGCTGATCGATACATAGAAGGGAAAAGTCATCCTTCGGACAAGCTTTATTAAGATCCCTCGAGTACCGTGGGCAAGTAATTTGCCATCACATTGTCATCACCACCAGCATCTCTTATGGAGGTAGTGTAGATCTGGAGGAATTCTAATGGGTTTTGGGTTCCATTAAATTTCTCCAAGTTCGCTGCTCGGAACTTGTCTAGCCAGCGTACTGCTTGGAGTCCTGCCGAGAATGCTCGACAGCCTGTAATTGAATCATGATGCCTTCTTTGGAAATGAGCCAGATTGTAGTTAGTTGGGGACCGATTCCTCTGGTTGGCACACTGAGTATCTGGTTCCCCAATTCGGTCGTGGACGTTTGTATGACGTCTTTGACCAACTGCCTAGTTTAGGTGATGTTGAAGATCACCTGAACCAAGCAACTGCTCCTCTTGGCGAGGGGGAGGAGTAGCTTCATGAAAGAGTCGTCTTCCCTCGTGACTCTCTTGTCGGAATCTCTGAGGAGGCCTGGATGTCGGACAATTTCCAGTTCGACCATGCTGACTTTTGCTAAGGGAAGAACGCCCAGACGAAGTCAAAGTATGACTCTGTGAGTTCCTTTGTTCCCTGTATATCTCTGTACATTGCATGGTTTGTTGAAGGATCTTCGACACCTATCCTGCAATCTGAACATACCCTGGAGTCTCTGCCAGAGCAGGGCCCGGGTTATTTTAAATATAATGAACTCGTTCCAAGTACTGGATTGTTACCGAGGGTCTTGAAGGATTCCTGCTGGCAGAAGGTGTTCGATGACTTGAATTCCCCTCTGACCCTCTTGCTCATCTCGTTCGACCCATTACACGTAGTGGGGTAGAAACAGGTGAATTAGATGATTGATGTCCACCAGTTCCATTGCCTCCGCCATCTCGGGTTGATGCTGGAATGTCTACACCATTTCCACCAGCGGGTGCTGGTGGGTTACGCTGTGAAGGATCGTGCATGGCGTCTTGATCAGTATTACGGATTGCATTAACCTCGTGCCTCCAACAGCAGTCTCCCAATGAGCTCCCATTGTAACTAAGGGAGAGCCTTCTATTACTTCAGCAAGGAGCATCCATGACGGGGAATGGTTTGAGGTTACCACTTCCGTCGGGCTTCGTGGTGAACTCAGCCTGATCTGGTGGATTTCCGATTGTTTGCTAAGTTTTAT
The DNA here is from genome assembly GCA_036346405.1 of Phyllostachys edulis. NCBI lineage: Eukaryota > Viridiplantae > Streptophyta > Magnoliopsida > Poales > Poaceae > Phyllostachys > Phyllostachys edulis. Next base: position 44,903,565 of record CM070567.1, read on the forward strand.
CATCTTCACTTGGCTTTCAGCCGGTGGCAATTTCATTAACACCGTTACCAGGTGTCGGTCACCCCTCGGAATATCTAGGAGTCGTCGATGATGTGAGACCCCGACGTTTATTAGGCTCATAATACTTAGTCATCCGATTGACCCTAGTATTATCAACCAAATAAACCCGGTCTCGAGAGATGTATACTTCCTGAATGCGAGATACATACCTCACAACAAAAGAATGTATCAATTCCATACAACACATAGAACATAAGCAACAAACCGAAGTTAACATTAATATGGAATAGATATTACAAAAGAGAGGCCCTTAGGCCAAATAGCAATAATTACAAAAGATAACAGCGGAAGCAAAAGTGCCATAAAGATGGCTATAACACAAAGCCAATCGGTGTGCCTTAACCCTAGGCATCGACCGACCGCCAAGCTAGTCGTCAAGAAAGCGCAACACGTAGCACAAAAGAGAGGCTCTTGGAGCTCTCCTTCTTCCTCTGCAACAAAAGCCACAAAATTGCCACAACCACGGGCAGATGAGTACATAAAGTACTCCATAAGACTTACGTGTGAGATAACAGAACTATAAATAGCTACATGCAAGCTTTATTTAAGTGGATGAGGCTTTGGACTCATTTTAGCATAAAGCAACATTTATTTGCAATAACATAATAGATTGAAAGCAATTTGACAAAGCATTTTTAATGGTTGAAATAACAACGATAATAACATAATAACAACAACAAGAACAATCACGGAAGTGACTAACCCAAGTCACCACAACAATAGCATGAACTCCCGTTCATACCAACCATGTCAAGTTTTAATTAAAGGTTGTAGTCTAGTCTTGAACGACCTTACCAAGCATGTCCATAACCTAGGGCGAGGCTATTGAATAGTTTTATCCTGCAGGGTGTACCACTGTACCCACACGTCGACCGCCTTTCCTTCGCGCACACTTCCGAAGGTGTCTTTGTGCACGCTAAGTCCTCTGAGACCTTTCCAAAGGATGAATGCTAATTACGAGCTGCACAACCCACGGGGAGAAGGAGACATCACAACCTTCCCGGAAGCTAATGCTCCCCTCCCACACTATACATATACATTTGTTTTTGAAAACACACCAACCGAGCTCGCTCATAATTAACACCTCCTAGAGTACTTAGTCAAGAGGGTTCCATATGCCCTCGCGTGGTTAGTCTGCCAAATCGCTGGCTTAGTGACCCAAGTACTCGGTCCTTAGGGACCCGGGCATACCACCACATCCAAAAACCGCACCATCCATCCAATATGCCCAAGTCTAAATCAATCTTTTATTTTCAGTTTTGATTTTACAAATTAATCAAAGCACAAGTGCTGGACATATAGGAGTAATAATCAGTTTTGAGTGATCAAGACCATCGACTAAGTCGATGATCGCCCATTCTACCGATAACTAAGCATGTCTAAGCAATTTTCATCGAAACTACTAAGTGATAAGAGCTCATCCAACGAGCTCCCACCACAGCAAATAACCTAGGCTCATGGTAGTAGAGGATAAACAATTCCTACAGATCATGCAACTATAGGCTTGCTAGCGACATTTAACACAAAGTAGCATGCATACATAGAAGTAAAACAATATATTAAGCTTTAAAGTAATGGGACAATGATGGAAATGGTCAAACTGCTTGCCTTGTTGCTGGTGGTCAATTTGTTGCGGAGGGTCACTCTCGGGATCACCACAAATGTCGAAACCCTAACGGAAAAGCGAGAAAGAACCGATAAAACGACGAAACACAACAAAGACAGCACAACAAACGAACTCCAAATTCTCTGAATTTTCTACAGCAACAAGAGGGTGATTTTCAGAATTTTGCAACAAGAACCAATTGATTTGGATTCTCAATGCAAAAGATATGAGCAAAACAATTCTGCTCAGCCCTAAAATACCAAACTGCACTATTCACTAATTTAATTATGAGGCAACATTTTCTAGAAAGTAGTGAAGCTGAAATTTTACTGTAAAACCAGCACCTCATGAGATGAATAACACAATTGAGTTCATCTCATTTGGAGCTATATTGCACTCTCTACAAATTTTCAAAAACAAGAACTTGAACAAAATTATAATGCACAAGTCCTCAATTTCCTAACAGCAACATGCTCAAAACTAATTTTCACAGTGAGTTCACTAAGAGAGAAACCAACAAAGTTGGTCTCACCCAAAAATAGTCTATAGAGCATTAGTTATGTATTTTACAAGTTAAGCATTGATTTAAGTGCACATTTTAAAGTTGGTTTTAAAATCTAATGGCAAACTGTGCTCTGGAGCTGAACTCAACTTACAATCATTTTTGGATTAAAGTCAAGTTCAAGACAGAGCCAACACAATTTGAATGACCTCAAAAGGATTCAAAACGAAGAAGATATGAAATTCTAAAGTCTATACCTTATTTCAGTTTAACTAAGAGTTCACTGGAATTTCTAAAAATCACTAAGGCATGGGAGGACGTGAGCCACAGATCTTAAATCCAACGGCTCAAGATCTCCCAGAGAACATCACCACGCGCGTGAAGGTCCAGAGGTCTGGACCTCTTAGCAACTCACATGCGCGAGGTGAGGGGGAGGTCGGGCCGTGATGGAAATCAGCGGACCACAACACGAAGGAGGTCGGGAGCGGACCAGATCTAAAGGGAGGTCCTCAGCGGTGAGATCTTCCAAGGAAGATCTAAACTATCAAGATCTCCCCAAGGAAGATCTGCATCGTCAAGACCTCACGGGGAGGTCTGGGCCGTCCAGATGTTCCAAGGAGGTCCTCGATGGTTCGGATCGTCAGGAGGACCTTGACGGTCAAGATCTACCCGGGAGGTCATGAGCAGGTGAGATAACCTAGGGAGGTCTAAGGGAGGTCCTAACGTCCACAGACCTCCGGGGAGGTGCAGGCGGCCACGATTACGCAAGGGAGGTCTTGGGCGCTCGGATCTCCTCGGAGGAGGTCGGGGCGTCCCTGACCCAACGCCTGAGCTTTGGACATGAGATAAATCTGCCGCGGGACCACGAGGAGGTCCGCGAGGAGGGTTTTAATGCGCGCAAAGGGGCGGGGTTAATGGCGGTTAAGACACCAATGATTGCGATGATTGGGCATTTAAAGCGGTGAATTTATGTCCTAAAACGACAATGACACGCTCGGGGCGTCAGACAAAATCCCGGCGTGAAGAAGTGATCTCGCCGGCGATGTAGAGCTCGCGGTGAGGTCAATAATCCACCGAGTGCACAATAACGTTGCGCACCAGTGGACCTCCTCTCGGCGGCGGCGGCGGCTTTGAACGCCGCCGAGCCGGAGGGCAAAATGACCAACGGCCAAACACGAAAATGCAAAAAGCAGCTCCGCAACATTCAAGCTTGTGCCAAGAAAAGCTCCATAAAATCATTCATGCGGGTGCCAAGATCTAAGGACTACGGGAGGAGTACCGGAGGTCCTAAGGTCTTTGGGAGGTCGTGGAGGTGATGGCCGGAGTTGGGGAAGACAGTGAAGCTTCACCGCCCAAGACACCGCCCAGCTCGACTTTGTCCTCCTCTGAAAAGTGCCCAAACAACTAAGTCGGGGATAACTTCCAAGAGGTGTTGGGAGCAAAAGCGAACAAGGGTTTGAAAAGGAAGCCATGGATCTTCTTGTGCCACCGAGGAGCTCAAGGACTCAACAATGGCAGCCACCAAGAGGAAATGAGTGAGGAGGAGCTCGATACACGCACAAGTGCAAGGCCGAGATCAATTGGGTGTAAAGGAAGCCAAGGGAGGCTCCCAAAGGATACTTTATAGCTTTGAGTGAAGGTTTTGAGCTGGGGCTAAGCTCCATGGTGAGCTTAGCCCACGGGTTGGTCCATGGGTGGACAAGACATAAAGGTTGACAAGGGGCGGTCAGTCTTGACTGATAGGCGGAAAAGTGACACAGCATTAAATCTTGGTCGACAAAGAGTGATGAAAGGACACAATGGGCCAGTTGGACATTAACTCCCGCTTAGAGCACGCATGCGCGCCAGAGGAAGGAGAAGAACGAGGGAGGTCCTTATGACCGTTGGATAAGACACAGGAGGTCCTAACCATCGGATCTCATTTTGAACCGTTATGTTTTAAGTGGTGGGAGGAGGTCCCACCACACGATCAAGGATGGGGAGGTCGTGGCCCTCCGATTTCATGTCAGCATCGCATACGTGAGGAAAAGGGACAGAGGTCCAAAGCGTTGGATCTCCATCCAGCAGTCTTGGACCTCGGTGAGGACTTAACATACGCGATCAAAAAGACATGAGGGGAGGTCATGGCCTTTGGATTTAAATCAAGGGCACAGACACGATGGGGAGGTCGATATGATGCGCAGCAGCAAGGGAGGTCGGGACCGTTAGATTTAGATCTAAGGGTTCGATCAAAGGAGGTGGAGGTCTGAGCTTGCATAGCGCACAAGGGAGGTCATGGCCTTTAGATTTAGATCTAAGACTCACGATCTCACGTCTTGTTGGAGGTCTAGTGCGCATGAGACAAAAAGGAGGTCGTGACCGTAGATTTTAATCTAACGGTGCACAACAAAAGATGGGGAGGTTGTGAGTGCTTGATAACAGGGGGAGGTCGTGAGTGTTGGATTTGATCCAATGGCTCGACCTAGGTTAGGTGGGAGGTTTGTTTAGTTTAGGTGAGGGGAGGTCGGGGCCATGGATCTTGGATCCAAGGGCTATGACCTCACGCAGTGGGAGGACTGTTGAGTATGTTGAGGAGGAGGTCGTGGGCTGTTGGATTTGATCCAGCGGCTCGACCTCAACAAATGGGATGACCTCATTGCGATGGTTTAACAAATCGAGGAGGTCTTTGAGGTTTAACACACGGGGAGGTCATGACCAGTTGATCCGGATCCAACGGCAATGACCTCATGAGGTGGGAGGTCCTCGCGGTGTTGATCATGGAGGAGGTCGTGGCTGTTGGATGTAAATCCAGCAGGCTGCGACTTGATCAAATGGAGATGAGGTCTGTGAGGTGCAGAACATGGTTGGGCTGGACCAACTTTGAATATGGCTAGCCCAAGGAGCAGTGTAGGCTTTTAAATTTAGTTTTTAACAGCTGAAACTTACAGAATTATTTGAGATAGCAAATGAACTCCAAATTTGATGAAATTTTAACTGGAGCTTGCTGACAATGAGATCAACCTTGCATAAAATTTCCAGAGGTTATTATGCAATGCATTTTTCTCAGGAAATTCATGAAGGTTGTTTAAAGGATTGTTTTGCCTCCAAAATTATCAACAAGTGTTATAACTCATGATATTTTTGAGGGGTCCCATATCAGTTTTTGGGACCAAGGAAAATATATTCCAAATGTTTGACACAAGATTTAAGATAATTGGAGAATGAGTTTGATTTTTGGTCAACAAGAGCTTTGTGTTTTGGATTACACAACTCTTGGACAAAAATCACATGAGATTTTAGGGTTTTTCAAGATGTGAGAAAAGTTTTAATTTCTACACATATAATTATACTTGATTAACCCTAATTATACATTTGGGATGTTACAAAATCTCTCCCCTTACAAATCTCATCCCGAGATTTGGCTCACTCGATAAAGAAAGATGGATAGTCCGCCTTGAGCGATCTTCTCTTTCCCAAGTAGCCTCATCCTCGTAATGGTTTGACCACTTGAACTTTAAGGAACTTGATGGTCTTATTCCTTGTCCTTCGTTCGGACTCATCGAGTCTGTGAGCAGGTGCTCGCGATAGGTCAAATCTTCACGGACATCGAGGGTTTCCAACGGAGCTTCCTCGGTTGGAACACGGAGGCACTTCTTAAGCTGGGACACATGGAAAACATCATGTACCCCTCAAGTGCAGTGGCAACTCCAACTTATAGGCAACAGCTCCTTCTTCTCGATAACGCGGTAGGGACCGACATATCGAGGAGCCAACTGCCCTTGACGCCAAACGTTGATGGCCCTTCAAAGGAGAGACTTTGAGATAAACAAAGTCATTAGGCTCAAAACGTAACTCACGTCGACGGCGGTCCGCATAGCTCTTTTGCTGGATTGAGCTGTGCAAACAGCTCCTGAATAAAATTTGGACTTGGCGCTCGGCCTCATTGATTGAGTCCGCCCAAGAGAGGTCTCTCACGGTCTCGACCAGTTCAACGGGTCCTACACTTTCTCCGTATAAGGCCTCAAATGGTGCCATGCCGAGGCCGGCTCGAAAGCTGTTGTTATAAGGCTTCGGCGAATGGCAAGCATTTCTCCCAATGCTTCCCATATGAAAGGACACAAGCACGAAGCATGTCCTTCAAAACTTGGTTGACCCTCTCGGTCGACCATCGGTTTGAGGATGATATGCCGTGCTAAAGGTAAGACAGTGCCCATAGCCTCTTGCAAGCTATGCCAAAAGCGAGGCGTGAAAAGGATCCACGATCCGACACGATCGTCTTGACACCGTGCAAACTCACGATCGGGCGATATAGAGTTCCGCCAAAAGACCTACCCGAAGTTCGGTCTTGGCGGGAAGGAAATGTGCCACCTTAGTCAATCGATCGATGGCGACCCAAATGGCATCATTCTTCTTGGGGCGTGGGTAGACCGGTGATGAAATCCATTCGATCGAATCCCACTTCCACTCGAGAATTGGCAAAGGCTGAAGCAGTCCAGCAGGACGCTGATGCTCGGCCTTGACACGACGACATACGTCGCACTCGGCAACGAACTTCGCAATCTCCCTCTTCATTCGGGTCCACCAAAATCTCTGGCGGAGATCTTGATACATCTTTGTGGCCGGGATGAATGGATAAAGGCGAATCATGGGCTTCATGGAGGATTAAATTCCGCAACTCCATGTCCTTTGGAACCACAAGGCGTTGCCGAACCTCACGACGCCATGCTCATCCTCGAGAAGCACTTGGTCGTTCCGTTCTTGACATTTGCCTTAATGTGGCTCACTCCAACATCCGACTCTTTGGGCGGACTTGATCCGATCCACCAAGGTTGGTTGCACAACCATGGCGGCGAGAGATCCATGCTCAACTATCTCCAAGTTGAGGCATTGGAATGCCTCGAGAAGAGAGGCGAATGCTCCTTGAGCACTAAGGCATTACAATGCGCTTTGCGACTAAGCGCATCGACAACGACATTAGCCTTGCCCGATGGTAGTGAATACCCATATCATAATCCTTGATCAACTCCAACCATCTCCTTTGCACGAGGTTCAGGTCGGGTTGGGTGAACAAGTACTTGAGGCTTTGTGATCCGAATACACTTCTAGCGATTACCGATTAGGTAATGTCGCCAAATCTTAAGTGCATGAATCACAGCACCAACTCCAAATCATGAGTAGGGTAGTTGAGTTCATGAGGTCTCAATTGCCTTGATGCATAGGCCACTACCTTGCCTTCTTGCATAAGGACACAACCGAGGCCTCGACGAGAAGCATCATAAAAGATATCGAAGCTGCGATGGATATCGGGAAGAACAAGAATGGGAGCGGTGGTCAAACGCTTCTTGAGTATATGGAAACTTGCCATGCAAGCATCGGACCACAAGAACTTCTTGTCCTTCTTGAGCAACTCCGTCATCGGCCCGCGATCTTGGAGAAGTTCTCGATAAAGCGGCGATAATATCCCGCTAAACCAAGAAAACTCCGCGCCGGTGACCGAAGTGGGCGGACTCCATGAATGAACATCGGTGACCTTGCTAGGATCAATACTCGCCTCCGCTGAAAGAATATGGCCTAAGAAAGCCACTTCCTTCAACGAGCGCACACTTGCTGAACTTCACAGCGTCAAATGGTGCTCACGTAGCTTGCCTAACACAAGCTTCAGATGCTCGGCATGATCCTCATCGTTCTTGGAATAGATAAGAATATCATCGATGAAGACCACGACAAACTTATCCAAATACTCCATGAATACCGAATTCATGAGGTTCATGAACAAAGCGAGAGCATTGGTTAAGCGAATGACATGACAGTGTACTCGTACAAGCCGTAGCGAGTAGAGAACGCCGTCTTTGGAATATCCTCAGGCCGAATCCGAACCTGATGATATCCCACTCTCAAATCAATCTTGGAGAAAACTCGAGCTCCAGTCAATTGATCGAAGAGATCGTCGATGCGGGGCAATGGATACTTATTCTTTACCGTCACTTCATTAAGTGGACGATAATCGACGCACATGCGTAAAGTACCGTCCTTCTTCTTTACGAAGATTGCTGGACAACCCCAAGGAGATGAGCTAGGGCGGATGAAACCCTTCTCTTGCAGCTCACTTAACTGCTTCTTCAATTCTACCAACTCGTTCGGTGGCATCCGATAAGGCCTCTTTGAGATAGGGGCGGTACCAGGAGCCAACTCAATGACAAACTCGAGGTCTCGAACGGGTGGCATTCCCGGAAGATCTGCGGGAAAGACATCAACAAAGTCACAAACTGTTGGGACTTCGCTAATATCTAGAGCGGGCTTCGCTTCGCCGAAGAGATGCGGATCTAGCGACTTCGGTGGCGAACTTTGCTGCCGCCGAGGGACTAGATAGAGATGAGCTTCTGGCGCAATCGATTTGCCCCATGTCTTTGGGACAACCAATCCATGCCAAGAATCACATCAAGACTCGCTGAATGGAGAAGGATAAGGTTTGCTAAGAAACCCACGCCGATCTCGATAGGACATCCTACACTCAGATTCGGCTCTCAACTCCGAACCAGAGAGCGAATGAGTAGCGGGACCGACAATGGAGAGAAAAGAAGCTCTCCGATAGCAACAAAAGACTTCGAAACAAATGAATGAGATGCTCTGAATCAAACAAAACGATGGCGGGATGAGAGTTAACGAGAAAGTGTACCTAGCACGGCGTCGGTGCCTCTGAGCCTCCTCTGTGGTGATGGCGTTGACGCGACCACTACCCACGCCTTGGGTAGCGGGGCGATCTTCCGGTCTGAGCCGCACCACCTCTCGCCCGTCCTCCATTAGGACGAGGGCTCTGTCTTCTTAGGGCATTGGTTCGCATAATGCCCTTCGGTTGCATGAGAAACATGTGACCCGGCCGGAGTTATGGGGCCGCTCTGGCCGACTTCGCAGTGCGTGGTGAGACACGGCTGCGAAGGGCGAGGAACAGGCGAGTGACCTCGGGCGCCAAGAGTGAGAGTGGTACCCGAGATCGCTCAAGCGGGACGGAAGAAGCGCCTGGATGACTTATGGGCCTCCCACTTGCGCTATGGAGTCCATAAGCTCTCGAGCCGCATGCTCGGCGACGATGGCCTTGTCGACCAAGGTCCGGAAATCGTGAAGTCGACAATGGATAGCTTGTCCTTGACTCCTCGGACAAGCCACGCTGAACTTGGCACCTTAGCCATATCGGTGGCCACATCCTCGGGAGCATAACGAGCTAGATGGTTGAACTCGTAGACATACTCCATGGTGAGCTCGCCCTTGCTTGGCGCAAGAAACTCCTGCTTCTTGATCTCCATCAAGCCGGCAGGGATGTGAGCCCGACGGAAGGCAGTGCGAAACTCCTCCCAAGAGACGGTGTGGTCTGCGGGCTGCATGGCGAGAAAGCTCTCCCACCATGACAAAGCTGCACCCTCACCGTGGTGCGATCGAACAGCGCCTTCTCGTGCTCCTGCAGCATGCTGCGCGATCTGGCTTCGCTCCACAAGACGGCCAATCGTCTGCATCCAAAGGGTCCTCGGACCGGGAAAAGGTAGGGGTGAGTACGAAGAAACTCCGCGAGTCCTCCACGCGGCCGATGGGCGTTCCTCGCCCAGATCACAAGCTCCGTAAGTGCGGTGGTGTTGCGCGCGATGGCGTCGATAGAACTCTCCGGTCATCCGCGGCGGTTGCTTCGATCTGAAGAAGAACCTCGGCCATGGTCGGAGGAGGAGGAAGCTCCTCGTCCGGACCAGTGGATCGCCTTGGCCGCTCTGAGTCGTCCGCCATCTGTTACAATGAAATTTGGTTAGCAACTAGACCCAAAACAAAGCCTTAAAGAAAGCAAAAGCGATCGACTAGGGAATGGAATATCACCCCAAGCGAAAGCCAAAATCAGCGGTTATTTAAACTTTAAAAAGCTTCTAAAAGACTCTAAAACAGCCAAGAAACACCAAACGCAAGGCTCAACTTCTCAACTCAACTAACCCGTATTGAATGAGCGAGTAATTGGTCGAGAAGATCAAAAATCAGATTGTAAGATGAGATCTAAAACTATTAGAGAGCAAGGTTAATGCAGCGAAATAAGTGTTAGATACTTAGCTAACTAGTATCACATCTTACCCTTTTATTCCCACAAGTTTTAGTTGATTAACCTCTCATTATCTATCCTAATTAGACACCTTTGAGACTGCTGTCCGGAAATTTGATGCTTGCTGTCGGGTTTAGCATCCAAGCTCCTTGTCGAATCACCGACTCGAACTTCAAAACCTTGTAGTGGGCAGCTCACACTTCAATTTGCCAATCTCATTGGTTCTCCCAAAAACCAGTGTTAATCGATAACAACTATTTTGTAGAAGGAAGAGAGGAAAACAACTTTTAAAACTCAAATTAGAGTGGGATGAGAAGAAAGCTAAGATAGGTAAGGAATAAAATCCGAGAATTTACCTAAGCTTTCAAAACTCATTTGATGCTTTGAAAATAGGTTTTCAAAATATCCTAAAAGCGACCAAGCTTGCGTTACTACGGTCGAATGGCTCGATACCAACTTTTGTGAGACCGACGTTTATTAGGCTCATAATACTTAGTCATCCGATTGACCCTAGTATTATCAACCAAATAAACCCGGTCTCGAGAGATGTATACTTCCTGAATGCAAGATACATACCTCACAACAAAAGAATGTATCAATTCCATACAACACATAGAACATAAGCAACAAACCGAGAGTTAACATTAATATGGAATAGATATTACAAAAGAGGGCCCTTAGGCCAAATAGCAATAATTACAAAAGATAACAATGGAAGCAAAAGTGCCATAAAGATGGCTATAACACAAAGCCAATCGGTGTGCCTTAACCCTAGGCATCGTGGGACCGCCAAGCTAGTCGTCAAGAAAGCGCAACACGTAGCACAAAAGAGAGGCTCTTGGAGCTCTCCTTCTTCCTCTGCAACAAAAGCCACAAAATTGCCACAACCACGGGCGGATGAGTACATAAAGTACTCCATAAGACTTACGTGTGAGATAACGTAACTATAAATAGCTACATGCAAGCTTTATTTAAGTGGATGAGGCTTTGGACTCATTTTAGCATAAAGCAACATTTATTTGCAATAACATAATAGATTGAAAGCAATTTGACAAAGCATTTTTAATGGTTGAAATAACAACGCGATAATAACATAATAACAACAACAAGAACAATCTCGAAGTGACTAACCCAAGTCACCACAACAATAGCATGAACTCCCGTTCATACCAACCATGTCAAGTTTTAATTAAAGGTTGTAGTCTAGTCTTGAGCGACCTTACCAAGCATGTCCATAACCTAGGGCGAGGCTATTGAATAGTTTTATCCTGCAGGTGTACCACTGCACCCACACGTCGGACCGCCTTTCCTTTACGCACACTTCGAAGGTGTCTTGCACAGCTAAGTCCTACGAGACCTTTCCAAAGGATGAATGCTAATTACGAGCTGCACAACCCACGGGAGAAGGAGACATCACAACCTTCCCTAAGCTAATGCTCCCTCCCACACTATACATATACATTTGTTTTTGAAAACACACCAACCGAGCTCGCTCATAATTAACACCTCCTAGAGTACTTAGTCAAGAGGGTTCCATATGCCCCTCGCGTGGTTAGTCTGTGAAATCGCTGGCTTAGTGACCCAAGTACTCGGTCCTTAGGGACCCGGGCATACCACCACATCCAAAACCGCACCATCCATCCAATATGCCCAAGTCTAAATCAATCTTTTATTTTCAGTTTTGATTTTACAAATTAATCAAAGCACAAGTGCTGGACATATAGGAGTAATAATCAGTTTTGAGTGATCAAGACCATCGACTAAGTCGATGATCGCCCATTTCTACCGATAACTAAGCATGTCTAAGCAATTTTCATCGAAACTACTAAGTGATAAGAGCTCATCCAACGAGCTCCCACCACAGCAAATAACCTAGGCTCATGGTAGTAGAGGATAAACAATTCCTACAGATCATGCAACTATAGGCTTGCTAGCGACATTTAACACAAAGTAGCATGCATACATAGAAGTAAAACAATATATTAAGCTTTAAAGTAATGGGACAATGATGGAAATGGTCAAACTGCTTGCCTTGTTGCTGGTGGTCAATTTGTTGTGGAGGGTCACTCTCGGGATCACCACAAATGTCGAAGCCTAACGGAAAAGCGAGAAAGAACCGATAAAACGATTTAAACACAACAAAGACAGCACAACAAACGAACTCCAAATTCTCTGAATTTTCTACAGCAGCAAGAGGGTGATTTTAGGAATTTTGCAACAAGAACCAATTGATTTGGATTCTCAATGCAAAAGTTATGAGCAAAACAATTCTGCTCAGCCCCTAAAATACCAAACTGCACTATTCACTAATTTAATTATGAGGCAACATTTTCTAGGAAAGTAGTGAAGCTGAAATTTTTACTGTAAAACCAGCACCTCATGAGATGAATAACACAATTGAGTTCACCTCATTTGGAGCTATATTGCACTCTCTACAAATTTTCAAAAACAAGAACTTGAACAAAATTATAATGCACAAGTCCTCAATTTCCTAACAGCAACATGCTCAAAACCAATTTTCACAGTGAGTTCACTAAGAGAGGAAACCAACAAAGTTGGTCTCACCCAAAAATAGTCTATAGAGCATTAGTTATGTATTTTACAAGTTAAGCATTGATTTAAGTGCACATTTTAAAGTTGGTTTTAAAATCTAATGGCAAACTGTGCTCTGGAGCTGAACTCAACTTACAATCATTTTTGGATTAAAGTTAAGTTCAAGACAGAGCTAACACAATTTGAATGACCTCAAAAGGATTCAAAACGAAGAAGATATGAAATTCTAAAGTCTATACCTTATTTCAGTTTAGCTAAGAGTTCACCGAATTTCTAAAATCACCAAGGCATGGGAGGGCGTGAGCCACAGATCTTAAATCCAACGGCTCAAGATCTCCCAGAGAACACCACCACGCCAAGACGTGAAGGTCCAGAGGTCTGGACCTCTTAGCAACTCACATGCGCGAGGTGAGGGGAGGTCGGGCCGTGATGCGAAATCAACGGACCACAACACAGAAGGAGGTCCTGAGCGGACCAGATCAAAGGGAGGTCCTCAGCGGTGAGATCTTCCAAAGGAAGATCTAAACTATCAAGATCTCCCCAAGGAAGATCTGCATCGTCAAGACCTCACGGGGAGGTCCGGGCGGTCCAGATGTTCCAAGGAGGTCCTCGATGGTTCGAGATCGTCAGAGGAGGACCTTGACGGTCAAGATCTACCCGGGAGGTCATGAGCGGCCGAGATAACCTAGGGAGGTCCTAAGGGAGGTCCTAACGTCCTGAACCTCCGGGAGGTCAGGACGGCCACGATTACGCAAGGGAGGTCTTGGGCGCTCCAGATCTCCTCGGAGGAGCGTCGGGGCGTCCTGACCTTACGCGCACGAGCTTTGGACATGAGATAAATGCGGCGGGACCACGAGGAGGTCCGCGAGGGGTTTTAATGCGCGCAAAGGGGCGGGGTTAATGGCGGTTAAGACACCAATGATTGCGATGATTGGGCATTTAAAGCGGTGAATTTATGTCCTAAAACGACAATGACACGCTCGGGGCGTCCGACAAAATCCCGGCGTGAAGAAGTGATCCTCGCCGCGATGTAGAGCTCGCCGGTGAGGTCAATATACCACCGAGTGCACAATAACGTTGCGCGCCCAAGGACCTCCTCGGCGGCGACGGCGGCTTTGAACGCCGGCGAGCGGAGAGGGCAAAGATGACCAAAGACGGCCAAACACGAAAATGCAAAAGACTCAGCGCAACATTCAAGCTTGTGCCAAGAAAAGCTCCATAAAATCATTCATGCGGGTGCGGCATCTAAAGGACTACAGGAGGAGTACAGGAGGTCCTAAGGTCTTTGCCGGGAGGTCGTGGAGGTGATGGCCGGAGTTGGGGAAGACAAGTGAAGCTTCACCGCCCAAGACACCGGCCCAGCTCGGCTTTGTCCTCCTCTCAAAAGTGCCCAAACAACTAAGTCGGGGATAACTTCCAAGAGGTGTTGGGAGCAAAAGCGAACAAGGGTTTGAAAAGGAAGCCATTTGGATCTTCTTGTGCCACCGAGGAGCTCAAGGACTCAACAATGGCGACCACCAGTGAGGAAATGAGTGAGGAGGAGCTCACCACGCACAAGTGCAAGGCCGAGATCAATCGGGTGTAAAGGAAGCCAAGGAGGCTCCCAAAGGATACTTTATAGCTTTGAGTGAAGGTTTTGAGCGGGGCTAAGCTCCATGGTGAGCTTAGCCCACAGGTTGGTCCATGGGTGGACAAGACATAAAGGTTGACAAGGGCGGCGGTGTCTTGACTGATATGCGAAAGTCGACTGCATTAAATCTTGGTCAAGACAAGAGTGATGAAAGGACACGATGGGCCGTGGACATTAACTCCCTTCGAGAACACGCATGCGCGCCGGAGGAAGGAGAAGAACGAGGAGGTCCTTATGACCGTTGGATAAGACACAGGGAGGTCCTAACCATCGGATCTCATTTTGAACCGTTATGTTTTAAGTGGTGGGAGGAGGTCCCACCACACGATCAAGATGGGGAGGTCGTGGCCCTCCGATTTCATGTCGCGCAGCATGCGTGAGGAAAAGGGACAGAGGTCCAAAGCGTTGGATCTCCATCCAGCAGTCGCGGACCTCCAAGTGAGGACTTAACGCACGCGATCAAAAAGACATGAGGGAGGTCATGGCCTTTGGATTTAAATCCAAGGGCACTGACTGATGGGAGGTCGATATGATGCGCAGCGAGCAAGGGAGGTCAGGGACCGTTAGATTTAGATCTAAGGGTTCGATCAAAGGAGGTGGAGGTCTGAGCTTGCATAGCGCACAAGGGAGGTCATGGCCTTTAGATTTAGATCTAAGGGCTACGATCTCACGTCTTGTTGGGGAGGTCTAGTCGCATGAGACAAAAAGGAGGTCGTGACCGTAGATTTTAATCTAACGGTGCACAACAAAAGATGGGGAGGTTGTGAGTGCTTGATAACACGGGGAGGTCGTGAGTGTTGGATTTGATCCAATGACTCGACCTAGGTTAGGTGGGAGGTTTGTTTAGTTTAACGGTGAGGGAGGTCGGGGCCATGGATCTTGGATCCAAGGGCTATGACCTCACGCAGTGGGAGGACTGATGAGTATGTTGAGGAGGAGGTCGTGGTGTTGGATTTGATCCAGCAGCTCACGACCTCAACAAATGGGATGACCTCGCTGCGATGGTTTAACGACTCGAGGAGGTCTTTGAGGTTTAACACGGGGAGGTCATGACCGTTGATCCGGATCCAACAAGCAATGACCTCATGAGGTGGGAGGTCCTCGCGGTGTTGATCATGGAGGAGGTCGTGGTGTTGGATGTAAATCCAGCAGTGCGACTTGATCAAGTGGAGATGAGGTCTGCTGAGGTGCAGACTGGTTGAAACTGGACCAACTTTGAATATAGCTAGCCAAGGAACAGTGTAGGCTTTTAAATTTAGTTTTTAACAAATGAAACTTACAGAATTATTTGAGATAGCAAATGAACTCCAAATTTGATGAAATTTTAACTGGAGCTTGCTGACAATGAGATCAACCTTGCATAAAATTTCCAGAGGTTATTATGCAATGCATTTTTCTCAGGAAATTCATGAAGGTTGTTTAAAGGATTGTTTTGCCTCCAAAATTATCAACAAGTGTTATAACTCATGATATTTTTTGAAGGGGTCCCATATCAGTTTTGGGACCAAGGAAAATATATTCCAAATGTTTGACACAAGATTTAAGATAATTGGAGAATGAGTTTGATTTTTGGTCAACAAGAGCTTTGTGTTTTGGATTACACAACTCTTGGACAAAAATCACATGAGATTTTAGGGTTTTTCAAGATGTGAGAAAAAGTTTTAATTTCTACACATATAATTATACTTGATTAACCCTAATTATACATTTGGGATGTTACAGATGAACATCGGTTGCCCATGACTGTATCGAGAGTACCTTGACCCTCAGATTGCAGTGTTGAGCTTTTGTCACCGTTTTTGCCAGTCAGAAAAACCGAGCTTGCAGAGGCGTTCGGACATTTCGAACTAGTCGGAACGACCGATTCCTCTAGGAGTGCCACTGATGGGGACAGTGAATCTTCTTCCATCCGATCGATCTTGCCAGTCTCAATGAGCGAAGAGCCTGCGACAGAAGAGGATGACAAAGACATTGCGTTGTGTTCCATGGCGCAGATGCATACATACATGTTGAGGTCAGCATAGTCCGCCAAGTCGAACTAGTTCTCCTCATCCCATGTCCCTGCCATGATTGCATAGGTGACAACAGAAAAGAGGGAAGGAAAATGAGGATTGCCGAGTGAAGAAATCTTCAGGACTTCAGCGCCTACTACCCGACGGACAGTGCCAGCTGTCGACAATCAAGTCGCCGATCTTACGAAATGAAATGAGGAAATTGGCTGAGAATTCTTGGATGAGAATAGGGTTGCTCTTTATTGCAATGAACTGGTCTTTACAGCAATGCCTTTGGCAAGGTGACAGACTAGCTCTAATTACACTGAGTATATTGCTTAGAGAAAGTGAGTTGTCTATAGTGACATTAAATCACTTGTCTACTCCTTCGACTTGCTTGTTGTGCTTCAGTTGTTCTTAAACTAACCCATGTCCTCGGTTCATCATCCACCCTTAAATACTAGCGAAAAGGCACCAGTTATCCCTGGAGAAGACACCTTTCGGAAGTGATGCATCTGGTCGGGGAGGCAGTTGTTGTCATTTAATCACCGGTTGGTGTTAACAGGAGACGAACATAAGCAATAACTGTATAGTAGTTATTGTCAGTGACTTTGGGCTAAAAAACATCACGTGGTTTGGAGCAGATAAGGCACGTGTCTCATTCATCATACGAAAGGAATATACTTAGAATCGGGATCAAGTACCAGTCCAAAGAGCAGTTATCTGGTCAGGCAATAGGTATAGTGCCTCTCCGACCAGGGTACTCGTAGAGCAACCTCTGGGATTCTTACGACCACAGGGGTCGTTAACCACGAGGGTTACAACCATAAAGGCTATGTGGTCTTTAATTAAATGTTAAAGCAATATTTAGGAATTTAATCCTCGTCAGAATATTTATTGGACATCTAGTCATGGAACTTGAAGTGCTACCAAGGAATCCCTGACCTCTATTATTACGAGTAAATTGATAAAAGTGGCGGAAAAGACGAACGGATGGAGGAATGCTAAGGAAAGCTTCGTAAAAATATGAAAATACACTGAGAATTAGAATGGAGTTTTGGTCCGTGATGAAAGAGTTTTATCCTAAAGTAATCAAGGATATCTACTAAGAACTCACTCTCCGACAAGCGAAAACCTAATTTCACGATAAAGACGAAGAGAATGATCCGACCTTCTTCCAGAATTGGAGCCGCTTCACTACCGCAAGGACTCCATTTTATTAGAGACCAAGCTAGGAGATACCCTTGGTTCTCCAGTTCTTGAATCTTGTTCTTAGAAAGAGTTGAGTTACCCAGAATACCCGTGATCAAAGATGAAATAGAGATTTTTGGAGATGAAGATATTTGGAAATAAGAAGAATTGAAGACAAAGAGACTCAAATACGGGAGAAGGAGATTGCAATGATAGAGAAGTGATAGTAAAGGTAAAAAAGAAGTCCTTTTATCCCTTTTACCACAAACTGTTCGCCCACTCACTATTACCTTCGAATATGGTTTCCAAGAAAATAGGAATATTTTCCTTTCTCCCATATTTTTATTAAATGTTGGGAATGATTGTGCCTGATAAAATCTTATTGATGCACGTTTTGAGGCAAGAAAGCCTTAAGTAATTATTCTTTATTTTCTTAAGTTTTGGGGGCTAGCTAACGAGGATTCTTGACCAAGTCAATATTTTCGGCCAAAATCAGAGTCTCTGTCAAAGCAGCCCCACATATTATGAGCTCACTCTATAATGGTTATGAACCTACGACCAATCCTTAAAGGAAGTCCAATCCGTTTTACTATGACCAATACAGTTTAGGTCATGAGACGACCAGTCATAGACACTTGATGACCAATGATGCGATTTTGGGCCATCCTCGACTAGTTTGCTGGTCGGGAGACATAGCAGTTTCCCACGTGACTAACGTGAGAGCTGCTATTAGCGCATCAAGCAACTTACGATAGTTTACTAAGAGACGTGACTATTCAAGATTCAACAGAGAAACGTGCATGAAGATAAGAGACGTCTTTAGTGGTATTAACTGTCACCCTTCAATAGTTATAAAGGGGTAGCCCACGTATGCTATAATAACATGTTTATTATTCAAGAGCCTAGATAGCCGCCGGCCCTAATCAACCCTAGCCACCACCAAATAAGCCCCCCTCTCCTCCTCCCTTCCTCCTCGCCCTTGCCGTCGACGCGTCAATCAAACCGACCCTGGCGGCGGTGTCTTCTTCTTAGTCTTTGGCGCTGATCAGATCGCGCTCCCAATGCTTGACGTCTGTCTGCTGATTTCCAATGGTGTGGACTTTCGTCGGGGTTGGATTTGGGGCCCTTCTCTGCCGGCTCGTCTTCGGACGTGACGATCTGGGGCCCTTCTCCGCCGGCTTCTTTCGGCGACGTGGCGTTGTCGATGGCATGACGACGGAGGTGGCGCGGTGCAGATCCAGATTTGGCGCAGTTGGTAGAGATCGCGATGGCTCGGTGGCGGTGGCTTGTGCGGCACTCGACTCCTCCCCGGTGGACGGCTTTTAACCAGCCGACGCGTGGGCTGCGGTAGACGTTGCCTTTCTTTGGTGCAGGCGGTGGTTGGCCGTTGGGGATGTTGCGGGCATCGTCTTGACGATCTGGCCTTCATTGGTTGGATCTAGTGACAAGGTCGTGCAGTGGCGTGGTCTTGGAGCGCTGGTACCTTCGATCCGGGGTGAAAACTCTTGATTTGGCCTTCGCTGGTTGGATCCGGCAATGACGTCGACTTGGGCGGTGTTACCTCTTGAAGGCGTTGCTTTGAAGAACCGGTACCTGAGCTTCGGAGTGAAAACTCCTGATCTGACTTTCGCTGGTTGGATCTGGCGACAACGATGTGAGTCGTATCCCTTCTTGGAGGCGTCGCTACGGAGACTTGCCCATCATCACCTCTTTGTTGCGCAGCTACTGTTCGCATGTGGACGATCTCCTCGTTGGTCCCAGAGGCGGGGCTAGGTGGTCTTTTTTAGGTTAGCCGTTGCATGACAATTTGTTTGTCATTGTTGACTTTTGGCCCTTTTTTGTTTTAAGTTTTTAGCTGATAGCGGTGTAATGGCTGTATGCATTTCTAGTTGGTGCAGAAGCCGAGAGTTATACTTTTATTATCTAAAAATAATGTTTATTATTCAACATCTCCGTATACTACAATCGTTTGATCAACTCTGTAACATTATTATTGTATTCTTATATATTTTATTCTGTCTAGAGTGATAAAAGTCTTCGATTAGATTGTGATCCGATATTTGATAAACTCGACGTGTTGCAGCAAAAATGGAAATATATCATGGCCAAGAGGGGCCAGAACCAATAATTGTCACCTGATTCTAATGGCAAATTGTTATGGACCGTGCCACGTGATCCCAATGGAATTGGCTGCCTCTCGGACCTCGTCCTTTACTGCGTTTTCAGATAGGCACCTCTTGAATGCATGTGCTCCCAAGCAGACTTCTGTCCTCCACGTCATCCGAAAAGATATTACATATCATTTGTTTTCACTCTGTTGAATAACGGCGTGATAAAACAAACCAATCACCAACGACAGCCAACAGAAAGGGGGCTAATAGATGAAGACGTAATATAGAAGAACTTATTTATTATTGATTAATCTATTACATAGAGTCCTATTTATAAACTAAACCCATCAGGAGCATATTCGGTATTATGTCCATCACCCTTAATCTAGGATTTCTCAACACACTCATCCATTAAACTCATCTTTACCGATTTAAATATCACGAATTACTGCTACATTTTTTCCTTATAACACAATTCAATTAAAAAAACTTATTAATTACCCCGATTTTAGTTATGGTTTAGTAATGAAAATGGGCTAACAAATTATGGTAATTACGTTAAATGTTTATCATTTTTTAAAACAACAAAATGCTTATTTATTAACGCCTTACGGTACTAATTGAAAATTTATTACATTGATTCCCTCAAATGAGAAAATTAATTTATTCCGATGAAGTTTTGCAGATTTAAGTACTCCATCCGTTTCAAATATAAAACATATAATTTTTACAAATGTGCTTCAATATATAAGACATACATGCAAATCTATGGATGTTTTTTCTTGTTTGTATCAGTGCCACGGCGTAGCACAACCCATGGGCGTTAGAATATTATTCAGATAACACCATAGGGTATGTGTCCGATTGGCGTCATTCATGTACACTATTTTTTTTTTAAGATTCAAAGGAGGGTTTAAGTCGAACCTCGATCCTGACATTAACTTGCACTTTGAATCTATGACAAGTTCATAGTCGATGTTACCAATTCTACTGGTGGCGCCGCGCAACGGAATTCTTTTTTAAATATATTGGTCCCCTAACGCCGTGTTAAGTGCAGAAATAACCTTTGTGCACCCCAAAAATTCTAAATTTGGCTCTCTCCCTGGCGCAAAATGACCGAATGCCGACATGTATCACTTTCCGCGCTCGGAGCGTGTGGAACCTTGGTGCAGTCCGGGCGCCTTCCGCGCCACCGGAGAGCGGAAGGGAGTCGGCAGCTTTCCACTGGACTAGAGCGCGGCATGTGGCCTTTATATTGTTTCTTATTCACGTTTTCTGTTAGTTAAAAATGACATGCTTGAAAGCAATGTTTTTTATTGCTTTTTTTTATTCACGTTTCCAAGCAACTTGAAAGCAATGCCCTTTTTATTGTTTTTTTTATTCATGTTTCCTGTTGCTTGAAAGTGAGATTGATTTTTTTTCCTTCCTGTGCTCTAGCTCAGCGGAATACCGCCGGTTCCTTACCGCTCTCGGGTGGCGCGGAAGTTGCCCGGCCCTACCAGCTTCCGTGCTGCGCCTCTGGTTTCCGCGCCTAGCACCAAGGTTCTGCGCCCCCGAGCGTGGAAAGTGACACGTGTCGGCCTTCGATTATTCCGCGCTTAGGAGGAGGCCAAATTTAAAAATTTTGAGGTACGAGAATCATTTTTACACTTAACATGCCATAAGGAGGCCAAATCAAAAAAAAATTCCCACGCAACGTCTATGGTGTTACAATTCTACTGTTTTTTTTTTTGTCCCGAGGTTACATACTTACGCCTTGTTGCATGACATTACAATTCATAGCACTTTTTTAATATTTCTATCAGCTTATTATTATGGGCGGTATTAGCAACCGGACGTCCGATCTGAAGGCTTGGATCGGACGCCCGGGTTCTCCCCTTTCCCTCGTTGACTCGGTACGATGCACGCGCCATTCCCAACTGCTACGTACATCTTCCTATGGGTGTGCGTTTACATACCGTGGTGGTTGCCTGTGACACAGCTGCCCTTTCCTTCTGTCGGTATATGTGGTGGTTCCAAACGAAGTACAGTAGTGACTTTGTAGACCCGTTTGGGTGCGACATTCTAGAGTGCAACTGGTGATGACTGCAGTGGTTGATACTTGATAGTACTAGCTATCTATATATATAGCAATTAGTAGTCAATGACCGAATTAAATCCGGCCCGTTCCATACGTTCTCACTTAATTCAATCTTGCGACTATATGAACCATCCCTACAGGAATTATTCTCAAGCGACACAAGCAAATAAGTATGGCTACAACTACCCACGGCGGTAGTGCTCGTGTTCCCCGGATGCAACGCTTGCAACATCCCTAGACAATGGTTGTAACATCTTAGAATAATAGTTGCAACATCTCCGAACAACGGTTACAACATCATAAATCAAAAAACAAAACATCTAAAAGAAAAAACACATTGAAAAAATTGCAACATCGCCGTGAACAGTATGCATCATTTTTTTTCTACAGATACAACACTTGTAACATCCCTAGACAACGGTTGCAACATCTTATGACAACGGTTGCAACATCCCCGGACAACGGTTGCAACATCTCCAGACAACGGTTGCAACATCCCCGGACAACGGTTGCAACATCTCCGGACAACGGTTGCAACATCCCCGGACAACGGTTGCAACATCACCGGACAATAGTTGCAACATCTCCGGACAACAGTTGCAACATCCCCCATCCCCGGACAATGGTTGCAATATCCTAGGGCAACAGTTGCAATATCTCCGGACAATGATTGCAACATTCTAGGACAACGGTTGCAACATCTCCGGACAATGGTTGCAATATCCTCAGACAACAGTTGCAACATCCTCGGACAACGGTTTCAACATCTTCGGACAATGGTTGCAACATCACAAATCAAAACAAAGCATCTGGAAGAAAAAAAACGCGTTGGAAAAAATTGCAACATCGTCGTGAGATGCAACATTTTTTTTTCTATAGATACAACACTTGTAATATCCTCGGATAACGGTTGCAACATCCCCGGACAATGGTTGCAACATCCTCGGACAACGATTGCAACATCTCCGGACAACGGTTGCAACATCCTAGGACAACGGTTGCAACATTCCCGAAAAATGGTTGCAACACTCTAGGACAACGGTTGTAACATCCCTGGACAATGGTTACAACATTCCTGGACAACGGTTGTAATATCACAAATCAAAACAATTATGAGTTGATAGCTTTGTTCGTCTACGACACGATCTCGATTATACATAGAATGATTTACTTTGTTAACCGCTGTTTGTCTTCTTAATTTTTTACTTTAACTAACCTTGTTGATCAGCCCGTCATCTATTACGGCACTGCTGATCTTCTTGAACAGCTCATACAATGCTTCAATCTTGCTCACACTAACTGCATGCACACGCAGACCACCCAATGCCGTCGTAAGCGTAACACAATTAATTGCGGTTTGAGGAATAATTAATTAATAACAAAGAAGATAATTAGTAACATAGACGTACACACAGCCTAGAGTGGGCATTGGGCCGTCTTGCGTCGGCTCGGCCCAAGCCCACCGTGCTCGGCCGCGTCGTCGTCAGGCGTCTTAAACTCGGCCACTCCGCCGTGTCGTCTTGGCCCACCTCACCTCCGGCCAGCCTGCACGCCCAAAGCCCATCGTCTTGGGAGTGCGTCTGCCACCCAAGCCCAACCCAAAATAACTATAGACAATGGAGGCGGCGATGGCGAGAGTAATCGCCATCTTCATTCCTCTCCGAGGAGAGCCGGAGAGAGGAAGGCGGCGTGGGGAGGAGAGCCGAGAGGGAGGGAGGAAAGCGGTGCTTGGGGAGAGGAGGAACCGAGGTGGAGGCTAGAGGTGTGTGGGATTGGGGATATGGATTAGCCGGATGGAAATTAGGGTTGGACCAGCCGTGGGGAAGAACGAGATTGGGTCGGAGCTACGGTAGGAAGGGATAGGATTGGGCGAGGCCAGGGGAGAGATTAGAGGATTAGGCTTTTTTCGTGCCGTGCCGGCCTAAGCACGGCCCAAATGGCCGTGCCGTGCCGTGTTGCCCAACGGGCCACATCTCAGTTCCACGCCGGCCGGCGTTAAATGCAGGTGCGGCCCGCCCGACGCTGCGTCGCGTCTTGCGCCCGTCTTGATCGGGCCGTGCCACCCGTAAAAGCCCGACCCAAGTCCCAGCTCTACACACAGCTCATACAGCGCTATCGTGGTGACGAAACAGATCGCGGCGCGCAGCGCGATTAGATGACTCGAAAAGAAAAGCGTCCGACCGTCCGAACGTAAGTAAGATATCACTACCCTATTATTATCCATGAGTGAGGTCTAAAAGCTACAGTTTGGTTTCACGATCTTTTTTTGAAAAATAATCTGCGTTTTGCTCCACTTTATTAATTTAGATATTTTTATTTAATAGGATGTTCTTCTTTCTGTGATTAGACATGGGAAAGACAATGCTACTGCTAGTAGTACATGCAAAAGGAAAGGACGAGAAATTATCGGTGCTTTAGCTCTGCATCATTCAGACAGAGATGCCAATGCACATGGTTATCATTCAGTCGTCGGTGTCTTTTACTGTTTTTCCAGATGTCGCTCTGACAGCGCGGGTGATGCTGGTTGGTCTCATCTTTTACTACATTTAAACATGTCTCTCATTGAGTTCGTGATGACCTGGTCGTTTCAGGACCACATCTTTTGCCGATATTTTTAGACATGTCTGACGAGGTGGACGGTGTCCTGTTGTTTGGCCCAATTTGTAACTGTTACACACTCTTCCAATCGAGAATTCCTCTACTTTCTGACTAAGTAATAGTTATCATGTAATCATTTGTTTTAGAAATATTTGGCATTCTTACCTATGGTATTCAGATTTTAGATAAAAATATGACCAAAATGCCCTTTACTATCTCAAGCACAAGAAAAAGAAGAAAAGAAAGGGAAGTTAGGTTGGAAGCCTAAATAATCAAAACTTTATATGGAAAAACTAAGAGCCTGTTTGGTTCAGCGCCGCAGGTAGTTATACCAAAATTTTAGTAATGTCAAAACATAGGCAATGCCGAAACCTGAGCGAAAAACTAGTGGGCATGTTTGGTTCAATGCCAAAATGAACCAAACCAAAATTTTGGTAATACCCTGAAAATTTAGCTAGCGTTTGGTTTTATTCCAAATTAATGTGTTTGGATCATAGCCATATCAATTCACGGGCAATGTTGAAATTGATGTGTTTGGATTGCAGCCATGCCAATTCATTGGCGCCCGATTTTGGAACAAAAAATTGTCAAAGAAATGGCTAAGCAAAGCTTGGCAATACCAAATTTTGGTATCGAACCAAATGATGGCCAAATTTTTAGAGTAACGCCAAAATTTTGGTATGGTTAACTGGGGCGCCGAACCAAACAGCCCCAGCCCCGAAAAGGTCAAGAAAAATTTTGGCATTGCCAAATTTTTTAGGGTATTACCAAAATTTAGAACTAAACCAAACACTAGCAAAAATTTTAGAGTATTACCAAAATTTTGATTTGGTTCATTTTAGTATTGAACCAAAACAGACCATAAAAGTGCCACTTTTGTTTGCAATACAACCATCCAACAACCGAGTTTCGGAGTGGATCCTCACAGGCTTGTGCATGGGTCAGCCGACATGGCCCGATTTTCCCGGGCTCAGGCTGGGTCGGGTCAGGCTTAGGCCCGACGTTTCAGCCTACACACTTGCCTGAAGCCCTAAAAATAATGATATAATAAAAATAGTTTTTATTCGAAAAATAATTTTAAAAATAATATTTTATTCGGGAATAATAAAAAAAATTGAATCTTTTTGGGACATTTCAGGTTGGCCCGGTCCGGCCCCCGCATTGGGAAGGCATAGAATTATAGGTTTAATTTATTGTGGCGTTAATATTACAACTCCATGAGTGAGGTCTAAAATTTATAGTTTAGTCTCACAGTCTACTTTTGAAAATAATTTGCGTTTTCTCCACTTTATTAATTTAGAGGTATTTATTTAATAGAATATTCTTATTTTCTGTGTTGGAAGAACAATGTTATTGCCTACTGCGATAGCAACGAAGGAATTTTTGGCAGATACAGACGGTTTTGAAACCGTATTTGCATACAAATGACCACGACATGCACGTATTTGCGGAAATAGCACTGCTGGCGCAAGCGGCTCCCGCGCCGCCACGTGCCCCGCCAGCCTGTCCCTCGCCGCCACGTCGCACGGCTAGCGCACGGTGGCCATACGCCAGCCGTTGGCGTACATATGGCCACCATGCACCAGCCACTTTAGATAGGGTTAATTAGTTATTTTAGTTAGGTTAGGTTAGTTAGGTTAGGCTGAAATTTGGAGGAATTTTAAAATATAGCAAATGAGTCCAAATTTTTTTTGTGGAAGCTTCTGATACCATGTACTTGTTTGTGTAAATTTTTCATAATTTTATTTGTTCAGAATTTTTATCGCTCTTTCGTATAAGTGTCCTGTTTGTATGAATTTGTAAATATAGAAAATGAGCTAAAAAAATTATGAATTTTATTTTGAAAGCTCCTCACACAGTGGACTTGACTGTGTAATGTTTCGGCAATTTTATATGTGTTCTGGTATTGTCTCAAAAATTTAGAATTTAGGTCATGAAAATTTCAATTTTAAGTTTCGAAAATTAGGGTTTCATTATTTCATGTGACTTGGAATGTATAGAAAAAACGCTACATTGCAACTCCATAGGAGATGACGATATACAATATGGCAACACACATAACAACCAAAATACGCTGCATTACAACTCCATTGGAGATGTCTGAAGGAAGGAAGAAGAATTGTCACTCTCATACAACATCCTAGTGGCAATCCAATATCATCACTGCACACGGAACATGAAAACTTTTATTGCAATGTTCATAATAAATACCAATGATATAAAGTCCAACATAGATGTAATTAGAACATGCTAGCACACTCTTAGTTTATTTATCGGTTGGAGGAGGGGGTATTATCACATGTAACCCGATCAAATAGGACACTCTTTGTTTATTTATTGGTTTAATTTGGATGATATTCTTTAATACTGTATTTTACTACAGGCTAGATAAGCTTGTACATGAACCAACTGAGGGAAATGCGTGGCAAGCAGATCATATAACGATGTACCGTAACCTCCGACTCTTGTGTATTTCGAAGGCTTGGTACATCGTTATATGATCTGCACGCCACGTATTTCCCCCATTTTGTTCATGTACAAGCCTATCTAGCCTGTGGTGCGATGCAGTATTAAAGAATAGCATCCACATTAGGGTTTCATGACTTAGGTTCCTCCTCCTCAACGTCCACCCTGATGATACGCTCCTCGAGGTCCTCTGGGTCGTCACTGAGCCACCAACGCCCCTGCACTAAAGAGTCTGAAGAACTCTCGCCACTGGGAGCTGCAATTTGACCGCGGATCTCCTGAACTGAAGGACCAACAGTCTCCGTACGACACACCTTCTTCCATGCGGCCATCTTGTGGGGTACGTCTCTAAGATGTCTGGCTGGTTGCGGGTCTGGAGTCGCTCCACGATAAGGTAAATCATCCTGAGCTGGTAGAGGTTGATGTTGAGCTGTCTTCAGTTGGGCGAGCTCTCTCTCTCTCTCTCTGCAGCATCCAATCTCTCGTACACTCGCTCCATCTCATTGGCCATGATCACATAGGCCTCATCCTGCGCCTTGATCAAGGACGCCATGTGGGTGATGGTGGTGTCTTGCTCCCCCTCAGTGGATCTGAACCTGCTAAAGACCTCCCCCTTCTTGCGGTAGGGAAAGTAGCGGAAGGCGGTACGTCCCAGTGCACTACGGTAGTGGAACCCCATATGGATGATGGCCTCCCTGGCAGCATCTTGCATCCCGAGCTTGTCTGTCTCCCTCTCTACAACTCTGCACAAAAACCTCCCTCCTTCAGGAAACACATCTATTTTTTAAAAAATTAGGAGAAGATAAGTATCCAATTTAAGCCATGACATTTTCCTACATGCGACTAACAACGTTAAATTAAGTAAATACTTGCAAAATTACAACTACGTAACTACGCAAAATTACAAAATTACGACCAAACTACCTGCGAACTACGGCGGTTAATAACGCTGAAATATCCCCAAAAATATAATCGATAGAGCAAGAGAGCGGGCGACCTCAAAATGAAATGAACGAGCGGAAGAGCGAGCGAGCAACTTGTGAAATGAAATCGAGCTTGCTCCCTCTAATTTATAGCCACTGCTCGAAGGGAATCCTTATCCCGTGCGCGCTAATTAAGCCATGCATTTCGGGGGACAAAGATTTGAGGGATGAGACAAGTAGGTGACTAGATCATGAGTAATTGATGCTTTCGGTGGAAAAGTAAGACAAATGGAGGGAGGACCTCATTCAAATGTTTCGGTAATCAACACATGCCTCATTCTATACATTCTAACTAACATGAAATCATGAAACCCTAATTTCCAAAACCTAAAATCGAAATTTTCGCGACCTAAATTCTAAATTTTTGAGACAATACCAGAACACATATAAAATTGCCGAAATATTACACAATCAAGTCCACTGCGTGAGGAACCTTCAAAATAAAATTCATAATTTTTTAGCTTATTTTCTATATTTACAAATTCGTACAAACATGACACTTATATGAAAGAGCGACAAAAATTCTGAACGAATAAAATTATGGAAAATTTACACAAACAAGTACACGGTTTCAGAAGGCTCCACAAAAAATGTCAAAAAAAAATTGAACTCATTTGCTATATTTTAAAATTCCTCGAAATTTCAGCCTAACCTAACTAACCTAACCTAACTTACCTAACTAATTAACCCTAACTTAATTAACCCTAACTAAAGTGGTCATGATGGTTACCGTATACCAAACAAATCATGACGTGGCGACTAGAGGTGGGCCGACGCGTGGCCGGCGAGGGGTCAAGGGCACGTGCGGACGGCAGTGGCGCGACGGTGACCGTCGCGCTGGTGCCATTTCATAAATACGTGCACGCCGTGGTCATTTGTGTAAATATGGTTTCAAAACCGGCTGTATCTGCCAAAAATTCAGCAACGAAGGCATTGTATGCAAAAGGAGGAGACAGTATTAATGGCGTTTTATAGCGCAACAACGCTCAGCTTAGTATGAATACAGCGGAAACAATTAATCTTTAAAGCATATACAATGGTATAGACAACTGTTGTCTATAGTGTCTTTCTATTTTATTTATAGATAGCATTAAAAATAGATCCTACAATGAGTTGTATTTTTACGTGTCTCTATAGACAGCTTATCCATATACAATGTATCTTGTTCCTCTTGTTATAGTAGACTATTGCATGAGAAACGGTTCAATTCTCTATACTCCCCCTCTCTCATCCACATCATTTCATGTCATACATGTCAAAATTTACAGACAGCTGACGTCACACTATTATAAAAGCATTGGCAACGTGCCTTAATGAATCTCGGCCGTCAAACCGAAATCAAACGCACAAGATCCGGCCGACTACTACAGCACGCACTGTAGAAGAGTAGTGTGCTCGTCTACAGTACATGGTGCATCAGAGTACTTGCCTTATTTACTGTAGCACGCAGCACGCGGCGCCGATTGTTTGATCCGATGGCTGTCATTACAGTAAAGGCAAACTAATGTGCAATCTCTGCCTTTACAGTGGAGAATACGCTTCCGAATATATCACTCTGCGTGACCGAGACCAATGCAAACTAATTACTGCTTTTTAGAGATATGAAAAAGGCAAAGGCTTTCGCACAGGAGATTAAGTTTGATATTGAAATTTTCCAAAGATATAGAATATGCCCTCCCTATATCTGGTAAATTTTTAAGATTTTTAAAAACTTTTATACACAATTTTAACATATTTACAACATTTAAGCCATTTTCATTGGATATGCCTCCCTTTTAGGCATGTCTTTCATTGAGTGGCTGATGAGCTGTCCGTTTAAGGACCACATCTTTTACTTTTTTTTGATAATCGAAGAGAAAAATCTCTCCTGGTCTCTGCATCAAGGATGCACACAGCCTATTTTATTAAGAAGTAATGTATCACAATGACCAGATATGGTAGAAAGTGTCTGGAAACCTTACAACCAAAAGGTGATTAGAAATGAAACTTAATCATTACAAATCGTGTGACTAAACCGCCACCCATGAAGGCTTAAGATTTGCTTCGCCACGAACTCCAATCTGGCGCTTTCAGCTATCATTGCCTCTTTCTGAGGCGATTTTTGTAAATTTGCCTAAGCACTCAACCAGTGCCCACTCAATATGATAACCTGCAAAGAATTAGTGATAGTTTGTTTTTGTCAAAAACGACATCGTTCCAACATAACCAAATAGACCAACATAAGGCACTAGCTCCCACTAGGAGTTGTGACTTTAAAAGTTTTGGAATACCGGCTAGCCAATTCCCAAACATGTGTGTTATACTCACAGGAGGGGATAACTTAAACGTACATTGAACAACCCACCATACAAGACGTGCAAAAGAGCAATTAATAAAAAGATGCTGAATTATTTCATCTTTAATACAAAAACAACACTTTTTGCTCCCCCTCGAATTTCTTTTAAATAGGTTATCTTTAGTTAATACCACCCCTCTTTTGAGATACCATAGGAATATTTTCACTTTTAACGGAATTTTAATGGACCAAAAGAAATCCCGAAATTTTTTTTAAATAATCTATTTTTTATTAGAAATTACAAATATATTACTGCGATCTTTTTTTACATAAATATACATCTGTCGCCCAACGGTTGGGCGATTCTCTCATGCCCAACCTTGGGCGATTGAAATCTTGTCGCCAACAGGTTGGGCGACTACAGTTCTGTCGCCCAACCGTTGGGCATTTGTGGTGGAGGCGCCGCACTGTTGGGTTGCAGGACTGCAGTCGCCTAACAGTTGGGTGATAGGTTCCTGTCGCCCAACCGTAAGGCGACAGGAGGCTCCCACATGTTTTCTATTATTTAATTATTATTTAATTATGTTGTAATGAATATTACATTTTGTAGGTTAATTACATTTAGCAAATCTGATTGTATGATGTTATTTATTTTGAAAAATAATAGTGTTGTGACGATGTTGGTTGGTCTGTTTGTTATTTTCGTAGAATATCAAGGGTATGAAATTTGTCAGACTCGCAATAATATTTTGTGATCGTCGTATATTATTGTAGTGCGCTAAATTTCTGTAGAATTTTGTGAGGACGATTGAGATAGTAATAAGTTGTAAGTAGAAAGGTAAGTGATATTACGATACGCTAGGGAGTCTCTCCTCGATGAAGTCGTCTTAACGTATACGCATATATAGGCAAGGAGTCGATGTCGTACTTTATGAAGCTTATACAGAATATGATTGAAGGAGCTGAGAACGCTCGTTGTCATTATGAAGATGCCCTAAAACATGGAGGATTCGATGTCGGTGCGAATGGTTCTTTCTGGGATTCTACAGTGTTGTCGCCCAATATATTTGTAATTTCTAATAAAAAATAGATTATTTAAAAAAAATTCGAGAAATCCCTATGGGAAGCTTGATTGGTTCCAATTAGTGCCCCATAGAAAGATGGTACCAAGAAAAGACCAGATTTATTCAGACTCCATCTGAAAACATCTTTTTGAGAGCTCAATGTTAAATTAGCAATTCTCATAATTAACTTATTCCAAGCATGTAACTTAGGTCCAAGAATAGGCCTTCGAAAATAAATATGTAGAGGATCTGATCTCAGTATATTTGCCACTGTATCATCCTTTCTCCTCACCACATTATATAATATTGGATATTGAATTTTCAGAGAAGTGTCTCCTAACCATATATCTTCTCAAAACCTAGTTTGCATTCCATATTTAACCTGAAATGAACCAAATCGAAGAAATTGGTTTTTAAGTTTCATTAGACTCGTCCAAAATTGGGAAGTCCTAGGTTTATTAACCACATGTGACAGACTTTTGCCACCCATATATTTCCTTGTTAGCAAAAATTGCCAAACCCCTTCTTCATTAAGCAAATTAAATAACCATTTCCCTAATAAACTTTTGTTTTTTGTATCTAAGTTATGAATGCCTAGACCGCCTTGCTCTTTGAGTGTACACACTAAACTCCATTTAGCTAGTCTATATTTACGTTTTAGGCTATCACTTTGCCAGTAAAATCTAGATCGATAAAAATCAAGTCTTCTAAGAACCTCTCTGGGAACTTCAAAAAAAGATAGCATAAACATTGGCAGACTACTGAGTACCGAGTTATTAAGTACTAATCGTCCACCAACAGATAGATTTTTTCCTTTCCGCCCACTAAGCTTTTTATTAACTCTATCCTCAACCTCTTTCCAATCACAATTCCTTAATTTCCTGAAGTGAATTGGAATACCTAGGTAACTGAAAGGGAAAGTACCCACTTCACAGCCAAAAAGCATAGTATAATGTGATTCAACTTCTTTGGCATTACCAAAATAGGAAATCTCACTCTTGTGAAAATCAATCTTTAAACCTGATAATTGTTCAAAGACACATAGAATAAGCTTGAAATTTTTTGCCTATTATAAATCATTATTTAAGAATAGGATAGTGCCATCTTTTACTGTTTATGAAAAGACATGTCTGATGAGGTGGGAGATGTCTTGCGATCCTTCTAGTTTTACGTAGTGCGAACTAGGGCTAGGACGTACGTTTCGATGCAACATAAGGTAAAGAACAATGTAATTTTTTTTTCAACAGTCGTAACAAAAAACTATTGAGTTTTAAACTAGGTGGAGAAAAGAAGAGGAACATCAGACCCAGTGTTTTAAAAATTACTGAAACATCTGGAACAACATCCCATGGATGACCATAGTGCACTACTACAGAAATGGTCTTCACAGACGGTTCAAAAACATCATCACAGACGGTTTCGTGAGCCGTCTGAGTTTATGGGTCAGTAATGATATGGGTCATCACTGCACGGTTTTTGAACCGCTGCGTGATAGTATTATCACGAGACGGTTCGAATAAGAACCGCTCGTGATATTATCATCGACGGTTCTTGTTCGTAACCGCTCGTGATAGTCTATTTCACGCAGCGGTTACAACAAGAACCGCTCAGATATAGTATTATCACGCATTTTGGTTCTTATTCGTAACCGCTCGTGATAGTTTTTTCTATTGCAAAAAAAAAATCGGATTTGAGCCAAACCAATCAATTGCTAGATAGTAGTATCCATATGCAACCTCTAGCAAGACAGCTAAAATCCAATTAAAATTCTGATGGCAAACATATTATAGGAAAGGGAAACCAAAAGGTTTCACAACGTCCCCTTCGAATGGAAAAAAAATAATAAAGTTACAAAGTTAAACTAGCTAGAAACTATCTATATCTCCAAGCTCCTGAAGAACTCATCGGCTTCTTGGATTGGTCTTGTGAGCTCCTCTTTGTACCTCACCAGCATATCACAAGAAGTTCTTGCATGTCGTCGAATTCGACTCAAGCTCGTCGACAAGGAGACACGATGGAAAACCTCGGTGGCGCTCCGACCTTAGATAACACAAAATTAAGATAATTTTCTTTACAACAAACACCAACAAATTGTGTATGTTATGGGATGTACATGTACCTTCCAGCTAGCCTACCTCCTGCGGCAGACAAGGAGCTCCTCCAAGATCCCTCCTCCTCCTCGTCGGTTGTGTCTCCTCATTTGAACCATGACGGGAATCGAGGGTGGTCGCCGAGCTCGGTGGGGAGGGAGAGGAGAGACTAATGGAAAACAAGGTGGGGTGGCTATAATATATAAGGACAAAGCCAAAACATTTTGCCTCCGCGCGCTTAAAATTTTTTCAACTCCCGCCGCTAATCACAGACGGTTTCATACAAAAACCGCTCGTGACGACATATCACAGACGGTTTTAATACGAACCGTCATGATAGTACTATTATCACAGACGGTTCAGTATTAAAACGTCAGGATATATATCATATCACAGACGGTTTGTATTAAAAGTCAAATGCTTGCAATTTTACCATGGTAAAATCGGAGTGTTAGTGATTTGAAGCCATGGTAAAATTGCAAGTTACAGATGGTTTTTAATACAAACCGTCTGTGATATGATATACATCACAGACGGTTTTTAATATGAACCGCTCGCGATACTTCACAGACGGTTTTCAACACGAACCGCCTGTGATGAGCACGGAATTCACAGACGGTTCGTGTTGGAAAACCGCCTGTGAAGTATCGCAGACGGTTACGAATAAGAACCGCTCGTGATATTACTAAGTATCACGAGCGGTTCTTGTTGAAACCGCTCGTGATACTTCATGACGGTTTTCAACACGTAACCGCCTATGATATTACTTCTTCACGATTTGGTTTTAGCGTTAGCCAAGAATACGCATTTCGGTCACTAAACCAAAACCGTCGTGATTAGATTTAATATGAGCGGTTTTGGTCAACCGTCTGTGATGAGGCGTCCAGTATTGACCTTTTTGTAGTAGTGGTGGAAAATCCGATGCAACACAAGGGAAGAACGGTGCAACATTTTTTTTGAACAGGTGCAACATTTTTTTCAACGGTCGTAACAAAAAAACTAGGTGAACACTTGGGCAACATCTCAGGACAAAGCACGCAACAAAACAATTGAACACCTTGCAACATTATAAAATAATAGTTGCAACAATCTGCAAACAAATATGCAACATTCAAAATAGATCCACAACAAATGGATTTGCTACAGCAAACTATGAACATGTATTGCAACAATGAAGAAAGGGGGTTGCAACAAATTAAGAACATGCATGCAACAAAGGACCAAAGGAATATGCGTGTGGACAGAGGCAAAGAACCGAGCTCTTGGGAGGCAGTGGCCGGCTCGATGCCTCGTTGCCTTTGGGCCTGGATCTACCAAGGGCGATGGCAATCCGATGATCTTCCAGTATGCCACCCTCTCCTCACATTCAAATGATGAATAGAAAGAGGAAGAGAAGGATGTCGATTATGGCCATGGCTACGAGGTCACCAATGAGTTGCTGTAACGTAACATGTGGGGTCTAGGACTTGAGGCATGGGACATTGCGGATCAGCGCGAACTCCGCCTCCAGGTTGTCCGCCCACACCTCCCGGGTCTCCACCGACTCGTTGTCATTGCCACCGCCGCCGCCAGGCTTGGGGATCACCACGAACATGGGATCCGACGTTGCCATGCCAGATTCCCCCTCTAAATCGATGGTTTTTATGGTTTGGTCGGCGCTTCGGATTGGGGATTTAGGGTGAAATGTTCGAAGGGGAGCGAATGGGGAAGAAGTCTCTAGATTTTTAGACGGGGAAGGTGGGAGTTGGGAGTGGAGTGGGTGGGGCTACTGGGTGTGAGTTGGGAGTGGAGTAGGTGGGGCTATTGAGTGTTGAAACTCAAACCATCTGAGCGACTGTTTTCTTTGGACGTCAGTTCTTAACCATTACCATTTTACCTACTCCGTCATATGGTGAATACGGTTACTTGGACACTTATTTTGTTTTTATTAAGGTGACCAAAATGCCGTTGAGAACTACTCCATCTGTTTTGTAATTACTAGTCGGCACTTCTGGCCAAATCTGTAACGTCCCGTTTGTCCTTAGTTTTTTTAAAAAAAAATCAAATTAAAAAAAAGAACCATTTGGTTTTGATGAGAGTTCAAAACTTAACTTGAGATTTTAAAAGAACTTTAAATGACTAAACCAAACTTCAACTAAATCAGTTCGGTTTCTTTTGGAGTTTGCTGGAGTTTTTCCTTTTCTTTGTTTGCTCCGTGCTTTCCCTCGGCCCAGTTCTATCTTTCTTCTAGGGAAGACCCCCCTTCGTTTGGATCTAAGGGTCCAGACCTCCCTTGTGCTTGGACCTCCCTCTAGTGCAGACCTCCTCTTAACCTCTCTGGACCTCCTCTTGTGCCCTTTGCTTGGACTTTCCTTTAGTCCGGACCTCCTTCAGTTCCTCTTTGTTGGTTTGAATCTCTTCAGACCTCCTTGTTGGTTTGAATCTCTTTTCGAGGGTTTAGACCTCCTTTTTTTTATCTAAACCACCTTCTCCGTTTAGACCTCCTTGTGGCCTAGACCTCCTTTTCTGTTTGAATCTTCCCTTGGTTTTGACCTCCCCTTTGGGTCACGACCACCCCCGAGGTGTTCCAAGCTCGGGTTTGTATTTCAAACATCCTT
This sequence comes from Phyllostachys edulis, assembly GCA_036346405.1. Taxonomy (NCBI): domain Eukaryota; kingdom Viridiplantae; phylum Streptophyta; class Magnoliopsida; order Poales; family Poaceae; genus Phyllostachys; species Phyllostachys edulis. The sequence goes on from CM070567.1 coordinate 44,939,412, forward strand.
GAACTTCAAAATTCTAAATTCGGGTTGATTTCCCCTTTCTCTCAGACCTCCTCGTGTTCATTTGAACCTCCTCGTGTTCATCTGGACCTCCCCGTGCTCCCTTGGACCTCCCTTGTGTTCATCTTAACTGTCGAGATCTTACTTGTGTTTATCCTGACCGTTGAGACCTCCCTTGTGTTCATCTTAACCATCAAGATCTCCCTTGTGTTTATCCTGGCCGTTGAGACCTCCCATGTGTTCATCTTGACCATCAGGACCTCCCCTTGTTAGATCTTGACCGTCAGGACCTCCCCTTGTTTCAATCTGATCGTTAGGACCTCCCTTGGTTTTGATCTGATCGTCAGGACCTCCCCTTGTTTCAATCTGACCGTCAGGACATCTCTTGGTTTTGATCTGACCGTCAAGACCTCTCCTTGTTTCAATCTAACCGTCAAGACCTCTTTTAGTTTTGATCTGACTGTTAGGACCTCCCCTCGTTTGATCTTGACCGTTTAGGACCTCCCCTTTGGATCTCCTCCGTTGGATCACCTTTTTGGGTTCGGACCTCCCTTTCCCTTCGCGCAGTCCGAACCAGCTTTGCGCTCTTCCCACTCGTGGACTGTCCGATCCTTTTTGGATGGCCTGATCGAGATGAAAGGTTTGGTCGGTCCGAACGTTCCCATGCGTTGTGGATCGTCTGATTCACATCGAACGGCCCAAATAAGATGTAGCGTTCGGCCGGTCTGAACGTTCCACTTCCTTGTGGACCGCCCGATTCAAATCGGAACCCTACTTCGCCGTGCCTTCGACCTCTTGTCCTCAGGACCTCTCTTGGTCTTTTTGCAAAGACCACCCCCTTAGGTCATGACCTCCCATTGGTCCCAACCTCCTCTTGAGTCATGACCTTCCTGTTGGTCACGACTAGTCTTTTTGCAAAGACCACCCTTTTGGGTCCTTTTGCAAAGACCACCCTCTCAGTCTTTGCTGGTCTTTTTTTGCAAAGAACAACCTCGTGGCTGGATCTCCTCCCGAACCGTTGGACCTCCTCCCAACGAGTCGAGCCCCTCTCTTGAGAGCCTGTTTCTTGTTATTTATCTCTGTTCTTTGCTGGTTGTTCCGAGTTGGTTTTAGTTAAAGTTTCTTGAGCTTTGGTGTTGTCTCTCCCATCTCTGCTCGTCTCGTGTTTCCCCTAGCTTTGCTTTTTGTGGTTTAGACCTCCTGTGAGATTTAGATCTCTTTTGTGGTTTAGACCTTCTGTGAGGTGTAGATCTCCTTTGAGTTTAGGCCTCTCTATTGGTCTAGACCTCCCCTTTTGGGTTTAGACCTCTTTGTTGGTTTAGACCTCCTCGCTGGTTTAGATATTCCCTTTTGGGTTTAAACTTCAGTTGGTTTAGACCTCCCCGTGGTCTTTTTGCAAAGACCACCTTTGGTCGAGACTCCCTTGAGGTCACGACCTCCGGTCTTTTGCAAAGACCACCCTTGCGCCATGACCTCCTCGTGGGTCACGACCACCTTCCAAAGAGGGACCACTGTCTCGTCCTTTGCATTTAATGTCACAGATCACATTAAATGCTATCTTTTCCTCCATACCTTGTCTTTTGACTCTACTGTCACCTCCACCTTGACCTTTTTCTTCTCCTGTCCCCTCCCCTACTTGCTCTAGTCCTTTTTCATATCTGCTAGCAGTGTACCATCACCTTGTTACGTTGAATCTGGCCGCTCCATCTTGGTGATGTTCTTTTCTCCTTCTCCTATAAATATAGCATCAGGTGCACCCATTTCCTCCTTGTTCTTCACTCAAAACTTTCCCTCACACCTCTCTCTGTTCTGGTGAGCTCTCCTTGCTCCTCTGGTTCGAACCTCCTTAAGTTTGGACCTCCCTTTCGTTGGACCTTCCCCTCTCAGTGGATCTCTTCTCTTTTGGTTCTAGTTAAGTTCTTTTCGGTTTTCTCTTAAAATTTGCTTTATTCATTTGGTTTCTTTGTGAACATGTAGATTTTGGCTTCGCTGAAGAGCTCGAGGATCCAGCAACCTTCTTAGAAGCCCAGCAACTCATTGCCGAAGGCAAGTCGTGGACCTTGATCATCTTAAACCCATTTTTACAAAAGTATCGTGATTTGTTATAAACTTGCATTGCTAGTTGTATAAAAATGGTTTTGGGCTTAGTTAAATACCTACTTGTCTTTATGCCTCCTTGATGATTTGCAATTTGACATGTTGACATGTTCCCTTTGGAAGCCGTAGCATGGGTATTCTTAGTTGGACATTCTTATTTACCAACATGGGTATCGTGTTTGCTTAGCCATGCTTTAGTAGACGTCGTTCTCACCATGAATCATCAATATTAGTTTACCCCCAGCGCACTGATTTGTGGCTTGTGTAGTAGCGACCATCTTCACTGATTAAAATGAATCGGGCCCCGTGGTCGCCATGACATTTGTTGTCGTTTTAACTAAAATTTGTGTGCCAAGACTAGGGTGGTCCTCTGGCCGGGTTGAACCCAACAATGATCAATTTGCCTAATGAGCTATGGAACCGTGGCAATACCACTGCTAATAAAAGTTGTGTGCCCAGACCGGGGTGCTCCTTGGGCTGGCTTGAACGCAAAACCATTTTATGCTCGGGCGAGTAGGTAGGGAATTTGAGTAGTGGGTGCAGTATGCACAATGGGTTGTGGTCGACTACCGAGGCACCAACTAAGGACTTAACCTTGTGAGCCATTGATCTGGGTCTCTCCGTAACCACATGCCCGTGATGGGGTGGACCTGTAATAATTAGTGATGTTTTGATTCGGTTCTCATATGGTTGGGAATGGCGCAAGAGGGGTCGATTGAGGCTAATCTTAGCGAGTAGAATCGAGCCTGAACGGACCTTTGTAAAGCCCTATGGTAGTCTCTACTTGACTCACACGTCTAAGGAATCGTGTGTCCTATCAAGCGACTATCTCTTGTGGGTAAAGTGCACAACCTCTGCAGAGTGTAAATCTATTCGAATAGCCGCGTCCTCGGTTATGGACACGCCCGGAGATTTTGAACGAGGGGTAGACTTTTCGAAGAGGTCTTGTGAGCCCTAGAGTGGTCCAAGGTGCTCCAGAGTGGGTGCTCTGGGGTGGTCGTGGAGCTCTAGGGTGGTCTTGTGGAGCTCTAGAGTGGGTGCTCCAGAGAAGTCTTGGTTGGTGCTGTGGGAGAGGTCCTGGTCGTGGGTGCGACCAGGTCCTCGTGGGAGTGGTCTTGGGAGTGAGCTGGTGCTCACGACCTCCTTTGAAAGCAAATGTACTTATTTATATCTCTTTTAACTTGAGCTTTGTAATCTACTTATGCTATTTACTATCAAATATTGCTTTCTGCCATCTAACCCTACAGCTCACCGTTGTCAAGCCGTGCATAAATATTATTTGCATTCATTTTCCCCACAGCTTGTTGAGTACATTCAAAGTACTCATGGCTTGTGCCCTCTGTTTTAATCAGTAGAGGAGGGAGATCCAGGAAGTCTTGTGCCCTTTGAAGGGGAACTCTTTTGAAGACCTTGCGCATAGGAGACTTCCTCCACTCGGTAGCTTGTGGGCTTGCCGAATGTCCTTCACGTGTTTTATGTTTCTACTGTAGGCTCTCTTTTGAGTTGTAAGCCCGCGGTGCAACCTTGTACAAACCTTGACCTTAAGGTCTTTTACTAATAATATGTGTTAATTTGTCTGCTTCATCTTTTGTGCTTGTGGTATGGAATTGATTACGCCAATTGTTAAGTCTGTGTGTGCTAGCCAATCTTACCCTGGGACTAGCTCATGGTGCACAGAGGCTGGGACCTTCGGGTGATCTTGGAGGACCTCCCAGACCTCCAGGTGGTCCTGTCGGACCTCCTGGGAGGTCCTGGGAGATCTCTCTAGGAGCTCCCGAGACAGGTCCTCACAAAATCACACTTACCAAGGAAATCAATGACCTTTAATAATACTCTCAAGCACGAGAGACGAGGAGAGGGAGTTGTTTCAGCATAATCTCGCACCAATAATCACCGTTCACCTCACAGCTTTAACTCCCATCACCTTTTCTGTCACCACTATATATATCCACGTACAAAATTCATAGCGTGGATAAATGGCACTAGAGTTCACTAGCATGCAAGGTCATTTTATATATATATATATATATATATATATATATATATATATATATATATATATATATATATATATATATGAAAATGGTATGGTACTCCTAGGACTAGGAGCACGTGCTCTCGTGTCTCATATACCACTTCAGCTTGTATGATGGTACCTCTTTATCTATTTGAGCATACTCCAATAATGATTATAAGATACTTCAAAGTGAGTTCCAAGAATTTTTTAATTAAAAATCCACTTTTTATAGCAAAATTTGTATATATACTTCTTTTATATATGAAAAATGGTATATAGCAAAAATAAGTGACTCTAATGGAAATTTTTCAATCAAATCACATTGAAGTATCTTATAATTGGCATTTAAGTATACTGAAAGTGATAAATAAGTATAATATCTTAGTTTAAGTGGTATATTAGAGGTGAGAGTACATACTCCCAGGAGTATGAAACAGTCCTGTGAGTATGAAGCAGGCGGCGCTTTGTTTCAGACTCTGAGTATGCACTCCCACCTCTAATATACCACTTAAACACATATATTATACTTCTTTATTATTTTAAGTATACTTAAATACCAATTATAAGATACTCAAATGCGACTTGATTGAAAAAAATCATTAGAGCCCTTTGTTTTTTGCTATATGCCCATTTTCATATATAAAAGAAGTGTATACACAAATTTTGCTATAAAAGGTGGACTTTGATGAAATTTTCCATGGAACTCACTTTAGGGTATCTTATAATAATTATTGGAGTATGCTTATATATAAAGAGGTATCATCAAACAATTTTCTACGCCTAGCCAGCTCACCACATGCGAACCAGGCCAGGTGTGACGCCCTCATGCAAGCCCCATACGGCTGGCCCACCAACTAGAGTCGTCGGGCCAGAAACTTCCGCACCCCACATGGGACTCGATTCGACGGTAAATAATATGAGACATGACAGTAATTCGTGAATCATTTTGCTGCCTTTTTTGCGGTATGCGACTTTTTTTGAGCTCGTGTGTTTGATAGTAAAACATAACTGTTAATACAGTAAAGTTGTAATGTGTTTTACTACCAAATCACATTTGTATGTTTTACTACTAATTGGAGGAGTTGTAATGTGAGGTAGGCCAGAACTACGGTGGGCAGGGGAGAGGAAAAAAGAGCTCGAAGGCATTTTTTACTGGTTTGTGTGGAAATAATATGGGGCTTGTGTGTGTTTCTTGGTTAGTAGATGTCCATCCTTATAAGTCGTAGTGGGGGAAACGAAGAGACGCATCGGGTAGCCCGAGCGGCATTGTACGTTTTGTTTTGAAAAAAAAATGAGGGCTTTATAAGATAGTACAGTAAATTATAAGCACAGTATAGCAAAAAATATTACTCATGCAGTAATTCCAAACAAAATAGAGGTTCAGTAATTGCTTGCGCATATTACAGTAAAAGAGCTATCACATATCATTTATAGTAAATGTTGAGCTCGAGAATTGGTGCGCACCAGTAATGTTCAGCGAGCAGCACAGCAAAAGTTAGTGTGACAGTAAAAACGCATATAGGAAGAGGTAAAATGATCATTTATAAAGTAGTAAATCTGTATTTTTTTTATTGTGCTTACAATGTTACCGTATCCTTTTTGTGTTCTGACAGTAAAATAAAGAAAATATTACAGTAATGTCATTGTACATAATAGTAAACAACAGAAGATAAAACTTCTTAAATATTTCTTTAGTCAAATAGCGTGGTCGGTCGCATTTTCTTCCTTTTACATTGCCTGATAATAACAAAAGAAGGGAAGAAAGGGAAAAGGAAGGAGGCCCTAGTGGCTAAGGCAGGACCCTATTGCAACCCTTAGACGTTTGTAAGCCCGCTCGTGGAGTTCGCTGGGGGCTGGATTAGGGAATACGTGGAGATACGCCTCCACCTGCTCCTTCGCGGCTGCGAGCCAAGCTTGGTGCCGAGTGAGCGAAGGAAGTCTATCGACAATAGTCCAAATCAGGTCATTCATCTCTTCCATGGTCTCGGCGTCATTGATTCTTTCATTTTGCTTGCTGATCTAGTCTTCAAGGCTCTAGATGGATGCTCTGACACGATCCACGTAGCTCGTGAGCACGATCTCCAAGATTTGTTGGACACAAGAATTTTGGTCCGACTGAGCAGGAGACGCAGCGTGCGGATGATTGCAGCTACCCTCTCTGGTAGACACTAGGGCGGAGCACGGACGAGGTCGCAGACATAATCATGGTCCACTGCCTCGATCAGGCTCCGCCCAGATAACTGATCATATATGAGTGATAGGCATGATAGAACTATCATTTGCAAGGGAGTGGAAGAGTTTGGAGTCATTTTTGTTCATTTTGTTCTGTTTGTGTTTTTTTTAGAGTTTTATGTGGGGGAAGGCTTTGGGGTGTCGTGTGTTGGAAATATACCCTAGAGGCAATCATAGAGATGATTATATTTCATTATGTTCATAATATTGGATAATATGTTATCTTGTTCCTAGAATAATATCGTTAATATTTATTATCAAGTATGTTACTTGATTGTGAAACTCTGTATTTTTCCGATGATTATTTTTAAATGTTCCCTAGTCAGAAACATATAAGAACACATATGAATAGACTAGCATGTGTATTGGTTGATGACTATGTTTCACGGGTCATAGATATGGAGATATCAAACCAATAATATGGACATATGTTATCGAACATGGTGTTGGTTTGACCCACCTTGAGACACTGTTGAGATTGTTATGATTTCATGTGTCATCAGTTGGTCTCAAGTAATGATGATGTATAATCCTTAGACCTGAGATCAGTATGGTTTCCTACATATGTAATAGTACACTTAGGGGTTTGTCAGGACCCAAAAATGTAATTTTGGACCCTCTGTGTAGACTGCACTAGTCCAGGATCACGCTAGTGCACACAGTGGCAACATCAGTGAAATATCATTTCCATATACAAAGATGACTAATAAATAGACAAATAATAATAAATATCATAGTAAAGACCTTAAGGTCAAAGCTTACAATTAATGCCTTAGAAGGCAAAAAGCTCAATTAAGTCTGCGTGGAACGTAATGAGATAACTCGATTGAAGCCCATCCATATGCCCACAGGCAATCGGCTGGAGTAGCGCGACCTAGTTCTCCATGATCCTTGAAGTAGACCTTATTGACTAACGATTCCTTCACTTCTGCTTGATTGATTAAAGCAAGCATGAGTACACAACCGTACTCGCAAGTCATACCACAGAAATGCAATTATACATGATGGCTTATTCCAAAGGAATGGCTTCTGTGGTTATTTTGCGGAAATGCAACATTTGCTATTTGAATACAAATAATAGATTGAAAGCATAATTCAAAACAAATAGACAATAATAATTTATCAGTTGTTTTCACAAAGACACACAGCCTAATCAAATTATTCACATAGCCATATGACTTAGATCACACAGCTCCCTTCCCAATTGTCTTATGAAAATCTACCCCTCATGTGAAATCCCTGAGCATGTCCATGACCGTGGACGCGGCTATTCGAATAGATTGTTTTAACACTTTGCAGAGTTTGTACCTACCCATAAGATGCAATCAACCAGATCAAAGCTAATCACAACAAAACCTTTCAGAAACTTCATCTCAACAATGATACTCCCAGTGTGCTTACGAACCGTCATACCCAGCCTTACACAGCGATAGGTACGACACACATCGTTGGATAGGGATACGGCGAACCGTCCCGCGATATGACTACTTGGTAGCACACCTCCACCCATACAACACAGCCTAACCTACTACATGAGTAATCAATGTCAAGAATTCATAACTTACTAAGTTAGGCCCATCCCATAACAGTCATGTGGTTGCACGAAAAGCCCAGTTCAATGGCACACAAAGTTAAGTCCTTAATTGACCAAGGCAAGACTTCCAAATTCTAACTAAGACACATAGATTATTATTCTCAAACACACAGCCACCAGTTCACCCAGTATCCACTACTTGCCTCAATCTAAATCTTTTTCCACCCTGTTGGTTAAGTGCAACATATGCCATCAACGAGTAATAGCACACAGTACACACAGTTTTATCACATAGTTCCATAATCACTTAGTCAAGTTTATATTTGCAACTCACATGAGATGATGTCTCGTAGCATGACTAAGTAGACTAACCATATCTAACCAACCCACATTGGTGCTACGATATTACCAACTAAATAAACCAATCTAGGGTGACAAAAGATTATGACATATCAATTAGGCAAGGAGGTTATAACAATTTGGATTATTAACTACACCCAAAAGCATTTAAATAAATACTTAAAGTAAATGCAATAATTTGAATCAAAGAAATTTTAGAAAACTTGGATTCAACATTATTAAAGGTACAACTTGCCTTGCTATAGCAATGATGATCCTATTTAATCTTTGATCTTCTACTTCCTTGATCTTCAGCTCCTTCTTGATCAGCACTTCTTGTAGTATCAGCGTGTACTCGCAAATAAGCAAATAAACAATAAATAAATAACAGAGAGCAAAGAAACTCCAAAAATTAAATAAAAATCTCAGATAAATAGATCTAGAATTTAGATGAAACTAGGAATTTGAATGAACTCAATCAGAGTTCGGAATCAAAAGATATGACTCTCGGAAGAATCACATGAAATGATGAAATTAAGAGAGAAAAGAATATTCCTTCGGATTAAATAATTAAAAGAATTGGATACTTACAAGTGGGGTCCACTGGTAAGTGAAAGAGAACAAAGGTAATGAATGGCTTGTGAGACCAACTAGATAATTGAATTTCAGAAATTAAATTAATTTCCGAAAAGGACAAGGAGGATGACAGGTGGGCCATTGGTCCATAGACCAAGTCCACGGGCTAGGGTTCGGGTTCATGACGAATTGAGTTCACAGAATAGGGCACTGACACACGGGGTCCAGGGGTCATAGAATAGGTTCAAGGTGAACTAGATCTATACGGTTTCGGTTTTGGTTTAGGTCAGGGTGTAGGCCACGTAGGTTATGATGGTGCATGCCATATGTGCAAGGAGAAGATCGATGAGGTGGCAAGATGGCGATGATGTGGCGTGCACGGGATTGATGATGTGGATGCCACATAAGATGGAATGGCAACGTGGCCATGAGGTGGCATAACTGTAACATCCCTATTTTTCGGCCTTTTTGAAAATTTTGAAAACCTTAAAAAGGAACCATTTGGGTTTATTATTTTGCCAAAGCTTAAATTGTATTTTAGAATTTCAAAAGTGGTTTAATTTGAATTAATAAAAACTTGAACTAATTAAAGTTGGTTTAGTGAGTTTAGTTGGATTTTAATTTGGTTTTTCATTTGGCCTTATGTTAAAAGTAATTAATTGCCAAAAATTAAAAGCAATAGTGAGGCTGAAAATATTTTTATTAAGTCTCAAATAATTCAAGGAATTTTGAGAATTTTCCTAGAATTTTGGGTGTCTTAAACTATTTTCTAAAATTCCTTTTGCTTTTCTGGTATTTCCTAAAAAGAAAAACCTTAGAAAAATCCCCTAAGCCTCTTTGGGCCGAATCTCTTCGGCCCACATCCCTATTTTTCTCATGGCCCTGTCTATGCCATATACAAGACGCCCACCACCACCCATCGCCCTCGACAGGCGGCCACTTTGTCCGCCCACCCCTGGCCATCCCCTACCTCCCGACCGTGCCAAGTGGGAGTGCCCATGCCGCCCATGAATCTCGCGCCGCCCTCGCCATGCCTGCCATGCGCACCTCCCGTCCTCTCCATCACAGGCCAAGACGCCCAGTCGCTTCACAGATCCGCTACCACGCCGCCACGCCCGCACCGCCATGCCCTCCCCATCCCATACGGACGAGCGCCATTAATAACCGCATGGTCCTCCACGCCGCCGTCCCCTTCCACCCTCCTCGAGCTCTATAAGAGGGAGCACCAGACCGCCTCGCCCCCTCTTCCTTTTCCCCTCCTCCCCTCTGCTCTCCGCTCTCTCTCACCAGATTGGAGCTCCAAGATCGGCGGCCCAGCTTTGTTGAGCACCCGCCGCCGCCGAGCACCCGCCGCCGTTGTCACCTCCGTTAGCATCGCAAGCTCACGGCTTCCCGTCGCACACCTCCTCGCCGGAAGTTCCCGGAGCTCCTCGCCGCCTTCAACCGCTTCGCCGCCGCTTAAATCGCTTCGCCGCCGACGTCCTCTTCACGCCGCGTCCTCGAATCCTCACGCCCAACATCAAGAACCCTCTCTCAGAGGGTACCCTCGCCGCCATCGAACCCGCCTAAACGCCGGCGACCATTGGCCGTGGCGCCACGGCCGGGTCCCTCGTGGCGGCAGTGGCGTCCCACGTCGGCGCCACCTAGGCTCCACCTTCCCTTTTTGCCCACGTGTGCGCCTCGTCAACCGCCTGGCACGCCATTTCAGAGCCGGGTGGACCTAGTCCACCATGCACCTTTCTATGACAAGTGGGCCCCACTTGTCGGTTTTTTTTTCTTTTATTTCGCCGAATTTCCTCTGCGGACGTCGACTTGCGAAGAACTCGATTTTCCTTTAGGAAAATAATTCAAAATCAGAAATTCCTTTTCTTGATTTTATGTGTTTTCCTTCTTCCTGAGGTCAGAACTTTCTCATTCGAACTCCGATTCGAGTGATTCCAATTTCTAAATTCATCTAAAATCCTTGTCTTTCTATTAGTATTTATTTGGTATTTATTTGGAATTTTATTTGGAGTTGTTTTATTTATTTAGCTTTGGTTATGCAGATAGGATCCGTTTTTAAGATTTCGCAGAATCCAATTTAATCAAGCACCGCTACTCTTCAACGAAGGCAAGTCATAGACCATTGATCATGTTGATCCCATGTTTATAAAAGTATATTGTTTTATATAAACATGCATGGCTAATTTTATAATAAATGGTTTTGGGATTAGTTAATTACCTAATTGCCATTATACCTCCATGATAATTTGTAATCGATATGTATCCTTGAATGACATAATTCCTTGGACACCTTAGGATGGTTAATTATTAGTTGGACATTATTGTAATACCAACATGGGCACGCTTTATTGCTTAGTCATGCTTTAGTAGACGTTGGTCTCATGATTCAATAAAGGTTGATTTGCCCTAGCGCACATGGTTTGTGGCTTGTGTAGTAACGACCTGTGTTGCTAATAATGCGAAGTGTGGTCCTGTGTGAGACCACGACATTTGTTGTCACTTTACTAAAATTTGTGGTGCCCGGACTAGGGTGGTCCTCTGGCTGGGTTGAACCCAACATGATGAATTTGACTATTGAACTTATGGAACTGTGGCGGAGCCACTTTTGTTAAAAGATGTTGTGCCATGACTAGGGTGGTCATTTGGCCAGGTTGAACGAAAATGATTTATGCTTGGACGAGTGGGTGGTGGAAAGGGTGGGTGCCGTAACGCACACTTGGAATGTGGAACCGTCTCGTCTGAGCAACCAACTAAGGACTTAACCTTGAACCATTGATCTGGGCCTCAACCGTACAACCACATGTCTAGATTGGGATAGACCTGGCTGACTAATTAGCAATGTCTTGGTTCGGTTCTGTTTTGGTTGGGAACGGCGCAAGAGGGGGCCAGATAGAGGCGAAACCTTAGCGAACAGAACTGAGTCAAAACAGAACTTTGTAAAAGCCTTGTCACGTGCTCTAGACTGCTTACCTAAGGTAGTGAGCGGTGGCATAGATATATGCCGGACAAACTAGAGAATTCGTGTCTTGTGGGTCAAGCTGTACAACCTCTGCAGAGTGTAAAACTATTCAATAGCCGTGTCCCTGATATGGACATGCACGGTGATTTCACGCAAGGGTAGAACTTTTGTCGAAAATGTTGGAATGGTTTGGTCGAATCTTGTAGTTGGTTGGTGGTTGGAAAGTGAGCAGGTGTTCACTAGTTGTTTCAAAGAAAACGCTTACTTATGTATTAGTCTTTTAAATTATGCTTTACAATCTACTTATTGTATTTATCACAAATAATGCTTTCCGCAAATGAGCCATAAAGCTATCCTTGTTAATCCTTGCATAAATATTACTTGCATTCAATTCACTATGACTTGCTGAGTACATTCAAAGTACTCATGGCCTTGCGCCCTCTGTTTAAATCAGCAGAGGAGGGTGAACCTGTGAACTCAGAGTTCTCTGAAGAAGACTTCTTTGAAGACTTTATGAATTAGGTCGCGTCCTTCACTCGATTGCTTGGGCATATTGGGTGGCCTCCGCCAGATGTTGTGTTTCCGCTGCCAGCTCTCTTTTGTTGCTTAGCCCTGTGTGGCAACCGTTGTAAGACTTGACCATAAGGTCCCTTTTGCTTAATATTATTAATTTGTCTGCTTCATCTTTTGTTTGGTTGTGTGGTTATGATTACACCAATGTTGCAACCTGTGTGAGCTAGCTCTTGATCATGGGACTAGTTCGAGAATACACACGAGGGTCCTGGGGTTGCATACCCGGGTCCCGACAATGTGGTATCGAGCCATATCGATCATGAGGACGAACCATAATTAGCATGGTCGTTTAGTCAAAACTTCAAAAATTTATTTTCTAAATCAAACCAACAATTAACTTAAATAGTATTCTCCTCTTACCTTACTCTACTCTTCCTCATCTTATGCTAATCTCTCCTTATTTCATTCTTAAAGTCGACTTCTTATCTTTTACGAACTTGGTTTGAGTGTAAAGTGACCCTCTCACCTTGATAATCTCTATAGAATCGAGCTTTGCTTAGAGTCGCCCGCCAAAATAAGATAGATTTGTAGTGTAGTTACCCTTTTAATTTCGGCATCGATAGAATCGGTGGCTTGAGTTTTGTTGCCTCTTATAGCTTTCCTGCTATTGTTCGTTGGGTTAAACCGACTTTCCCCAATTAGGTTGTCCCGTCTTTCTCCCTTATCCTGCTCGTCTTTGTGCTTTTCCCTCTTTCCCATCGTGCTTTCTTCCTCTCATCTATTAAAACCCGAGAAGCTCATGCAGATGGTTCAAACCCGCAACTTCGGCAAGTCGGGAAGAACAAGTGGACCCGTTCGCCACCAACCCCACCGCAACAACAGATCGGGGTTTGGGGCATACCATGGCAGCAAAGCAATTGATGAATGCAATGATGCGTAACATGAACCAGATGATGGCTCAACAGAACGGGACGGCCACTTGCTTCCGCTCACGATCTTGAACGTAACAACCAAGCAATGCCATGCCACCTCCGCCCCACCACTTATCATCACCAAAGCCGGCGAGTTTATGAGGACCCATCCACCTACCTTCTCCACCTCCTCTGAGCCTTTGAGGCAGATGATTGGCTGCGCTCTCTTCGAAAAAAGCTTGCCATTACCCTGTGATGACCGTGAGAAAGTTCTTTATGCCACACACCACCGGAAGGCACCGCCATGAGAATGGTGGGAGAACCTTGTGCGCCCATGAGAACCACGTAACATCACTTGGACTGAATTTTACAAGCTTTCCGCCTCTCCCATATCCCCGACGGAAGGTAGAAATGAAGAAGAATGAGTTTCGTGAGTCAAACAAGGAACACATCGGTGAGTGAATACCTCAACAAGTTCACTCAACTCGCTCGTTATGCCCCTGAGGATGTTGCCACCGATGATGCTCGTCGAAGCGTTTCAGCGAGGACTCAACCCTAGCTTGAAGGTTCAGTCGTTGGCAACGACTATGCCAATTTCAATGACTAGTCAACAAGGCCATGCTCATAGAAGAATCGCGTCATGAATCGGCGGAATCGCACAAAAGGAAGTCAATGCGGCATGGTACTCATCAAGGTCATTCGCAGAGGGCGAGCGAATGCACAATACCCACTCATTCTCATCCCTCCTGTCACCTTCGAACCCTGACCAAAGACCTCGCCCACCGCACGAGATTCCGCAACTTCAACAACAACACCAACAACCAAAGCAGCCAAGAAGCAACAATCCCGCCGCAGAATCACTGTTTCAACTGTCGAACTTTCGGACATTATGCCAAGAATTGCCCTCGAAGCAAGGTCCATCACCACCGATTCAACCTTGGAGCTACCGAACAGACCCCCACGCCAGAGCAGGGCGGAGCACCTCAGACTCCAAAGAAGACCACCAAGACCCTCGGACTTTCGGAAGAGGCCGTGTGAACCATGTCACGGTAGAGGAAGCCCAGATAGCCGGACGTCGTCTTTGGGTAAGTTCCTAGTAAATTCAAAGACTGCCTGAGCTTTTGTTTGATTCTCGAGCTACCCATTCGTTTGTTTCTCGGAGTTTTGTTGCAAAGCATCGCTTAAAGGTTATGACTCTTAAAAATGCTATGTTGATTCGTACACCGTTCGGAGTTGAGTACTGAACCAAGGCGCCCTAAGGTTAAAGTAACCATAGAAGGGTAGAATTCTAGCCAACCTTATAATTATCAATGCCAAATCCTAGATGTGATTTTGGGTATGGATTGGCTTCTTGATCACCAAGCGCTTTTGGATTGTGGTGATAGAAGCATCACGTTGGTCACCCAGATGGAACCAAAGTGAAGTTTGAAACCTCTACTAAAAGTATGATGGAGCCTTAGTCTGCGATTGTCAAGATCTTGATCTTTGGAAGAGGTGCCAGAGTCGAGAATTTCGAGATGTTTTTCCTGATGAGTTACCCGAATGCCACGGACAGAGACCTAGAGTTTGTCATTAACCTAGTTCCGAGAACGCACCCATTTCAAGAGACCCTACTGCTTGGGTTGATGACTTAGTCGAGTGAAGAAGCAGATTGAAGAAATGCAAGATAAAGGATTTGTCAGACCAAGTTCTTCGCCTTGGGGAGCCCCAAAGATCTTTGTCCCTAAGAAGGATGGCACCCAATGGATGTGTGTGGATTACCGCTCTCTCAATGAAGTCACCATCAAGAACAAGTACCCTCTGCCTGGATTGATGATTTGTTTGACCCGCTTAAAAGGAGCCGAGTGTTCTCCAAGATAGATTTGAGGTCGATACCATCACCAAGATTCGTGAAGAAGATATACCAAGACGACTTTCTCAACCCGATATGGATCAGTATGAGTATACGGTCATGTCTTTTGGATTAACCAATGCACCACTTACTTTATGAACTTGATGAATAAAGTGTTCATGGAGTATCTAGATAAGTTCGTCATTGTCTTTATTGACGATATCTAATCTACTCTAAGAATGAAGAAGAGCATGAAGAGCACCTTCGCTTGTTACGAATAAGCTTAGAGATCATCAACTCTATGCTAAATTCGACAAGTGTGAGTTTTGGATGAAAGAAGTTACCTTTAAGGGGCACGTCATGTCTGCAGTATGAGTCATTTATCAACCCTAGTAAAGTCAAGGATGTGCTTAACTGGGAGTCACCCAAGTCAGTACCTCAGGTCAGAAGTTTCCTCGGAATGGCAGGTTACTACCGTCGGTTCATAGAAGGATTCTCAAGAATAGCAAGACCCCTTACCCAATTGCTGAAGAAGGAGAAGAAATTTGCTTGGACGCCAGAATGCGAGCAAAGTTTTCAAGAATTAAAGAAGCGTTTGACCACCGCCCCAGTGCTGATTCTACCGGATGTTCGGAAGGATTTTGAGATTTTCTGTGATGCATCTCGCCAAGGTCTCGGTTGTGTTTTGATGCAAGAAAGGAAAGTGGTAGCCTATGCTTCACGCCAATTGAAGCCTCATGAAGTCAATTACCCCACTCATGACTTAGAATTAGTCAGTAGTAGTGCATGCTTTAAAGATATGGCGTCATTACCTCATCGATGTCATTTGTGAAGTTTACACGGATCATAAGAGTTTGAAGTACATTTTACCCAAGCGGATCTGAACATGAGACAAAGAAGATGGTTGGAATTGATCAAGGATTACAACATGGGAATTCATTATCACCCGAGCAAAGCAAATGTTGTAGTAGATGCTTTAAGTAGAAAGACCTCTTGCAATACTCGATGATCAAGGAAGGTCACCAAACATTGCACTAAGAATTTCAAAAGCTCAAGCTTGAGTTAGTGGAAGAAGGTTACTTAGCTACCCCGAAGTGCAACCAACTCTTCAAGATCGATCAAGAAAGCCCAAGAAGAAGATACGGATATCAAGGAAATCAAGAAAAACATGAAGCGAGGTAAATCCTTAAGATTTTCGTAAGATGAGCAAGGTGCCCTATGGTTTGACAAAGCGTATTTGCGTCTCGGATCGAAGGAACTCAAACAGTTAATACTCAAGGAAGCTCATGAAACCTTGTACTCCATTCACCGGAAGCACTAAAATGTATCAAGACCTCAAGGAATTCTATTGGTGGCCTAGCATGAAGCGTGAAGTTCTTGAGTATATTGCACAATGTGATGTTTGCCGTGAGTTAAAGCCGAGCATCGAGACCTCTTTGGACTTTTGCAACCTTTGAGCATCCACGAATGGAAATGGGAAGAAATCGAATGGATTTTATCACCGGTCCGCCAAGAACTAAAATTCGGATATGATTCTATCTGGTAATTATCGATCGCCTAACAAAAGTGGCTCACTTCACCCCGACCAAGACCACCTACTCAGAGAGCAGACTTGCGAATTGTATATGGCCAAGATAGTATGTCAAAGATGGAGTGCCAAAGAAGATCGTGTCCGATCGAGGAACCCGATTCACCTCAAGATTTTGGCAAAAGTCACACAAGCGTCATGGGCACTAATCAATTTCAAGACGGCTACCATCCTCGCACGATGGTCAAACGAGAAAGGGTAAATCAAATCTTAGAAGATATGTTGAGAGCTGCGCTCTAGAGAACTGCACCACCGGGACCAAATGTTACCTTATCACGGAGTTTTCATACAACAACAAGTCATCAATCAAGTCTGCAGATGTCCCCGTTTGAGGCCCTTTACGGAAGAAAGTGTCGAACACCCTTGTATTGGACTGAGTCTGGCGAAGGGCAAGTGCTTGGACCCGACATCCTAAAGGAGGCTGAAGATCAAGTTAAGTCGATCAGAGAAAAGCTGAGAACAGCCTGCACTGCATGAAAAAGTTATCCGATAACCGCCGTAGGAATTAGCCTTTGTACCTGGAGATCATGTGTACCTGAAGGTCTCACCTCTCAAAGGAATGCGTCGCTTCAGAGTTAGTGGAAAGCTCGCACCAAGGTATATTGGACCTTTTCCAGTTCTAGTCAGAAGAGGAGAAGTTGCTTACAAGTTAGAGCTCCCGCCTCAGTTGTCAGATGTGCATGATGTTTTTCATGTGTCTCAGTTGAAGAAGTGCTGCGTGTCTTAAGAAGAGCAGATGTCTTAGAGGCGCTTGACTTGCAAGAAGATCTAACATACAAGGAGCAGCCCATCAAAATCTTGGAAGTGTCTGAGCGTGTGACAAGGAACAAGATCCTCCGTTTCTGCAAAGTTCAATGGAGCAATCACACCGAAGAAGAAGCCACCTGGGAACGCGAAGAAGATCTCAAGGCCGAGTTCCGCACCTATTCTCTAGTCGACTGAATCTCGGTCGAGATTCCTTTAAGGGTATAGGTTTGTAACATCCCTATTTTTCGCCTTTTTGAAAATTTTGAAAACCTTAAAAGGAACCATTTGGGTTTATTATTTTGCCAAAGCTTAAATTGTATTTTAGAATTTCAAAAGTGGTTTAATTTGAATTAATAAAAACTTGAACTAATTAAAGTTGGTTTAGTGAGTTTAGTTGGATTTTAATTTGGTTTTTCATTTGGCCTTATGTTAAAAGTAATTAATTGCCAAAAATTAAAAGCAATAGTGAGGCTGAAAATATTTTTATTAAGTCTCAAATAATTCAAGGAATTTTTGAGAATTTTCCTAGAATTTTGGGTGTCTTAAACTATTTTCTAAAATTCCTTTTGCTTTTCTCGGTATTTCCTAAAAAGAAAAACCTTAGAAAAATCCCTGCCTCTTTGGGCGAATCTCTTGACCACATCCCTTTTTTCCTCATGTCTGCTGGCTGGCCATACAAGACGCCCAAATTACCCCTCACCCATCGCCTCACGACAGGCGGCCACTTTGTCACCGCCCACCCCTGGCCATCCCTACCTCCGGACCGTGCCAAGTGGGAGTGCCCATGCCCGCCATGAATCTCGCGCCCGCCCTCGCCATGCCTGCCACTCGCCTCCCAATCCTCTCCTTCTTTTGCCGCTCGCCTCGCCATGCATCCGCTACCACGCCGCCCACGCCACACCGCCATGCCCTCCCCATCCATGGGGACGAGCGCCATTAATAGCCGATGGTCCTCCACGCCGTCGTCCCCTTCCACCTCCTCGAGCTCTATAAGAGGGAGCACCAGACCGCCGCCCCCCCTCTTCCTTTTCCCCCTCCTCCTCTGCTCTCCCTCTCTCTCGGCAGATGGAGCTCCAAGATCGGCGGCCCCGGCTTTGTTGAGCACCCGCCGCTGTCGAGCACCGCCGCCGCCGTTGTCACCTCCGTTGGCATCGCAAGCTCACGGCTTCCCTGCGCACCCTCTCGCCGGAAGTTCCGGAGCTCCTCCGCCGCCTTCAACCGCCGCTTCCGTCGCTCGCCGCCGACGTCCTCTTCACGCCGCGTCCTCGAATCCCCGCGCCCCAGCATCAGCGCAACCCCCTCTCCCCGTAGGTACCCTCGCCGGCCACTGGAACCCAGCTAAACGCCGGCGACCATTGGGCCGTGAGCGCCGCCGGCTCGGGTCCTACGTGGCGGCCAGGTGGCGTCCACGTCAGCGCCACCTAGGCTCCACCTCCCCCTTTTTGCCCACGTGTGCGCCTCGTCAACCGCCCGCGTGGCACGCCATTTCCAGAGCCGGGTGGACCTAGTCCACCATGCACCCTCTCTATGACAAGTGGGCCCCACTTGTCGGGCTTTTTTTTTTCTTTTATTTCGCCGAATTTCCTCTGCGGCGTCGACTTGCGCGAGAAGAACTCGATTTTCCTTTAGGAAAATAATTCCAGAAATCAGGAAATTCCCTTTTTCTTGATTTTATGTGTTTTCCTTCTTCCGGAGGCCGTAACTTTCTCATTCGAACTCCGATTCGAGTGATTCCAATTTCTAAATTCATCTAAAATCCTTGTCTTTCTATTAGTATTTATTTGGTATTTATTTGGAATTTTATTTGGAGTTGTTTTATTTATTTAGCTTTGGTTGCGCTGAGATAGGATCCGGCGTTTGGAAGATTTCGCAGAATCGGCCAATCAAGCTAATCGCTACTCTTCAACGAAGGCAAGTCATAGACCATTGATCATGTTGATCCCATGTTTATAAAAGTATATTGTTTTATATAAACATGCATGGCTAATTTTATAATAAATGGTTTTGGGATTAGTTAATTACCTAATTGCCATTATACCTCCATGATAATTTGTAATCGACATGTATCCTTGAATGACATAATTCCTTGGACACCTTAGGATGGTTAATTATTAGTTGGACATTATTGTAATACCAACATGGGCACGCTTTATTGCTTAGTCATGCTTTAGTAGACGTTGGTCTCATGATTCAATAAAGGTTGATTTGCCCTAGCGCACATGGTTTGTGGCTTGTGTAGTAACGACCTGTGTTGCTAATAATGCGAAGTGTGGTCTGTGTGAGACCACGACATTTGTTGTCACTTTACTAAAATTTGTGGTGCCCTGACTAGGGTGGTCCTCTGGTCGGGTTGAACCCAACATGATGAATTTGACTATTGGAACTTATGGGCTGGGCGGAGCCACTTTTGTTAAAGATGTTGTGCCATGACTAGGGTGGTCATTTGGCGGGTTGAGCGAAAATGATTTATGCTTGGGCGAGTGGGTGGTGGAAAGGGTGGGTGCCGAACGCACACTTGGAATGTGGAACCGTCTCGTCGAAAGCAACCAACTAAGGACTTAACCTTGAACCATTGATCTGGGCCTCAACAGTACAACCACATGTCTAGATTGGGATAGACTGGTGACTAATTAGCAATGTCTTGGTTCGGTTCTGCTTTTGGTTGGGAGCAGCGCAAGAGGGGCCGGATAGAGGCGTAAACCTTAGCGAACAATCGAGTCAAAACAGAACTTTGTAAAAGCCTTGTCACGTGCTCTAGGCTGCTTACCTAAGGTAGTGGCGGTGGCATAGATATATGCCGGGACAAACTAGAGAATTCGTGTCTTGTGGGTCAAGTCCGCACAACCTCTGCAGAGTGTAAAACTATTGAATAGCCGTGTCCCGGATATGGACATGCACAGTGATTTCACGCAAGGGTAGAACTTTTGTCGAAAATGTTGGAATGGTTTGGTCGAATCTTGTAGTTGGTTGGTGGTTGGAAAGTGAACAGGGTGTTCACTAGTTGTTTCAAAGAAAACTGCTTACTTATGTATTAGTCTTTTAAATTATGCTTTACAATCTACTTATTGTATTTACTGTCAAATAATGCTTTCCGCAAATGAGCCATAAAGCTATCCTTGTTAATCCTTGCATAAATATTACTTGCATTCAATTCACTATGACTTGCTGAGTACATTCAAAGTACTCATGGCCTTGCGCCCTCTGTTTAAATCAGCAGAGGAGGGTGAACCTGTGAACTCAGAGTTCTACTGAAGACTTCTTTGAAGACTTTGAGAATTAGGTCGCGTCCTTCACTCGATTGCTTGGTGGGCATATTGGGTGGCCTCCGCTTGATGTTGTGTTTCATTGCCACTCTCTTTTGTTGCTTAGCCCTGTGTGCAACCGTTGTAAGACTTGACCATAAGGTCCCTTTTGCTTAATATTATTAATTTATGCGCTTCATCTTTTGTTTGGTTGTGTGGTTATGATTACACCAATGTTGCAACTGTGTGAGCTAGCTACTGATCATGGGACTAGTTCAGAATACACAGAGGGTCCTGGGGTTGCATACCCGGGGTCCCGACAATAACATTGCTAGGCTGACCTGGCAGTGATGACAACAGATCGCACGGGAGCAGGGCACAAGGCCACGGTGGCTTGTCGGCATGGTGTCTCCGGGGATGGCCGGATGGTGGCAGGGCTCTGGCGAGATCGACGATCAGCGACGGCGCTGAATGAGGCAGCACCAGCGTGGTCAAGTGAGATCAAGTGTGGCACCGACAGGCGTGAGGACGGCGCAACGAACCGAGCGAAGATGCTTCGGATCAGAACGGGTCGATGCTGCGGCGGCTCGACGATGGTGGCCACAGGTTCGAAGGGGTCCAAGGCGGTAAGAGATGGTGAGGTAGGAGGAGGAGAAAGGAGGGAACGGAGGGGGGTCTCACTGGTGAACGAGGAGGAGCTCGGGGCGACCCAATGATGGCGGCGGCTCGGGTTGGAGGGGGATTGCGCTCTGGTGGTGCACCGAAGATGGCGAGTGCAGATCAAGGACGAGGGCAACGGAGGGAACTGAGGTGACGACGTCGGTGTAGATGGGGGGCACCGAATCGGCATCAATGGCGGCGGCTCATCGGTTGAAGATGGACTCGGAAACGAAAGATCCCGAATCCTCTTTGTTCATACACCAGTCCAGGATTTCCGGTGTACACAGTTACAAAAATGATAGCATAAACATATCTCGCATTGCATTAATAGTAAATCAGAGTTTAATACAATTGGGCTTGAAGCCAAATAAAAGATTAAATAACACAATGAAGTAAAAAAAGAGTAGTAGGCGAGCGATCCACCACAGTAATAAATGCGGGGCGCAGCCTAAGTATCGGTGTCCTCACCGTCCTGATAGTAGTCCTCTACTGAATAAAGATATTCAGCAAGAATGAGCACAACTAACGTGCTCGCAAGTTATATCCAATATTGAATTGTAATGCATGCATAAAGTAGACAAAGGACATTGGCAGGGTTATTTTGCGTAAAGCAGCAATTTTAGTTTAAATAATCGTATTAGATTTCAAGGCCATTTTCATACAGTATCTAAAATCATATTTTAAATGACAATTGTATAATGTGGATAACCTCCATGAAAGGTGATGGATAGCCTCCTATCACAATGGCTAACCGCCCAATTTTCCCACAGGACTAACCATCCTGAAAACATCTGTTGAAATCACTTTTAAAACCAAAAACAAATCTAACTCAAAGTGGCTTTACTAGCATGTCCATGACCGCGGACGCGGCTATTCGAATAGTTTCTACTCTGCAGAGTTGGTACAACTTTACCCACAAGAGACAGTTTGCTTATCATGTCGGCAGCTACACGCTTCCGAAGGCTTGCGACTAAGCATCTGTCACAAAGCCGTTACAATGCTCTACCTCTAAGTACTCATGCCCGCTAAGGTTTTGCTTCCATTGGACTATCCATCCTCCGGGAGCCCCCTCTTGCGCCAAGTGGGACTATTGTCTAACTGACACCCACACATACAAAATGGCACGAATATCTATGAGGTATCCCAAATTATTAGGCTAGGTCCTGCCCATACAAGCCAAGTGGTAGTACGTTATGGCATAGCAAAGGAACACTCAAAGGCCGGTCCTTAATCGACTTGGGCGTCTTTCAAAACAAACCCCGGGCTTTAATCCTAACCAGATTAAACCCGTGCATAAACCTGCACCCACCATTCATCCGTTTCTCCCAAGTCCAAACCATTTTAATTTTATTTAGTAAAACCACCTCCAATAAGCCTCTATGGTAAGACAATACATAGATTCAAATTTTAAATCAATTTGAAATGGTTTGGCTAAATTCCCCAAAATTCGTAAACATGGTCTAAGCATTTGCTAAGCATGTGAGTTTTTACCATACTAGTTTATCTATTGGTGACAAAGGAATGACATTTCAATATTCAAGATTGGCCATACAATGATAGCTGGAATATCTAACCGTTTAAACATGAATTTGAAATACTTGAATAGAAGTATGCATGCATTTAATAATTTGAAAACTGAATTTAAATAATGTTAAAATAGTAGGGGCAAAATGGTCAAAGTATAACTTGCCTTTGCTGAAGTCTTGAAATTCTAAATCTTCGGAAGAATCAAATTCCCCGGAATCGTCATAGTCTAAACGTGAAAATATGACAAATCAACTGAAATTCAAATAAATTAAAAACACAAATTAAAATAAGTCCAAATGAAATAATTTTATTTTATTTATCTAGATAATGATTTTCTAACATTTTAGCAATTTGAATCACCCAATTTGGAGTTGGGATGAAAAAGATATGAATTTTACAAGTTTAAACTTAAATCTGTAAATTAAAAGGATGTCCCGAATTATTTTTCTAAAGGAAATTCTAATTATTGCGCAAGGCTGACATCAGCCCTGGGATTTTCAGATTTTAAAATAAAACTGACAGGTGGGCCCCATGTGTCATAGACACGGTTTATGTGGACCAAGTCCACGGGGTTTAGGTTTTAGGGGGTGTTTGACGTGGCGCCACATAGGCAGAAATGGGCGACGTGGCGCCCATGTGGCGTGAGGTGGCGCCACGGTGGCATGTGTGTGGCCATGCCACGTCGGCGAGGACGGCGCCGGTGCGGGGACCGATGGTCGTCGGCGCTTCTGTGCAATGCGCGGCGGCGGTGTGCATAAGAAAGAGGAGGAGACGGCGAACTCGAAGCTCTCACCCACTCGACGAGACGAGGACGGAGGCGGCCGGCGGCAAGGAAGAAGTGGCAGCGAGGTTTGGCCGACGACGAGGTGGCGGCTCCGAGGATCCTCCAGCGAAGGCGAGGTGCGCACCAGCTTCGCGGCGTCGCGACGATGCGAGTGGTGGCGGTGGCGAGGACACGGCATTGATGGTGGCGGTGCTAGGGGCGGCGGTGTGCTCACGACCGGCGGCAACGGGATCTTCGATTGCGGCTAGCACATAGCGAGAGAGAGGGAATGGGTGGCGGCGTTGGCGTTGGTGAGGAGAGGGCTACCCAGTGCTCCCTTTTATAGGGGTCGGAGGGGCTCTAGAGCGGCGTGGAGGAGGTGGACATCGTGGCGGCGGTTATGGGCTTGGGCGCCCGCGTGCGCGAGAAGAGGTGGAGAGGGCGTGGGGTCGTGCAGAGGAGGGTGCGAGTCTCGCGCGCACGCCTGTGGAAGACGAGGGCGGTTGGAGCGGCCCGTTGGCGAAGCTTCGCCCGTGGCAACAATGGCGGTTAGGCGCGGCCGCTGCGGAGAAAGATGTCGGGGAAGGACGAAGAATCGAGGCCTAAGCGGCAAAGAGGAGAGGGGCCGGCGGTGGGGAATCGCGCGGTGAGAGAGGTGGTGGTGGCGGTTGCGTCGTTGGATTTAGATCCAACGATCATTTGTCTTGCACGGTTTCGGTAGGAAAGGAAAGAAGAATGGGCCGCACAGTGGTGCTTTAGGCCCAAAGACTGTTTAGGGTTTTTAAATTGATTTGCGATTTAAATAATCAGATTAATTCGAATAGGCTTTAGAAAATAGCAAATAACTTCCAAAAATTCTAGAAAAATTCACAGAAGTCTCTAGAATTATTCTGGACTTAAATAAAATAATTCCAACTTAAAGTTGATAATAGATTTTGAATTTAAATTTGTTTTGGCTTTAAATAATTTAAAGAAAAGCTTTTAAAATTTCAAAAAATTCACAAATTCAAATAAGTTTTAAACTTTAACCAAATTTGAAATTTTGGGCTGTTACAGGAGGGCACCGAGTCGGCGGCGGCGGTCAAGGTGGAGGCGGGCACGGACCAAGGGCGCCGATCGAGGTTCACCGGGGCCTTAAATAGCCTGTCAGGCGATATCTGACGTCCGGACTCAAAGGCATGTCTGCGCCATGCCATGCTCTGAGAGGGCGCGAGGACGCCAGAGCGGCGCCTGGCGGCTGAAGGCGATCTGGCAAGGCTGACTCTTCGGTAGGCAACCCGGCCACGCTAGGGTTTGTGCGTGTCCCCAAGGTTGGCGACACGGCTTGAACGGGTCAGGAGGCTGGGATTTGGGACAAGGCGGCGGCGTGGGCCTACGTGCAAGCAGCGGTGGCGATCGGGCTTTAGCTCTGTGAAAGGAAGCGAGCATGAGGTGCGACTGGTTTAGGTGGGCCGTGGATGAAATTTGAAGAAAGGGAGGCAAGGTGAAATTTGGAGCGAATAGGGCTTGGACTGGATAGGGAAGAGAGAGGAATGGGCCGAACCAGATTCGGCCCACAAGCACAAATTGAGATTTTAAATAGTTTTCTCTTTTGAAAATAGCAGTAAACACAAATAGAAAATAGCAAATGCACTCAGAAATTCTAGAAAATATATCCAAGCACATAGAACCCAAATAAAATAATTTTGATAATAGTTGATGTTGAATTTAATCATATTAAATTGTTTTGATTTATGAAAGTCCCAATTAAGCTTTATTAATTCAAATAAAATCGATGAAATTTTCCAGGGACCTAAACTACTCAAAAGGTTTTTGAAAAGCCAATTTTTGGGACGTTACAGGGTTGCCAAACACTACTCCGTAACTGGGTTGGCGAGGATCTACTAATCCTCTTTTAGTTATTTATCTGTAATTCTTATTATGGATAATAATGATGTTATATGGTTCTTAAGTATACCCCTTATTTCATAAGGGAGAAGCTGGAGGTCGAAAGTCCTTCTACGACCATCACCCTATGATCGTAAGTATTTCTACGACCACCCCATAGTCGTAAGACTTTCTACGACTATGCCTTGATCGTAAGTCTTTCTACGATTGGTCTGTGGTCGTAAGCTTTACTACGACCTCACCTGGTCGTAAGCTATTCTACGACCAACCCCTAGTCGATGAAGCTTATAGACATGTGGGCCTAATCGATCAGGAAATCTTTCGCACCATATCTGAAGATATGTGCAGTAAATTACGCTGTTATTCCTTAGAATGACTCCACGATTTAACTCTCTGTCCTGGTGATAATTGCCGAGCGACGTGGGAACGTTACTACTACCATGATAATCTCCAGTAACGGCTCCATTATCTGCAGCATTAATGCGCCCATTGGATTGGAGAAACAATAGCCCATTCCGAGGACTATATAAAAGGCGAGATCATCAGGCGGAAGAGAGAGAGGGGCATCAGGAGCACAAGACATCGCATTCTAGTCTTTCTCTTGATTTGTAACCAGCACATAGTCAATACATACACACAGAAGTAGGGTTGTTATTCTCTCCAGAGAAGAGAAGGCTCGAACCTGTATAAAAATCCCTGTCTCGCCCTCTCTGCATGATTTGAGTCTAGGAGACCCCCCGAATCAAACAATCTTTACATAAGTTTGGTTCTAAAACACCGACATGGGTAGTTATAAAGGTTGCTTTCGGGTATACTATGAAACATGCAGAGGAATATGACTGGTAGGATATGGGATTTGCCCCACCTATCATAACAAGAGAGATATCTCTGGGCCCCTTGTTGTGGTCGGATAAAGAAAGTGCATGGCCATGCCACTAGTGGCTGAAGTGTTGACCACATGAAGTTATTCGACACTTGATCGAGAAAGTATTAAACAGTCCATGGATGACAAATTATCTCACCTGGAGTTCAACCAGATGTCGTGAGGCAAAGGGGGAATACACAAGCAGGTCGTTCAGTTCGACCAGATATGAGTTGGTCGTAGACTGGTCGAACATAGTCACGAACTAGTCGTATGGAGATACGAGCTAGTCGTAGACTAGTTGAATATAGTCACGAACTGGTCGTATGGAGATACGAGCTGGTCGTAGACTGGTCGAACATAATCACTAACTAGTCGTAATTAAGTATTAACTGATCGTAAGGAGTTACAAACTGGTCGTAACTAAATATGGACTGGTCGTGACTAGATACGAGCTGGTCGTAAGTGATAAGGACCTGGTCATAGATCATATTACATTAAGGTTCGTCTGATATATTCTATGTGTGTTCGGGAATCGTTATGTCCTGCTGGGTACCACTAACGACTCGTGGTCGAAAAAGAGTTTCCGAGTCACAACCGACTGCACATGAACCTATAGTGTCACACACTTAAAGGGCTAGGATTTGATTTGGATGGTGATCCGAATTCTTGTAGGCCCCGAGTTCTAAATGGGCCTCAAGTTCGAGACCCATCATGGATCACTACTACAGGACTAACATATAGCAACACAGGTATGTGTTGCTTTATGTACGAAAAAGTGTTGCTGCTGATTCTAGCAACACAAATGTTAAGTGTTGTTATAGGTGGTGTTACTAGGATGAGCCTGTGCAACACAAATTAAATGTTGTTATACATAAGAATAGGTGTTGTTGACAAATGGAGCCTGCAACATATTTCTCTATTTATAACAACACATGTAGCACATATTTCAATAACACTGCAAACACTTGTCAGCAACATATGTTTGTTATCAGCAACACATGTTTATGGCCAAGTGCATATTTGTAGCAAATTCAACAACATAATGAAATAATAATTATTTTTGCAATTTATGAAAGTATACAAACTATTATCTCAATAATTTTTATTCAATGTTTGAGAATATAAAATTATACAACTCAATATAAGAACACCGAAAAGATAGATTGCATTGCACATAGAAATATATAAAGGTATTGTCATTCACATCATTCCATACATCAACTGGAGTTCGTTAAAAATGCTAAACATGATAACAAGTCTAAATTGAGTCCTAAAAAGCCAAACATAAGTATCGCTAGCTAATCTTCATGAAGTCTCTTCTTCGTCTTGATGAGTTGGTGAGGAATAGATCCAAATAGAAAATTCAACCATTAACCTTTTCAACCTGCATGGATCGACAACGATAAATTGTAGGGGTATAAGTATTATGATATAGAGATAACTCATTGAAAGTAAAGCAAGCCAAGACAAACATACAAAAGTTGAAGGCCAAGCTACTGTTTTTCCTTTTGCATCACCGATTGTCTTATAGTGGTGCCATGGCCTTACCAGCACCTCATTTTCTTCAATTGGAAAAGTAATACGCAGTTTCCAAAATTGATTACCAAGCTTAACACCATCAACTTCTACATCTGGATCACAGCTTAACAAAGTTGCATATGCCACAGGCTCTTTGTTTGGATATTTGGCGGACTTCAATACTACTATTGTGCCAACCTATATTGACATGAAAGTGCAATTAAGATAAGAAAAGGAAATAGTTGTAACAACTTAATCAGAACACTTCTATTATGCTTTCATACCATCATTGCAGCAGGACGTGCCTTTTTTGAACTCGCATGGTGTGGGATCTTGTTTTGAGTAACCTATTCTTACGCCTTGTTCTTTGTGAACTATAGTGTTGAAGGAAGACACATTAATTAGGCTATTTTGCAATAAGTACAAACTTTGCCATCACGATCACAAAGTGTTGCATGCACATAAATAGGCTGAGCATAATTTATCTAAATCCAAAATAGAGTAACTAGTTCCAAAAGATGCATGGAACAATGATAATTAAATCAATGGTGGAAAGAAACTCAACACATCAAATATGTTAATATTTAATTACTTCCTAACAAGCCAAAAGAACAAAAAATATTAATGGTTCAACCTCTTTGTTGGTAACCTCATGGTACAGTGTTCAATAGCCACTATACTAGATGCTCAAGTTATCAATAGTGTTCAATAGCCACTATACTAGATGCTCAAGTTATCAAAATTCATCTCACATGACACGTGACAATGGCATATTAAGCCAGTTCTAACTATCTATGGTTATAATACCAATAATCATATTCTAAAAATATTGAATATACCTAAATGACATTAGATACTCAAAGAGCTAGATATTAAAAGAGTCACCGATGCATCCAGTACTATGAATCTACTTGTCAGAACTTTATTTAAAACAACCAAAGTGAAATCACCTACTCAAAGAGTGGTGTAGTAAACAAAGAACATGTTTGTTACTGAGTCAGCACTAGGGTTTATTATCTTAATTTATAACTACATAACTAATGCTGAATCATGTTTGAACAAAATGTTGTAGTAGTAAAAAAGAAGGAAAAACAAGGCATACGCATGGTTACCTCTTGTTGTTCACTCAGTGAGTCTTGTACAGGTACATCACATTCAATTCTCTGCATATTAAAATATGTGTCAGCAAGTGTTTGGAAAGAACTAATGCTAGATCAACATTTCGGTAGTACCTTTCTTTTAGAATGTGCAGTCGCAAATTGAAAATTATCCTCATAAGCGCGCTCATAGCTCACCTACCAAAAGATGTTTTAGATTTGAGGAAAACTTTAATATGTAGGTTAAAAAGATTCTTTACCTCTTCTGGTTCTCTATTCACACGGGATGATTGTTTATTTCTCAAATCTTCGATAATTTGATCTTGCTTTTCTATACGTTCCTTCAGCTATCCCATCTCCTCCAAAACAGTTATCTCCAGAAACAACATCAACCCATTCACATTCTTGCTGGTCTCATGGAAAGTAAACATGAATGCAAGGGAGAGCGATAAGACATCACATAGAAAAACAGGACAGTAAAGAGATCTATGAGCATTATGGCACAGAAGAAATGCAACAAAAGCGATAAACACCCATGCCCACTCATCACATAACTAACATTGTGCTACATCTTCAGTAGTAACTTCACAAATCAATTCATTATTACAATCCTTGAAATTTGCTATTATTGTTCAAAATAACTCTACTGAATAATAGAATGTTCTTCAACACAACCAACTTCTTTGACCTTTGTTCTCTTGTGCTCCATAATTTACATCGAAACTTTCTAGAGAGCTGTTATCTATAAACATTTTAAGCAAGTTTACGTAAGGATATACCTTGGAGTGTTTCGAATAGGAAATGAGCCAATTTACTGACGGGAAATGCTTCCTTTGAGCAAGCTTTTTATCTAATCCCTAGAAGACCTGCAAACATGAACACCACATGTTTTAACAATACCAAAACAATAAACCCTGTTAATCTTGTTGGACTAAACAGGAGTAATTTAGTGGCTTCATTACCTGAACAATACTAAGGGTTGCAGAGGTAACAGGATCTGAAAAATCACCACTAGGAGGAGAGATAGCCCCAACAATTGTCACACTGCCGGTCCGATCTGCACTTCCAAGACATTTCACCTTACCAGCGTATTCATAAAAAGGATGCCAATCTCACAGCCAAATATGTTGGATAACCACTATCTGCAAGCATTTCAACCTGGTGCATAACAAGTGTGCCATTAGTTAAATAGTAACAAAAACAGGGAGTAAGAAATAATCAATATAAATGAAAGAACTGTCCTAATTAAGTATTTCCAAAGGATGTCTTAGCACCCAACCTGCTTTACTCATGATATAGGTTTGTTCCTAGCTTAACATGTGCCCATCAGAATCGTTCTCATCTTTTGATTTGGTATCACTATGTAAGCTTGCTTAACCAATTCACATCATATCCTAAACATTGGTAACAATGTTACTAAAACTAAAAGCTTACGGAGTAGTTTTAACCATACATGGGTCAATAGCAGTACATATCTAAATAATGATGCTATAAATAGTGTCAATAGGCTATCATAGCAACAAGTGAAAAATACAATGAGATAGAAACTGAACTTCAATGCAAAATCATGTTGGCACAGCACTTGCAAGTAGAATGGAAGAAGAGCACCATACCAAACGCCCAGAGATCTCACGCAATGCCTCAAATTTCATCAAGAGGTGGAGTCACCATCATAATCGACATTGTAGCCCATGTCACGTAAATATTCACTATTGTAATTCCTAGGAAAAGGATATCGATAAGATTTTGTTGGCAAAGAAAGCATCAATTATGATTCACAAAATATGAATTAACAGCACTGCTTGAGGTAACCAAATCATGTAGATGAACACTGACAGGAAAAGAAACAAATAGAGCAACGATCACAAATACATCTGCGAGCCTGGAAGAGAGATGACTACCTTCTCGATACTTTATCGGTTTATCACTTACAGACATCTATTCCACATTGAATCTCAAGATACCACAGAAACCCAATTATTGAACAGACAAACCTTCCTTTTGCACATGAGAAATGCAACATAAGGTCATGAACAAATCCATGGATCAAAATGCATCAAGCTCACAATCGCAAGGCCGAGAGCCAGTACCTTGCTTATCCGCAGCTTGTTGAACACATCCTGAATAATCTTGTAGTTCTAGATCATGTCATACTCGGTCTTCACATCAAAATTCACTTGCAAACCCCCCAAAATAAATAGCACAATCATCTAAACCCCCCATAAAACAGATCAATCAGAAATCCAAACGAACAAGAAGGCAGTAGAAGCCTCTTAACCTTGTGCATCGGCACCACTCCAGGGTGAACCATATCCATCAATTGGCACTACATCGCCACCGACGTCGCCTGCAGGGGAACAAGAGCAAAGTCTCAAAATTAACACAAAATTTTCAGACCAAGCCACACTCCCAAAAATTTTGGAACAAGAGCAAAGCTCGGGGAAGGAGAAGGAGGTCAAGGCGGGCGGCGAGGCTAGTGGCGGCTGTGGTGTCGAAATCATGCACGACAGCTCGAGGAGGAGGAGAAGAAGGGGAGTGGGGCAGCGACGGCGACGGCTCGGGGGAGGAGGAGGAGGCTGGTGGCAGCGGCTATGTCGGGAGAAGAGGGGCGGCTCGGGGCCGGTGGAAGCGGCGGCGTCGGGGCTGGTGGCAGCGATAGCAATGGCTCAGGGGAGGAGGAGGAGAAGGGGAGCGGGGCGACAGCTCGAGGAGGAGGAGGAGGAGGGGAGGGCGGCTCGGGGTGGAGTAGGGGAGAGGGGGTCGGCCGGGGAGGACGACGGGGCTTGGGTGGCAGCCTGCTAGGGCACTGAGCGGATTTGGGGAATTTGGGTAGGCACGCTATGGCAACGAAGGCAAGTATATAGTGGCCAGAACAAATTGGCGCGGCCTAAAAAAAGCGCACCCAGCAAAAAAAAATGGCGGGGTAATAAAAAAATCTAGAGGCAAAAACGAAAAATACATTCTCTACGGTTTATGACAATTTGAGGTTTGGGACTTAGTGACGATTTTGACGTTTTTTGTCACTACAAGTAGGGTGCTAGCCCCGGGATGCTCTTTTTGATGCTGCTGCTGAAAAACATCATAGAATATGGGCAGATAATGACGATTTACCTAGTTGTCATAGAAATTTTGTCATAGTTTAGCAGATTTCTTATAGTGTTTATTCGGTCGGTCGATCGGTCGGGAATTATCCGTTCCGTTTCCATCCCTAGTTATAAGGGCTAGCGTTGTGCACAATTTGGGCTGGTTGCGGGTTCGAGCCCTGTTGGGGGCTCCTTTTTTTTTCATTGACGACAATAAAAAAGATTCTATTTCCACACTGTACACATTGCATTTTCAATATATATGTGAGCAACACATATTATATGATGCCATGAGACTCTTGAACACGCTTTTTCGTAATGAGTGAACTATATGTTGCAAAGAGCCTCAACAACATATAGTATGTGATGCAAAAACATTGTAGCTACAACACATAGCCCATGTGTTGCAGACAATGTGTTGTATAAAGTCAGTCCTGTTGTAGTAGATGCCTATATATAGAGGGACGGTGGCATGGGGTGGGGTAATCGTTTTTGAAGAAATCCAAAAACCCTAATAGCCATGTCTTTCTCATCCAATACCACGCCACTGGTGCTAGCACTCCAACGCGTGGTGCCCCTGCCCTGTATGTGTGGATACCTTGGGGGTGTTGTTGTGAAGCATGAGCACTAGGACGATCTGCAACTCATGACAATCACAGGAGCAGGAGGAGAAGACGCGCGGCGAGTACGACTACTACTGCATCAACTCACCACATCGACTCTATTTCCGCTACTAGTTGGCGCGTCTAGTGGTAATCCCGTGATCTATTACTAGCGGAGGTTCCTTGGTTGCACGGTAGAATTTTTGTTTTGTGCTATTGTAGCCTACCCGTAATCCTTCAGTGGTATCAGAGCCATCCCGTCTAGTTTTAGATTCGGATTAGATGCATATTGTGATATGTGGGAGTCAAGATGTGATCTATTTCTGTTTCTGTTGGTCGTTCTATGTGCTAGATTGTTTTTGGCGTTGGTCAATATGATCGTCCATGCGTGGTGGTCTCAAGATGGGTTCATGATCATTATTTCATGGTCGTGTTTTCATGGTCGTATCATGACTTGCCTCTACTGGTTGGTTTCCGCCATCGGGGCAGACAGCGATCGTAAATCCATGGAGCACCCGAAGATCAATCTGGTTGATTGAATTGGAGTTGCGATCGAAAAGGGTTAATGTGATTAATCCAATGTGATTTATATGGACGGAACAGTAGATTGGATCTACGTAGCTCGGAACCGCCGAAAAGGACCTTGGTATATGGACAGGGGCTACCGCCCCCTATGACCCCGAAGGGGCTGCTCCCTATGGACTAGGATCTTAACTTGGTTTTTGGTATTGCTAGTTCACACCATCCGTTAGATAGAATGTGATTCTATGCATAACTTTTTTTTTAGGTTTTTGTGAATAGTATGGCACATAATGTATGAGATGCATGTATGTATGTAATGTTCATGACCTGCGTGTCATGCTTATTGCAGCCCAAGGTTGTCTATATTTGTATAACGGCCTGCGTGTTGACTTGTGATGCTTCTTCACTCCTTGTAATTTATTACTAGTGCTATTAGGAGTAATAGCTTAGTGGGAGTACTTGGAGTAATTGGCCACTTGGGGACATAGCAAATAGGAAGCAAGGCGTTGGAGATCACTATGTGGAAGGGTCATACTATATCACGATGCAATGTGATTGTCTATAAATGTCTTTATATTCCTATCCATTTATTTCTATGCATGTTATTTAGTTGCTTCGAATGCTTTTAACATGGTAGAAGTAAAATTGCCTCACATAATATTAAGTTAAATTGATGCCCTCCCAATTAGCTGCACCATCCAAAGTCATGTATTTTAATGGTAGGTCTTGCTAAAGTAGAGTGCCATTAATTTTCCTTGACTAGATGGATTTATGTCGGACACTTGCACGCATAGCATTGGTTTAACTTAATGAGGTCATCATAACAGTTATAGACCTTGGGGCATAGGGTTGGGTGCCAGAGCAT
Organism: Phyllostachys edulis; assembly: GCA_036346405.1. Taxonomy (NCBI): domain Eukaryota; kingdom Viridiplantae; phylum Streptophyta; class Magnoliopsida; order Poales; family Poaceae; genus Phyllostachys; species Phyllostachys edulis. Next base: position 44,973,387 of record CM070567.1, read on the forward strand.
AGAGATGCTGCCCAACAACAAGAGTTATATAGAGATATGATTAGCAAAGGGTTGCTTACTGTGGATATCATGGGGATATACTCATGATCTTAGGATGATGATACAATTGGCAATGGCGTTGAAGGTTTGTCGAATCACACGTTTTCGGCAAAGTTCAAAAGGTTGTCGGGCAAGTGGCGGTCTGACCGGCCTAGGTGGCAGTCTAACTGGCCTAGGTGATGGTCTGACCGGCCAAGGGGGCGGTCAGACCGGCATCTGGAAATCGGTCAGACCAGCCATAAAGAGATTTTGGATTTTGGAGCTGGGCCAAAAATAGAGGGTGTAAGCAAGAGAGTAGATTCTACTAATCTTGGTCTCGTATTTTTTGGAGCTTCCAAGTAAAAGTTCTATTGGATTGAAAATTCTAGTAGGTTTTGGATTTTTAGGGAGGAAATATGGCTAAGTCCCAACTGGACGGTCAGATCGGCATTCAAGCGGCGGTCAGACCGGCCAAAGTGGCGGTCTGACCGGTTTTGACTTGTTCGCCGGCCTTCGTGGCGGCAATGATTGCTTGTTAGGTCATATTCATGGGTTTTAATGCATATGTGTTGCATGATGCATGTTTTGACTAACGTGGGTCAGGTTGCGAAGAACTTGTTCCCGGAAACGATTTCTTGGTTTATTGTTGTGCAGGTTGCTTGAAGGTCATGACGGTCAACGGCAAGCATGATCGGGACTAAGCTTGGAAAGCTGAGGTCCAGAACGATCGGGGATGCCGGGTGAGGTCAATGGATTCAAGCATGGTGCAAAAAGGACAAGTATGACCAAACGGGCAGTTCGGTGCGATGGGTTGGATCTAGCGGCGCGGGGCTCAGTGCAAGTGTCAAGGAGGTTTCAGTGGAAGCCGGACAGGAGAGACTTGCCGACATGAAGAGAGCCGCTGGATCAACCTACACGTGACGAAGCATGGATTCTTTGATCCTTTGATTTTCTGTTGGGTTCTTACCTCTATCTACCTTGCTGTGACATATGGGAATACATCTAGGATCGTCTTGATCATCAATCACCCACGAGCAAGAGTTTGGATCAAGTTTTCGTTTTTGCCCATATTTAGAGACACCTCCACTCAATTGGTCCTAGGTCAGAAATTTGGCAAAAATCTTGACGATCATTGCTTGGAATAGGTTCTTATATCCTTTGGGAGGTGTGTCTCAAGTTTGGTCAAGTTTAGAATCATAGATCAAAAGTTAGACCAAATAGTGGTTTGTTCGTCGGGTTGTTTTCAATGTTCTGGACACCTGCCGGTCAGATCGCCCGAAGTAGCGGTCAGACCGCTCAGCCCTCTGATCAAACCGCCCCAGTAATTTTGGTCTGACCGCTCGGCTGCTTGTGTGTTGAGTTTTTGATTGTTTTGCTTGGGGGTGTTGATCGGATTCAATACAAGTATTTCGCTAAGCTTGCACATTGATCTTCATAGCTTTAATAGCTATTGGAGTGAAAATCGTGTTGAATCTGATTAAGGTGAAAAAGTGGACGTGTTCCTATTCACCCCCCCTCTACGTGCCTAACTGATCCTACAAGTGGTATCAGAGCTGGTTAGCTCTTCTCATAGATCTTAACCGGTCTAAGTAGCCATGGCGTCTGACAAGTATTCCACCAAACCACATGTGTTTGATGGAGTCGATTTTTCATACTGGAAGACTCGCATGCATGCCTACATCGAGGCTCAAGGGCACTCAATTTGGCTTAAGGTCAAAAATCCTTATATAGTGCCAGCCAATGACGATGTGATCACACCTAATGTGGAGGCAAATAGCAATGCTCGAAACTACTTAATTTAAGGGCTTAATCAATCTGAGTTTGAGCGTGTCGCTCACTTGAGGTCTGCTCATGAGATCTGGAAGACCCTCGCTGACTACCATGAGGGCTCTACCGCGATCAAGGAAGTGAGACAGAACCAACTTAAGAAAGAATACTCAAAGATCGAACAAAGGCCTGGTGAATCTTTGGATGAGTTGTTGGGTAGGTTTTCCAAGATCATTCATGACTTGCGTGCTATGGATCTTGTGTTTACTGAGTCTGAGAATGCACGCCAGTTCTTGGGTGCACTTGACGTGAGGGTTTGGGGGACAAAGATCACTTCCATCAATGACAACACTGTCATGAGTGAGCTTACCATGGATAAGCTCTACTCAAGGTTGAAGTCGCATGAGATTGACTTTATCTCATGTCTTCCCCGAACAGAGTCAATGGCTCTAGTGGTTGACCCTTATAAGGGTAGCTCTTCTAATTCTTTGGATTTTGGCTCATTTGGTTTTTCATTATCTGCCTTGCATTCTTTAAGTGATGAGCAACTAGAGAAGCTACCTAAGGATGACTTAACCCTCCTATCCATAAAATTCACGAGAGCCTACAACAAAGTGAGGTTCAGGAAGAGAAGTGGCCCTGTTACCTGCTTTGAGTGTGGTGAGCCAAACCACATTCGGGCTAAGTGCCCCAACCGAAGGCGTCCTCAAGCTCGAGACGCAAAAGCCAAGAAGCCCAACTACCGGAAGTTCGTCAACTAGGTCCTTGCCGCTCTTGAGAATGTTGATATGAGCAATGTGGACTCGGGGATGGAGGATGACGAGGATGATTCCCATGGCAAGAAGAAGGCTCAATACTTCACTAGTATGTGTTTCATGGCCAAGGACAACCACGATGTCGATTCCTCCAACGACGACGATCCCTTCAGCGATCCCGACAAGGTATGTCCCTCACTCAATGAGATGAAACGCGCTTTGGTTGCTGCTGAACGAAATCTGTAAAAGCAAGCTAAAATGATTAAGACACATGATTTCATGATTGACAATTTGAACCTAGAAGTAGTTAGGCTCAAATCTATTAATCCTGCTGATAATTGTGATTCTTGCTCTAGCTTACATAATGAACTAGCAAATCTGAAATCTGTTCATTCCTCTATTGCTAATCAAATGAAAGATGCTTTAGATGAACTAGATTCTCTCAAATCTAGTCCTAGTCATGTTTGCTTGGATGCTATTGCTTTAGATGTGACTTTAGTGGATGCTATTCCTTCATCTTGCTCAAACTGTGCATTGCTTGAATTGAAATTAGATAGTGCTACTAAGGAATTGATGAAATTTGATGCGAGTCACACTTGCTCTCATTATGAGGATAGTAGGATTAAAATGAAGGAAATGACTGAAATGGTTCTTCACTCTAAAACTACTTCATGTGAAAACTGTCATAAACTCACAATTGAGAATGATGCTCTAAACAAGACTCTAGAGGAGAAATCTAAAATTGAACAATCCATGTCCATGACTGTTTCCAAGAAGGTTGTTGATTCTAATTCTTGTGCTTTTTGTACTGAAGTTGGGCTAAATGTAGATAAGATACAAGAGGCGTTTAGAGTCAAGTTCAAAGAGCAGTTGGGTAGGATTAGGAATGCTTCATGTATGTCTTGTGAGGCTTTGAAGGTTGAGGCAGCTTGTTATAAGGAAAGGTATAATAGGGCTATCAAGTCAAATAAGTGTGTCTCATGTAAGAAGCTAGCCAAAGAAAATGACTACCTTAAAAAGACTCTTGAGAGATTTTCTAGTGGCAAGAAGAACCTTAACATGATCCTTGATCAATCTAAGGTGAGTGTGAAGAATAGTGGCCTAGGATTTAATTCTTTAGAGAATTCTAAGAATCACCCACCTAAGATTGTGAGAGCTGTTAAGAGTGGCTTGTTTGAGGTAGAACCTCCTGAGCCATCTAAGATAGTCTTTAGATCTGCAGGTTTTGCCTAAACCCCTTCTAGCAAGACAGATGCTTCTAAGTCAGCAGATCAGACCTCTCAAAAGGTCAAGTATCATTGCATCTTCTGCAAGAAGGATGGCCACATAGTTGAGTTCTGCTTCCGTAGAGCTAAGAGTGAGAGGAAGGAGAGAGTGCATGATTTAAGGTCCATTAAAAGAGTTCCTTCACCTACAACTGTCTCTAAAGCCAGGCAGCCAGTCCTTCCTACTAGATAGAGGCCTAGGTTCGTAGATGACTCTTTTGACTGTTTTGATGGCTCTAGGCAGCGTTTTGGGTTAAGATATCGTGAGGAGAGACCACGGGTAGCATCTAGACAGGGGGAGTACCGATCTTTTGGTAGGTCGATTCGGAGAGGTCTAGGTGTTGCTCGTGTGTATTCTTATGATTATCCCACTAACCAATTTGTTGCTGCTTCTTTTGCTGTTCCTAAGCATCGTGTGGCTCAGTATTGGATTCCTAAGTCTTTTATCACTAACCCCAGTACTGAGGCACAGATGTTCCCTGCTTATGCCCTGTAGGTCCGTTGGGCGAGGAAGGTGGACATATGGCTTGTGGACTCTGGATGTTCTTGACACATGACTGGAGATTCTAGATGGTTCTCCTCCCTCACACGTGCATTCGGCAATGAGTTGATCACATTTGGGGATGCTTCTATCGGGACCGTGACAGCCAAGGGCACAGTGCGCGTCAACAACAACTTCATGCTTAAGAACGTCGCTTTGGTAAGTAAGCTGAGGTATAATCTGCTATCTGTTTCTCAGCTTCTCAATGAGGGTCTAGAAGTGAGGTTCAAGAGTGGTGAGTGTAGAGTTCTAGACTCCTCGGGTGAGCTTGTTTTTCAGATCTCTAGATTTGAGAAGATCTTTAGTGCTAATTTCAGTATCTCTTCTGCTTCCAGCCCTAGGTGTCTTGTGACTTTTGATTCTCATGATTTAGTGTTGTGGCATCGTAGGGTTGGACATATAGGCTTCGAGCATTTGACCAGAATCAGTAGCAAGGACTTGATTAGAGGTTTGCCTAAGCTTGAGAATGTTAGAGACTTTGTGTGCACATCTTGTAGACATGGTAAGATGGTTTCTGCTTCTCATCCACCTCTTACTCTAGTGATGACTGATGGACCTGGTCAGCTCTTGCACTTAGACACAGTTGGTCCTTCTAGAGTTCAGTCTGCAGGAGGGAAATGGTATGTGCTTGTCATTGTGGATGATTTCTCCAGGTATTCTTGGGTATATTTTCTGGTTTCTAAGGATAAGACATTTGGCTTTTTTAGAGAGTTGGTCCTTAGACTAGCAGTTGACCTCCCTGAAGCTTTGAGAACCATTAGGAGTGACGATGGCACAGAATTCAAGAACTCTTTTTTTACCACATTCTGCACTGAGAGAGGACTTGAGCACCAATTCTCCTCACCTAGAGTTCCCCAGCAGAATGGGGTTGTCGAAAGGAAGAACAGAACCCTGGTTGAGATGACTAGGACCATGCTAGATGAGCATAGCACACCTAGGAGGTTTTGGGCTGAGGAGATCTCTACTGCTTGCTACATACCCAATAGGGTGTTCTTGAGATCTGTCATAGGAAAGACTTCTTTTGAGCTTAGATTTTGTCATAGGCCTAAAGTCTCTCATTTCAAGATTTTTGGTTGCAAGTGCTTCATTCTTAAACATGGCAACTTGGACAAATTTGAATCAAGATGTTATGATGGCATTTTTCTTGGTTATCCTGCTCATTCTCGTGGCTATCGCGTATTTAATTTGGATACTAACAAAAATTTTGAAACTTGTGAAGTCACTTTTGATGAGGCTAGTCCTGGTACTAGACCCGATGTTGCAGGCACACAGGTTCCTGATTTTCGAGAAAGCATCTTCATCGACGATGACTCTGACATAGAGGATGAAAGTCAAATCCATCCTCTGAGATGGTTGGAGAGCCTGTTTCTACTTCTCAAGCTTTAGCTGAGCAGCCTCCTCCTATTTTCACCAGCGATTCGAGTGGCTTTGCTCATACCTCCACAACCCATGAGGTAGAGGTCATATCTGCACCAGGACCTCCTCTTCATATTCAGCGACAACACCCACCTGAGCAGATAATTGGGGATCTTCATGAGCGAGCTACTGGCTCCAGGTTTATATCTCCAGATTCTCATGCACAGTCTGCTTTTGCTGCATCTTTTGAACTCCGAGATGTCACCCATGCTTTATCTGATTCCTCTTGGGTCAATGCCATGCATGAAGAGCTTGAAAATTTTGAAAGAAACAAAGTCTAGACCTTAGTTTAACCTCCACCTAATCACCATGTAATTGGAACAAAATGGATTTTCAAAAATAAGCAAAGTGAGGATGGGTTTGGTAGTTCGCAACAAGACTAGGCTTGTAGCTCAAGGTTATTCCCAGGTAGAAGGCTTAGACTTTGAAGAGACCTTTGCTCCTATAGCTAGATTAGAAGCCTTTCGCATATTGTTAGCTTTCGCGATGTCTAAGGGCTTTAAGCTTTTTCAAATGGATGTCAAGAGTGCTTTCCTTAATAGTTTTATAGAAGAAGAGGTCTATGTCAAGCAACCTCCTGGTTTCAAAAATCATAAGTTCCCAAGCCATGTGTTTAAGCTCTCTAAAGCCTTGTATGGATTAAAGCAAGCCCCTAGAGCTTGGTATGATAGGCTTAAGAGTTTCTTGCTTGAGAATGATTTCAAGATGGGAATGGTAGATAAAACTTTGTTCACTCTCAGGCATGGCAGTGACTTTTTATTGATTCAGATTTATGTGGATGACATCATATTCGGTGGTTCTTCTCATGCTTTGGTATCCAGATTTTCAGACTCTATGAGCAGGGAATTCGAAATGAGTATGATGGGCGAGCTGAATTTCTTCCTTGGTCTCCAAGTCAAGCAACTGAAAGAGAGCACCTTCATTCATCAAAATAAGTACACAAAGGACCTTCTTCGACGCTTCGACATGGGAAGCAGCAAGCCAATATCTACTCCCATTACCACTTCTACCATGCTGGATCCTGATGAGGATGGAGAGCCTATGGACCAAAAGGAGTACCTCAGCATGATCGGCTCCCTCCTCTATCTCACGGCGTCGAGGCTGGACATACAGTTTGCTGTGTGTCTGTGCGCTCCATTTTAGGCTTCCCCTCGTGCCTCACATCGTCAAGCAGTGCGTCGCATTTTCAGGTACCTCCAGGACACTCTTGATTTTGGACTCTGGTTTTCTTCTGATTCTGCTCTCTCCATCTGAGCTTTTTCTGATGCTAATTTTGCGGGATGTAGAGTGGATAGGAAGAGTACTTCTAGCACGTGTTATTTCTTAGGCACATCTCTTATCTCTTGGTCTTCTAGAAAATAGTCTTCTGTTGCACAGTCCACTACTAAGGCAGAGTATGTAGCTACAGCCAGTAATTGTTCTCAGGTTCTCTGGATCTTATCTACTCTGCGGGACTATGGGTAGTCTTTGGATAGTGTCCCTCTTTTCTGTGATAACACTAGTGCCATAAATATTGCAAATAAACCCAATGCAACACTCTAGGACAAGCACATTGATATCAGATATCATTTTCTTAGAGACCATGTAGAAAAGGGTGATGTTGTGCTTCACTTTGTAGAGTCTGAGCAGCAGGTTGCAGATATTTTCACTAAGGCTCTTGATTCTTCTCATTTTGCTTTCTTGCGAGGAGAGTTGGGGGGTTATTAGTCCTTTTGGCCTATTTTGAGGGGGAGTTGACTCTTTTGCACTCATTGTTTCATATTGCATTCATATGAAAATCCAAAAAGATGCATTGTAATATAAGCTTTACTGCTTGTCTTTTAAAATTGATGAAGCTTTGCTTATTACCCTTTTAAGCTTTACTATTTCAATTCTTACTCAATGTCATGTCTAGTTCTTTGACTTGCTAGAATTATCATGCTTTCACATGTGTAGCTAAGTCTTTGCTAAATGAGCTAGAACATTAAAACAACTAGAACTAAAAACTGTAATTTGTGGATCTTTTAGCTAGTTGCGCAATTAGTGCTCCTTTTGTGACACTGGCCCTGTCAAAATTGCTTTGGTAGCTCTTAAATCTAGTTTTGATCATTACTTGAGCTTCTTGTTCTTTTGAGAATTTATAACTGCTCATGTGTAAAAGGAAAAATCGAAATTAAAGATTGTCTTTGATAAAATGTGTCAAACTACTCTCATGAGACTGCATATCCAAGACATGTACTTAGAGATAGTTTAATGATCTAAACAATCTCATGAGGACTGCTTGTCAAAATTGATATGAACCTCAAGATTTGTCGCCCTAGTTGAAGCTTAGGAAGAGTTTGTGGATGGCTCCTAGTCCAGGATCTTCTTTACTAAAATAGACCTTTAATCAACTTTTGGCTGAAGCTTAGGAAGAGTTTGTGGATGGCTCCTAGTCTAGGATCTTCTTCACTAAGATAAGGCCTTTATCAACTTCAAAAATTCATTGAAAATGAAAAACTGTTGAAAAATGGGCGTTTGAGCTAATTTAAGCAGAATGATTCAATCCAGGACCTATTTGTCTCTTAAAGTGGTCTTTGCTAGCTTTTTGATCTCACTTTGATATTCTGACATGGCCAGTATCATTTTAGGATCACTGTTGATGAACTTGCTAGATTTGAAGCTTTGCTTAAATCGTTAAAATTCATTGCTTTATATTGAGCCTTCTTGCTTAGCTTCGTCATATATGTCTTAACATGATCTTGCTAGCGCTTTCAGGCTTGATAGGTATTGAGTAGTATTAGAAATGCTAGCTTGTTCTTTTGGGTAATCTCCAAAGCTTCTTGTTCTCAAAAATTGAAAAATAAAAAAATGAAGCCACTCCATTGCATTTCATGCATGCTCCTTCTTATGCTTTTTTCTCATATTGCATTTGTCATCTCTGGACGAGAGGAAGGTGTGATTTCTTGATGACTCCATTGTCAAAGGGGGAGAAGAAGGTTAAAATTGTTAAAAAGGGAGCTATTTGGAGACAAAGGGAGAAAATAAGATTTTTCTTGAAAAATTGGTGATCATAGTGAGGGGGAGCTTTTAATTTGCATTCTTATGATCTTATTGCCATTTCTGGTCTTGAATTGCAATTCTTGGAACCTCACAATGATCAAAGGTCAAATCGAACAATTGTTCTTTCTTATGGACCTTAAGTGAGATTTTTGTCTCCTCTTTGGAAATTGAAGCTTTCTTGCTTTCTTTTGCCTTATCTCACTTGCTGATACTATTCTGAAGCCAGCTTGGTCATTTCCATTGCCTTCTCTTGCATATGGATCAAGTTGTGCCTTTGTGTGAAAACGGGAGTAATTACAATTTCAAACCTCAAACGATTTCTTGGTCTATTGTTGTGCAGGTTGCTTGAAGGTCAATGACGGTCAACGGTGAGGATGATTGGGACTAAGCTTGGAGAGCTGAGGTCTAGAACGATCGAGGATGCCGGGTGAGGTCAATAGATTCAAGCATGGCGCAAAAAGGACAAGGATGACCGAACGGGCAGTTCGGTGCGACGGGTTGGATCTAGCGGCGCAGGGGTTGGTGCAAGTGTCAAGGAGGTTTCGGTGGAAGCCGGATGGGAGAGACTTACCGATATGAAGAGAGCCGCTGGATCAACCTACACGTGACGAAGCATGGAGATGCTTCACGAAGATGGGACTCGGTCTTTGCAAAAAGATCGAGAAGGGGTATTTTGGTAATTTCACCTAAATACTGCCTTGGTGACCTTTTGCCAACCCGCGGCGCAAGGAGAAGCGGTTTAGGTCAAAAGGAGATAAAGACGACGCTTTATAATGCGTGCGTGAGTTAAACCCATTTGTGTGTGGGCTTAACGGGTGCCCAATAGAGAAACCCTTCTAGAAGGTTAGCCTCCACTATAAATAGAGGAGGGAGGTGTCTGCACCTCTCTCAACCCTTTTATTGTTTCTAAACCCTAGTTTTTGCTCTAGAGGCTTAGAGAGAAAAGTGGAGGTTTAGGGTTCTAGAGATTCTTGATTGATTGTGGGCTCATGGATTGAGCTCTTGTCCTCCTAGATGGAGTGGCTCTAAACTCTCTACAATCTCAAATCAATCTATGCATGATTCCTCAAAGATAAGTCTCTTTGTGTTCTTACTCTCTATTTGAGTTTTTGGAGATTTCTTTTATCCTTTGATTTTCTGTTGGGTTCTTGCCTCTATCTACCTTGCTGTAACATGTGGGAATACATCTAGGATCATCTTGATCATCAATCACCCACGAGCAAGAGTTTGGATCAAGTTTTCGTTTTTGCCCGTATTTAGAGACACCTCCACTCAATTGGTCCTAGGTCAGAAATTTGGCACAAATCTTGACGATCGTTGCTTGGAAAAGGTTCCTAATATCCTTTGAGAGATGTGTCTCAAGTTTGGAATCGTAGATCAAAAGTTAGACCAAATTGTGTTTTGTTCTGTCAGTCAGTTTTCGATGTTCGACACACGCCACGATCCGCCAAGTAGTAGCTGTCGGACCGCTCGACCCTCGGTCCCCCCCATAATTTTGGTCCGACCACTCTTTACCGCTTGTGTGTTGAGTTTTTGATTGTTTTGCTTGGGGGTGTTGATCGGATTCAATACAAGTCTTTCGCTGAGCTTGCACATTGATCTTCATAGCTTTAATAGCTATTGGAGTGAAAATCGTGTTCAATCTGATTAAGGCGAAAAAGTAGGCGTGTTCCTATTCACCCCCCCCCCCCTTAGGCGCCTTACCGGTCCTACGCTTACCAAAGTCACTAATCTTCTAGCAGTGATGCCAAGCTCACTAGTAGATTAACTGATTATGGGTCTTGAATCACTAAATGTCGTAAGAGGGATATGGTATTTAGTGGGAGTATCTTTATTAAATTGTTTAATATAAGTTACTTTTCTTGAACATATGTCTTAGTTTTGCATATTTTATGTTGTAGATCATGGCACCGATTGCTATACCTACCTCCAGTTTTGCTTTACGTTCGATACTTGATAACGAAAAACTGAATGGAACAAATTTTGTGGATTGGTCCCGCAACCTAAGAATTGTTCTTAGGCAAGATAAAAAAGAACATATTCTAGAGGAACCAATTCTAGATGTGTCTGCTGAAAATACTGCTGCTACTCTTAAAAATACCTATAAAAAGGCATGTGATGAGTCCCTTGATGTTACTGTCTCATGCTTGCTGCCATGAACTCAAACCTTCAGAAGCAGTTTGAAAACATAGATGCCTACGATATGATCGTAGTGCTCAAAGGCATGTTTGAAACACAAGCAAGAACTGAGAGATATGAGATCTCCAAGAAATTGTTTGGGTGTAAGCTAGTTGAGGGTAGTCCGGTGAGCCCACATGTGATCAAGATGGTTGGTTACACACAGAGCTTGAAAAAACTTGGTTTTCCCCTTAGTCAAGAGCATGGCTACTGATTTGACTCTTGCTTCACTTCCTACAAGCTATGGACAGTTCATTATGAACTTCCATTTGAATGGCTTAGACAAAAATCTCACCGAGCTGCATATGATGCTCAAGACTGCAGAGGACAGCATTAAGAAAAGCAACAGTCATGTGATGATGGTGCAAAAGAGTACAAGCTTCAACAAGAAGGCTAAGAATTGGGTCAAAGGAAAGGGCAAGGCTAAAGCTTCGGATGTGATCCATACTAACAAGCCTAAGCCTAAGACTAAGTCCGGCCCGACTCAAGAGAATGAATGTTTTTACTGCAAAGAGCTAGGCTATTGGAAGAGGAACTACAAGAAATACCTTGCTGATCTGAAAAAGAATGGTGGGACTAATCCTTCAACTTCAGTTATTAATGATATAGATGTTTTTCTTGCTGATTCTTCCATTAACTCTTGGGTATTTGATACCGGATCGGTTACTCATATTTGCAATTCGATGCAGAGTCTAACAAGGAGTAGGAGAGTTGCAAGAGGCTAAATGGATCTTCGCGTCGAGAATAAAGTAAGGGTTGCTGCATTAGCCGTCGGGACTTTGCCATTACTTTTGCCCTTAGGATTTATTGTGGAATTAAAAAATTGTTATTACGTTCCAGCCATGAGTAGAAACAATATCTCTGCCTCAAGTTTGATGGCAGAGGGTTATAAATTCATTGTTGAGGACAATGGTGTTCTATATTTTTGAATGAAATATTTTATGGCTATGCTCTTGTTTTGAATGTGTTGTTTATTTTAAATCTTGATGAAGCACCCATCTATAATGTTAATGCGAAAAGGCTTCAGCCTAATGATATGAATTCCACTTTTATTTGGCATTGTCGTCTGGGTCACATAAGTGAGAAACGTATGAAGAAGCTTCATGATGATGGAATTCTAAACTCATTTGATTTGGAATCATTTGAAACGTGCGAATCTTTTCTACTTGGAAAGATGACCAAGGCACCTTTCACTGGTTGGACTGAGAGGGTGTCTGACTTGCTGGCACTCATACATACTGATATGTGTGGACCAATGAGCACAACAGCTAGAGGTGGTTCTCAATACCGCGCTACGATGCGTACGCTAGTGCCGTGGTAAAATCTTTAATGTTATTTTTGTTACCGCGCTACGATATTAATCGTGCATGTTGCATATTAGTCATGAGTATGGCATCTTCTTATGCATATTTATGTGTAAAGATTGTTTGGTAGCTTGCGACCTGTGTAATTCTCCGGTTATGTCTTTTGTGCGTAGGCGTGACTATGTATCGATATATTAGTGGATGTGAATAATTAGATTGTTGTGGTGAGATATGTGTATTGTGGATCGGTAGATGCTAGATTAAATATATGAGTTGATTATTTGATCGGATGATATTATTTTGAAGTTGCATGGACGTTAGTGGTGATCTTTGGATAATACATTAATTGGAGATTTTTCCTCATATTGGATTAGTAATTTTTAGAGATAGGACGAATAAAGATTTTTATAATTTATTACTTGATGGTTGACGTATGTATTGATGTTTACTGATATATCTTTTATATATGTGTATTGTTGCTCGTTGTATGTCGGATTAAGTACATTATTGGATTGTTTGATCGGATGTCTTAACTGATAGTTATGCGAATCTTATATGCTAGAATTTGGGAGATGGTAGAATGGATTATTTGATTGCGGATAAATATTCGGATTGCCATGTAATTGTAGGTAAGTCCTATGTGCCGAGTCGATGGAATTGTGCTCTCTTTTTTATTAGGAGCTAAATGATTATTAGTCGATCGTAGAGGCGCATATGTGATTGGATTAGTAGTTGTTGTACACGACTAGTCCAGTGAAATGGATGTAAGTTGATTTATTAATGAGCCATTAGATGTTGGATGTGTTATTAAAATTGTTAAGCTCATTAGGTGTCGATTGGTCAAATAAACCTCGATCGGTGGAAATTTGGTGTATGCAAATGTTATTTGCCAAGGCGAGACTAGTAGAGCTAGATAGTTAGTATTAGCTTAAATAATATATCGGAGAATGATTGATGGATTTATTCATGGTCATATGCCCATAAGTCGGTGGATTTCATATAATTATTGGATAGGTTGTATAGTTGGAAGATCGGGAGTCCGGGCACTATTTGTTGGATTGACTACTTTGATTATTCCTTAGTGGAGGTTAGTACGGGGTTTAGATCAAGATATGAGAATATGATCAGAGAATATAGTTTTTGCAAAGTGATCCAAAGTTGATTTGTTTTTGAACTAGAAAATGCTTTTAACTTTAAAAATTCATAACTAATTCATAAAAACTCCAAATAGGATGAACCAAGTTATTTTGATCTTATATTATTATCCTCTGTTTACCTATGTAATCCTTTTTTCCACCACTACTCTACAAATTTTTACCAAATAATTAATTTCGGATGAATAGTAACCGAAAACACTGTTTTCAGCTTTTTCTAAAAAACTAATTTTCAAATGGCTATAAATTTCACATACTAACTCCAAATGAAATAATTATTTCACCTAAATTCATATAAAATCGTCATCTAGCTACTTTAGAAAATTCATACATTTTTTAGCACTTTGAATTTTTTGGATTTTCTTGATGTTTATTCGATATCATCTTTCTATAGATTCCGAGTTGCCGGAAGTACGTGAGTACGTAACCAAGAGTGAGAAAGTGAACTCCCAGAAAGACAAACATCATATGAACTTTCTTTTGCATCATATTTGATCCCAGTTTTTGATAAGTTAGTGCAATGATAATTGTTTGCATGCTTATTTTGTTATGTCGCTATTTTTGTGATGTGTAGTTAGATATATCCTATTCATTGAGGTTATCCTTGAATTTATTCCAGTACCACATGCTTAAGATAGGTTGTGTGAATTATTGAACGGTTTTGCTTAGCCCTGCAAGTCTAGAACGGTAGTTTGATTGTCGGGATTAACTCGACAATTATAGGAGAAACACACTTCCTTATATTCTTTTATTCCAGATCTTCGTATCTATTTTATAAGTTCAATTTTGTCATTTTAAATGAGTTTTGGGGTCTAGAAAAGTGGTGGCTAGTGAGGGTGCCTTCGTGCACGAGATTGGGTATGTGGTTGTCTTGTCCGGACCATTAAGGACCGAACTTTGGTACCTACGAATTCAAGTAAAACTCGTGCTATCACACGCGGTATATGGGTGTTGTACGGTTAAGTAGGGGGAAATTTTTATTGTGTTACGTCCCATGGTGGTGCAAGGGCACTTATGTTGATCATTTGTCCGTAGGAGCCGATGTAATATTCTATAGTGTGCAAGGGAGCACCAATTTTTAATTTGTGTGTTGCATCGGTATTTCCAATACAACTTTGAGCCGCTTAGCAAGTGCTATCAGTCGCTTGTACTGAGTAAGGGAACATCTTGCAAGGGGGACTTAGCCCAATAGGATTTTCTTGGTAAAAACGACCGTATCTCGATTCTCCCCGACCGGCATACCAAAGGAAGTGTGTCATTATTCGGAGGCATCCGGAGGCTTACACGCTAGTCGAGTCGTGTGGGTAAAGTAGTACACATCTGCAGAGATAAATCTATTCGAATAGCCGTGTCCGCGGTTATGGACGATCGCTTGAGTATGTGTTGCTATTGTTAGACTTCGAATTAAAATTTGTGGGTACAACTTGGTATTCGTTATGAACGGGTGTTCATGTATTTTAGCGTATCAAAGTGGGCTGCCACTTTGGTGTTTGTTTGATTCATTTGTTTATCTTTGTACTACCTTATCACATGCTTTACATCTACTTCAAATCTATTTTTAAAATGACAATTGATAAACTAGTATGCATAGGTTGGAACATTGTTGTGTTTTTCGCAAAACTAAAGCCACTAATGCTATCCTTTGAATATCCACTATGCGTAACTAATTTTATCTTTGTGTAAGACTTGCGAGTGCAACTTTCTACTCAACCAGTTTGTCTACTGGTTCCAAGTATAGAAGACTGTGAGCCTGATGAGCTTGTGAGTGTCGATTTAGGCGACACTAACGAGTAGTGCTATTATTTAACTCCTAGTCGGTTGCCGATGGGTTATGGGCATACCTTGCATGACTTTTGGTTTATTTATATCATTTCTGCTGCCACTCTAAGTGTTTAATTGAATTTGGCCGGTCGGCCCTTTTTGTAATCGATGTAGACTTGAACTATTATGATGTATGTCTTTCTTTATGTCTTTGTATCAATGTTTTATGGATGTGATCAATGTTGTATGTGAGTTTGGGCATGTTGGTTGCTGATCTTGGGAGCCAACATGATCTCATGCTCGCTGTTCATGAATTCCATTTTAACTCACTAAATGTGGTCTTGGACCATTTAGAGAACCGATCATCATGTAGTGCTTGCAGAGGGGCAGTGCGCATGATCATCGGGGCTCTAGTTCAGGCAAGATCTCTCGCTTAGATGGACTTAAGTTGGAATCTATTTACTTGGGGCCTAGAGTTATCTCCATAAGGCCGGGTAGGCCTCGGTCTTACGGAAATAACCTGGGTGTCCCCACAGGTTCCGAGTGCCTCGAGCCCAATGGATCTCTATTGTGACAATAATAGAGCCATTGCATAGGCTAAGGAGCCTAGATCCCATCAGAATTCCAAGCATATACTCAGGCGTTATCATCTTATTCACGAATTGGTGGATAGAGGAGATGTTAAGATATGCAAAGTTCACACAGATTTAAACGTTGCGGATCCGTTGACAAAGCCTCTCACACAGCCAAAGCATGAGGTGCACACAAGAGCTATCGATATTAGATACTTAAATGATTGACTCTAGTACAAGTGGGAGACTATTGGAAATATACCCTAGAGGCAATCATAGAGATGATTATATTTTGTTATGTTCATGATATTGGATAATATGTTATCTTGTTCCTAGAATAATATCGTTAATATTTATTATCAAGTATGTGACTTGATTGTGAAACTCTGTATTTCTACGATGATTATTCTTAAACATTCCCTAGTCGGAAACATATGAGAACACATATGAATAGACTAGCATATGTATTGGTTGATGACTATATTTCACGGGTCATAGATATAGAGATATCAAACCAATAATATGGACACATGTTATCGAACATGGTGCTGGTTTGACCCACCTTGAGACACTGTTGAGATTGTTATGATTTCATGTGTCATCAGTTGGTCTCAAGCAATGATGATGTATAATCCTTAGACCTGAGATCAACATGGTTTCCTACATATGTAATAGTACACTTAGGGGTTGTCAAACGCTACTCTGTAACTGGGTAGTTATAAAGATAGCTTTCGGATATACTATGAAACATGCAGAGGAATATGACTGGTAGGATATGGGATTTGCCCCTCCTATCATAACAGGAGAGATATCTCTAGACCCCTCATTGTGGTCGGATAAAGAAAGTGCATGGCCATGCTACTAGTGGTCGAAGTGTCGACCATATGAAGTTATTCGACACTTGATCGAGAAAGTATTGAACAGTCCATCGATGACAAACTATCTCACCTGGAGTTCAACCAGATGTCGTGAGGCAAAGGGAGAATACACAAGCAGGTCATTCAGTTCGACCAGATACGAGCTGGTCGTAGGCTGGTCGAACATAGTCACGAACTAGTCGTATGGAGATACAAGCTGGTCATAGACTAGTCGAACATAGTCATGAACTGGTCATATGGAGATACAGCTGGTCGTAGACTGGTCGAACATAATCACTAACTGGTTGTAAGGAGTTACAAACTGGTCGTAACTAAATATGGACTAGTCGTGACTAGATATGAGCTGGTCGTAAGTGATAAGGACCTGGTCATATATCATATTGCATTAAGGTTTGTACGATATATTCTATGTGTGTTCGGGAATCGTTATGTCCTGTTAGGTACCGCTAATAACTCGTGGTCTAAAAAGAGTTTCTGAGTCACAACCGATTACACATGAACCTATAGGGTCACACACTTAAAGGGCTAGGATTTGATTTGGATGGTGTTGTTGCGAAGCATCATCACTAGGACGATCTGCAACTCGTGACGATCACAGGATAAGGAGGAGAAGACGTGCGGCGAGCTACGAGTCAGCGCGTCTAGTGGTAATCCCGTGATCTGTTACTAGTAGAGTTTCCTTGGTTGTGCGGTAGAATTTTTGTTTTGTACTATTGTAGTCTACCCATAATCCTTCATCGTGTGTATTCAATGCTTTGCAGACAGATGATATGTTATATTTATAAGTCGTCAGGGGGAGACAAAGAGACGCATCGGAAAGACGGAGCGCCAGTGTATATGGTTTAAAAGTAAAGCCTTTTTTACGCATGCAGTAATTCAAAATTAAAACATATGTCAGTAACGTTATTGGCATCATACAGAAAAACAGCTACCACATATCAGTAGAATGAAGATGACCACTGATCGTTGTGTTCTTTTCTTCGCAAAAAAAAATAGCAGTAATTGATATGCAGAAGGCAGTAATAGACCACGATCAACACAGTAAAAACAAGCAGTATTACCACGTGATATTGCAATGAGAGTTCGGATATGCAGTAAAACATGCAAGTCAAGCTGAATAGCAAGCTCTATTTTCCAGTTAGCAGACGTACCACAGTAGCACACATATGACAATGCAGTAAACGGTTTACTGAAATGTAAGTTAAAAATACTACTATTCAATACGTATCACTGTCATCCGACCCTGCGGGGAGATCATTGTCAGCGACGTCCTCTTTTGATTTGTTCTCATGAATCAGTTGGCGGCATGTACCGGACCTTCCTCTTCCTCGCCCCTCCTCCCTCTTCCCCTCCCCCTGCCACTCCTGCCCCCTCGCCCTCTATTTTTGGGTAGCGTGGGGGCAGGTAATACTGTTGTGACCAGTTTTCAGTCTACATATGATTCACGCCCTCATCATCTTCTTCCCCACTGGGGCAGAACTTTTCTCTAGTTCATCATCGGTTCGTTTGTGACCCTTGGGCTGTGACAGAGGTGGTGCAAATGGATTGATCGTATCGTCGTCCGCTTCATCGGGCTCGGCGGTCTCCTCAGCCACCGGGCCAATGTCGTTCGGTATGCTATCAAGCTACATTCGAAGTGCCTTCAGGACTTCCATGATCTGTCGTACACAAGACTCGATCTGCACCCTGACCTCACTACACCCATAGCCTCTGTTAGTAAGGTGGTGTGCCGATACATCTCAGTCGTCCCATCGGGTCCGACTTGCATGAGGTCGTGTCTATCGTATGACGGATCCACCCTAGCATTCCTCGTGTACCTACGGAGCACGTAGCAGCTGGGGATACTCTCGACCTGCAAGTGGGTGAACGCTCGAACCAGGTGCACGCAGAACAACCCTATAGGGGGTAAACCGAAGATGGTTTAACAGGAAAACACGTTGTCGATGATAGTAAAATGACTATATGCATTAGACAGTAAAAGCATAATAGTTGGAATAGTAACTACTTGCCGAGAGACAGTAAAAGTACACGTGTGCTCCCAGCGTTTGTATTCATAGCTATATGTACTTGTTTCCTCTTCAGCCACCACCTTGAAATCGTGTTTCGACCACACAAACACCGTAAACTGTTTCCCGTGAGACACGAGGAATAGGCCATCTCGGGTTGTGTCTGCCCTTGTGCAAAAGGCTGTACAGGAGAGAAGTAGGTCTCCTTGTACTCTTTGAACACCGCAGGTGTGTACACCCTGCCAGGCTGCTCCTCGAACGGGAACAAAGTGGCTCTACCAGTTGGCTCTGAGAGCACGCAAGACGGTATATGCAATGAAGTAGGTACAGAAATGACATGAAGTAATGACATACATGGGTTGTAGTAAAAGGAGGGTTGAGAGACGTAGTAAAATAAGACAACTAACAGTAAATCATGAGAGAAATTGAAGTAAACGCGTATGGAAGTCATAGTAAACATGTTTTTTATCCACATACCGTGGAACAGTGCGTCTCCTGAGCCTCGGGGTGCTTCCTCTTCTGCAGCACATGGTGCATCTTCCACGCAAATTGGTGGAGTGAAGTAATGTTATCCACGAAGTTCCGTTTTACCATCTTGTTCATACTATCACTTCTCTGCGTGGATGTCATCCTACCATAGTAGGTGTCCTTGATGTACGTTGCGATCCACCTTTTGTGAAGGTCATAGAGGCTAGCAATGGCCTGGCTCTGCTTGAGGTGGTACTCTCTCACCAGATCCTCTCACTCATTCTCGAACTCTCTTGGAGTAAGCGGATGGTTTATGACGAAAACTAAACGCTCCTTTAGCCCATCGTGCTTCGCGTATAGCTTGTTTAGGTTCTACTTGTACTTCTTCAGCATGAGCCACCTGCACAGTCGGTGCCATGTGTGGGGGAAGACACGCGGGATGGCAACCGCCATGGCTGGGTCCTGATCTGCAGTATAATAAAATACATACGGTAGTAAAACTAGGGTAGAGACGTAGTTTTTTTACCAACATTGATAATATATCCGGACCAGATACAGAGAATACAGTAAAACACACGTGCGATAGACAGTAAACTTGATCGACATATGCAGTAATTAGGTTAGAATGGTATGAGAATCACTGGTTAGCACGCAGATGGGGTCCTTGCCATCCATGCAAGTTTGGAATGTCCTGAACAACCACTCGAAGGATGTTGCCTTCTCATCACGGAGCAGCGCGACGCCGAACATGGTGTTCTACAAATGGTGGCTGGAGCCAACAAACATAGCCAAAGACATCTCGTACCGGTTCGTTCGGTAGGTAGTGCCGAACGTGATGATATCTCCGAGGTCAGCGTATTCCGCACAGCAACACGCGTGGCTCAAGAAGACATTTTTCACAACACCGTCATCATCCACCTGTATGTCGTAGTAGAACTTGTCATTTTGCGACCGACACTCCTTGAAGGAAGCCATCAACTTGTTCAAATCGTCAGCGTGATCAACGCGTGTATTCGCAGCCTTCTTGGGTTATTCAGTACAATGGATGGTAACTAACAGTAAATATACACCAACATGGCAGTAAAAATGAGACTAAGAGGAAAATAGTAAGTCGATACGGTCGTAGCAGTAATAACGTGAATAAGAAAAGGACGATAATTCGTCACGATTACACAAGTAAAGACAATGAAGGGACACAGTAAAAATATGTTTTCTAGGTCACACGTGGTGAATGGTATGTTATGTTGTCCCACGTGCATCTCCGATAAAACGTTCATTGTAGCGTTGTGGGGGACCCTGCCGTCCTGCATGGTGTCGACGAGCTCCATCAACAAGGGATCAATGTTCTTGTGTGACTGCATCAATGCGACCAAGGACGACGTCCTAGCGAGTGGATAGTTGTGCACCAACACAACCCGGTTGATGCATACGGAGCCATCTTTCGAGCTTTTATGCAGCTTCACGAACACCCTGCTCCCAATCCTCTTGGAGGTCTTGCTACGTTCACGCTCCTTCTCTGGCATGTAGAAGTCGTGTTTCCCCTCCAGAGTGCAATAAAACTCTTTGATAGTTTTCCTGCTCATGTTCTTTCTGATGCCAAAACCAGCATGCCGCGCATACCGACAGTAGAACTAGTAAGCAACACCCTCATTATCGAACTTCATGAAGACCTAGGGCACCATATGTTCGGGGGCGTGCTCGTCCTGGCATCAGTAAAACACAGTTAACACAATAATATACCATAGAAAGCGAGTACATGACACTAGATAGAATAGTAAATTATTGAAGAGTGTAAACACAGCAAATGGATGTCAGACTGGTAGTAAAAACGTGCGCAAAGACCCGAAAAACACACATACGTGGGTGTACATCCGATCGGCGTCGGGTGTCCTCATCTCGCTCGGAGAAATAGCGAGGGTGGCGTGAGGACCGAGGCGTGGAGGAGAGGATTCCAGTTGCCGGGGGCCTTAGAGCCAGGGGTACAATGTTTACCAGCAATGTAGCCATCTGCGTAGAAAAACCTAGGTCGTCCATCGTTCTGACGGGCATGGCAGTAAAAGTCGAGGGGAATCTTCATGCGTTGTAGGAAGATTTGACCAACACTGGAGACGGAGAACCAACACCGCCAAGCTGGGTTCCTCTGTGCCCATCGGGGGGCATCTAGTAGTTATTATCGATGCGATTCATCGGAAGGGATAGCTGAGGGGTGACGGGGGGAGAAGCAATAATAACGATCCGGCGAACGTGGGGAGGGGGAGGTGGGGCAGATCTTATGATCAGTTACGTGGGGAGCGCGTTTAGTGGGTTGCATGGGATCGTCGCCTTTTTTATTGTTGGTGCCGCGGGAGGACATGCAGGAGCATTTTTTTTGTCTGAACCAACGGTGATCTGGTGGTCATATCGACAAGTTTGTCGTACAGTAAAACTCATTATGGCGTCAAGCAAAACTCACCAATAGGATCAGTAATGAGATTCATATCTATGGCAGTAACAATTCATGCACTTACAATAATATAGCTCGGCAAAACAGTAAACCGTGTTGCACACAATAAACGAGCGAGAGGGACAGTACACAATAGGTGAGTCGGTAGTAAAAATAGGCTAGGTACACATGCGCCTACCGGTAGTCTTGTTACCACCGTACCAGTTTCCCCGGGTAGTAAGTTTATTGTCAACTACTCTCCAATCCGCGACGTACCAGTGATTTTGGTTTTACCATCGATTCTAGGGGTAACAGTTTTTTTTACTACCAATTTAGGTGACGCACGATCTTTTTTTACTGTCGATTTCACCACTAATCGCCTTGATATCTGTTTTTACTGTCAGATTGGGCGATGCCGAGATGTTTACCGCTGATCGCAACGCGTGCGTGTGTGTTTCACCGCCGATCACATGTGAGCTAGCACGCCGCGCGTAGCGTGAGGTAGAGTGTGCTGGCGAGCCATGCGCCGCGACGCCTAGGCTGTGGCCCACGTGCAATAGCTATTCCGCGCGCGAGCGCTGAATAGCGCTACTATATACACACACACACACACACACACACACACGCTTGCATGCACACACACATGTATATACTACTCGCTTACGGCTACGTGCAAGTGCTAGCTCATGCTCTTCCCACGTGTGATCAGCGGTAAAACACACACGCGCGTATTGCGATCGGCGGTAAAAGTCTCGATATCGCCCAATCTAATAGTAAAAATAGGTATCAAGGCGATTAGCGGTGAAATCAATAGTAAAAAAAGATCGCGCGGCATGCAAATCGGCAGAAAAAACTGTTACTCCCGGAATCAACAGTAAAACCAAAATCACTGCTACACCACGAATCGAACAGTAGTGTTGGTGATATACCCTAGAAGCAATCATAAAGATAATTGTATCATGTATATGTTTATGTGACTTGGATGAATTATCGTGTATAAAGATTAACAAGTATGTAACTTGTTGGTGAAGCTCTTTAACTTATATGATGTCATTCTAAATGTATCTCTGGTCGGATGTCACTGGTCAAAACACTAGTGACTTATCGACCAACACATGTATTGATTGATGATCATGTTTCGCCAGTCATGGATATGGAGATATCGAATCAATAATGTGAACACATGTTAGAGAACATAGTGTTGAATTGACCCACCATGAGATATTATTGAGATTGTTATAATTTTATGTGTCATCAGTTGGTCTCAAGAAATGATGATGTATAATCCTTAGACCTGAGATCAGCATGGTTTCCTACATGTGTAATAGTACACTTAGGGGTTGCCAAACGCTACTCCGTAACTGTATAGTTATAAAGGTAGCTTTCGGGTATGCTATAAAACATACGAAGGGATGTGACTGGTCGAATATGAGATTTGCCCCTCCTAACATAACAAGAGATATATCTCCCGGGCCCCTCGATATGGTCTGATAAAGAAAGTGCATGATCGTGCTACTAGTGGTCGAAGAGTTGACCAAATGAAGTTATCCACAAGACAGGCAGTAAAAATGATTTAATGAATTACTGTCGAGTCTTGTATTAATTACCATCGAATCGAGTCCCACGCGGGTGCGGACGTTTCTGGCCCGCCGACTGTAGTTGGTGGGCCAACTGTATAGGGATTGTGCGCGCGCGTCACTTCTAGCCTGGATCGGGCGCGGTGGACTGGCTAGGCGTAGAATAACTATTCTATACTCGGCTACAGAATAGTGTGTGTGTGTGTGTATTATCTCCACTATTCATCTACCATGGATACTACAGCTTTAACTCCCATCATATGTTCTCTATCCACTATACACATCCATGTACAAGATTCATGATATGGATATGTGTACTAGAGTTTAGCGCATTGCACATGCATGCGCCACTACTCCACCAGTCCACCTCCACGTCTTCAGTCTCCACCCAAGCCAACCCACTGAGGCAAACCCACGGGTTGAACCCATTCCGAACCTGAAAGTTTTGATCCCACAACAACTCAACCCAACCCGTTTTTACTATAAACCCAGCCCAACCCGTTAGCTGTCTTAACACATTTCCACCCATCCAAAGTCAACCCAAATGAAAACCCAACCCATTTAACCCGTTTCAACCCAACCCGTTAACAGACCTAGCACTACTCCACCAGTCCACCTCCACGTCTTCAGTCTCTACCCAAGCCAACCCACTGAAGCAAACCCACGGGTTGAACCTATTCCGAACCCGAAAGTTTTGATCCCACAACAACCCAACCCAACCCGTTTTTACTATAAACCCAACCCAACCCGTTAGCTGTCTTAACACATTTTCACCTATCCAAAATCATCCCAAATGAAAATCCAACTCATTTAACCCGTTTCAACCCAACCCGTTAACAGGCCAGCATGCCCTAAAAAAATTTAAATGAAATCTCGAGATGTTGGTGGGATGCATTGATGCTAGCTCCGGCTGGCCCTTTAAATGCAGCTCAAGACCCAGCTGCATGCTAGCAATAAGACCAACCAGACACTGCAGCACTATCTAGCAGCTCCATCGATCGGAGCCATGAGCATGAGTAAACTCGCCGTCCTCCTCCTACTCTCCTTTGCTGTACTGCAAGCACATGGCCGCGACATCAAGGTACGTAGTACCGGCCTGTACATGCAAGCCCCTAGCTGGGCTTGCGTATTTCTGGCCTGGAGATGATTGATTAGTTAATAACTAACGTAACTGTCTTATTCAACGTACCCACTCGTGTGTGTATGTATGTATGTATATACGCAGTTAGTCCGCAGCGACACCGGCGTCCACAACGACACCGTCGACGTCACCGGCGGCGCCGGCAACTACGCCTGCAATTACCATTTCGAGGTCCAGACGGGGGACGTGGACCTCGCCGGCACGGACTCGTGGATCACCTTCGAGCTGTACCGCCAGGACGGCTCCGGCTGGAACACCAAGGTCGACGGCTCCGGCCCCTTCAGCGGCAAGTTCGAGCGGGGCATGCTGGACACGTTCGACGTCAACTACTGGTGCATGCACCCGTGCCGCCTGATCCTCCATCTCGACGGCAGGGGGTTCTTCCCCGACTGGTACTGCAGCTGGGTCAGGGTCACCGTCTCCGGGGCCGTCTCCTACCAGCAGTTGTTCCAAGTGAACCAGTGGATAGGCCCGTACACGCAGCCCAAAGCCGACATCAACTACTGCGGCAATCACGTGACGGCGGCGGCGGCGGCGGCGGCCTGAGTCGTCGCGAGTACGTACGTGGCGCCCCGGCCCACGCTGTTGACGACGAATGGATTATGGACGAATAAAATAAATGGAGTCCTGTGGCGTTGAGTCCGTCTTGAGTCGTTGCTTCTTCCGCTATGCAGCGCAGATAAATAATTTAGAGCCTTGTCATGCTCGTGATCTGATGTGCACCACAGACCTCGAGCCACGCATGATGCTCTCTGCAGTCTGCTGTAGTTGCCTGGTTGTCCCTGTTATCCTGCGTTCGTTTTCTTCATTTCTTGTGTTAATTAATATGGCTTTCTTCTGGCAGATTGTGGTCTAGTCTCAGTTACTGTACGACTTCAATGTTTTTGCAACTGTCTCCACCGAGGATGCCCCAAAGATCCACGACAAGTCAGGTTTAATGGATGCGCGTAAGTTAATGCGCACGTTAAGGACCAACTCTTACATGGAAAAAAATCATAGGGTAACAATATATTTTAAAAACATATTCTGGAGTGGCCACTGCCTTGTGTGTTGTGTCAGAGGTATGCTCACAGCAGAATATCTTACAAGTTGGAACAACCTAGAGTAACATTCTGTCTCTCTTGTACCTGTTCTGCCTAGGATGACATTCTAACGCTAGTAGCTCTATCAAGAAAAGAGCCGTCACATGTTGTGTTCAGAACACATCAACTGCTCAATCTGCTTGAGTTCCCACGATGCATTTGCGCATTCGGCCCCGACAAACATCTGCAGCGTGGCTTTCATTTGGCCTACTGGACTGTGGGCTTATTAATTCGTGCCGCCAAGTCCTCAGCAACTGGACCGGAAAGGGCCATTATCAGCACTCTACTCTCATACCAATTTGGCATACCTATGTGTACCTGACATGCACGTTAATTGGATGTCTCTCCGGCCGTGTGTGATTCATATATAGAGTGAACTGATAAAAAAAGGCTTTTGCTAGATTCCGGTCGCCTGAAAATTTTTTAAAACTCAGTCATTTATAATTACACAGTACTAAACCTAAACTTGTATTATCAAGTGACATGCAATTTTAGCATAGCTTTACTGTAACTTTTAGTTCTATATGTTTTTGTATTTGTAGGATTCACCTAGATTTACTTTTGTCTAGTTTAGATTTTTTTTGTTTTGTATTTGTAGATTTCACCAAGATTTATTTTTGTCTAGTTTAGAATTTTTCAACATAAAAAAATATAAACCATTGGATGGTGATCCAACGTACTAAAAAAATGACTAGGTTTTAAAAAAATTTTAGGCGATTGTAACTTAGTCGGCCCCATAAAAAAACACCATCTGTAGACAATTTCCACCTCAGATGATCTTCACAATCATTGAGGCCGACATTACTGCATCTCAGCCGAAGATGACCCCAGCATTTTTATTAATCAGGGTCCTCCTAAAATGTAAGCTTCGTAACTGTGCTTCAAAAAACCTCAGGAACAGTGACACTTTGTGTCAAAGAGATGTTATACAACCTAGGGCACTGCATACTCAAAGGAAGGGATAAGGGTTGGAGATTTTTATCTCCAACCAAAGGGAGCAGGCTTCGGGAAACAGCAGTGCGAGCGACTCCGCGCAGGCGGATCCGCCAACTCGGGCGAGTTCCGCGCCATCCGTCGGGGGGTGTTAGCTCCTCCTCCACCTCTTCATATGCAGACTCTCCCCCTCTTCTTTCTTGGACCCGAAAATCAGTGAGCTCCCCTCCATTTCAGCGCTTCTTCTTCCCCTCCGATCTGTGTTCGGTTTTGGGCCTTTGGAGCTCCCACGCCGCCGTGCTTCTCTCGGCACCATCGGTGGTGAGGCCGGAATCCTCCTCCTTGCGCATCCCGTCGGTTTCCTTGTGCGCCCTTTCTCCTGTTGGGTGTTCTGTGAGGGTTCTTGGCACGTGGGCCCTTGGAGGATTGTTCCGGTGTACTCTCTAGCTTAATCTTGTTGAGGGAGAAGCGCTTCGGTTCCTTGTGCTTGGTGTTCTCGAGTGCACTCGGCCAGTGCACTTCGATTGTTCTTATGCGGCATCTTCTGTACCTCGGCTTCGTTTTTTGGTGTGTCCCGAATTGCGAAGATTGGTATTGTATCTCCGCCAACCTCGTCTGGTATTCGCGGTACAGTGGAGCGATTGGTTTTCTGAGACAGCGTCATTCGGTGTGCCTTGCCTGGTTTGCTACTCGATGGCTTTGAGTACCATCCGCATAGTGAGTATCGTTGATTTCAATTTTTGCATTACTGAGCATTGTGTGTTGTACTAGTTAAATTACATTCTGTAGTTTGTCTAGTACTGGGAGATTTTGCAAGTAATGATTGTGGGCTCGGTTAATGCTCGATGATGAAGTGATGTCAAAAATGATTGAATGTGACATTGAGTATAGTTTGGTCTTGAGCTGTCAGATCATCACTTGTTGTTTTTCTCTTGTTCTGAGTATTTGATTCATTCTGTTATACTTGTTGTTCACTGTAATTCTTTCAATCAATATAATCTATTCTCTGTTATTCAATTTTCGGTCACTGTTATACATATTTGTGAATGGTATATTGATGTAAGGAATCTTTACCTATTGTCCAGCAGAGTTAGACTTGATGATTTGTTTGAACTTGTCTGATTAGACTAGCAAGATTTTATTTTGAGCTCAAGGCCTAATCTATTACAACATAATTGTCATATTCAATTTGTGATTAAATTTTGACATAAGTATTGTGAAGACCAAGATTATATCTTGTGCAACTCGACATCTGAGAACAATAAACAAACTATTAAATATGAGCATTATGCTGATTTTAATTATCCACATGTTCTATATTTTGAGCATATTATCATGTTTAAATGACATGGAGGATTTATATGTTTATATGTTAATTTTGTCATTTAAATGCTGTTGAAAATGTGCTTTAATTATGATTAATACTGTTGGAATTAATTCTGGATATTTGCTAAAACGGCTAATTTTACAATACTATTTCCTTTTGAAAATGACCCTCACAATTTCACAGGCCTTTGGACATCGACACGGTTCTCATGATATAAATTTGATCACTCATTTATACGGTAATATGTTAATAGAACCCAATAAAAATTGTAATATTATAAAAGTATTTTTCGAGACAAATTTATGTTTACTATTTTTATATGTACAACCTAAACTCGTACGAAGATATTGGTAGCTAAATTTTGAATTTTTTTTTAAATAATATTTTTTTAAAACAAAATTACAAAAATATATAATCGCCCCAAAAAATTACAGAAATGAGTTCCTGTCGCCAGTTGAAATGGCGACAGGAACCTATCGCCATTTCAACTGGCGATAGGAACCCTGACCGCTCCTGTCGCCGGTCCAACAACCTATCGCCAGTTGAAATGGCGATAGGAATGTGAACGATGTTCTGTCGCCACTTCATCAAGCGACAAGATGCCATGTATAAAAAGCCATAAAAATCCTTCCAAACCTCATTTTAATTCCAAAAAAACAGAATCAAGAAGGAGAGGAAGAGAAAGAAAGGTAGCGGTTACCGCTAGTTAAATCGTGGAGGAGATAGATTCAGAGAGCAGTGGATCTAGTAGACCGGTCATCTTGCAGGTACATTTTTCGATGATAATTAAGTAGATTAGCGAGTAGAATCAAGTAGAATAGCGACATAGAATTAAGTAGAATAGATAATTGTAGCGAAATTATGTATAGAATTGTAGTGAAAGAGCGACTAGAATCAAGTAGAATAGGGACTAGAATGAAGTGGAATATCGACATAGAATCAAGTAGAATAACGACTAGAATGAAGTAGAATTGCGACATAGAATCAAGTAGAATAGAAATTATGTATTACATTATATTTTTTGAAATTTGTACATGATGTCAAATTATGTAGAATCAAGTAGAATAACGACTAGAATGAAGTAGAATAACGACTAGAATGAAGTACAGTACCGACTAGAATCAAGTAGAATAGCGACTAGAATCAAGTAAAATAGTGACGTAGTGTAGTTCATCGTATATTATTTGAGATGTGTATAGTGTAGTTCATCGTACATGTTTCGCACTTTTTACAAAGTATGCACTTAATTTGTAGATATGGCGGACGGAGGCCAGTATGAGTTGCTTGACCCGGTGATTGATGCACATCATCGTAGCCGTCTCAATACCGTGCTCCCCCAGCAGGGCGAGGCGTCGATTGAGCTTAGCGCGTTTCGGTTGCGCACGCCTATAAGGGCATGGAGGCTGCACGCAGACTGGATTTCGAGGTACGTATAGTTTTAATACACTCAATCGTGGTATGACTACCTTGCGTGTATTCACGTTTATTCTTAATTGTTTTGACGCAGGTTGAGAGCGGCAGGCCTCCTTCCACTAGCGAGGATGGTGGAGGCGACTTTCGAGGATGATCAGGACCGTGGTGGTGGTCGTACGTCTAGGCGTTTTCCGTACGACCGGACGCTGCTGACGGCGTTGGTTGACCGCTGGAGGCCAAAGACGCACACGTTCCACCTTCCGTGCGGGGAGATGACGCCGACGCTGCAGGACGTGAGCTTCCTGCTTTCGGGTTGTAATCGCGCAGCCGCCCGGGCAACGACGACGTCTTGGACACGTGGCGCACTGACCTCCTAGCGAGGTTCCACGATGTCTTGCCGGCAAAGAATTACTACCGAGTTCAAGAACCAAGACGGCCGACATTGAAGTGGATCTGCCATTCTATGTAAGTATTTGTAATTATTGTCATCTCGCTTAAATTGTATGTGAACCTTCTTCTTTGAATTCTACATTTCTTCTTTCACCGAAGCGTATGGCGCTGGCGCAGGGCCGTGGTTGTTAGGAGGCACTTTGAGGCTGCTATGGTTGTTCGGTGGGTCATGTTTCTAGGGTCCCACGGAGACAGCGTCGACAAGCACTACGTCCGGCACGCACACGAGGTGGCCAACATGGAGATTGATGACATCCCCTCCTACGCCTGGGGTCCGGCCGTACTTTGCGGACGTGCACAAGACCGTCTTGACGCGAGCCCCGACGGATCGTCGCTCCTGTGCACGCGAGACTACCAAGATCGGTACACGCGAGCTCCTTGGTACATGATGTCTTCGTGGAGGAGTACCAGTGCGATGGTTCATGCGCGATTCGGTCTCGACAGAGATCCCAAATTTTGGGGGATACGGGTGCTTGGCGCACGCCCATGCGTAAGTTCACATGTTTACTTTTTCACACAATGTAATTATGTGTTTGAATAAATAATTGTATTGGTATCCACAGTACACTAGGAAGGAGTACGCGGCTCAATGTCCGGTTGGATAGGATGCGGCCTTGGGTCGAGGTTTGACTCATGGCCGACGATATCATCCAAGTGTGGGCGGGATCCCTATGACATCGAGACGCACGCGGATTACATGGATTGGTACTCTAGTCGGACGAGGCTTATTGCGTCCGGGTCGTGTCGACCCACCACGACATGAGGTCGCGACGTCCGACACGTATCCTACCCAAACGGACTCGCTTCCACCTCTCGAGACGTATTGAACTGTCCTTAATTCATATTTATCTTGCCAGATTTATGTTTTCAACTTGTGCAGACGGATCTACACCGGGAGATTCTCGAGCTAGCGACCACCGTGCAGAGGACGCAGGGAGACACGAGAGGGCTTGTGCAGCGGATCATCGACGCGGCGAGACGAGGCATCCAGATTGCGACTTGTCGCATGCCGAGGGACGCGGTGGACCGACCAGTGCGGGGACGAGGGGTCACGTCGGGATGAGGGGTCACGTCGGGACGAGGTGGTTCACGTCCACGGGCTCCTGCCCCGGACGTGGCCGGCGTATCATCGTGGCACCATGGTGGAGCAAAGATCGACAGGCTCATCGGGCACGCCGCCGTGCCACGTGTATGACCACCTTGCTTGCTTGCGGAACGTAATGCTTGTTTCTTTTGAATCCCAATAGTTACTAACGGCAATCTTCTCTATCGGTCCCGAGCTCCAAAGATCACGTGGGGCGTACGCGAGTCGTCGGCGATGTCTCCGTGATGCGGTATGACCGCCTTTGGGATGATTACGTTTTTTCGTGTTTTCGGCATGATTACGTTTGTAACATAATACTTCACAGAACACCTTGGGCGGACGATTCATTTCGGACGACGACGCAAACCTATCGGTACCCTCGATTTCTTCTTCGATGACTGCGTGGACGCCTCGCTCAACTTGGAGGCTTCACCGCAGAGTGCTCCGCCACCGACACAACACACACAGAGGAGGAGGCCCTCGCGACACCACCTCGGACTACTCGTCTCGGTCGGCCACCATCCCGCTGAACCTCTCACATACTCGGACTGTCAGCAGCAGAGGCGTGGGCGACACGGGAGTGTGCCCCAAGAGGGCCGCCAATAGATATTTGGTCCTTCAAATATCACCATACTATGTAAATATTAATATATGAACAACTCTTATTATGCTAGTCTCATGTTTCAAATCTCTTTTTAGTACCATGTTTCAGATTCCATTCTTCCGTGTTATTCGCATCATCGTAATATCACTTAGCTTCAGACTTCGAATAATTAATATCTCAAACGCCCTCGTAAAATTCTCTGAAAATTCACCGCACTAGAACAACATAGGATCATTATAAATTGTTATTATGAGATTAATAGATTTTGTACCGTTAAAATTTATAAAAATCAAAAGTATGTAAAGTGGACTTGCAAATTAGGGTTGATGAAGACACTGTCGCCATTTCAATGGCGGCAACAACCTATCGCCGATTGAAATGGTGACAGAACCTATCGCCATTTCAACTGGCGATAGGTAGTTGAACCGGCGACAGGAGGGGTGAGGGTTCCTATCGCCATTGAAATGGCGATAGGTTCTGCCGCCATTTCAATCAAGCGATGAACTCATTTCTGTAATTTTTTGGGACGATTATATATTTTTGTAATTTTGTTTGAAAAAAATATTATTTAAAAAAAATTCGCTAAATTTTAGAGCGTTGGACCGCACGTATCCCAAAAAGACTTAATCTCGTGACTAGAGGGGGCAGCATGACTTCATTCGCACCTGCATACATCCACGAAAGCAGCATGCATGATACACAATCGAGCCCTTCGTAACGATCAAAAGCTGGCTAGCTTATTCTCTTTAAGTGCTTTATTATATTTCTTTTTGTGCTCATTGCGCTATGCATGGCGCTGAGCAATTGCGCATTCGATCCACCTGAAAAAAAAAAGGAATCTAGGATGACAAGGACTTGGCAACTTGCCCATGTGCTCGAGCTTATCCTATCACGAAGAGAAAAAGGATAGGGAATTAGGGGTAAAGAAAACAAAAGCAAATGAACAAGTTGATTCAATCTAGCTTGAAACAACTCTGAACCAGAAGTGTTTTGCTCGTGCGTCCACTTGATTGTTGGGCTTTAAGCCGTCACCTATCAATTGACAAGAACCTTACAAATCAAAGGACAACCACGGGAGGAGCGGGCTTAGCTCGTTTGGTCAGCTTGTGTTGAGGCAAGCGACTGGTTGGGGATTCGACTTCTAAGCCTTACGAGGCTACGCTGGGCACAGTGAGGTGAGGGCTGTGCAGGGGCACAGTGGTTTTGGGTTCGTCATGGTTCGAGTGCTGTTCCTGTAGGCGTCTTGCGGAATTAGGTGATTTTTCTTCTTTAATGCGAACCGGATGGAGAAAATCTTGGATATCGAAAAAAAGACCATGGATATCAAAAAAAAAAGGACAACCACGGTGTCAGATATACGTACTAGCGCCAAGAAATACCACGTCATCTAAGTGCTAAGTTTGTTTTCTCTCGTGTTTAGCACCCCTTCTCTCTCTCATCACCCTCTCCCTCCCCTACTCACTAAAACGCGTGTCAGTACTAGCAAAGATTCACTTAGCTTCGGTACCAGCTGGAATCTTTTGGTTAGCACCATCCCCTTCAGTGTGTGATACCGGTACCAACACTGCCTCATCACCCAGTGTCAGCTAACACACTAGCGAAGCCCTAAGAAATCATACAAGTCTTCATCAAACAATTCAATTAGATGTGAGACCAAAAAATGATAGTGTTAACATACCTTATTTACCATTTTGTAAAGCATCTACAAATTTCTTTTTTAAAAAGCAGAGTAAATTGCATTATGGATCACTAAACTTATGCGGGCGAGACTACGTACCAAGATACTTATCCTCTTACCATCACCAAGCTATTTTACTGCCCCCATCATCTGACATCCACCCACGCTCAAGAGTCAAGAAAGGTAAACCATGACTTGATCTTTATCATAGGAAAACAAAAAAAGGAACAGGTAAATCCATGCCTCCATTCTAAGGCATGCATGGTAAGTAGCAGAGACACGGCAGATGCTATCTCACGGCAGAGTGAGTTTTTAAAATTAGGACTTAGGACAGAGGACAGCATAACATTCTTGACTAGAAAACACAGAGGCGTTGTGCTGGATCCTGCAATGAATCAGCCATCAACTGAGTGTGGGCATAATCTAAGTCTAAACAACATATAATCAGGGGCGTAGCCAGCGCGGCCCAAAGCCTCGGGCCGGCCCATCAGGATTTCGGCCTAGCAGCCAAATTGCACTAACTTTTCATGTTTTTTTTTCCTTTTTCAGCTGTGTTGTTTTGCTGGGCCTCGGGCCATGGCCCGAGAGGCCCGAGGCCTAGCTCCGCCCCTGCATATAATGACATTAATCCTAGCTCACTGATGAACACCTAGCACAATCGTTAGAGCGGAAGCGTGAGATGCGTACCCGAACCTGAAGATGCCATGAGTGCTTGTAGTTGCGTCCGAGTAGAAGTGACGACCCGGTCGGTGGCCGTAGAGATGGCGTGGGTGAGGATGGCGGTGCGTCTGCGATGGCGTCGGCCTTCGGTCTTCACCCACCTGAGCGCTCGTGAGAGATCGAGTGTGTGCGGGATGTTCAAGCCTAGAACCACTTTCGTAACCAAGGCCTGCCGAGTCCCTTGTTCTATATAGCGCTGGTGGACGGAACCGAAACCACTTACAGTTGGTTACGCCCCCGATCAGGGCGCGTAGTGGGGCGTGCCCCCTTGAAGCTCGGGGTTGTTAGCCGAGATCATCCCAACATTCTCCCCTTTGATCGTAAGGCTAACATCGTAAGCCCATTCTCAATAAAACAACATATCAAGGTAATGCGTCGCATGGCCAATGAAGTGTCATACAACCTCATTACCTATAGTGTACTATCCCATCTTGAAATAGATATTCATTATACTTGATGGGAGTTGGTTTGCTTTAAGATCCTTTTATCCAGAATCAGAGGCTTTCCAATAAACCCATGCTGGCAACATGATCACGAAAGATATTGGGTGGTAAGCCTTTAGTAAGCGGATCCGCAAGCATTGACTTAGTACTAATATGCTTGATACTAATGGTTTGATCCTGGATTCTGTCTTTCACAAGATGGTACTTAATGTCAATGTGTTTGGCAGCACCACTTGACTTGTTGTTACTCGCATAAAAGACTGCGGTTTCGTTATCGTAGTATAAGGTGAGTGGTTTAGAGATGCTGTCTACCACTCTAAGTCTCGGGATAAAGTTCTTAAGCCATACAGCCTGCCCAGTAGCCTCATAACATGCCACAAACTCAGCTTGCATTGTTGAAGATGCCCTAAGGATTGTTTTGAGCTTTTCCACGAGATAGCTCCCTCAGCGAGTGTGAAGATATAACTTGACGTGGATTTCTTAGTATCAACACATCCCGCAAAATCTGAATCTGAATAACCAATAACTTCAAGGTTGTCAGAATTCTTATATGTGAGCATGAAATGTTTAGTAGCTTGCATATAACGCAAGACTTTCTTAACGGCCTTCCAAAGGGTCCTGGTCTGATTTGACTGATATCTGCCAAGCATCCCGGTTACAAAAGCTAAATCAGGGTGCGTACATACTTGAGCATACATAATGCTTCCGACAGCTGAAGCATAAGGAACCGACTTCATCTGATCAGTTTCATATTGGTTCCTTGGACATTGAAATGTCCCAAACTTATCGCCCTTAACAATAGGAGCAGGCGAGCCAGAGCACTTATGCATATTATATCTCTTTAGTACTCTGTCAATGTATGCCTTCTGAGATAAACCTAATACTCCTTTGGACCTATCTCGGTGAATTTCAATGCCAAGAACGTAAGAGGCATCACCAAGATCCTTCATATCAAAATTAGATGAAAGAAATCTCTTGGTCTCATAAAGCATATCTTTATCATTGCTAGCCAATAAGATGTCATCCACATAAAGAACTAAGATGGCGAATTTACTCCCCTTGAACTTAACATATATGCAGTTATCAACTTCATTTTCCTTAAACCCAAAATTCCTTATGACCTTATCGAATTTGAGGTACCATTGCCTTGACGCTTACTTTAAGCCATAAATTGATTTCTTAAGTCGACATCCCATATGCTCCTTGCCTTCCACGACAAAACCTTCCGGTTGAGCCATGAAAACGTTTTCTTGCAAGTCGCCATTAAGGAATGCTATCTTAACATCCATCTGATATAACTCTAAATCATAATGAGCTACAAGTGCCATAACAATTACAATGAATCTTTAGTTGAGACAGAGAAAATGTGTCATTATAGTCAATCCCTCTCTTTGTGAGAAGCCTTTTGCTACAAGCCTTGCTTTGAACCTTCGATATTTCCTTAGATTCATGCTTGGTTTTGTAGACCCATTTACGACCCTCTTGTTTTTGACTCGATCAGAATTTTCACTAAGTCCCATACATCATTAGTGCTCATAGACTTTAGTTCATCCTTCATGGCATCAAGCCACCTAGAAGAATGTTGACTTATCATGGCCTCCTTATAAGAGGTGGGATCTTCTACCTTCCCTATATCATTAATATCCCCATTCATATAAACAACATAATCATTTGGGATGGCAGATCTTCTCTCCCGCTGTGATCTTCTAATAGGTTCAACAGCTATTGCAGGGGACTGCTGAGGCTCATCATTAGGTACGACATTAGGAATTTCAGAGACCTCAACAGTGGGTGCGACAACAATATTCTGTACTGGAGGTGCAACCACCTGAGGCACAGGAATAAAGATCTCTGGGATAACCGGTGAAGGAACATAAACCCGCTTCTCTTCAAGATCTATTTTCACGGCTCCGTGTCCTCGCTATTCTCTAAGAACACAATATGTCTTGTTTCTACAAACTTAGTTATCCTATCGGGACAAGAAAATCGATCCCTTTGGATCTTTCAGGTACCCAATAAAATGGCAACTTACTGTCTTAGGATCTAATTTCTCAATATGTGGATTAAAAATCTTAGCTTCAGCATGACAACCCCACACTCGTAAATATTTCAAACTTGGTTTCCTCCCAGTCCATAATTCATAAGATGTCTTAGGTCTTGATTTATCGGGAACCCGATTAAGAATATGTGCGGTAGTCTTTAGTGCTTCCATCCACAAACCAGTTTGCAAAGTAGAATAGCTAAGCATGCTCTGTACCATATCCATAAGTGTACGGTTGCATCGCTCAGCTACCCCATTCTGTTGAGGTTCACCTAGTGTAGAATACTAGGCAACAATGCCATTTTCCTGAAGGAACTTAGCGAAAGGGCCAGGAATTTGCCCATAAAGGGCATGTCTCCCATAATATTCTCCCTCACGATCCGATCTTACCACTTTAATTCTTAGGTTGTGCTAATTTTCAACTTCAGCCTTAAATATCTTGAATTTGCCGAGTAACTCAGATCAGTCCTTAATAGGAAAGATATAACCATAACGGGAGAAATCATCAGTGAATGTGATGAAGGAATCAAAACCATCCATTGATGTCACAGGAAAAGGACCACAAATATCAGTATGAATTAATTCTAAGAGTCCTGTACTGCGAGTGGCTCCCTTCTTTATTTGCTCTATATATTTTCCTTTAATGCAATCAATGCAATGGTCTGAGTTAGAGAAATCTAATGGGTGGAGAATTTCTTCAATAATGAGACGCTCCATTCTCCCCCTCGAAATGTGGCCTAAACGACAGTGCCACAGTTTCGAAGAAGTCTCATCATTCTTTTTACGCTTAGCATCACATATATTCAAAGATACTTGAGATTCATTAAGGGAAAGCATATAGAGCTTGTCTTGTCTACAAGCAAGACCAACGTTATTTGAATTAAATGCAATAATGCACTTATTGTTACCAAAATTACATTTAAAACCATCACCGTCCAATAAAGAAACCGAAATCAAATTCCTCCTTATGGAAGGAACATAGACTACATTATTAAGACGAAGTATGAAGCCGCTGTATAAAAATAATGAAACAGATCCAACTGATTCAACTTTAGCTTCTTTTTCATCCGCGACTCTAAGACTTCGCTCCCC
The DNA here is from genome assembly GCA_036346405.1 of Phyllostachys edulis. Classification (NCBI taxonomy): domain Eukaryota; kingdom Viridiplantae; phylum Streptophyta; class Magnoliopsida; order Poales; family Poaceae; genus Phyllostachys; species Phyllostachys edulis. The sequence continues at coordinate 45,010,498 of CM070567.1, forward strand.
CTTTCTTAGTGTTCTCACGGTATGGAATCCCTGTAAAGAGTTGGTAACGTGCACAGTTGCACCTGAGTCAATCCACCAAGACTTAAGGGAGAAATCAGTATAAAGAGTTTCATCAATAAACGTTATTGTATCATTACCCTTTTTTGCGAGCCACTTCAGAAAACCGACACAATCCTTTTAAAAATGCCCCGATCGCTGCGTAGTGACATTCATCCTTTAAGTGCTCCAATGAGCAACATGGGGCTTAGGTGCATTGTGCACCTTAGGCCTGACTTATCTGAATTAGGGAGTAATGCTGGCTTTTTCTTGGATTTGAAGTCCCCTGAGAACTTCCTTTTGTTAGGACCGCCAACTTGATTCACAAGGTCTTTCTTTTCGGTCCTTATTCTTTCTTCCTCCTGGACACACATGGCGATTAAATCGCTCATACTCTATTTATCTTTCTGAGTATTGTAATTTATCTTAAATGCAGTGTAGTCAGAAGGAAGAGAAGTCATAATAAAGTGGACTAGGAAACCATCAGATATCTCCATGTCCATGCCCTTGAGCTTTCCAACCATATCAGTCATCATCATGATATGCTCTCTTATGCTGCCGGACCCGTCATACTTAGTGGATAAGAGCCACTGGATTAAAGTACTGGCATAAACCTTAGTGGAGCCTTTGAATTTCTCCTCAACTGAAGCCAGGTACTCCTTAGCATTTTCAGAATCTGGGATTGCTCCCCTGATCCCAACTGAGATAGAGGTCTTCATGATCATTAGTGACAGGCTGTTGGACCACTCCTATTTTTCAGCATTAGCATCATAAGTTTTCTTTTTCTCATCATAATTATCCTCACCGTCGGTGGGGGGAATGGGAGGAGTCACCCTTAACGCATAGTCAAGGTCTAAAACTCCAAGGACAACTGAAATTCTTTCTTTCCAAGCGGAAAGTTGCTTCCGTAAGTCGTTCAATGTTGTCAATTGTGGCGGCAACATTTGAAGCGTTTATTGCTGCAAAATTTAAAATAACATAAAGATATATTGCATGCAATTAACCCTACGTTGGTTTGATTAACAACATGCAAAACTACAGTTCTAATCCATATCACCGTTGGGCAGAAAATGGAAAAAGAACTTAACAATTTAATATGGCGACACATGATTATAAACAACGTTGGTCAGAATATAATCATGTGCATACATAATGCCAAAATAAAACATAAAAATCTCTAATCAAAATATCTCGTTGGTTCAATTTTAATTAGAGACTAAACATTATACATAATACACTGTTATTTATTAGCAACTAGACATTAATTAAAATAGTGCATAAAACATAAACCCACAGCTTAATAGTGCACAAAAAAACTAAAACCGACTAATCCTCATTCGGCCCAAAAATCCACCCGGCCCAAAAACTCTACACCGGCCGGCCCATTCCTTGCAGCCGTTAGATCTGAATGGACGGCCGAGATGGATTCCGAGAGAAATAAAAATCCCAAAACCCTAACCCTACTCATTTCTCCCTTCTCCTCTCTGAAAAAAAAAATTGGCGGCATAAGGCGGCGCTTGAGGTGCTCCCTTGCGGGCGGCGAGCTCTGACCCGTCGGTGGTGGCAGCGTCGCGTGTGGGGAGCATCGTGGCGGCAGCTTGAGGCGGCGCCACTGCAGCCCCTTTCGCCGGCGTGTGTGTGCGACCGAGGTTGCGCGCACCGCCGTCGAGTGGAGCTACGGTGGCGCCCGAACCCGAAGAGACTCCGGTGAACATCAAAACGTAAGTATCCTCCGCTCTTTATGTTCCGATTTGGGGTTTTAAGGTTTGGGTAGTCCCGATTTGGGGATTTTATTAGGGATTTTGCGAAATTTCTTGATTCCCCTCCTTCTAAGTGCTGAATCCGAAAGTCTAATCATGTAATCCGGTTCGGTTGTGACTGATTAGGGTTCAAGATGAGTCTAGGGTGGCTCTGATACCAAATGTGGGCATAATCTAAGTCTAAACAACATATAATGACATTAATCCTAGCTCACTAATGAACACCTAGCACAATCGTTAGAGCGGAAGTGTGAGATGCGTACCCGAACCTGAAGATGCCATGAGTGCTTGTAGATGCGTCGGAGTAGAAGTGACGACCCGGTCGGTGGCCGTAGAGATGGCGTGGGTGAGGATGGCGGTGCGTCTGCGATGGCGTCGGCCTTCGGTCTTCGCCCACCTTAGCGCTCGTGAGAGATCAGGTGTGTGCGGGATGTTCAAGCCTAGAACCACTTTCGTAACCAAGGCCTGTTGAGTCCCCTGTTCTATATAGCACTGGTGGACGGGACCGAAACCACTTAGAGTTGGTTACGCCCAGAACCTATTAGTTGATAGGGACATATACACTGTGATTTGTTCTTTGTTTTCTACAAACAATGGCAGAGTCACGCGGATCTACACATAGTGAAAACAACAATGACCACTCTTTAGAGCATGCGGGTGAGGGACCTTTCACACCTCACACAAGAGAGATCATGCGGCACATTGAGCACTCACTCGGTGAGAGCGTTTGTAATGCCTTGGATAAGATCAACGAGAACCTTGCAGCGCTACACACACGTGTTGCGCTCCTCGAACATCGGCCACTTGCTGAAACCACAGCCCAGGGTGAGCCAAGAGTGGAGGATCCTCCTACTCGTCGCACACCACTTGCTGCTCGCTCTTGGGCAGATGAGGTAGAAGACGAAGACGTGAACAACTACACTGCTGATATGGAAACTGATGGATTCAATGTTCACAATGATCATAACCATCGTCGGCTTCGTCACAATCGTCAAGTTATGGGAAGAAATCAACGTGAGGTACATGGCCATAATGATGCAGTTGGTCAAATTAAATTCACTATGCCATCTTTTGCTAGAAAAATATGATCCTGATGCTTATCTCACATAGGAGTTAACCGTAGAACAAAAAAATGCTTGTCATGAATTCCCTGAAAATAAGAAAGTTAGGGCTGCTACTAGTGAGTTTGTTGATTTTGCCTCTATTTGGTGGAGTGAATATGGTCGTACTCATCAGGACATACCTAGAACATGGAATGCTTTGAAGAGAGCAATGAGACCTAGATTTATACCTTCATATTATTCTTGTGATTTTCTTAATAAATTGCAACGCTTAAGACAATGTAGTAGTTCTGTAGAGGATTATTATCAAGAATTGCAAACTGATTTGTTGCGTTGTGGTTTAGATGAAGCTGAAGATACTAAGATGGCTAGATTTTTAGAAAGTTTAAACCGAGAAAATCAGGACATACTTGATTATAAAGAATACAATTCTATCACTCGCTTGTTTCATCTTGCTTGCAAAGCAGAAAGAGAAGTGCAGGGTCGACAATCTCGCTCTAAGGGCAATTTTGGAGGATCTTTTGCAGGCCTGCCAATGCAGCAATAACACATGGCACCTTCCTCCACTTCTGGCCGTGATGCACCCTCCTCAAGCCGTGCGCCCCCTGCTGCTCCTTCCACTCACATGTCCCTGATGCAAGAAAACCAGTAAAGATACAAGTCCCCACAAAAAGTTCTTCTTCCGTTGCTTCTACAGGGCGATCCAGAGATGTACAATGTCACCGTTGCAAAGGATTTGGGCACTTGATGCGCGATTGTCCAAGTCAGCGAGCTTTGCTTATCAAGGACAATGGTGAGTATACTTCAGCTAGCGATATTGAGGAAGAACATGTTTTGGTTGCAACTAACAATGTAGGTGACAACATTGAGGAAGAACAATTAGGTTATGAGGCATCTAACAAGTACCAAAACCTAGTTGTCCAGCGTGTGCTAAGTGCTCAAATGGAGCTTGCTGAACATAATCAACGCCACTCCTTGTTTCAATCGAAGTTTGTCATCAAGGAACGTTCCTGTAGAGTCATCATCGATGGCGGAAGTTGCAACAACCTTGCTAGCACAGACATGGTCAAGAAGCTTTGCTTGACCACAACTCAACACCCACATCCTTACTACATTCAATGGATGAATTATTGTGGTAAGTTGAAGGTGACTAAACTTGTGCACGTACATTTTTCTATTGGATCATATCAAGATTATCTTGATTGCGATGTCGTACCTATGCAAGCATGCTCATTATTATTAGGTAGGTCTTAGCAATATGATACATACACTGAATATCATGGTAGATCTAATCATTATACTTTCACATATAAAGAAAATAAAATCACTTTGCTTCCAATGTCTCCTGCTACCATATTAAAGGATGAATTAGAAAGGACTGAGAGAACAAGTTAGGAGAAGAGAAAAGATGATCATAAGATTATAGTTTCAGGTGAAAGTAAACTGAAAGCTCCCGTTATGTTAGCTATAAAAATCTAATTGCATTGACATGGAAAAACATGAATCTGAATGCTATACTATGATTTGCAAAGAATCTTTATGTCTATTAGTAGTGTGTGTTTCTTTGCCTCCTGTTGCTATTAACCTTTTGCAGAAAAGTGAGGACTTGGAGAAAACGATTGAGTCGAGGACAACTCAAATTCAAGAAAGGAAGGATGATGAGGACATCAACCCTAAGAATGCAACCACTACTTCGACCCACTGCATTGCATCCTCTACTTCAACTACATCTTCTTTAATTGGACTTTCGGCTACTGCACTGCCATATTCTCCAATTGGACCGAGCTGCTTCTATTCCTACGAGCCGAGCTACGTCTATATGCCATAGTGCTGCATCTACATACCATGGTGCTACGTCACCAATTGTTGGCCTATGGGTTATGTAATGAATGGGCTGACTTAGCCCATATAGCCAACCACCTAGGGTTTTTGGTGTTCACCCGTGAACAATACCATGACCGCCCCTTCCTTCTCCTCTTCCTCCTATAGATAGTGGCTGCCACCCTTAGGGTTTGGTGGGTTTTGTTGATTTAAGTTTAGCTTTGCTACTTTATACTTTGTCCTCTTGTTCAGCGAGATCAGCAGTGACATTGTCTTCGAAACCCCACTTATCAATACAATTCCAATTCCTATTTGCAATTTCAGATTACATTTTACCTTGTTCTTACGTGGTTCTTCAGTGTATGCAGGAATTGATCTTCGTGATTAGATCATCCGGGTATTCGTGCATGGTTGATAACGACTTGTCGAGCAGTTCAGTGATTGTGTGGTTTCGAGCCTTGCGAGTTCGTAGCCAGGATTGTGAGAGTTGAGCGACTTCTACCAAATTTGCCTTCTCATCAAAGGATCGGGTCAGATCAGGACCTTTGTGGTTCATCAAGTGGTATCAGAGCTTTCATTCATCGGTGAGATTTTTTTTTCTTCTACATATAGCCCATGAAAAATAAAAAAAAAATTAGGGTTAGCTCTTGTCCAAACCAATCTGTGCCTTGCAATTTTTCTTTTCGGTTTTGCTTGTTGAATTCTTGGTTGCATTGTCGTGTCTAGTTGTTGATCTCTAGTTTAGTTGGAGTCTAGTTCGTCATTGTCTAGTTTGCATCTGTGTTCTTTGTTCCTTGCCGCAGGTCACATCATCATCAGCCACCTTGGTCTCTGCCGCCAACCACCAGTCCCTACCGCAAGCCCTTGGCCTCTACCATGACGACCACCAGCCATGGTACCATGGTAAAATCAGGGAGTAAGGCATCAAGCCATGGTACCATGGTAAATAAAATCACAGAATTAGGCATTTCTTCAAGCCATAGTAAAATCAAGGAGTTAAGCATTTTAAGTCATGGTAAAATCAGGGAGTAAGGCATCAAGCCATGGTAAAATCAGGGAATTAGGCATTTCAAGTCACGGTAAAATCACAGAGTTTGGCATTTTTTTCAAGTCATGGTAAAATCAAAGAGTTAGATATTTCAAGTCATGATAAAATCAGGGAGATACTTATCACACACGGTTTTTAATACACAGCGTCTGTGATGAGGATGGGAAGTCACAGATGGTTCGTGTTAAAAACCGCCTGTGAAGTATCACCGACGGTTCTAAACAAGAACCGTCTGTGATATTTGTGAAACTTCACAGACGGTTTTCAACACGAACCGTATGTGATATTACCTCTTCACAGAAGGTTTTTAGCGTAGCCAGTAACACAGACAGTCGCTAAACCAAGACCGTCTATGATTGTATTTAATACAGACGGTTTTGGTCAACGTTCTGTGATGAGGCGTCCAGTATTAGCCTTTTTGTAGTAGTTTGGGCCGGCCGTATGGGGATTGCGTGCACATGACACCTAGCCTGGGTCATGCGTGGTGGGTTGGCTAGGCGTAGAATAACTATTCTACGCTCGGCTACAGAATATATATATATATATATATATATATATATATATATATATGATGGGGTTTTAGTATGTCATGGAACTCTAGTACCACATATCACCACCATTCATCTGCCATGGGCATTGCAACTTTAACTCCCGTCACTGGTATATATGTGTGGTACTAGAGTTCACTAGTATTCAACATCATAGCTAGGCCGTCTCTCTCTCTCTCTCTCTCTCTCTCTCTCTCTCTCTCTCTCTCTCCCTCTAAAAACCACTCTCCTTAGCTCTGGGTTTTTAGTGCACTGCACAGCATGCCCTTCCAGGGGAATTTTTGTTCTAAATGGCACTATTTAAAACCGCATTAGCAAAAATGGCCTTCTCGTGACTGTAAATACAAAAATAGCGCTCAATTCCGTCCCAGGACCGCACGTACGCGTACCCAGTCCTATCCACGCCACGGGCGAACGGACAGGCCTTGTCGCAACACCCTGGGATGGATAGCGTTGTCCGTCACTCCCTCGCGTGGCAACGCCTCCAAGCTAACGCCTCTTCCGTCCCAGCGTTGTCTGTCCCTCCCTCGTGCGGCAAAGCCTCATCCGTCCCTCCCTGCTGCGGAGGCCGGCGCCGGCATTTCTTGATGAGAAGAAAGACTAGGATTTAACAAATAGCTAGGCCGGGTGTAGGCCGTCAGATTCTTGGAGTAGCTGGCTAAATGCTTCCCTGCATGCACGAACGTGTCAGTACTAGCGAGAGGATGAGCTTGTCATCCTTCTCCAAATTAAAAGCAACTAGTAGCCCGGTCCGCGCGTTGGCGCGGCGAGGCAATGGCAGGAAATAGTGAGGCGTGGGCCCCATATGAAAGTGAGAAAGATGGAAAGAGAGGAAGGGCTGTCCCTATGATAAGTGGGTCCTGCTTGGAAGTGGAAGCAAAGAAAGCGAAGAAAACGCATAGCAAAGTTTGTAGATTCCATAGCAAGTTTTCTCCAACTTCTATAGTCTGCCTTATCAATTAGCTCCCAACTCTTTTGACACTTTAGTACTCATTTGCTCAAAGCAAATCCACAAAATTACCCAAAGCAGCTCAATGCCATTATCTCATAAAGTTGTCACAGCTTACAGCACACAAACACTGTCATTGCTACTAAGAGGAAATCAAAGAAGAGGGAAGAAGAAAAGGAACCTGCAATAGCCAACAACCTTAGGACCAAAACTACAGGGCTAAAGGTAGGAAACCTATCTTTTCTAAAAGCCCAGAGGCTAAAGCTCTGCAAATTTGTAGAGGTAGATGCAGCTTGCCATCCACAATGACTCACCAATGGCACCGATTTTTTCTCAACTGCTGAAACAAGAACTTACAAAACCAACAAACTGATGATGGTGGTGATGACGACGATGATGATATACATTATTGACCATCTATCCCGGCACATGGTGCATTGGTCAGGTAGGTTGGGGGAGCTGGAGGTCATGGCAAGACGACCATTCCGACCATGAAGATGTCGTCGTGGAATGGAGACAACGAGCCGGCTGAGGTTGACCTGGGGGAGGAGACTATAGTGTTTGGAATGGTAGTCTTAGCTCTATATCTAGTGATGAAAACAGTGATTACCATTCCGGCGGGCATGTTAACGCGCGTGTACTGAAACTTTATTTTAAGATGTAGAAGTTGTACAGTATTAAACATGATTGCGAAGATAGATATGTATATAGTATGATATACGATGCACGGAACAAACAAATAGAGAATAAGATGTGATTAATATGATTACACAAAGACATGTCTACATGCAATAGCAAACATTTTAAAAAACTGGGCATTTTTTATTAGTAGTTTTATAAAAGATAAAAGCCAGAAGGAGTATACTGAAATTGAGAATCTGCTGTATGAAACAAGCATAGCAGACTGAGATGAAGATGTGCTTAATCGATCGAGACAAAGGCAGATGCAGATGCAACAAAAATATTTTTTAAAGCTGAGCAATTTTCATTCATAGTTTCATAAAAGATAAAAAACAAAACGAGCATATTGAAATAGAGAACAGTTTGAAAGAAACAAGTATAGAGCTAGAGCACTTAGACATCATACTAATTTACGATAGGTCATCACAAATCAATTTCTAAGACTTGTGGAAACAGTAGTAGCAAGGAAGAGAGGAAGAGAGAGGAGAAGTATCTTTGACAATTATCTCATAGAAGAGTAGCAGCAGAAATAGGGATGGATCGACGGTGTGGTGACCGATGTCGGTACTATGGTCGTATCGTGGCTCTGTAAGACAAGAGCAAATGTCCTAATCCAACACCCAAGTTTCTCTAAACAGCTGAATCTGTGAGATTACGCTGTCAATGATGTAACATGGAGATATAAATGGGATATAGCACATAAAGGTTAAGTGATGGGCTTGCATAGGTGATAACAATACAAGTACCAGTTATTTTTTTAGTCACTACAAAGTGGAAAAATGGAAATCGAAGGGTAAAAGTGGCATCATTACCTGCATGCGTGATCTTGGTAGTTTCATGCTTAAAAAAGATAAGGTACCATTACCCACGGTGAAATTGGCATCACTATTTTAAAAATCGATGGTATTGATTTTATGAGGCATGGTGGAAGATCCAACCTCACCAGCCTTTGGTATCTGAAATAAATTGGGGAAAATGAAGCTAAAACGGGATTTAAAAGGCAACAACATTATTTTTTTTGTCCTTGCAGCAATGAATCCTTTGGTGAATTGTGACAGTGTACTCTTTATAACTTTACCTGCTTGAAGTAGCCTAATGATATATAGTGCCACATGTCTCTGTCAAAATCAATCAATAGATTGTTGAACTGGATGAATAAATTAAAAAGCTTTGATATATAGTCATGAGGCTCAATCTGTAAAAAGGACACTACTGCATCAGACTAAGCAATGATGATAGTTATCATCACCGTAGAATTTAAGAAACATAATTAGCTAAATAGAAAGGTAAGTAGTGTGGAAAGGCTGTTATATAGGTTCATGGCGCATGAATATTCTGAGTCATGTTACATCTGCAAAGAAAAAATATCATTCAAGACTATAAAAAACAGAAAAAAAAAAACAACAGAACGTCAAATAATATAAATCACCTGAGTAACATAAGAATTAAACTCCAAACCAAAAGATCTGTCAAACTCTTCTGCCATCTTAGGTCAGTCAATTTCCAAATATGCAACCATGTTAGCATTGTAATTTCCAATAGCACCAGCAAATTTTCCGAGTATCTTGACCTCAGAAAAAAATTCTTTCCTATATCAGATAATCTGGATGGAAATTTCGCCATCTCTTTTCCCAGAGTTATCAGTGATGCTAGCTACAGGCAGGGAAGTGAAAATTGAAGTTAATATTCCAAGGATTTGAACACTAAGCAGCTTGGTGAATTGTGCAGCAACCTGTACAATTACGAAAGAATGTTTCGGTCAGATAAAAGGCCACTAATCCTAGTCTATACTTTGTATAGGATGTAGTATAATTATAATTAGGATTCTAACTCTGTATGACAAGGATAGAGACAGTTGCTATGAGCTGTATTTTGTTGGTGTTTACGTGAATCAAGATAAGAATTTAGATTTTCGAGTGATATCAATGACTGTTGTACGTGTAGTGGTAGCATTGAACCAACAAAGAGATGAAGCAATCATATAGATTCCTTTACGATGCAGTTTAGAATTATTTAGTACATGTATTATGATTGATGTAGTATAGCCCTGAAGCAAGCAGAGTTATAATGTAATGGGATTTGTTTACATCTGGGCTATGTACTACATATTCTTAACATATAGCTGACCAAACTAACCAATGGGATGCAAGAATAACAAAACAAATTGTCAAGAACTTGCAGCTGGTTGTAGCTGAATAAATATATGAAGAGAGAATAGAGTAAGTAATGGAGCTTAAGATATGTCAGGCAGTAATAATAGAAAGATAAAGCAGTTATGATAGTAATTTGCAGATTGGTAGTTCTGGTGACTTACATCTTGTGGCTTTTTTTTCTCAGGGGGGTTGATTGCCTTGTTGCTAGTGTCAGAAGAGCTATGTTCTTCGAGGTAATATGCGCTCTGTTTGTCTACATTCTGTAAGTGAATAGTATGAGCGTATGAAATTATTTATAAGTGGGTTACAATTGATATGAAGACAATATAGAGTAAGATAAAAATGCTTACCTGATTAGAAGCTGACACCGTATGAAAGAGTCTTTTTAGAGTGGAGCTAATCAGACTATGTGGTGTCTTCACGTTGGACATGGTAGAGAATAGTTATATTACGTAATAATATTTTGTTTAAGATGAAAGGAATAGAAAATAAAATAGAGAGAACGATATACCTTTGTTGGGTTCTTTCTTCAGTAGTAGTCAGGCTAGGTAGGATTGTGTGTATGACATGGGGGCCCCGTATGGAAGTGAGAGGGATTGAGAGAGAGGAAGGATTGTGTGTATGACAGTTGCATTGTGAAAGCATGCTCCTACCCTCTGCAGTGAACAAGGGTAGGCTCTATGGTTCCCAATTTAAAGTGTTTTTTTTTTCTGCGGCTAAAGCTAGTGACAAATGATGATAACAGGATTCCAAGGACTAATGGGAAAAGGCTCCTAGGTGTTAGTTCACAAGGGGGTTACTCGTAATGACATGTGTTTACATCCAAAATATGTACAGGATATTTAGAATATATGGTTGATCAAATTAACTAATCATAACCATGAATTGCCTTGAGTATTGATGAATCAGAGCTTTCCTTGAAAGGGATTTTATGAGGTAAAAGTGCAACAATAATTTCGCTAGCAAATTTGTAACCGGATTCGTCTCTCTATTTGTTGAATGCTGACCATGTTGGTAATAGAATAAATAACTGTCATGTTGGTAACACAACATCATATTGAACAGGGAAAGAAATATATACTCTTTCAAGATTTCTGTTGCAGGACGTTGCATCTGCATGATTAATGCATTGATACCATATGTGGCAAGGTAATCACCAGTTGCAAGAAAGTCCTTATGTCTTTTTTTTGCTAAAAGTATCATATTCCGCCTACAAAAGAAAAGTGCGACAGTTAAATGTCAGCAAGCAGGTTGGGCTCAAGTGTAGTCACCCTTTTAGTGTAATTCCCTTGTTTAACTGTCTAGAGTGCAATAATCAATACTTGGGAATTAAAAAAAAGAAAAAGAAAATAGTGACAACCCATTATTAAAGCATCTATATCAGAAAAGCATATGAATTGCTCATCCTCAAAGCCATTGCTATCTGCATTGATATGTTTGTATATCATGATATGCAAAAATTTCGAGGATGTAATACAAATTGACCTATAATGATAGCATGAGATAAGCACCTAAAGTTAAACATTGTTGACAAGTACTACCAGGTATATGTGCGTTCAAGAAACAGCTTCTGAAGTTTACAAATTTAATAAATGTATTTTTTAGATCTCAGTATATGCAACATGAACAATCAATAATAAATTAGAGCGTTTTTCTAATACTGAACAAGCTGTCAAGTTGTAGTATCAGAGGATATGTATGTTACAACAACGAAACCATCTCAAGTACTCACTATAGTCTAAATTGTCCATGGATGTTCACAGGGGACACAATTGTAAAATATGATCTGGCCACATGGAGTGTATACCTTTGTACGCTCCTTCTCCATAAGTTCAAAATTTCTCTTAATACTATCAGGTATGTTCGGCTTTGTAACACGAACACTGATAGTTTCAATTCCAACACCATAGTGTGGGCAGTCTCTTTGGATAGCTTCTTTCATTGTTTCATAAATCTGAAATTATGTATTTTTGGTGAGCTAGTAATGCAGGTATAAGGTCTCCTATATTGCACAGCTGCATAATAGAAAGAACGAAAAGTTGATTAACTAAAAGGATTCACCAACCTGATCAAACATGTCAATGTAAACTTGCTGCAAACTATGAGCACCGCAGAACTGGTCTATCTCATGATGAATTTTGTCATATATCCATGTCCTGTCATAATGCACAACATAATTGAGTAGGGTTTCATAAATAAACTCTTTATGGAGACGATCCACAAATGTTAGCTACATTACCGAGCGTGCGGCACCCATCCCCAATCACGGCCGTCCTCAAGTCTGCAGCTTGTGCCTTGCTGGTAGGAGGAGAACTCGTAGGCGGTCTTGCTGGCGGCAGTGAGGACGGTGTGGGTGCGGGAGCAGAGGCCGGCCAATCACGGCTGCCGTCCAGCGATGGCCGCACGGGCGAGCGAGCCAAGATGCTTGGGCAAAAGCGGCTCATGTGGAGGCGGCACGCCTGCACGGCACGGCATCTGGCGTGAACTCCGGAGGCGGGGAATGGAGGAGGAAGGTGAGGGGAGGAAGGGGTAGAGAAGGCCGACGGTGCCCTTTTCTAGGCTCGGGAAAGGCGGCGGCGGCGTCTGTTGTATAAGTGGCAGGACGGAGACATGGAGGGACTCGAGAGCGACATGCGGGGCGGAGGGAAGGTGGAGGGTCGGGGAGGAGAAGGGAGGAGCGGCGGCAGAAGGGGGAGGAGGTGGCGGCCGTGGGCGTGGGGGCGGTGGCGGGGCGTGGATGTGGGGGAGGGCGAGGCGGCGGCAGGCGAGGCGGCGAGGGAGGCGGGCGGCGGAGTGAAGGGCGGGCGCGGGCGGGGGGAGGAGGCGGGGGCATGGGCGTGGGGGCGATGGCCAGGGCGCGGATGTGGGTGGAGGGGGCGAGGCGTGGGGGGTAGCGGCCGGATGCGGAGGGGCGAAGGAGAGGGCGCTGGTCGTGGAGCTGAATGAGGAGGAAAAGATCAGGGAGACCCGAACAGCACATCGAACGCGAGAAGCATCGCAAGCGTGCGGGGGAGCGCTCCGGCTAGAACGATGAAACGGCCGCGGCTGACGATTAAGCATCGAACGGCTGAGACGGAGCAAAAAGAACATAGGCAGGCAAAACCGGAGGCAAATCAGACGACCGGGGAGAAACGAAGCGATAGATCGGATGGCAGAAAAAAAACGGAGACGTGGTCTGTCTCTTTGAGCTGCAAAACTCCCTTCATTTATACCGGAGGATGAGATGTAGCTGACCACCTGCCCATAACCCTGACGTTGTGAATGATGCGCAACAGCACGACTCAGAGCAAGAATTGGGAGCGCAAGCTCATCCGCTCGCTAGTATTGACACGTTCGTGCATGCAGGAAAGCATTTGGCCAGCTGCTCCAAGAAGCTGACGGCCTACCCGGCTACACCCAGCCTAGCTAAATTAAAAGCAATGAGCTCATCCGCTCGCTAGTATTGACACGTTCGTGCATGCAAGGAAGCATTTAGCCAGCTGCTCCAAGAAGCTGACGGCCCACATGGCTACACCCGACCTAGCTATTTGTTAAATCCAAGTCATTCCGCTCGTCGAGAAACACCGGGCCGGCGTCCGCAGCAAGAGGCAGGCGGACCATGGATTTATGGGATGAATGTTTGGAGTTAATAAAATATTTTTTAATAAAAAATAAATGTTCACAATAGCAAATAATAAAGTACAAATTTTTTGTATTAGAGATAACACCACAAAGAATTTAAAGAAATTACAAAATAATTAAGAAAAAATATTGAATTGAGAATTTAGGATTTATGACCGAGGAATGGGGATACACATATGCTGCTATCGACATGTGCGGCCTACCTCACCGTCTCCAATGGCCTAGCTAAGTCCCACTCGATACCCGTTTTCTTGGTGCTTGCTACCTTGCTCCTACCTTCTATCCAATGCGCTACCGCCGAGGTCAAGCCGGAGCCTAGAGCTCGCCCTCGTCTTCTCGCTTGGCACCAAATCGCATTGCCTCATGGGCTCGTGCGCTAGCACCGCCTAACAGCCTTAGAGTGAGAGGTTATGACTTAGTTTGAGTGGGAGGGAGTCTCAGAATGGGTTGAAAACTATTGGGTTGGTGGGTTGAGACGCACTAATTGAGACAAATTGGAGAGAGATGTCGGAGTGAGTTGAAATCTATTGGGTATAAATGTGAAGTATTTAGTTTAATTATCAACATATGTACATAATATATCTGCTAAATACAAAGTATTTTGAAAAAAAAATGGGTGTTCAAGTGAACACCCATACCCTTATTGGGCCCGCCTCTGTCCGCAGCAGGGAGGGACAGACGAGGGGCTGTGGCTCGTCTGCAGCAAGAAGGGACGGACAGGATGCTGCGGATGAGGCCTGTCCGTCCGTCCGCCCGTGGCGCGGATAGGACTGACGTGGCGGCATGATAGGCGTCCATGCAGTCTTGGGACGGAATTGAGCATTATTTTTGCATTTACAACCATAGGCAGATTATTTTTGCTAATGCAGTTTGCGGTTTCAAATAGTATCATTTAGAGAGAGAAAAAAACCTTCCAGGGCCTTTTGCATGCCTTAAAAAAGATTAAATGAAATCTCGGAATTTTGGTGGGAAGCATTGATGCTAGCTCCGGCCGGCCCTTTAAATGCAGCTCAAGAGTCCAGGACCCAGCTGCATGCTAGCAACAGGCCAACCAGACACTGCAGCACTAGCTTGCTCTAGCTAGCAGCAGCACCATCGGAGCCATGAGTAAACTCGCCGTCCTCCTCCTACTCTCCTTTGCTGTACTGCAAGCACATGGCCGCGACATCAAGGTACGTAGTACCGGCCTGTACATGCAAGCCCCTAGCTGGGCTTGCGTATTTCTGGCCTGGAGATGATTGATTAGTTAATAACTAACGTAACTGTCTTATTCAACGTACCCACTCGTGTATGTATGTATATACGCAGTTCGTCCGCAGCGACACCGGCGTCCACAACGACACCGTCGACGTCACCGGCGGCGCCGGCAACTACGCCTGCAATTACCATTTCGAGGTCCAGACGGGGGACGTGGACTACGCCGGCACGGACTCGTGGATCACCTTCGAGCTGTACCGCCAGGACGGCTCCGGCTGGGCCACCAAGGTCGACGGCTCCGGCCCCTTCAGCGGCAAGTTCGAGCGGGGCAAGCTGGACACGTTCGACGTCAACAGCTGGTGCATGCACCCGTGCCGCCTGATCCTCCATCTCGACGGCGGGGGGCCCTACCCCGACTGGTACTGCAGCTGGGTCAGGGTAACCGTCTCCGGGCGCGTCTCTGACCAGCAGGTGTTCCACGTGAACCAGTGGATAGGCCCGTACACGCAGCCCAAAGCCGACATCAACTACTGCGGCAATCACGTGACGGCGGCGGCGGCGGCGGCGGCCTGAGTCGTCGCGAGTACGTACGTGGCGCGCCGGGCCACGCTGTTGACGAGGAATGGAATATGGACGAATAAAATTAATGGAGTCCTGTGGCGTTGAGTCCGTCTTGAGCAGTTGCTTCTTCCGCTATGCAGTGCAGATAAATAATTTAGAGCCTTGTCATGCTCGTGATCTGATGTGTAGAGATACAAACGGAACGAATATGGTCGGATATCGTTTATCTCGTATCATTTTTCATATTTTTTTTCTCGGATTCGAAATTGGACACGGACAGTGCCGGATACGAATACGAATACGGATAGTCTCGGTCACGAATACGGAGCGAATACATGGCGAACCGAATACGGATTGTCTCGGTCACGAATACTTATTCGGATATTGCGCGAAAACATAAACCATATATATCACACAAATAAAGATCAATTATAGTACGTCCAAAAGGCAACTAGATTAGTAGTTTAACAAACAAATTTAAATATATCACATGATAACATAGGCTATTTAAGCAAGTATATGGAGAGTGGAGACCATACTATGCCCCCTGTCTGTGACCCCCTCAAGGTGTCAGGAGAACTACAGTCGAGGATAGAGAAACTAAAACGACATAGTATTGCCTGAACTAGAATCTATCTTCTCATCTTTCAGCGTAGAACAAATAGGATAGAAAGAGACCAATTGATCAATGAAACATAAGCTAAGCTACAAGAGTATACCTTGACAGTGTCATCAGTTGGGTGGGCCTCTGCTACATCACACAACTTCCCAACAATATAAGAAGCCAAATATTTCCCATCTACTGTTCTATACTCTCCCAATACCCAGCATATTATCTGAAAGTAAAATGAAACAATATAATTTAACCCAAAAAACCTGCTATGGGATGGGTGAAGGATCTAGACCTGCCATTATGTGTTAATGGAGTTTTAGTGATTAATGACAAATCTAATTGTGAGACTAACACTTTTATTGATATACATATTGTGTAGTCTTATTTGGATAAAGGTGAAAACCATGAAGGCATGTATGTGATTAATGACAAATCCAATTCGTTGGATAAACAAAAGGAAAATCCAAACAGGTATGCATTCATAATGATAAATCTATTTGTGAGACTAACTCTTCTATTTGCCTTATCTCATGATTAGTCTCGTTTGGTTTATTCGTATAAAGATGGATTCCATCATATATCAAGATTGGAGCCAAGCTTGAGGATCGTCACTTCCTATCATATCATAAACCAATGCCATCTCGGTAACAAGTATTTACATTGAAGTATCTAAACCCTTTACCTTGTGTAGGTTGCATTCATGCAAAATCTTTAAAAAAAAAGGTTGTTCTTGCTCTTGTGCTAAATCGTTGTTATTGTAATCTTGAGCAAGGTGGTAGTGGCACATTGAGGAGGAGTGTTAAATCATAACCATGTATATCGCATCCCTATGTGTGCCCAAATTAATTAAGTGCTAGTATTTATTTTCAAAATAAGCCTTTTAGCCAAAAGTCAAAAATTTCATAACTATTAGTAATCCTTTGAAAAAAATAGTTGCAAAATGTATACAAATAATTTCCAAATGTTTTGCAAAGGTTTTGGTTCAAGAAAAACATATTTTAAATGAAAATGAGTTTCTACCCAAAATTGTAGATCATAGTATCTTGTTTTTGACCCAAACTAGATTTTTGTGTAAAATCTATTCTAGAAAGAATTTGACATTTGTCCCAAAATGAAAATCCTAGAATTGGCCATTCTAAACAATTTTGGTATTCAAAAGATTTCCAAAATACCAACCTAGCAAAAGTTATTTGTTTTCAAAACTCATACAAAATTCTAGTTTGACCATATTGGTCACTTTCTAACACTTAAATGAGTTTTGCCATTTGAGCCTAAATTTGTAACAGCCCAGCCCTACAAGGGCCTGGAATGCTACTAATCTAACATGTTAACAAAATTAAAACAGAAGCCAAAAATTCTAAATTTCGGCAGAACCTCCCTTGTATAATTAGCTATACCGGGATTTCCAATAGTCATATATATCAAGGCAAATAAGGAATTAATAAGTAACAGAACCATCACGGGAGTATAGTTTGAATTCCATCATCTATATCAAAAAGATGATCGAAGATCACACGCAGTACTACTTCAATCATAACATGGACGAGATCATCAACCTCCACCAACTTTATTTATTACAGTTTATCAATTAACGAAAGAGAAAATGGAACTAGAATGTAATCATGGACTTGATTAAGGTGAAGTGAATGAGTCGTGAGTGCCTACTCCCTCCCATCATAGCAAACCTCAATGATCACCTAAAATAAACAAACAACGCAAGAGTGAGTCCGAGACTCAGCAAGTACAGTAAATGAATGGTACATACAACAACCATGCTCAAGATAACATCATTGAAGAATATGACATAAATACAGAACGAATATTGGATTGAATGGGATGAATGAATTGGATGAAATGAAGGGACTACACACATGCATATACCGGTATTACTGGTGACACACCCGTCGGTGTTCACCAAAGCCCACATTTAATAAAATGCGGGGATCCAAGTCCCGTATGAAGAACGTTTCATACGGGTGTCCCAAACTGCTCACATTGGAATGGCGGGTCTTACGTGCCCATACTGGAATTGATGGGTCTTTTTAATCCACTCCCGTGGATGAAACATGAATGATGGTTGCTTGGAATGAAATATGAATATTGAAAAGACAATCCCTATAATCGTAGAGATAACACATATGGAAGTAACATGAACATTAAATATTAGCATGGATCTTAGGAACACAATACCAACATCAGGCATTCACATTTTATAATTAAGAACGTTAAAGTACTTGCCTTCCGCGATGCGACGCGTTAGTAGGCAATGGCAGTGCTCCTAATCCAGAAGCCTCTCTGCCTACACAATATATAATCGAAATAAGAACAACATATAACGAGGTGAGCCCAGTTCCTAGAGAAACTTAACAAGCATATCTATGAAAACCTAGTTGGGGAGATACCCCAAATCGGCCAAAGAAAAATACTAACAAGCAGCTGAACATGAAATACAGATTTTGTTCCGACGAAACGCACAGCAGTAAAGAAAATAACGCAACTATTGATCTACAACTCCGATTAATGCGTTCTTTAACATTCTATAAAGGTTATAAAATTTTCTAAAATATTCTAGTTGGGTAGGAACCCTGAATTTGCTTCTAACATAAACATATATCACAAGACAAATCAACATACTAATCTCGTCAGGAATCTGATCAGCAAGAATGAAACGAACATAACTTTTGATCTGTATACCGGACTTTGGTGATCTTAGTGGCTATGGAAAGCTAATACAATAAACTACAGTTCTCATAATAGGGAGGATTACTGATTCGGACCTTAACAAGGCTCAATTTGCTACGCAAAGTGACTGCTGGGAATTAATCGATGTTCTGGACAGTGGTACATAAATGGACGTATCTTCCAAACCATAACTCGGATTCAGGTGAACTCAGAGGCTATAGAAACCTGACGAAATAATCTACAATTCTCTAAGAGATCACAAATCCTAATTCGGCCTTGATCTAAGCGATAATCAACGTTCAACAGAGGACAGCAATCTGATTCTAAACACAGCACTATCGATGAATCCAAAAACCGATCCCTACCAAGAACAAACTGAAACAACAGTAGGGATGGGAGATGATACTCTAGGAGATGCGTGAGACACTGGTCCTTGCTCGGGTCACCAAAGGACGACAGCCTCCGGGCTCTCCCTTGTCTTGGTCGGCAACACCAAAGGAGGAAGAAGGAGCTGCTGCTCCAATGGAGGGAGGAGGGCCGGCTGCACCAAAGGAGGAGGAAGGATGGGGCGCAGGGCTGCTGCCAGGTCTTGGAGGAGGCGGTGGCTTCAGGACTTGGGGGAGGCGGCGGCTTCAAGGCTTAGAGGGGGCGGCGGCTTGAGGATGGACACTGGGGGTGGCGGCCAGGAAAGTGGGGCAGGGTTGGGAAAACAGCCCCCCCTGGGTCTTTTGGCTGCTCCCCCTTGGGCCTTTCGGCCACCTCCTTGGGCTTTTTGGCGCAGGGCCCAACCCTAGGGCAGGGTAGAAAACACCCATTAACTCTGATTTAACCAAGTGCTCAAGCTTCTGCCTCACAACCAAATCGGGGTATTACATCCCCCCCCCCTAACAGGATTCGACCCTGAATCTAAACGCTGATCTATAAGAAAGGAATCCGAGACTTGAAAATTAAAAACGAAGAACACGCACCTGAAGTGAACAAGTCCAGATACTGCTCGCGCATACGAGACTCTAGTTCCCAAGTGGCCTCTCTTTCACCGATGAGACCAAGAACTTTGACATATCTCGAGTCTTGTTCCTCGTAACCCGCCTCGACTCCTCCGAATTTTCACCGTCGGGACTCAAAAGTGAGATCCTGCTCAATACTCAACGGTTCAAGTGGAATAGCATGTTCTGGGTCTCTCAAATATTTCCTCAACATGGATACATGAAACACATTATGAACTCCTCGCATAGACTCGGGAAGATCCAAACGATAGGCCAATTTTCCAATTCGTGCCACGATTGGAAATGGTCCAACGTACCTCGGGCTAAGTTTCCCTTTGGTACCAAAACGCACTACACCCCTGGTAGGCGATACTCTCAAAGAACCTCGTCCCCGCTTGAATTCCAAATCTAGCCGGACATCTGCATAGCTCTTACATCCGACTCTGAGCGACTAACAAATTATTCTAACCTCTGCCACCACGCCACAGTTCTTGAACCTAATCGGGACCCAAAATCGCCCGCTCTCCAATCGCATCCCAAGACAACGGGACTGTATTCGCCCATAGAGAACCTCAAACAAGTCTTGCTCGAATGCTAGCATGGTAACTATTGTTATAGCTGAACTCTGCCAAAGCTAGGTGGTCTTCCCAGCCTCCCTTCCAAGACATAACACAACATCTGAGCATATCCTCCAGTGTCTGAATGGTGCGTTCAGACTGACCATCTGTTTGGGGGTGAAAAGCGGCTTGAGGCGGTTGTGTGCCCAACGCACTTTGCAAACTCTCCCGAACTTGGAGACAAACTTGGCGTCTTGATCGTAAACAATGGTCATGGGTACCCGTGCAACCGCACTATCTCTCGCACATAGAGAGGAGCCAAATCACTTGCTGAGTTGGTTGTGCGAATAGGTATGAAATGTGCAGACTTGCTGAACCGGTCCACTATGACCCAAATTGCATCCTTCCCTCGCTGCGTGCGAGGTAAACCAACTACGAAATCCATGGAGATATCATCCCATGGCCAAACTGGAACCTCCAAAGGTTGCAACAAACCTGCTGGTCGCTTATGCTCAGCCTTGACCCGCTGACAAACTCCACAAGATGCTACATACTGAGCTATATCGACCTTCATCCTTTTCCACCAAAAATTCTTCTTCAGGTCCTTATACATCTTGGTCTCACCAGGATGTACGGTATATGGAGTGCGATGTGCTTCCCTCAGAATTTCATTTTTGACTTGAGCCTCATATGGCACATGAGGCGACCTTTAAATCTCAACGCACTGTAATCGCTAACACCGAAGTGGCCTTGTTTGCCCTCATCTATCGCTTCCTCACTCGCTGGAGCATCTGATCATGATGTTGTGCCTCCCGCACTCGATCTGGAATGGCTGACTCAAGAAGCAAACGAGTCTCAGTCTGGACGGTACCTGCAAAGCAAAAAGAGATATCCATACACTCAAAATCAGCAATAAGACAACTGAGAGTGGGAGGTGTCGCCTTGCGACTCAGGGCATCTGCTACGACATTCACCTTGCCCGGGTGATACTGAATGGTGAGATCATAGTCCTTTATCAACTCTAACCACCTCCTCTGCCTCAGGTTTAAATCTTTCTAGGTAAAGATATATTTCAGACTCTTGTGATCGGTGAATATATCACAGGATTCGTCGTACAAGTAATGGCGTCAGATCTTCAAAGCAAGAACCACTGCTGCAAGCTCTAAATCATGAGTAGGATAATTCTGCTCATGTTTCTTCAACTGCCTCGATGCATAGGCAATCACCTTACCATCCTGCATGAGCACACAACCAAGCCCAACTATAGACGCATCTGAATAAATAGTGAACCGCTTCCCAGGCTCGAGAAGAGTAAGAACTGGAGCGGTCACCAATCTATCTTTCAAAGTACAAAAGCTGCGCTCACACGCATCTGACCAATGAAACTTGACACCTTTCTGTGTCAATTGAGACAACGGTCTAGCAATGGTTGAAAAACCTTCCACGGTTACCGGTAATATCCAAATAAACCCGAAAACTCCTCACTTCCTTAACATTGGTTGGCCTTTTCCACTCTACCACTGTTGAAATCTTGCTAGGATCAACTGAAATGCCATCTTCATTGATTACATGGCCCAGAAACCCAACTTCAGAAATCCAGAATTCACACTTCTTCAGCTTGGCATAAAATTGGTTCTCTCTTAAAGCTTCGAGAACCAACCTCAAATGTTGACCATGATCCTCTTCCATCTTGGAATAGATCAAAATATCATCAATGAACACCACAACAAAATCATCAAGGTATTGATGCAGCATACTGTTCATGGCTTCCATGAAAACTGCAGGAGCATTTGTTAGTCCAAAAGACATAACCTTATACTCATAATAGCCATACCTCGTAGAGAAAGTCGTCTTCTCGATATCTTGCTCCCGAACTCGAATTTGGTTATAACTTGACTGAAGGTCAATCTTGGAGAATACTTTAGCTCCCTTCAGCTGATCAAAGAGATCCTCAATGCGGGGCAAAGGATATTTATTCTTCATAGTAGCCTGATTAAGAGCCCGATAATCCACGCACATACGCCAACTGCCATCTTTCTTTTTAGTGAATAAAACAGGCGCTCCCCACGGCGAAACACTACGCCGAATCATATCTTTGGATAGCAAATCGTCCAATTGCTTCTTTAATTCTTCTTGGAAGGGTCATGCCAAACGGTATGGAGACATTGAAATAGGTCGAGTTCCCGGAATAAGATCAATCTGGAACACTACCTTCTGCTCTGGCGGCATCCCAGGAAGCTCCACAGGAAAAACATCAGAAAACTCATTCACCACAGGAATCTCCTCAATAGACTGTGAGGAATCCGCCTTCTCGCTGAGAGACCAAAACAACCCAATGGTTGAGGCCCGAAGTCTGGGAAACAGACTAGCCAATACGAATAAGGAATCAGACGGTGCACTACCCTGAAACACTAGTTCTTCCCTGGACGGAGCTTGCAAAGTCACCGTCTTCCAGAAGCAACATATCTTGGCACGGTAATTGAACAACCAGTCCATGCCCAGAATAACGTCGAACGGTGACAACTGAATTACCATAAGGTTAGCAGTGAAGTTCTCATCATCAATAGTGATAGAACATCCCGGACATGCCATAGAGCTAGAAATAAGACCCCCCCCCCAGAGAACTGACTACCACAGACTCAGAAATACGCTGCAAACTCAACCCCGCCCTTCTAGCAAACTCCAGAGACACAAAAGAATAGGTAGCCCCAGAATCAAAGAGAACTAAAGCCTCATATGAATCAACTAGCAATGTACCTGTCACCACGTTAGGACGGCCCAAAGTCGTTGGAGTTGGCATGGCGAGACTCCAGTGGTCTTTGGGCGGAAGACGACCGACACTCTGCGTGGGGTGAGCAGAACTACACCGGTGAAGCGTCTTGGCAGGGTGCAGAGCGGAACGGGGTTCCAGAGAACCTCAGAGGAGGTGCAGAGTAAATCTGCCAAGGAGCCCATCTGAAGAAAATCGAGGTGCGAGCAGCAGCGAGTGGTTCAAATGAAGCCCGAGGGCACCTTTGGAAGAAGACGCTGCTGGGGTGCTCCCATTTGATAATGCTCGGTGGGTTCTGTTTACATACTGACAACTTGTGGCCTTCCCGGCCACACTGACGACATGTCCCTTTGAAAGAACACTCTGATGCCCGGTGCTCTCCACCACACCTGAAGCACTTCATACCTTGACCTGGAGCAGGACGCATCGAAAGTGTAGATGACGAAGAACGTGGCGCCGATGAAGAAGACTGCCACTGCTGAACAGGACGAGTATGCTGACTCCCCTGAAACCTCTTGGGAGCAGGTCGCTGAGAAGACCCACCTCCCCCACCAAAACTCCGCTCGCCACCACCGAACCACCAAGAAGGAGGGGCCACTAGCGACCGCCTCGAGAAGAAAGATCTCTCTCCAGCTCCATTCCCCTAGCCTGCTCGACCACGGAGCTGAAATCACGCAAGCCAGTCGCCCCCAGAACGTGGCGATACTCTGGAATGAGGCCTCTGCGGAACCTCTTGGCCTTCTCCCGATCGTCATTGGCCACCGCTGGTACAAAGCGTACCAGATTGTTGAATCCAACCTCGTACTCTGACACTGACATCTTTCCTTGAACAAATGTCAGCAGTGACTGCTCCATTCTCTCAACAAAGGAATCCGGATAGAATTTTGTCCTGAACTGCTCCACGAATACCTCCCAAGTGACTGGTCCCTGCACTGGGGTTCTAGCAGATAGAACCCCCTCCCACCAGATATCAGCTTGGCCCTTTAGTTGGAAGGCCACGAACCGCGCCTTCTACGCTGAAGTCATCTCTAAGGCACCAAACTGTCTCTCCATGTATCGCAACCAATCTGCAGCCTGAACCGGAGTACCCGCCCCGTTAAAGGTGTCCAGACGAAGTGACATCCACTCGCGGAGACTCATCCTAGCCTCGGGTGGAATCGTTGCAGCAACAGGTTCTGCAGCTAGTGCAGCTGCAGCAGGAGGGGCTGCCTGCACTTGTTGACGGAGTTCCTGGTTCTCCCTCTGAAGATTCTGAATGATAACAGCAGACGCGCTCTGAGCCATGCGGGCGGTTGAGCGGTGAGGCAACCCTCGTGGCAAAGGCACTGAAGACTCTTCAGACGAAGATGAAAATGCAGCCGAACCGCGACCACGACCACGGCCACGGCCCGGGGGACGACCATGGCCACGGGCCGCTCCACGACCATTGCCTCTACCTCTCGCCATCTAAGAACACCAAAGCATATAAAGCTAAACATTTAGCTTAACAGGAATAGAAGCACAGAAACAAATCAACAATTACTCAGCGGATAAATCATAACAATAGAAATGCGAAGCCACTTAATTACCCATCCCACCCATCACATGCACGAGGTGTCATTTTAATAAATTAATTACTACGGACCTAAAGCCTGCTCTGATACCAACTGTAACAGGCTAGTCCTACAAGGGCCTGGAATGCTACTAATCTAACATATTAACAAAATTAAAACAGAAGCCAAAAATTCTAAATTTCGGCAGAACCTCCCTTATACAGATTAGCTATCTTTGATTTCCAATATCATATATATCAAGGCAAATAAGGAATTAATAAGTAATGTAACCATCACAGGAGTATAGTTTGAATTCCATCATCTATATCAAAACGATGATCGAAGATCACACGCAGTACTACTTCAATCATAACGTGGACGAGATCATCAACCTCCACCAACTTTATTTATTACAGTTTATCAATTAACGAAAGAGAAAATGGAACTAGAATGTAATCATGGACTTGATTAAGGTGAAGTGAATGAGTCGTGAGTGCCTACTCCCTCCCATCATAGCCAACCTCAATGATCACCTAAAATAAATAAACAACGCAAGAGTGAGTCCGAGACTCAGCAAGTACAGTAAATGAATGATACATACAACAACCATGCTCAAGATAACATCATTGAAGAATATGAAATAAATACAGAACGAATATTGGATTGAATGGGATGAATGAATTGGATGAAATGAAGGGACTACACACATGCATATACCGGTATTGCTGGTGACACACCCGTCGGTGTTCACCAAAGCCCGCATTTAACAAAATACGAGGATCCAAGTCCCGTATGAAGAACGTTTCATACGGGTGTCCCAAACTACCCACATTGGAATGGCGGGTCTTACGTGCCCATACTGGAATTGATGGGTCTTTTTAATCCACTCCCGTGGATGAAACATGAATGATGGTTGTATGGAATGAAATATGAATATTGAAAAGACAATCTCTATAATCATGGAGATAACACATATGAAAGTAACATGAACATTAAATATTAGCATGGATCTTAGGAACACAATACCAACATCAGGCATTCACATTTTATAATTAAGAACGTTAAAGTACTTGCCTTCCGCGATGCGACGCGTTAGTAGGCAATGGAGGTGCTCCTAATCCAGAAGCCTCTCCGCCTACACAATATATACTCGAAATAAGAACAACATATAACAGGACGCTTCCATTAACGTTCTACAACGCATTCCCAAACACCCAAGAGTTAACTAATAAACTTAGTCTAAAACGGACAACACCAACGCATAAGTGAATCTGGACAGCGGCACGGAAAAGACCATAACTATTAACCTAGGACTCGGAACGAGGTGAGCCCAGTTCCTAGAGAAACTTAACAAGCATATATACGAAAACCTAGTTGGGGAGATACCCCAAATCGGCCAAAGAAAAATACTAACAAGCAGCTGAACATGAAAGACAGATTCTGTTCCGACGAAACGCACAGCAGTAAAGAAAATAACGCAACTATTAATATACAACTCCGATTAAGGCGTTCTTTAACATTCTGGAAAGGTTATGAAATATGCTAAAATATTCTTGTTGGGTGGGAACCCTGAATTTGCTTCTAACATAAACATATATCACAAGACAAATCAACATACTAATCTCGTCAGGAATCTGATCAGTAAGAATGAAACGAACATAACTTTTGATCCGTATATCGGAATTTCGTGATCTTGGTGTCTATGGAAAGCTAATACAATAAACTACAATTCTTATAATAGGGAGGATTCCTGATTCAGACCTTAACAAGGCTCAATTTGCTACGCAAAGTGACTGCTGGGAATTAATCGATGTTCTGGACAGTGGTACATAAATGGACGTATCTTCCAAACCATAACTCGGATTCAAGTGAACTCAGAAGCTATGGAAACCTGACGAAATAATCTACAATTCTCTAAGAGATCATAAATCCTAATTCGGCCTTGATCTAAGCGAGAATCAACGTTCAACAGAGGACAGCAATCTGATTCTAAACACAGCACTATCGATGAATCCAAAAACCGATCCCTACCAAGAACAAACTGAAACAACAGCAGGGATGGGAGATGATACTCTAGGAGATGCGTGAGACGCTGGTGCTTGCTTGGGTCACCAAAGGATGACGGCCTCCGGGCTCTCTCTTGTCTTGGCCGACAGCACCAAAGGAGGAAGAAGGAGCTGCTGCTCCAATGGAGGGAGGAGGGCCGGCTGCACCAAAGGAGGAGGAAGG
The DNA here is from genome assembly GCA_036346405.1 of Phyllostachys edulis. Classification (NCBI taxonomy): domain Eukaryota; kingdom Viridiplantae; phylum Streptophyta; class Magnoliopsida; order Poales; family Poaceae; genus Phyllostachys; species Phyllostachys edulis. The sequence goes on from CM070567.1 coordinate 45,037,303, forward strand.
ATGGGGCGCAGGGCTGCTGCCAGGTCTTGGAGGAGGCGGCGGCTTCAGGACTTGGGGGAGGCTACGGCTTCAAGGCTTGGAGGGGGCGGCGGCTTGAGGATGGACACAGGGGGCGGCAGCCAAGAAAGTGGGGCAGGGTTGGGTAAACAGCCCCCCCCCCTTTGGGTCTTTTGGCTGCTCCCCCATGGGCCTTTCGGCCACCTCCTTGGGCTTGTTGGCCAAGGGCCCAAGCCCAGGGCAGGGTAGAAAACCCCCCTTAACTCTGATTTAACCAAGTGCTCAAGCTTCTGCCTCACAACCAAATCAGGGTATTACAAAATTATTCACATGAATAGGTCCATGATGGTATTTGTGACTCATACATACAATTGGATGCTCAAAACTTCTTCATTTGCTCTTTTTGACTCTTTTTGTGAAAGTTTTCATCAAAAATGAGTTTTATTTGCAAAATCAAAAGACTAATTCATAAAAACTATATTCATTGTTGTTTCTATCTTCTATCTAATGCATAATGATCCTAGATATAGTTATTTGAATACTAAAACTGAGGATCATTTGCATAATTCTCCATTCCAAGATCTATCCTTGATTCTCCATGAAAATCGGAACAACCGACGTTATTCCCGTGGTATAACCGTTTTTTCGGTACAACCGGCCTTTGAACGGTGGTTCGTCCAAACATCGGTATAACCGGCCTTTGAACTGCGGTAGTACCGATTTTGCTGAATTTGCAGTCAATTGAATCCATTTCAATTCTATTATATTCTAAATCCTTTTTGGCTGCCTCCCTCAAGTCAAGTTGATCCTTGTTATCCTTGCAAGCTACCCACATATATTTTGTTGACTCCAAATACCATTTTGATCGCCTTGTGATATGTTTGTCATTCAAGTGGTATTCATTCAAATGTTAGCACATTTTGATCACCTTGACCTCAGCATGGAATTCATATTACTTGTTTTTACAAGTGGTGTTTTTCAAGTGATATCATCTTGTCTTTATAAGTGGTATTCTTCAATTGATATCATATTATCCTTTGTTGTAATATCCTTCAAGTGGTATCCTTCTTGTACCCACCTACAAGTGGTATCTATTTCATTCCTTGCCGATCAATTCTTTTCAAACCAAGCTCTCTCCGATACCTCCGATTCATGATATATCTTTTCAAGTGGTATCTCTCTAAGGCTTATCTCTCCAAGTGGTACCAAGTGTCTACAAATGGAATCAAGTATTCTTGGTATCAAGTCTTGTCGACACATGTTCTCTACAAGTGGTATCAACATGTGGATTTGCAAGTGATATCTACGAGTATTATTTACAAGTGGTATCTGCATGTATTACCAACAAGTGGTATCGTCGACTCATGGTATCTACAAGTGATGTTCAAGGATTATTTTACAAGTGGATACACATAAAGACATTGGGGAAGAATGCTCTTGTGCTTAATGTCAAAAGAGAGAGTTTTTAGATGCAAATCAAAGATCAAGTGGAAGAGGTTGAAGTTATCAAGAGTTTTGGATGGACATATTTCAAAAGGATGACAAAGAAGGAGATATGGAATGGATGGAAAAAGCTTTTGTGTGTCAAAAGCAAAGATATGGATTGGACGAAGAAAACTCTTTGTGTGTCAAAGGAGTATCGTCAAGAAGAAAACTCTTTGTGTGTCAAAGGAGAAGAATGACAAATAAAACCTTTGTGTGCCAAAGGAGAAGAGAAGTTTGTCAACAAGAGAACCTTTGTGTAAGGGGGAGTTTTCCTAAAAAGCTTTTGAAAAACTAATAATGAAAAATGTTTTAAGCTTTGTTTAAAATGGGTAATCTATTATATGGGAAAACTAATTTGAAAAGACACCCTTAAGGCTTCGTTTTATTGTGGATTTTTGTTGTTTTATGCCAAAAGGGGTGTTTGCTTATTTGTTCAAAATAAAATGAGTTTTATTGCCTAGCTTATAAGTTTTTGCAAAGACTCTCCTTTTGCTTAAGATTTGTTTCGGTTTTTGGTGATTAATGCCAAAAGGGGGAGAATTTGTATGAGTTACATTTGGATGTTTGATTTATTTGATATTTTCTTTTGTGTTGCCTAAAAGGGGGAGAATCTTGTGGTGCCAAAAGGGGAATTTACCAAAAGAAGATTCTCTTGATTCTCTTGTTATTTCAATGCATGCAAATAGTCAAATAAGCTTCATTTCTTATCCTATGTTGATTTATATCCAAATATTGTCATTTATAAAGGATTTGTTATCAATCACCAAAAAGGGGGAGATTAAAGGATCTAGACCTGCCATTACGTGCTAATGGAGTTTTGGTGATTAATGACAAATCTAATTGTGAGACTAACACTTTTATTGATATACATATTGTGTAGTCTTATTTGGATAAAGATGAAAACCATGAAGGCATGTATGTGATTAATGACAAATCCAATTCGTTGGATAAACAAAAGGAAAATCCAAACAGGTATACGTTCATAATGATAAATCTATTTGTGAGACTAACTCTTCTATTTGCCTTATCTCATGATTAGTCTCGTTTGGACATAAAGAACAAAAGAGGTATGCATTCTACTTTGTATTCTTATATATTGTTGCATTCATCGGATCCAAAATATAGGTTGAACCCCACCAAAAGATTAACCTAAATATGTGCATATGTTCTTATTACACATTCATGTATGCACACATATAGGGGGAGTTCATTCTATATTTTGAGGTTTCATTAGTATTGATCCATATTCCTATTTCCATATATATTTGGTATATTTACTTTGAACGTATCCTATGAATATATTTAACTTGCATAGTTAATATATTCATATGAGTATATATGAGACTTGTGTAGTTCATATATCCTTGAATATATTTAACTTGTGTAGTTAATATATTCATGTGAGTATATAAGACTTTTGTAGTCTAAGTATACTTATATGTGAGTATAACATAACTTGTGTAGTTCATGTGTACTCACATATCCTTGAATATATTTAACTTGTGTAGTTAATATATTCATGCGTGTATATAAGACTTGTGTAGTCTAAATATACTTATATGTAAGTATAACATAACTTGTGTAGTTCATGTGTACTCACATATTCTTGAATATATATAACTTGTGTAGTTAATATATTCATGTGTGTATATGAGACATGTGTGCTCATATATCCTTTGAGTATATATAACTTGTGTAGTTATATATATTCATATGAGTATATATAACTTGTGTAGTGCCTATATACTCATACCAATCTACATTCAATTATTTGTTATTGAAGTGGTTATCATCAATTACCAAAGAGGGAAAGATTGTGGTATCTTGTCCCACCATTATGAGTTAATGGTATGTTGTGGTAATTAATGATAATCATATTGTGGAACTAACATTTTTCATGAGTTGGATAAGCAGGGTAGGTTCCATGATAATGAAGACTTGGGATGACATCATGTGAGGATTGTCATCAAGTTAAGAGGAGTTCCATCATGTGTTGGTGAAAGTCAAGTGAAAGAAATCATCGTGTGTCGATGATGTTCAAGAAGAAGAGATGATCATGTGTTGATCATCAAGTCAAGTGAAGATCCATCATGTGTTGATGGAGGTCGAGTGAAGAATGCATCATGTGTTGATGCATATCAAGACTCGGGATGGAGGATGTCATCATGTGTTGATGAGCATCAAATCAAGATCCCGAAGTGAAGCTTCATCATGTGTTGATGAAGGACAAGTGAAGAACTCATCATGTGTTGATGAGTATTCGAGTCAAGGACCCGGACTTGAAGTGAAGATGTGCGTCATCAAGCTTCAAGTGGTTGTGCAAGGCAAAGGTATGACTAGCTAGGGCTAAGGATGCGTTCCTAGTATTTTACCGGTCTTGGTGTTTGGTTGGAAGATCGGATTGCTAGTATAGGTTGCCGTACTATTAAAAGGGGTCTTGACTAGTAGCTTGAGTTTGTCATGTGTTGATAGCTCATTGTGTTTGCTCTAGCTCATCTTAACATGTTGCCAATATTTGCGAATATGTTTTGCAAATAGTTGTGGCTCATGGATAACCCTTGTAGCATGTGACTTAAGTTTGCGAATGCGTTTTGCAAATGGTGTAAGTCCATGTACCTTATTCCTTGTGGTGTGATTCTAAAAGTGTGCAAATGTGTTTTGCAACTTGTTGAGAATCCCACTTGAACCCTTGTTTGCATTGTGCATCAAATTGGCAAATGTGTTTTGCAATTTGAGTTGAAGCGAATGCAATCTGTTGTCTTCTCAGGAAAATCGGTTGAACCGGCGTTGTGTACGCTGCGATGCGACGCGTTCTTAATATACGGCTCTTGTATAGCGGAACTACCGCACCTGTTGAGCATGTGTTGCTCTGATTGAGGAACGGTAGTACCAGCGTGTACTGAACGGTACGACCGTAGGCCGGTTGTTCCGATTGTTTATTGGAGGTTCATTATTTCCAGAGGAGATGCATTTGAGCATGTGTTGCTTTGTTGTGGATCGGTTGTACCGACGTGTTATGGGCGGTACGACCGCGCTGTGGTTCGACCGGATCTTGGTGCGGTATGACCGCACATCGGTTGATCCGATTTCTATGTGGCGGTTCTAATTTTCCAGAACAGATGTTTTTAGGACTTAGCCGCATTTGTTGCTCCTTTGTGAAGCGGTATGACCGCAAGTGTTTGGATGGTTGTACCAGGTAGCGCGGTACGACCGGATCTTGGTTGGCAATACGACCGGACATGGTCCAACGGCTAGTTTTTATAGCCGTTGGAGCTCTGGCGGCTCTGACCGTCGTTAGTCACGCCGATGCGACCGCATGTGCTGATTTTTCAGCAGACTTTTCCACAACGGCTAGTTTTTGTGTGTGGGCTATAAATTCCCACCTTGACCATGTGTGGGTAGGTTGCTGGTGCCCCTAGACATTCTATTGAGCAAAGAGCAAGCCCTCTACTCTCATTTGTGCATCTGTTGCATTTAGTGAGCTTGAGAGGCAAACCCTAAGTGCATGTGTTGCCTTAGGTAGTGGATTGAGTATCCACTTGAACTTAGACACTTGATTGGTTCAAGTGAGCGTTGGAGCCTTGTTACTCTTGGTGTTTGCCGATACCTAGACGGCGTGGAGGCGTCGTGCGTCAGTGATCTTCTCAAGAAGCTTGTGAGAAGACCCGAGCAGTTTGTGAGTGGTGTGGTGCTCGCCATCTCCGGAGTGGAGGAAAGAGCAACTGTAACATCCCAAATCTTGGGTTTGTATTTCAAATGTATAAAAATTAGGAGAATTTAAAACTTTTGAACATGCATTGGTTTTATGGAGTTTTTGCATGATTTGTTGGATTTGATATTGTTGAAAACAAAGAAAAACATACAACTAAAATTGAAGTTCCAAAAGAAAGCAAGAGCAAAAACTTGTGATAATCCTCTGGAAATAATTTATTCAAATACTAAGATAATTATCACAAATTAATATAATTTTTCCCAAATTTTTGGAACCTAATTCAACCCCTAGAAAATTCAAACACAAGTCAAAGACCTATTCTAAGTTTGAATTTAAATTACACAAATTAAATCTTGAACAGTAGGTTTTCAAATTTTATTTGGAAACTAGGTTGTCCCAGGAAGCCCCCTGATTTATTTCAGAATTTTTAGAAATTTATTTCTAATTTTAGAACCCCGGCCAAACCTTTTGCTAGTTGGTCAAATCAGATTTAAACTTCGGGCTCAGCACTATTCCTCCGACCTGAGCCACCTGTCTCGACCTAGCCGCCTAGCTGCACCGCGCCGGAACCAAACATCATCAGCCGTCCGATTCGCAGTCAACAACCCTAATCTGTGCACCGTTTGGACTGTCTGGACTCACCGCGAGATCTGACCGTCCATTCCTGATCGTGCGACCCCAAATCGACCGAGTCCATTTCGCCAACCTGCTTCATTCGAAGTCGTGACGCCTGCCCCACTTGTCATCTCCTTCGTCCACCTCCCTTTCGACGCCTTACGAGGTTGTCGCGCCACACGCCAGGCTGGCTCTGTCGCGCCTCCGTCTTCGCCTGGTCACGCCGTGAGCCACCGCCCTCTTCCACCTATCCGGGTGCATCTCCGCGTAATGCCGCCTCTTCCTCCGTCCCCTTCCCCGCTCAAGACCCCCTCTTCCCCCTCCAATTTGCTCACTTCTCCTCTCGGTGGCTAAGGAGAGGGAAGCTCGGGTGAGTGTTCCTCACAGGTAAAGTCCCCACCGACTTGTCCCCCAGCACCTACTCCCCTCGCTGTTTCCATTTTAGCTAACCCCAGCTTTTGCTTTGCCGTGTAGCTCTCGGTTCTTCTTCGTGCCCTGGGCAGCACTAGAGCGTGCCCCGAAGACCCTCCTTGCGCTAACCTCATCTTCGGTGAGTCTTAACCTAAATCTTGCGCGTCATCTCCAATCTTATTGCACAACTAAGAAAACCCCTCTATCAATTTCCTTCTTGCATCATAGGTACGCTCGAATTTGGAAGGTTTTCCATTGTCGGCCGCCGCGGCCATTATCGACGTCGAGTCACCTCTGAGTTCCCCCGACCTCTCGAACTCTCGGGTGAGCTTCCTAGGACCTTCTAGTAGCCTTAGAGCATTTGATTTGCACAATTTTCTCATCGGGGCATCACTTCCTGTGGATATCATGGGGATATACCTGAGATCTTAGGATGATGTTACAATTGGCAATGTCGTTCACGGTTTGTCGAATCACGTGTTTTCGGCAAAGCTCCAAGTCTGTCAGGCTTCTGGCGGTCTGACCGGCCATTATGGCGGTCAGACTGGCCATGCCTGTGTGTTTTTCTGGAATGGTCGCTGGCGGTCAGACCGGCCAGGGTGGCGGTCAGACCGACCAGTGGAGCGGTTTGACCGGCTTTGCCTGAGCGGTCAGACCGGCCATTGTAATGTTTTTGGATTTTGGAGCTGGGCCAAAAATAAAGGGTGTAGGCAAGTGAGAGGGTTCTTCTGCACTTGGTCTCATAATTTTTGGAGCTTCAAGGCAAAAGTTCTATTGGTTTGAAAATTCTAGTAGGTTTCGGATTTCCAGGGAGGAAATTTGGCTAAGTCCCAGCTGGGCGGTCGACCGCCAACAGTGGCGGTCGATCGCCAGGAGCGGTCGAGCCGGCGAAGGCGGAGACCGGCAATGTGGTGGTCTGACCGTTTTTGGTCTGTTCATCGGCCAATTGGTGGCGATGATCGTTGGGTTAGGTCAAGTTCATGGGTTTCATGGCATATGTGTTGCATGATGCATGTTTTGACTAACGTGGGTCAAGTTACGAAGAACTTGTTCCCGGAAACGATTTCTTGGTCTATGTTTGTGCAGGTTGCTTGGAGGTCAACGACGGTCAACGGCGAGGATGATCGGGACTAGGCTTGGAGAGCTGAGGTCCAGAACGATCGGGGATGCCGGGTGAGGTCAATGGGTTCAAGCATGGCGCAGAATGGACAAGGATGACCGAACGGGCAGTTCGGTGCGACGGGTTGGATCAAGCGGCGTGGGGGTCGGTGCAAGTGCCATGGTGGTTTCGGTGGGAGCCGGATGGGAGAGACTTGCCGACATGAAGAGAGCCGCAGGATCAACCTACACGTGGTGAAGCATGGATGTGTTTCACGCAGTTGGGACTCGGTCTTTGCAAAAAGATCGAGGAGGGGTATTTTGTTTATTTTACCAAATACCGCCTTGGTGACCTTTTGCCAAATCACGGCGCAAGGTGAAGTGGATTAGGTCAAGAGATGAAGACAGCGCTTTAAAACGCGTGCGTATGTGACCCGTTTGTGTGTGGGCCTTAACGGGAGCCCATTAGGGTTCAATCTTCTAGAAGGTCTAAGCCTCCACTATAAATAGAGGAGGGAGGTGGCTGCACCCCCTTCAACCATTTTCATTGTTTTGAAACCCTAATTTGCTTAGGGAGAGGATTAGTGGACATTAGGGTTCTAGAGAGTTGGATTGGATTTTGTGCTCATGTATCGAGTCTTTGTCCTCCATTGGTGGAGTGGCTGTAAACCAATACCCAATCAAATCAATCCAAAGAGAATTCTCTCAAGATGAATCTATTCTCTCTTTGTCTCTCTATTTGGTGATTTGGTGCCTTTCTTTGATCCACGAGTTTTTGCTTGGTTTCTTGGCTTGATCTAACTTGCTGTGACTTGTGGGAACCCATCTAGGATCATCTCGATCATTAATTACCCACGAGCAAGTCTCTAGATCATATTTCGTTTCTTACTCTTGTTTTTACCATACTTTGCTCAAACGCAAAAGATAGGAACCTTGGCTTGGATTTCTCGATCCTTGATTGGAATAGGTTCACAATATCTTTGAGAAGGTGTGTGTCAAGTTTCGTGGAGTTTGGCCGCATAGATCAAAAGTTAGATCGATTTGAGTTTCGATTTTTGGGTCGTTTGTACGTTTCGACAAAACCGGTCGACCGATTTTTATACTGGCGGTCGATCGCTCGAAGAACCGGTCGACCGCCACATGAAAAACGGTCTCGACCGCCACCTCTGGTTTGAGTTTCTTTTGATCTATTTCTTTGGGGATCTCAGTTTGGATTCAATACAAGTCTTCCGCTGTACTTGTAGATTGATCTTCATAGCTTTCATAGCTACTGGAGTAAAATTGGTGTTGTATCCATCTTTTGTGAAAAAGTGAGCGTGCTCCTATTCACCCCCCCCCCCCTCTCGTCGCCTTTTCGATCCAACACTTCCACTTTTGCTGTATCTTAGCCTCGCCGCCCCACTCCGGCTCACCGGCGACCTAGTGCACCTCCGTCGCCGAAACCCTAACCATTAGCTGCGCTGGGTTGTTAGGGTCCCATCCCGGGTCTTGGACCACATGGCCGTGGACCGCCACGCCGGCAAGCCGCCGTGCAAGCGAGCGGAGCGGAAGCTCCGTTGTCGGATTTCCCGACAGGTCCCTGTAGTGGCGTTATTAAGATTTAATGACGATGATTAAGAATTAATGATGTATCTTTGTCGAAAATCAGTTGATTAGCGATTCGTTGAATCACTTACACGTGGGCCTGAGGCCATTAGTGCACAGTAAACTGCTAGGTGGTCCATAGACCGATGCACTGTTCCGTAGACCGTCGGTCCACACACTATTTCATGAACCATGAGTATGACCGATGGACCCCACATATCAGTGCTTAATTAAAATTGGGAATAAAATGAAAAAGAACACTATTTATTAGGCCCCACTAGTCAGTGACTTTGGCTAGGTTGGCCTGGGTATAAAAAGTATTTTAGGTTTATATGAAATCCGAAATGCTTTATTTATGAACTGAAAATTGGTTAAACTTCAAAATTGCATAAGTAATTCATTTTTGCTCCAAAATTGATGATTCAAATTTTGTTAGTTTCATTTTTAAAATTAATTTAATATAAAAATGTATTGAGCATGTTACTGTTTCAGAAAACACTTTTGGCAAAATTACTTTAGGATAAGTATTATTGTTACACTAAAAATTGTTTTAACTTCAAAAATACATATGTATTTCTCAGTAACTCCAAATTGAGTAAATTCAACTTTTTTGGAATCCTCTGTTAGTGTAGTTTATTTTAAAATAGGTTTTGGACATGTTGCTATCACTTAAAATCTGATTTCACTTATGTCATGAGCACTACTTTCATAACTTTGAAAAATCATAGAAAATTCATCTTAGCTCCAAATAAGGTGAATCAAATTCCATTGTTCATCTCATGTGGTGCTCTGTCTAGCATAAAAATTTCAAGTGCCCCACTGCTCTGGAAATTTTCACCAAAATAATTATTTCGGATGAACAGTAATCGGTTGCAATTTAATTGGATTTTCCATAAAACTGACTTTCAAACTATCGTAACTTTTGCATAGAACATCCAAATCAATTGCTTCTTGTTGATAAATTCACCTAAAATCATGATCTACCTTCTGTGAATTTTTCATGATTTTTGGATGACTTTGAATTTTTGGGTCTTTTCGGTATTATTCGTTCTTATTGTGCTTTTGAATTCTTTCGGTAGGTTTCGACGATCCTATTGTTTACGAGAGTGATCCTCTGTAGCAAGATAATCATACCCAGCAAGGCAAGTAGTTTGATCATAAATGTCCCATTACTTTCAAGTCTAATACTTTGTTTACAAATTGTATGTATGCATGCTTTTGTGTCAAAGTAATTTTCCCGATTAGATGTTGCTATTCCTATTGCATGGTTGCCCTTAAATTGTTATCCCCTACCACAAAACATAAGTTATTAATATCGCTGGTGAATTAGAGCCCGGTGATTTAATTATGCTCTTTATTGTCTTCTCGGTGTCATACTTAGAAATGCTTAGCTACCGGTAGAATTGGGCGGTTATCGACTTAGTCGATAACTTTGATCACACAAATCATTTTATTACGCTATGATCAGCACCTTGTGCTAAATTACTTTGAAAACTAAAAGTGCAAATGAAATGATTTAGACTTGGGCAAGTGGTTGGATGGTGTGATATCGGGTGTGTGAATGTCTTGCCTAGGTCAACAAGGACCGAACATCTTGTTTCACCGAAACCAAGCATAATTGTGTGCTAACCACATGAGAGGGATATGGGACCTCTCTTGACTTAGTACTTTGGCGTGTGTTAGCTTCGGGTCGCATGGTGGTTGTGTGCGTTGTGTTGAAAAAGAAACTTGTGTGTGTTTGGGTGAGTAGTGGTGGAGGTTATCCACTGCGAGGAGCATCGTCCATTTTAAAAGGCGGTGAACATCTTTGATGACTCCGTATCAACATATGGGCTTCTTCCGTATGGGCGACTCGTAGTTAATACACAATATTAGAAATGTCTCGTAGGACTTAGCCTTGCCAGCATACCTTCGGAAGTGTGCTAAATCTAGTGGCAAAAGAGGCGGTCTGATGTGTGGGTACATTGGTACACCCCTGCAGGGTATAAACTATTCGAATAGCCTCGTCCTAGGTTATGGACACGCTTGGGATTGGATTTGCAGGAGTTAGACTCAACATTTTGGAACTTTAATTAAAACTTGATGTGGGTGGTATGAATGGGGAATTCATGCTATTGTTGTGGTGGCTATTGGGTTAGCCACTTCCAGGATGTCTTGTTATTATTGTTCTTGTATCTCGCTGTTTTTGTCAAATAAAATCAGATTGTAAAACTGCTTTCAATCTATTACATTATTGCAAATGAAAACTTGTTTTTATGCTGAAAATGAGTCTAGAGCCTCCTCCACTTAAATAAGCTTGCATGTAGCTATGTATAGGCCTGTTACTCTACAAGTAAGTCTTGCGAGTATATTTTTATACTCATTTGCTTTGCTTAATAAATTGTTGCAGAGGAGGAAGTTAATCCCCAAGGGATCCACTTTTGCGAGATGTGCGGTGGTTTCGACGACTAGGTTGGTGGCCCGGTTGGTTGCCTTGTGGGTTAAAAGCACACTAATTGGCTTTTGTTTATCGCCATCTTATGGCTGTTTGCTTCTGCTGTTATCTAACTCTTTAGTTGTCATTTGGCCGGTCGGCCCCTTTTGTAATAACTCTATTATTTATGTCTTTTGAATTGCTTATTTGTACTTCGGTTCTATGTGTTGAATGGAATTGATGCTAAATTTTTGTATAGGGTATGTGTACTACAATTCCGGGAAGTGCATATACGCCGAGAGTCGAGATATTTGATTTGTAATGCTAGAACGAATTTGATGGTTAAGTATTACAAGTTAAATACCCCGAGTTCTCACAGCAACCCTAGTGGAGCGAGGTGTTGGTTCGGTTTGGAACCAGTCCAAGTGGTTGGACTTACCTCGGAAGCGGGTGCTCAATTCATGGAGCCGGTCCAATTAGTTTGGGCTCGCCTCAACGTGGATTAGGGGAGACCGGTAAGTCTCCGATCACCACAGTAAAACATCGTTGTATCATTGTGGTTTGTTTACTTGTGTTTTACATTGTGCAATTTACATTACTTGTATTTAAATTGTTTAATTGTATGTGTATGATTGCTATCGTTTATATAGTCTCATATTGTTTGTGCACTTAGTTGAACCTAGTTATTTAGGCTTTAATTGTGCAAAACCGTATTTGTATTAGCTTCCGCATTAGAAACCGATTTTAGCCAAAGAAGTTTTTAAAACGCCTATTCACCCCCCCCCTCTAGTCGGCCTCCTCGATCTTACAAGTGGTATCAGAGCTTGGTCTCTCATTTATTAGACTTAACCGTCTAGAGAGTAAAGGATGGAGACTAGAGATTTAGTGCACCTTGGTGAAGCACCTCAATTTGATGGCACAAATTATGCTCATTGGAAAATCCGCATGTCATGTTATTTTAAGGCCATGGGCCTAAATATATGGTGGATTGTAGATGTAGGCCTTTCTCCTCCATTGGATCATCTTGCTCCAACAATTGAGGAAGAGAAATGCTTACATCTCGACGATCAAGCAATTAACGCTTTATTTAGTGCTTTGAGTGTAGATGTGTTTGATGCCATATGCGATCTCAAGAACGCTCATGAGATGTGGACCTATTTACAAGAATAGTATGAAAGGTCCATTTCAACTAATGAGCATTGCATACAAGAGTGGACGTCGGGAGAAGAATGCTCAATCTCCAACTCCGACGATGAAGAGTCCACAAGCCCCTCCACATCAACTTCTAGCTCCGACGATGATGAATCCTCAACTCTATTAACATCGCCTCATTGTTTTATGGCAAAAGGTAAAAAGAAGGTATATAATGATGATGATAATGATGAACCTTCATATAATGAGTTGATTGATATGCTAGAAGAGCAAAATGTTTTTATGGGAAAGGAGGTTTCAAAATTCAAAGTTTTGAAGAAAGAATTTAACTTGCTTCAGAATAATTATGATGCTCTAAAGAAAGAACATGAAACCCTCCTTCTTAAAAGTTATACTAGCTCTAAAGTGGATATAGGGATTACGTGTGATCTATTAGATGATTTGCCTTGTGTTGCTCCTATCTCATGCAATTCATCTAAAGTTAGTATATCCACATCTTGCGATGACTTAATTGATATGCCTTGTTGCTCAAATATGGATGCTCTTATTTCTTCTATGTCTTGTGATACTAACCTTGTAGAGGAAAATAATGAGCTCAAGGCCCAAGTCAAGAAATTGACAATTGACTTGGAAAAAAGCTACAAAGGGAATGCCACTCTCGATGAAATATTGAGCAAGCAAATATGCTTGCAAGATAAGAGTGGTATTGGCTTTACTCCTAAGAAGAAGAAGGAGAATAGCAAGATGAGGCATAATGCAAGACACACGAAGAATATTAAGTGCCTTAATTGTCATGAGAAGGGTCACATTTCCTCCGTGTGCCCTAATAAGGAAAATGACAAGGGAGGACTTGGTTTCGTCACCAAGAAGAAGGTGAAGAGCAACCCAAAGCAAAGTGGAAAACAGTTCAACAATATCAAGTGCTTTAGATGCAAGAAGAATGGTCACATTGCCTCGGTGTGCCCAAATCAAAAGGAAGTCAAGCTAAGACATCCAACGAAGAGGCAAGCCGGCATTAAGCAAGATAAGAAGACATCAAAGGGAAGCAAAAGCCCTACTTGCTACAATTGTCGGGAGAAAGGACATTTTAGTAAGGAATGTAACAAAGGTATCACTCCTAAGCCAATTATTTATAATAATCATTATTTGATTAGGAAGGATAAATATGGCAATGTGTTTGCTAGGAATGTTAGCTCTCATAAAACTATTGTTAGGGTCATTTGGGTGCCCAAATCTATTGTGACTAACATTCAAGGACCCAACCGAGTGTGGGTACCAAAATGCGCTTAACTGCTTAAATAAGTACTTGGAGAGGCATTAGAGACTTGGCTTATTCATATAAAGATGGATTCCATCATATATCAAGATTGGAGCCAAGCTTGAGGATCGTCACTTCCTATCATATCATAAACCAATGCCATCTCGGTAACAAGTATTTACATTAAAGTATCTAGACCCTTTACCTTGTGTAGGTTGCATTCATGCAAAATCTTATTCCTCTTAAGTCTCAAAAAAAACAACAATTTATCTAGTGAATTTTCTACAATGATATTTATCGATGATCTACCGATTCTACCCCATATTCCTCTTAAGTCTCAAAAAAAACAACAATTACTTATACTATGCTATATTCAGATGAATCACTAGTTATTAGTTAACATGCATTGGAGAGACAGTTTTCCCTGAAACAAATCTTCTCGGAGATTTCCTGCATACTACACTAATGCATGTCCAGCCTATTAAGCAACCTTGTGAAAGACACCCTGCTGACAAAACAAATTTATGTCCAAAGGCAAGATTAAAAATGAATAGTCCTGATGATCTATGTATATAATGATAAAAAAATTTTGGCAATTGTTAGGTTAAAAGAATGTAGACTCCTATGGAAAACCTTAAATGCTAAAAGCCAATAATCGTTCATTTCACACAAACGAACCGCAATTAAATGGTAGCATCATAGGTAGTAAAACCATTCCTTAATGCAATAAGCACCTCCTGTCAAGAATCAACCATTGCAGATTGCACAGTAGATGCAACTTTTTAGCTATATATATTCCTATAGAAAGGCAATAAATAACTAATCACCTTGATATCTACCACTGCACTCTCTGACCCCCTAGAATTGAGACTCTTACTGATTATAGAACTCCATCAACCACGCACAAATTCATGGTAGCTGTGTCCATTTGTACAAGCTGCACACTGAATGACCTCATTTGAAAGACGCATAACGCAACAATACGGCTGTGGTATTATTCCCGTATGGTTAGTTACGTGGACACTAAAACAAGTTGAAAGTTCTGTGCATGGTTTCATCACTACTACACAAAGGGTCATCAAAGATGGTTCTAAACAGTCATCACAGACGGTTTTCCGAACCATCTGGAATTATGTGTCTGTGATAACGCCTGTCATCACAGACGGTTTTCAAACCATCTGTGAAAAAAGCTATCACATCTGTGATAGTCTATTTTCACAGACGGTTCTTATTCAGAACCGTCTGTGATAGTTTTTTCTATTGCAAAAAAAAAAAAGAAAATAGATTATGAAGCCTTGCCGGTAGTGACGAGAGCCGGCGTGAATGGCTCGACTATGACAGAGAAAATGAATGAATATGTGCGATGACTCCAGGAAGCAACCACAATGCTATCGGTAGTGGCACGAAGACCTATGGTCATTGTAGTTGTGCCGGCGATGAGCAGCAGCGGCAACGGTGAGATGCTAAATGGTGGCAGCGAGTTAGAAGACGCGGGAATTCTATTTAAACCTCACACTTCCACTCATAAGGGTCCAAGAGCTCACGAAGGTGGTTGATTTACAGCGAGCCACTCCGGACAAATTTTGACGGTGGCGGCGATATGACGGAGCATGGTTCATGGTAACTGCGACCTTGAGGCAGAACTAGGCAACGAGATGCGAGTATTAATATCTAGAGGATCTAGAGATGACATAAAGCCAACGAATCAAACGATAACTCACTAGACGGGAGAGACAAAGGAAAATGACGACGGCGGCCGAAAATGGAGCGGATGACGCGGCTCGACGAAAATATGTAGGAACTCCTAGTTAGCGTCGCCCCAGCGCGTCCCGCGTCCCACCTCGACTCGGCTATAACATATAAGCACAGCACCAAAATATGTTGCCTCCCGCGCACGTGTTCAAAATTTTTCAAACTCCCGCGCTGCGAATCACAGACGGTTTCAGACAAAAACCGTCTGTGACAACATATCACCGACGATCCGTATCAAAAACCGTATGTGAAGTATCACAGACGGTTCATGATACGAACCGTTTGTGATAAGTATCTCATCACAGACGGTTTGTATTAAAAACCATAGCTTGAAATTTTTCTTACTCTATGATTTTACTATGGCACACAATCCTCTGCCGTGGCAGCCAATCCTCTACCGTGGCGCACAATCCTCTGCCGCGGCACACAAATCTCTGCCATGACAGCCAATCCTCTGTCGTGGCACACAATCTTCTACCGTGGCACACAATCCTCTATCGTGGCAGCCAATCCTCTGCCGTCGCAGCCAATCCTCTGCCGTGGTACAATCCTCTGCCGTGTCACACATTCCTCTGTCACAGCACACAATCCTCTGCCATGGCACACAATCCTTTGCTGTGGCAGCCAATCCTCTGTCGTAGCATACAATCCTCTGTCGCGGCACACAATCCTCTGCCGTGGCAGCCAATCCTCTACTGTGGCAGCCAATCATCTACCGTGACACACAATCCTCTGCTGCAGCACACAATCCTCTGCCGTGGCAGCCAATCCTCTGCCGTGGCAGCCAATCCTCTGTCATGGTACAATCCTCTGCCGTGGTAGCTAATCCTTTGCCGTGGTACACATTCCTTTGCCGCGACACACAATCCTTTGCCATGGCACACAATCCTCTGTCGCGCCCCTGCCGTGGCACACAATCCATGGTAAAATCAGAGCCAATGGAAAATTCCAAGTCGCAGACAGTTTTTAATATAAACCGTTCATGATATACAAAGCCATCAAAGACGATTCTAAACAAGAACTGTCTGTGAATTATCACAGACGGTTATTGTTAAGAACTGTCTGTGAATTATCACAGACGGTTCTATTTACAAACCGTCTGTGATAAGTCAGTATCACAGACGTTTCTTAAGGAACCATCTATGATACCTACAACACAGACGGTTCCAAAGGAACCGTCTGTGATAAGGCGTCTAGTATAGCTTGTTTTGTAGTAGTGCCTACACTATCATAAAAATGCATTGAAGCTAGATTTTAGACTCCTAATTCCACATGAAAGATGCATTTGCAATTATTGAGGTTATACACACAAAAAAAACATACACATGTTATAACAAATTAGCGTCAGTCGCCATCTAGTTGAGATGCAGCTTGGCATAGGAGGCAAGTGGATTGTTTCACTAGGAGGTTGTAGGTTATATTAGTTCTTTGTTGGCCGATGTAAGAAGTTTTGACATTGCATAAGAGCCTGTTGGTCGCTTCCGAGGCAGTTTCCTCAACTTCAGGAGATAATCCCATAATATAAATTTCATATATTTTTATGTAAATGACCATCTGACTATGGATACAACATACTACTGTCACAAATTTAGTGCACCGTAAAAGGATTTCCAAGTGAAATGTAATGAAACTTAGGACAGAAGCAGTGCGATGGATATACCACTACAATATACGATTCTCAAAAGGTCGGCTTCCAATTTCTTAAGTGAAATTGATAATTGCTAATATTCGAAGACAATGGCTTTTATCTTATTGCAGCTACAAGAAGAATTCAAGCTCATATATGTCTCATTCATCACAAGAACAAAGGCAAAGACAAGCACAATCCACATTTGTAACTCCTAGTTTCCCACAATCAAGTGAAACAGGAACAAAAAGCTGCAAAGCACCTTGCATCTCATGTTACTCCACCAAGAAAAAAAAGGGATACCAGCATCCAGATTAATACTTGACCAGGAAGAAACCATTCCATCCACTAGTCTAGAAATCATGCAAAAAAATCGATCCACTAGTCTAGAAATCATGCAAGAAATGTAGAACAGATGCAATGTATCATCGACCTATTATCTATTCTCGGTAGGAAACTACCACACTTCAAAGATAACAAACTCAATAAAGAAGCATAGAATTCATAGGCCATAGCAAAACATCAGCATCCAATATAACCTAGGCAACGGCGGCGAGGGAGAGGAAGGGAGGCGGCGGCGACGACGACGGAGGTGGCTGCGGAGTGCGGAGGGAGGGGGTCCCCACCTCTCCAGGCTTCCACCTGGGCAACGGCGGCGAGGGAGGGGAAGGGAGGCGGCGGCGGTGAGGGTTAGGGTAGGGGATTTGGGAGCACACAGGAGGGAGGAGCTGTGCAGTGTGCAGGAGCGGGCGGGATGAAGAATGGCCAGGCCAATTGGCCAAATGGGTGGTCCGTTGATGTTTGGCGCTCGGCAACCGGATAGTCAACCGAATATATCCAAATTATTCACCGAATAGTTCCGAATTCATCGGATATGTGTTATTCGAATCCGTATACGAATCCGGCAGAAAATATCTGAATCCGTATCCGAATCCAGAAAAAAAAAACCCGGATATCCGGGAAAATGCTCGGAATTTTGCCAACATTTATTCGGTCGGTCAGAAATTATCCGCTCCATTTGCACCCCTACTAATGTGCACCACAGGCCTCGAGCCACGCATGAGAGCATGTACAATGGGCTTATATCAGTCGTCTATAGTCATTGCCATGTAGGATTTTTGCTGACGTGAATGAAAGAGAGTGAAGAGAGAGAAAGATGATGTCTACAATTCTATAGTCGACTGTATCACGAGAAACAAGAAAAGCATTAAAAGATTGTGTGTTCTATAAAGACAACTAAAAAGGCAGTAGCTGTCTATACCATTGTATGAGCTATTTTTAGTGTTATCTACATGTGATATGGAGAGTTACTATAGACAACAGTTGTCTGTACCATTGTACATACCCTAGTGCTCTCTGCAGTTTGTAGTAGTAATATTAATGCCTGGTTGTCCCTGTTATCTTGCGTTCATTTTCTTCGTTTCTTGTGTTAACTAGGTCGTTAGGCGCGCTACGCCGCGCTCGACCTTAGAATATACGATGTTTGTCCATAGTTTATAGCTTGCCTAATATGACACAATGTAATTCCGTATGTATTGTATGGAACATGAGGAGTAGGACTAACAAAGTATTAGATGGATTAGAAATCACTCTATTTGACTTTTGTTCAGTAGTCGTATTTGGCAAGCTCAATACCGATATCCTACACAAATCATCTATGTTGAGATATGTCTAATAGGCTTTGTAAAACAGCTTAAAACATTAAGAAGAGTGTTTTAAGTAATAAGTTGATGTAAATAGCAAATATGTATTAATCGGAGAACAAAATCAAAGCACAACACAAAAACGGCTAAAGGTCCTAGTTATATATACAGTAAGAAAAAGTGTAATAAAAGAGATGTCACATCCGATGAAGGAAACAATGAAAAATATAGTAAACATGATATAAAAAGAATAAAAAAGGCTATATCTCAAGCGGCTTGAGTCTAGATGTTGCATGGTGGACAGTGGTTCAGCCTGGTGATAGCCCAACATCATTCTCTCTTTTTATCCTTCAGGTGTAATATATTGTATTCAATAAATAGAGGCGGAAATTCTGAAGAATGAACATCCAAAGAAGCTATCTTTTATTTTTTTTAAAATGCCCTAGTTATGTATACCTGCATAAAGATATAATTGAAGATCTTTTAGTTTATCTGTAAACTAACCTCAGGACTATCCGTCAGCAAGTAGCATCGGCACACATGTGTATATAAGTTTTTTATAGTCAAAAGGTAAAAAAGGATTAGAACGTTAACAGCGAAGACCAATAAGTAAATAATCGAGTTTAATTTGAGATCTGTATTTCAAATGACATGCTACAATGTATTTTCACGAATTTCATTGTGCAGCATTAATGAAAGAGCAATATTCGAAAGCGGAAAGCACTGTCCAATGGAATACCTATCCTCGGTAGATATCAAATTATATTCACTTCAATTTGAAGTTTGCATTTCTGCAGAAACTGTTTATCTTGTTGATTACTCTACTATAGGAAGTAGCACTTGCATCCAGCTCCTATCCTCTTAGGAAAATATTATAAGTGTAGAGAACATGTCAAGCCCTATGACTATCCCCAAGAGAAATAAATGGAAAGCAAAAATGTAGCATGACAGAAGTCATGTTATATCTGACCTAGGAACCTTAGCTTAAGCAGCTACATTGAACAAACGTAAGTCATTGGGTGTTGTATATACATCCAGTGAACTAAGTATTGGACTACTGGAGTTTTGGTTATCCTTTCTTTTTCCTGCTTCACTCTCTCAGGATCCTTAGCATCAAACCATTTTTGCATCTTAACCGTTTTCTTATTCTGAGAATCAACCAGAGCAGTTAATAAGCGATGCGACTTGGAAGACAAGGAAGATGGCATAAATCTCATTTTTTGTAAAAGCCTTCCTTGTGATTGTAGAACTCCCTGCATTACGATTCAAAATTAATCAGCTTAGAGAGACTTAATCACGGACGATGGCTATAGTGTGAATGAACAAAGAGGCAGTAGGAACCATTGTCGACATGCAGATAAGAAATGGTTTACCTTCCCATTCCTAAGAAATAGATGGGACTGATCATGATTCGGTTCGTGTACAGATATATCAAGAACTTAATTGCCAGTCAGCAGCTGCATCTTTCCATTTTACAAAGCATGCATTACTTTCACACTGCAACAAATAAAGGCTCAAGGTTTAAATAGGGGTGGGGGGGAGGATATAAAAAGGCAAGGACAAAAAGAGAAATTTTGGTAGGTATCGTGTGTTAAACATAACAACAAGCAGCTAACCAGAGTCTTAAAATTATTTTGTTTCCAACACAATGTGTACTCCCCATCCATCAAAAAGGCAAAAAAAAACAATTATAAGAAAATAAAAGCACTGTCAAATTAAAAACATAGAGAAAACTCAGTGCAAGCATCATCTAAAGGATTTCATAATTCTACTTGAAAAACAATCCACTTACCGATGTAGTGCCATCAGCATTTTTAACAGTTCTCCACCAGACAATATTGTCCTCCAGTCATATCCTTTTGTTGGTCCTAGATTCATCTGTAACGAAAACATCTTCTTCCACATATGTTTTGGGATCAAAAGGCTTTGGGTCAATCCCCATAATGTTTGACACATCACATTCATCTACATGATATGAAATCAGTCGGCAGCAAATCACTATTAAATGATATGGTTTAAATGTGTAGTCAACTCACTTTGTCGGGATGAGCTGGTGGCTGCTTAAGTGGAACCATCAAGTTCAACGGTGGACCAACTGGTTTCTCTTTTGCTTTCAGTTCATGATTTTCATCTGAATCATAGCGCATATCTTCATCAGCCACTACATCCTATGGCTGCAAATCCTTCTCATAGTGCCCTTCATCCTCCATTGGTGATCTCTACAAAAAAGGGAAAAAAAGAGGAAATTTTATTGAGTACACCGGGCATCCAAAAAGGATACAAAAAAAGATAAAAGGTAATATATGCTAACATTCATCAAAGATGAATAGAGGCACCGTACTCATGCAGAACACAAGCAAGCAATGAAGGAAAAAAGGGCTTCAATTCAGACAGATTAAGTACCAGCAAATATGTTCACATGAACTACTAAATAATTCTCAGATTTATTTGGGTAAGCACGAAATAGTAATACTGAAGGTAAAGGAAGGCAAAAGGTATTCAAACCACACATTCATGCATCTGGCGGTAGCTGATGGCAGCGGGCCAGAGCGGCGCTGGTGGCAGCGGGCAAGGGGCGGGCGGGGGCGAGCCGCTGGCGGTAGCAGTGGCGGCGGGGCCGGTGGTGGCGGCAGAAGGGAGGAGGCGCCGGAGGGGGAGATTGGCCGGAGGAGCACCATGGGAGCTAGAGAAGGAGCTAGCGCCATGGAGCCAGACGAGCGGCGCCATGGTCGAGCCGGGGGAGCAGCTTGGAAGCGGCCCACTGGCGGTGCGCAGGCCGAAAGGCGGCGCCACCGGCCAGGCACAGGGCCAAACTGGGAGGAGGCGGCTCCAGGGGGCTTCAGGCGGAGAGATCGCAAGAGAAATAGAATGGGGAACGGCGCTGGTGGCAATGGGCAAGTGGCCAGGCGGGGGCGAGCCGCTGGTGGCAGCCGCGGCGGCGGGGCCGGTGGTGGCGGCAGGAGGGAGGAGGCACCGGAGGGAGAGATTGGCCAGATAGAATGGGGGAAGAGAAGCAATGGAAGGGGATTAGAAGGGAAATGTGGGGAAGAAGGCTCTCGACGCAAGCCTGCCGGATCGTGCGGCCGCGAGTGAGGCCAGGTTAATCAACGGAGGCAAAGGAGCGGCGGAGAAAACGAAAAAGCGAAAAGCAGACCCAGCAGCGATCGTGGACGCGTGTGCGCACAGCACTGTTGGCCAGGCATACGGGGCAACTCTGGGAGCGGCAATCCTCCTGACTTTAGATAAAACTATAGATTAATGTGGCTTTCTTTCGGCAGATTGTGTTCTAGTCTCAGTTACTGTACGACTTAAATGTTTTTGCAATTGTCCCCACTGAGGATGCCCCAAAGATCCACGACAAGTCAAGATCCACGACAAGTCAAGTGTAATTTAATGCGCACGTTAAGGACCTCCTCTTACATGGAAAAAATTCATAGTGTAACAATATATTCTAAAAACATATTCAGGAGTGGCCACTGCCTTGTGTCAGAGGTATATGCTCACAGCAGAATATCTTACAAGCTGGAACAACCTAGAGTAACATTCTGGACTCTCTTGTACCTTTTGTGCCTAGGATGACATTCTAATGCTAGTAGCTCTATCAAGAAAAGGGCCGTCACATGTCGTGTTCAGAACACATCAACGGCTCATTCGGCCCCGACAAACATCTGCAGCGTGGCTTTCATTTGGCATACTGGACTGTGGGCTTATTAATTCGTGCCGCAAGTCCTCAGCAACTGGACCGGAAAGGGCCATCATCAGCAACTCTACTCTCTACAAATTTGGCATACCCATGTGTACCTGACATGCACGTTAATTGGATGTCTCTCCGGCCGTGTGTGATTCATATACAGAGTGAACTGATAAAAAAAAACGGCTCCCAGTCGTCTGAAATTTTCTTAAAACCCAGTCACTTACAATTAGACAGTACTAAGCCTAAACTTGTATTACCAAGTGACATGCAATTTTAGCACAGCTTTACCGTAACTTTTAGTTCTATTTGTTTTTGTATTTGTAGGATTCAATTTATTTTTGTCTAGTTTAGAATTTTTTTTGTTTTGTTTTTGTATTTGAAGGGTTCGCCTAGATTTACTTTTATCTAGTTTAGAATTTTTCAACATAAAAAAAAAACAGAAACTATTGAATGGTGATCTAACGTACCGAAGAAAATGACTAGATTTTAAGAAAAATTCAGACGATTGTAGCTTAATCGGCCCCATAAAAAAACACCATCTGTAGACAATTTCCACCTCAGATGATCCTCACAATCATCGAGGCCGACATTACTGCATCTCCGCTGAAGATAACCCCAAGATCGATGCAGCATTTTCATTAATTAGGGTCCTCCTAAAATGTAAGTTTCGTAATTGTGCTTCAAAAAACCTCAGGAACAGTGACACTTTGTGTCAAAGAGATGTTATAAAACCTAGGGCATTGCATACAAAGGCTTATCTCCTAATTAACCAAACGTCTTCCCGAAAAAGGGCTGGATCTCCATTGCCAATTTTGCTTCAAAACAGCTAAAAACCATGTCTTTAACTTTCAGCAACCCAGACAACCTTATGTTTCAGCTGAGATAATGCATGTGTGATTTCTCAACGTTTTTTCGCCAAAGACCTTAAGTTTCAACTGATGTAATGCGAGGGCAGGAGGCGGCAGCGAGTGTGGGCTGTGGGGGGAGGGGTGAGGAGATGGGCTGGGTGGGTTTCTGAGGTGAAGAAAAGGAGGAGATAAGAAAGAAAAGGGGAATAGGCAGCTACACCACAAAGAGCAGGCCATGGCCACGCGACGAAGACGGGAGAACGCATGTGTGGGCCCAACCATGCTAGCACTCGACTCCCGACGGATCTCGTCTGATGCAGCCATCGATCTCCTCAACTTTTTACAGATTTTTCACGTCTGAGATGACAATGAGAGATCGAGGCGGTAGGCAGGTACTACATCACCCAGTGCAAATCCTACGCCTCCTCATCCACTCACTCACGATGCATGCATCCTGCTACTCTCGGGACGCACTGGATTGACCCAACACGCGATATGCACGCCGATTGATTACTCGTCACTATTTGTTGGATATTTTGAGAGCTATTTGGTAATTTCTCATTTTGAGCAAAGGAAAGAAAAGAAAAGTTGTGAAGCCCGCCTATCATTGTAATGAAGGAAGGGATAAGGGTTGGAGATTTTTATCTCCAACCAAAGGGAGCAGGCTTCGGGAAACAGCAGCACGAGCGACTCCGAGCAGGCGGATCTACCAACTCGGGCAAGTTCCACGCCATCCGTTGGGGGTGTCAGCTCCTCCTCCACCTCTTCATATGCAGACTCTCCCCTCTTCTTTCTTGGACCCGAAAATCAGTGAGCTCCCCTCCGTTTTGGCGCTTCTTCTTCCCCTCC
This sequence comes from Phyllostachys edulis, assembly GCA_036346405.1. Taxonomy (NCBI): domain Eukaryota; kingdom Viridiplantae; phylum Streptophyta; class Magnoliopsida; order Poales; family Poaceae; genus Phyllostachys; species Phyllostachys edulis. The sequence continues at coordinate 45,061,441 of CM070567.1, forward strand.
GATCTGTGTTCGGTTTTGGGCCTTTGGAGCTTCCGCGCTGCCGTGCTTGTCTCGGCACCATCGGTGGTGAGGTCGGAATCCTCCTCCTTGCGCATCCCGTCGGTTTCCTCGTGCGCCCTTTCTCCTGTTGGGTGTTCTGTGAGGGTTCTTGGCACGTGGGCCCTTGGAGGATTGTTCTGGTGTGCTCTCTGGCTTAATCTTGTTGAGGGAGAAGAGCTTCGGTTCCTTGTGCTTGGTGTTCTCGAGTGCACTCGGCCAGTGCACTTCTGTTGTTCTTATGTGGCATCTTCTGTATCTCGGCTTCATCTTTCGGTGTGTCCCGAATTGCGAAGATTGGCATTGTATCTCCGTCAACCTCGTCTGGTATACGTGGTATAGCAGAACGATTGGTTTTCTGAGACAGCGCCACTCGGTGTGCCTTGCCTGGTTTGCTACTCGGTGGCTTTGAGTATCATCCGCATCGTGAGTATCGTTGATTTCAATTTTTGCATTACTGAGCATTGTGTGTTGTACTAGTTAAAGTACATTATGTAGTTTATCTAGTACTGGGAGACTTTGTTGGATTAATTTCCATAATGTGGACATACATGAGATAATATACATATTGGCTATCTATTATTTTGGTTGGCTCAAATATATAAAGTGATCAAATAAAGTATTTATTAAGAGCCGAGTATCTTTTAAGGATAAATATGGACTTGGATTTTAAATCTGTGTAGAGACCTATTTAGAATCTATCTCTAGTTATGGAACGGGATAGGATTCCATACCAAAGGCTATAAATAAGGATCAGGTCCTCCCAGCATAGTAACTCATGCCATACCACCTATCCCCATCAGTAGTTGGAGTTTGTGGCTTACCTCTTGCTGGGAAAGACCAAACACTAGGTAGACAGAACAAATTGTTCATCTACTACTTCAGTTTAATTCTTCATCAGCAATAGCATCGTCATCAGGTACGCTTCCGCGTTTACAGATTATTGACTGGGTGTTGCAATTACCGCATATAAAATCCTGTTAGTTTTAATCATCTGGTTTAGATCAGAAATAAATCTAACAGACTTTGCAAGTAATGATTGTGGGCTCGATTAATGCTCGATGATGAAGTGATGTCTTCTGTTATACTTGTTTGTCCAGTAGAGTTAGACTTGATGATTTGTTTGAACTTGTCTAATTAGACTAACAAGATTTTATTTTGAGCTCAAGGCCTAATCTATTACAACATAATTGTCATATTCAATTTGTGATTAAATTTTGACATAAGTGTTGTGAAGGCCAAGATCATATCTTGTGCAACTCGACATCTGAAAACAATAAACAAACTATTAAATATGAGCATTATGCTGATTTTAATTGTACACATGTTCTATATTTTGAGCATATTATCATGTTTAAATGACATCGACGATTTACATTTTTATATGTTAATTTTGTCATTTAAATGCTACTGACAATGTGCTTTAATTATGATTAATACTGTTAGAATTAATTCCGGATATTTGCTAAAACCGCTAATTTTACAACACTATTTTCTTTTGAAAATGACCCTCACAATTTCACAGGCCTTTGGACATCGACACGGTCCTCATTATATAAATTTGACTAGTCATTTATACGGCAATATGTTAATGAAACCTAATAAAAATTGTAATATTATAAAAATATTTTTCAAGATAAATCTACGTTTACTATTTTTATGTGTACAATCTAAACTCGTACGAAGATATTATTAGCTAAATTTTAGAGCGTTGGACCGCACGTATCCCGAAAAGACTTAATCTTGTGACTAGAGGGGGTAGCATGACTTCATTCGCACCTGCATACATCCACGAAAGCAGCATGCATGATACACAATCGAGCCCATCGTAACGATCAAAAGCTAGCTAGCTTGTTCTCTTTAAATGCTTTATTATATTTCTTTTTGTGCTCATTGCGCTATGCATGGCACTGAGCAATTGGGCATTCGATCCACCTGAAAAAAAAAAGGAATCTAGGATGACAAGGACTTGGCAACTTGCCCAGGTGCTCGAGCTTATCCTATCACGAAGAGTAAAAGGATAGGGAATTAGGGGTAAAGATACCAAAAGCAAATAAACAAGTTGATTCAATCTTGAAACAACTCTGAACCAGAAATGTTTTGATCGTGCATCCACTTGATTGTTGGGCTTTAAGCCGTCACCTATCAATTGACAAGAACCTTACTAATCAAAGGACAACCACATGAGGAGCGGGCTTAGAGCATCTACAACAATCCACGTTATCTGTTACTAAAAGATTACCACATCAGTATTTAGGTGATGTGGATAGAAGAATGGGAGGAGAGAAGGTGAGGTTATTTATAGATGAAAAAACTAGCAAATTGTTAATACCAAGACACAAGAAACAACCGAATACTCTATTAGAGACTTACTTGTTACCTAAAAACGCGTTTTGTGGGTCCTACTGTCTTAAAGCAAAATATCCACCAGATCATTTGTGCAGCCTGACTTCATTATTGATATGATAAATGAGCTAAAACATGTAAACCACAAAGTTGTACTTCATTATTGATCATCAAGAATCATGCACACTTGTAACAATTAAAGTCTTAGACACAAGCTCAAAAAACAATCCATTGAAAGACTTGCTTCTTTTTATTAGATTGAATACTCTCTCTCTCCTCTTAGTAACAAGCTAAGAAACAAACTATTGTAGATGCTCTTAGCTCGTTTGGTCGGCTTGTGTTGAGGTAAGCGACTGGTTGGGGGTTCAACCCCTAAGCCTCACGAGGCTGTGATGCGCACAGTGAGGCGAGGGGTGTGCAGGGGCACAGTGGCTTTGGGCCCGTCACGGTTCGAGCGTTGCTTCCGTGGGCGTCTTGCGGAATTAGGTGATTCTTCTTCTTTAATGTGGACCAGATGAGAAAAATCCCGGGCATCGAAAAAAAAGACAACCACGGAGTAAGATATACGTACTAGCGCCAAGAAATACCACGTCATCTAGTGCTAAGTTTGTTTTCTCTCTTGTGTTTAGTACCTCTTCTCTCTCTCATCCCCCTTTCCCTCCCCTACTCACTAACACGTGTTGGAATTAATATGGGCTAGGCCCAAATTTATATTCTAATTAATTCCTGGTAAATCTCAAAGGCCCATGTGCATGTGCTAAAACTGTTTAGTCCCACATGGAGGGATGAAGGGGAGTTACACCACTTTATAAGGTGGAACGTGGTAGCCTCTCTTGTAGAAAGCTGGAAAAAAAGCCACAAGGCCGCCAGCTTTCATGCGAGCCGCGCGTCTTAGTGCCATCTGAGTCTGTGAGCGTGTCAGTCTTGGTGCGATTTTCTTTATCTATTTGAAAATCGAAACGCACTGACTCGTAATTAATGGCGACCTTTGGTCTCTGGTCTCTTTGTTTTTTGCTATTAAAAAGAACAGAGTTATGGAAACCTTTGGTCTTTTGATTCCAACTGTTGGCCTTTCAATTCTGCTTCTTGATGGCAACTGTTGGCCTTTCGATTCTACCGAATCAATGGCAACTGTTGGCCTTTGGACTCCTTTCTTTTGGCTATTTAAGAGAACTGAGAGTACTGGTTCTGGTTTGAGTTTTCCACTTCCACAATGCAGAAATCTGCAGTCTTGTTGCTGTCTCTGGCGATCTCCATCCTGGCAAGGCGCGTGTACTACCGCACTGGGAGAGCAGGCTTCTGGAACCCTCGTCCTTGAAGGCTTGCACGAGCGAGGACGAATAAGGTTTTTGGGGAGCGTTCGCGCGACTGCTCGCTGATCCTCTGCTACATCTACATCAACTGCACGACTACTACCACGACGTCCACTACGCCATGACAAATGACATCCTCATCAAGAATTCTGCAGCAGCTTCTTCTTCCACTGAATCTGGGTATGGCTATCTCCCTCTTATTACTTGGTTTGCTTTACTATCTGTTGTTGTCTTGAATACTGAGATAGTTATGCTAGCTTCTATCCTTCTAGAATCTGGTATAACTATAGTGTTCTTGGTTATCTGCTTTGTGAAAATAGCTAGAATATTTTCCATGTTTTATCTAGCATATTTCTGGATTAAAGTAATTCGAAAAATGCTTATATACTCAATAATCCAAAAACCTTATTCTAGGCATGGGCATTTTTCGTCAACTGGCTTTGCTGCCACGCTCAAACCCTCTGAATTCAATGGTGCGAATTACAAGAGGTGGCGCACCAAGATGGTGCTTTGGCTAACTGCCATGAACGTTTTCCATGTGGCAAATGGCAAGCTCGAAGAACACTTACTCTGAGCGAGAGCAAGCGTTGAGGTCGCGATAACGTTTTTAAAGGTGCTGTGGTTAGTGTTCTTGGTGAGAAGTTAGTCGATGCATACATGGTGATTAAAACTGGAAAAGAGATGTGGGATGCACTCGAAGCCAAATTTGGAGTTTTGGATACAGGCGGTGAATTGTATCTTATGGGGCAATACCATGACTATAGAATGGTTGATAGCCGTTCTGTAATTGAACAAGCTCATGAGATACAATCCATGGCCACAGAACTTGAGTACTTCAAGTGTGTGTTACCGGACAAATTTGTCGCGGGGGGTATTATTGCCAAGCTTCCTCCTTCTTGGAGGAATTTTGCTACTTCTCTAAAATACAAGAGACAAGAGTTTTCTGTTAAAAATCTCATTGGATCTCTTGATGTTGAAGAGAAGGTGAGGGCAAAAGATACACACACTAGAGGTAATGAGGGACATTCTAGTGCCAATGTGGTGCAAAAGAAGAATGGCCAAACTCAAAAGTTCAAAGGCAAGATGTGACACCCTGATTTTTAGAGCCTTTTTGAAGATTTCAAAATAAAAAGAACCATTTTGTTTTGATGAGAATTCAAAGCTTAACTTGAAATTTCAGGATGGATTTCAAATTGACTAACTCAAACTTCAACTAAAATTCCTTGATGGTTTGTTGAGTTTGTTGGAGCTTTGGTGATATTCCCCTTTTTCTGTGCTTGCTTTGCTCTTCTTTGGGCCAAACTTCTTTAGGTCTAAACTTCCCCAAGTGATTGTACCTTCCCCGGTCTAAACCTCTTTCTGTGGTTCCTTCCCAAGTTTAGACCTCTCCAAGTCTAAACCTTTCTCAAATCCATTTGAACTCACTCTCTGTATCTTTTGAACCCCACTGTGTCCATTTGGACTTACCTCCTTTTGCTTTAATCCTTGAAACTCTCTAGAAGTTTTCTTCTGTGCCAACCCGGTACTACCGCCTTTCAAATCGCGGTAATACCGCTCCGAGGGATAATCGAGAGTCCAGAAACATGTGTTCTGGAATTTCCTTACCACCTTGTGGCAGTCGGAACTACCTGATAAAGGTAGTACCGCCCCCACCTTGCGGTGTTACCATTTCTCAGGACCTCTGGAAACCTATGATTGGACCTCCCCGTACTCTTGGAACCATCTTAAAATTTATTTGAACCTCCCCGTGTCCCTCAGGACCTCCCTGTGTCCTCTAGGACCTCCCCTTTCCTTATTTGGAACTTCCCTTGTCCTTTAGGACCTTCCCATGTACTCTAGGACCTCCTCCTTGTCCATTTAGACCTCCCTCGTACCCGTTCGAGCCCCCCTCCCCCCATTTGATCCGGACCTCTATCGCTTGTGTACCGTTCGATTTGTATTGGACGGTTTGATCTTGGTAAGACGTTCGCATGGTCCGAACGTCCCACCCTCTCTGAGTCCTCAGATCTTTGCTGGACGGTCCGATTTGTAGAGGCGTTCGGACGGTCCGAACGTCCCAACCATTTTGGACCACCCGATTCAGTTCAATGGCTGAGATCTAGCGTTAGTTCTGATGGTCCGAACAGCCTAATCACTTTGGACGGTTCGATTGAAATCCAATGGCTCCCGCTTCTCCCGCTTCTTATCTCGTTATCGCTCACCTCCTTTGTTAGATCTGACCGTTAGGACCTCCCCTTTGGAGATCCTAACTGTCCAGACCTCCTCCTTTGTTAGATCTAACCGTTATGACCTCCCTTTTGGAGATCCTAACCGTCCAGACCTCCTCCTTCGTTAGATCTGGCCGTTAAGATCTCCCCTTTGGAGATCCTAACCGTTCAGACCTACCCCTTGTTAGATCTAGCCGTTAAGACCTCTCCTTGGAGATCTTAACTGTCTAGACCTCCCCTTGTTAGATCTGGCCGTTAAGACCTCCCCTTGGAGATCTTAACCGTCCATACCTCCCCTTGTTAGATCTGGCCGTTAGGACCTCCCCTTTGGAGATCCTAACAGTTCAGACCTCCTCCTTTATAGATCTGACCGTTAGGATCTCCCCTTTGGAGATCCTAACCATTCAGACCTCCCCCTTTGTAGATCTGACCATTAGGACCTCCCCTTTGGAGATCCTAACCGTCCAGACCTCCCCTTTGCACTTGATCTTGGCCGTTGGACCTCCCTTTCGGAGATCCAACCGTCAGGACCTCCCCTTACTTTTAATCTTGACCTTCGGGCCTTCCGTGAGTTGTGTCTTTTGGACCTCCTCATAGTTGTGTCTTTTGGACCTCCTATCCATAGGACCTCCCCATTGTTGTGTCCTTTGGACCTCCTGTCCATAGGACCTTCCCGTGATCGTATCTTTGGGACCTCCTTGATTCACAGGACCTCTTCCCAATCCTTTTGCAAGGACCTCCCTTGCAAGTTAAGACCACTTGGTGGCCAGGACCTCCGGTCTTGTGCGCCTGGACCTCCCAGTGGGTGAGGACCTCCCCTTGTCCTCTGCGGGACCTCCTCAAGGTCTCCGCAGGACCTTCCCTTCGGGTCTTGACTGGACCCACTTGGCAGTCACGCCCATGTTTCTTTATCCCTTAACTATGTCCTTGTGCAAAGGAGTCTCCCCTACATTTAATGCATGTTGTATCACATTAAATGCTACCACTTTTTGCAGCACCCGTGCCATACTTTTGTCACATCCCTTGCCTGCTTCTATTGTCCTCTTCACCAACTCATGAACACTCGTATCTTGGGAAAGCTCAATGGCTCTAGCTATATATAGCTTGGGCAGCCCTTCCTCTTTACCCTCTGGTTCATTTACACTCTCTGGTTCCATCGGCAAGTTCTCTGGACCTTCTCCCTCAAGTCTTGGACCTCCCTCCAAGCTCTTTGGACCTCCTCCTGATCGCCTAACCTCTCAGTTGGTTTTATATTGGAGTTTTATTGGAGTTTCTTTGGATCTTGCTGGAGCTCTATTTGAGTTATTTTGTTTTTTCACCGTGTAGATTACGAAGGCCGTGAGGAGCGAGATTTCTTTGAAGAAGAAGAAGAAGCTCAAGACTTTGAGCAAGGCAAGTTGCACCCTTGACCATATTGCACCTATTATTTCAAGATACTTATGTGAAGGGATACGGGTAGGCTACGATAGCAACAAATCAAAATTTCTACCACGTAAACCAGGAAGCCAAGCAAGAAGATGATCACAGATCGTTACCACTAGACGCGCAGAGCAGCGGAAGAAGTGTCGGAGCAGCTTGGTCCGACGAAGAGCGTCGATGTACGGTCGTAGTCGATCGTCCAATCCTCGTTGGTTGATCGTCTCCTCCAAAGACCTCTGCGGTTCCTTGCGAAGATCGCGGATCGTCCTTAAAGCGCAACAACGTGAAGCGCCTCTATAGTATCCACACGTCCGGGAAGGAACAACCGTGCGCCGGGTGTGCTAGCACCAAATCGCGACGGGAGGCTCTCAAGAAGATGGTGGCTAGGGTTTCGGTAGGGCAACTCACGTCCAACTCTCTGCTCCCAACAGCCTCATGCATCTCCTTATATAGTGCCCCGTGATGGATCCTATCCAAACACGTTTATTTAATCGTATTACGTCTTGGTTTGTTCAACCCGTTAAGTGTGTGACCCATTAGGTTCATGTGTAGTTCGGTTGTGACTTGAAACCCTTTCCGGCCACGAGTCATAGCGGTTCCTAGCGAGACATTACGATTCGAATACACACAAATTATATCGGACGAACCTTAATGCAATATGATCTCGACCAGGTCCTCATCACTTACGACCGGTCCTATCTCTATACGACCGGTTAAGATTCGATCACGACCAACTCGTAACTCCTTACGACTTGGTTTCGACCACTCTGTGATTACGTTCGACCGGTCTGACTTGCTTGTATCTCCATACGACCGGTCCGTGGTAGGTCGAATCTTATTTACTCATGTATTCTCCCTTTGCCTCACGATATCCGGTTGAACTCGGGTGAGATGTTGTGTCATCCATGGATCGCTCAATGCTTTCTCGATCGAGTATCGGATAACCTTATGTGGTCGAACTCTTGACCACGATGTATGGCCATGCACTTTCTTTATCCGACCACTTCGAGGGCCCAGAGATATCTCTCTGTTATGTTAGGAGGGCAAATCCATATCCGCCGATCACATCCCTCTGCATGTTTCATAACATACCCGAAAGCTACCTTTATAACTACCCAGTTACGAGTAGCGTTTGGCAACCCCTAAGAGTGCTATTACACATGTAGGAAACCATGCTGATCTCAGGTCTAAGGATTATACATCATCATTGCTTGAGACCAACTAACGACACATAGAATCATAACAATCTCAATAGTGTCTCAAGGTGGGTCTTATCCAACACCACGTTCTCTAACACGTGTCCACATTATTGATTCGATATCCTTATATCCATGACCGGTGAAACATGGTCATCAATCAATGCATGTGCTAGTTGTAGAGTCACTAGTGTTCCGACTAGTGACTTTCGACCAGGGATACTTTTAGAATGACATCATCATAAGTTAAAAAGAGCTTCACCAACAAGTCACATACTCGTTAATCTTCATGACTGATGATTCATTCAAGGAACATATTATCAAATATTGTGAACATAATGAAATATAATCATCTCTATGATTGCCTCTAGGGCATATTTCCAACATTATGTTCTGTTTCAAAGATGTATGCATGCTTACTTTTACTAAGTTATTTCAATGCCTATCTTTCTGTTCATAGCTGTGCCTAATTCAGTAATTCCCTTGTATGGCCACTATCTATGTTGAACCAACTCCATTGTCACCCTAGATAAAATCTGGTTTTTGCAATAGTAAGGACTATAGGCTTTTGAAAAATGAATGCTTAGCCTTGCTAGACCAAACATCTTGATTTGGGAAATGTTTCTTCCAATAGACCAAAATATCTAATGTTTAAAGCCATGACATTGGGTTGTCATGGAGGTTTTGATAAATGGTTTTGAAAAAAAAGACAGAAATGGACAAATGGATTTGGTCTTGGGCGGATTGGTTGTTTGGCTGGTGCAGGGTTATGCACGGGCTCAACTCGGGTAGGGTTGAGGCCCAGGGGTTCTGTGTTAGCCGCCCAAGCCATATGAGGACCGGTCTGCGAGCCGCATCTTGCTAGCCACCATCGTACAACCACATGTCCTGAGAAATGGGCAAAGGGACCTTGCCAACTAATTTGCAAAGCTCTATTGCGGTTGATCCTGTTGATGCGGTGGGTAGTCATGTTACGACCTTCGTAGTCCCACTTGGCGCAAGAGGGGGCCTAAACCCTGCGGATGGGTAATCCAAAGGGGGTGAAACCTTAGCGGGGGTGGACTACGTTGAAGCGATGCATTGTAAAAGCCTTGTCATGTGCTCTAGACCTCTCACCAAAGGAAGTGTGAGGTGGTGTCGACGGACGCCAAACAAACTAGAGAATTCATGTCATGTGGGTAAAGCTGTACACCTCTGCAGAGCATAAATCTATTCGAATAGCCGTGTCCACGGTCATGGACATGCTAGCAAAGCTACTCAAAGTTAGCTTTTGGTTTTGGTTTTGGTTTTCAAAGGACTTATGAAATTGGTTTTGGATTTCTATCCAAATGGTTAATGGGCGGGGAGCCATGTGACAGGAGGGTATCCTTCACCACTCGTGATGAATGTTATCCAACTGAAAATTGAGTTTTGAAAATGAACTTTTACTTATTATAATTGCTTTGGAACTTAGTACATGTAATTGAAACAAACTTGGCTTTACGCAAATCAACCATAATATGCCTTCCTTCGATATATCCATTATGCATGTCATACTGTTATTTGACGGGTGTAACTTGCGAGTACGGTTGTTGTGCTCATTCTTGCTTGATTGATGAATTGAGTAGGAGAAGACTTCTTTGACGATGATGAAGATCAAATCAATTAGGCCACGCCCTCCAGCCAATTGCCTATGGTGTATTGGATGGATTTTACATTCTATTTCCGTTGTGTATTTTGCTTTGTTGCCTAAACCTGTAAGCAACCCCTTGTATTAACCCTTTTGTTATTAATAAAGCCTTTTGTGGATGTGTGTGTTATCACTTGTTTCGCTGTGAGAACTAGTCGTTGATCCCTGGAGACTAGTTTAGATCACAGTGGGCTTAAGGTCTTTCCAAGACCCTCACCTTCCTGGAGTTGGCCCTGCAAGGACCTCCTCTTCGGAGATGCCAAGCGATACTACCTGGCCTCAGGGCGGTAGTACCGGTTGGGCAGGTGGAGCTTGGGATGGCCTCAAGTCCCAGACTTGCCTCGGGTCAAGACCCTAGTTTCCCCTCGAGCGGTCCTACCGGACCCTCGAGCAGAACTACCAGACCCCGGTCCTACCGGACTCCTGGGAGGTCCTGATGGACTTCTGGAGATCCGGGAGTACCTCACGGGTGGCTCTCGGGTAGTTCGTGGTCTGAGCGGTCCTACCGGGATGCTCTACGGGACGTCCTGAGAGTTCTTAGTGAACTTTCCAGGAGGTCCTGGAGGACCTCTCGGGTAGCCCCTGGCCGGGTCGTTACAAGTGGTATCAGAGCATCTTGACTGCAAGACGCAGCCTAATAGAATGGTCGTTAGGAAAAGTTCAAAATGTGTTTTACTAAACAAGAGAAATAAATTGTTCTCTCCTTACCTGAGTCATCTATCTATTCTTATCATCTTCTCTGTATCTCTTCTTACCTTATTTCCTTCTTATCTTTTTGCTTGCCTCAACTTTTTATAAAGTTAAATGGATTTCTTTTCCTTGAAATATCAATAGGGCCGATTTAGATCCTTGTTGTAGCATTAAGGACCTCCCTGATTTTGGCCTTGAGTGGTAGTCCTTTGCATAGATCACCCTGGGGCTTCTTGGCAAAAGATCACTCCTCATGACCATGACCTCTCTGCTTGCAGCCTTGAAGGCGACAAGTCTCGAGTAGAATTTGCTTGAGTTTCTGAGTTGGTCGTTTTTGTTGGCTTGGCTGTTTTAACCTCTCCCCTTTAGCCTTTCCACCTCTTTCCTAATTCTTGGACCTCCAGCAGATGGTGACCACTAGGGGTAGTGACAGCACAAGTGGCCAAGGTCGAGCCTCTAGGAATGATCCAGAGACCCCTCTGCCGTAGCCACCACCTCCTCCAGCCGAGGGCCAAATTGGAATCAAATAATGACAAATCAGGCCCAATTGATCAATCTACTAGCTCAGTCCATCAACAATACTCAAAACCTCCAAGCAGCTGTAGCAGCTCAACCACCGGTGTATGTTCCACCTCCCAGAGCAAACATTTCTGAGTTTATGAGAATGAGGCCACCCATATTTTCTAGCACCACTGAGCCTCTAGAAGCTGACGATTGGCTCAGAGTTGTAAGCAGAAAACTTGACATGATCCAATGCACAGACAGACAGAGAGTCTTATTTGCCTCTCATCAACTTCATGGTCCAGCCTCGGAATGGTGGGATAACTTTACTCAGTCCCACACCAACGCCCAAGCCATTACCTGGGAAGAATTTACTCAAGCTTTTCGGTGTGCACATATTCCTCATGGAATGATGTTGCTAAAGAAAAAGGAGTTTAGATCCTTGCGCCAAGAGAACTGTACAGTCAGCGAATATCTTCATAAATTCAACCAACTAGCAAGGTATGCACCCGAAGATGTTGCCACTGACGAGTCCAAGCAAGAACGCTTTTTGGAGGGCCTCAATGATAATCTTTCAGTCCAGCTCCTTGCTCATAGCTTCCCAGATTTTCAGCAGCTTGTCAGTACGGCAATACGACAAGAAGGCAAACATATTGAAATGGAGAGCCGCAAGAAAAGGAAAGCAGCTCGGCAATTTGGTACAGAAGGTTCTTCTAGGCCCAGGACCTCCAAATTTCAGCAACAGAGACCTGTGACCTCCTCCCCATCCAAGCCTCCAATGCAATCAAAGCGCCTGAGTACTTCCAGCCCCCGTATGACCTCTCTAGGAGGACAATTCCAGAAAAAGCCAGCCACAATTTCTGCAGCAGGGGTAACTTGTTTCTATTGCAATGAAGTTAGGTACTATGCCAATAAGTGCCCGAAAAAGCAACAAGCGTCAGCCACCCCTCCAAACCGAGCCAGCCAAGGAAATTCAGCACATGGTGGCAACTCTAAAATGAAGTCTTCGGCTCAATTGATCAAGGGACATGTGAATCATGTCTCAGCTGAGGAAGCTCAAAACACTCCGGACGTGGTCCTTGGTACGTTTCTTGTTAATTCCGTACCAGCCTCAGTTCTTTTTTATTCCGGAGCTTCTCATTCATTTGTCTCTTCAAAGTTTGTGGGTAATAATGGGTTAGCTATATCTCCTCTAGTAAACCCTATGTTAATCCATTCCCCGGGCTCCGAAATGAGGACTAATACCTTGTGCCCAAATCTTTCCTAAATCTTGGGAGTTTCCTTCTCTGTGGATCTTATAGTTTTACCCTCCCAAGGGTTAGATGTGATTCTTGAAATGGACTGGTTAGCCAAGAACCAAGGTCGAATAGATTGTGCTAAAACGAGGTCAACAATGGAAGCAGAACTCACAGCATTAGATACTCCCACTGTTGAAGCCGAATGGCTTCGTGAGCTCTTGATGGATTTGCCAGTGGTTGAAAAACCGTGCAAGCTATTACGATGAAATGTGACAATCGATGCGGTGATTGTCAAGGTGAACAGTTCTAAGGATAATATGAAGTCATCAAGACATGTGAAGAGAAGACTGAAGTCTGTCAGGAAAATGAAAAACTCCGGAGTAATAGCTTTGGATTATATCCAAACAGCTAAGAATTTGGCAGATCCCTTCACAAAGGGTTTATCACGGAATATGATAGACAATGCATCGAGGGAGATGGGTTTGAGACCCACGTGAGTTATACCATAGTGGTAACCCATCCTATATGATCAGAGATCCCGTGAAGTAGGATTGGCGAAACAAACTATTGGTTAACTGGGAGGAGAGTACCTTTATAGACCCACTCCATTGGAGATGCAATTCTCTCCTAAATCTGTATGGCGAGTTGATTTTTATTTTAATGTGTTACGTGGCTTGTTAAAGCAAAGATCTTTGTCTGCAGAAGCGATCTTGAAAGAACACACCTATATGAGCCCGACTGCTAGTCACAGTCTATGAAATAGGGTAATTTCTAGGAAGTTCATGAATAGGCCAGGAGTATGACTTATATGCTCCAACCCGCGGGGATGCCTGGCAGCCTAGTATCAGTTAAGGACTTAAGTGAAACTTATTCACACAAAACTGTCAATTCAAGACCACACGGGGCAGCTTTTCGTGGAGATAAGACCAAAGGAGACAGCCTTGCGCAGTGACAAGAACAGATGATGTAGCTTTGCACAGTGACAAGACCACACGGGCCAGCTTTGCGCAGTGATAAGACCAAAGGAGTTAGCTTTGCGCAGTGACAAGACCAAACGGGCCAGCTTTGTGCAGTGATGAGACCAAAGGAGTCAGCTTTGCGCAGGTTAGAGTTTAGGTTTAGTGTTAGACTTTTCAGACCGATAAGACAGCACTCCGCAAAGCAAGACAGGACTCTGCATGAAATTAATCACACCATGCCAACCATGGGGCTTATAAAAGGGGGTTGAACTAAACCCAACACTACACAATAGATACCCAGCTATAGACTCTTCAGCAAACTTCTATGCAAGGATGTTGCAGAAGTAAAAGTGGCTTAAGCAGAAGAGAAAACAGCTACAATACCCAGATAAATCAATAAAAGATGCTCCAGTACCACCACGGTTTCCGATCCCGCAGTGTGTGTGTGGCGAACCGGCAGAGATCATTCAGTCGACACACCCAGACACCGTCGCTCGGGCGTACTACACGTGCGAGCACCACCTCGTAAGCGTTTCTTTCGCGTGTATCGATTTTCCTCTCCCAACATTGAATTCCTTAAATTTTTAACTTCATCCCCACGTAATGGCAGCCCGAAATGCGCTGCCACTTCTTCCAGTGGATCGACGGCGGAGATGTATGACAGAGCATTCATCCGGCGAGTACATCTTTGAACTACTCGGTGCGGGCGAGAACTTCGTGCGATGGAAACCTTACATACCGGACCACGCTGAGGAGGCACCGAAGGAGCCCGATGATCGTGACAAGGGCAAGGAAAGGCTCATGTGGTGATCCGGCCGCCACAACAGTATCTGATCGCCGGCGTCAATCCGTGTCGACGACGTGAGTTATGAAGAATTTACATCATTCTTACGATTTTCACTATACAGTGCACTTACATCATGGAATCGCAGGACATGAACGACTTCGACATACTAGCCCGACATGGATAGTCCCGCGACAAGGGCAAGGGAAAGGCTCACGCGGCTGAGCCCGGCCGCCACAGCGTATCTGGTCGCTCGGGCGTAATCCGTATCGACGACGTGAGTTATGAAGAATTTACATCCTTCTTGTGATATTCACTATACGATGCACTTACATCATGGAATCGCAGGACATGGACGACTTCGTCACACCAGCCCGACGTAGAGAGTATGGCGACAAGGGGAAGGGGAAGGCTCCTTCGACCGAAACCGGCCAACGTCATTAAATAGGATACTCTTTGTCAAATTATCAGTTTGTCGTGCATGATTTGTATTGTACGATAGGTCATTCCGTAGGAGTCCCCCGTCGTACCCGTCATGTTTTTTACTATCCCCTAAAGGCATATATACTTACATGGTCTGGATGCTTGTGTCGCAGTGTACCATAGTAGTAGCGAGGATGATTAAAGCAATTAGCCGAACCATCATGCCATGTGACTATGTGTAACGATGTTCATTCATGGACTCTAATGTAGTTACGTTCCGTGTCTCTGCTAAGCCATCAAAGTAAGCCTATATTGTAAGTATGTCTCTTCTAGTGGAATCCCAGAAAGAACCATTCGCACCAACATCGATTCCTCCATGTTTTAGGGCATCTTCATAATCACAACGAGCGTTCTCAGCCCCTTGCGAGTTTGCTTGGACGACATCCTCAAGGTTATACCTAGTCTGATATGCTTATCAATCATCCTTTCTCTAAACGAATAAAATTATATTACAGAAGCAACAACACTACGACGGAAGGCTTATCAATCATCCTTTCTCTGAACGAATATCACTTACCTTTCTACTTACAACTCATTACAGATCGACTAGACAACCCTGACCCTCGCCAAGTTTTCAGATCGACGTGATAACACTCTACGTCTTTCTTTGCAGAGTAATGTCTTTTCGTTCTGAAAAGCTGGCGAGGCGATCAAAGTTGTCACTGCGCAAAGCTGTCCCGTCTTATCTTGTCACTGCGCAAGGCTGTCTCCTTTGGTCTTGTCACTGCAATGCTGCACCGTGTGGTCTTGTCACTACGCAAAAGCTGCCCCGTCCGGTCTTGTCACTACGCAAAGCTGTCTCTTTTGGTGTTGTCACTGCGCAAAACTGCCCCGTTTGGTCTTATCTCTGCGCAAAGCAGATAGTCCCGTCAGGTCTTATCATCTACAACCTAACACATTACCCCGTCAGGTCTTGGTCTCCCCCCGCAGGCTATAAAATGTGCACCCCACGCTCCGAAAGGACCACTCGATCCTTCAAACCGTAGGAAGAAGAACCTTCTCCGTCATACACTAACATACCATGGCAGACGCCCAGGGACCAGTCCAACCGGGGTCGCCGAAGCAAGACCTTCTCTTGGAAAGGTGGGAGGACTTTAGCCCTAACTACTGGTTGGTGCCAAACAAGCGTGCCCAACCAAAGTAGCCGAAATGCGGACACGGAGAGGACGCTATCGTGCAGGTCATAGACGGCCCTTTCGATGGCGGACGGTATTTCTTCCGATGCCCATACTCTGGGGTAAATAGTTTTGTTCATGTTACTTACTACTAATACATCCTCCATACTAACCGTCCCTTACAGCAGATGGCGAAATGTAACTTTACCCGCTGGATCGATCCTCCCTATGAACGACATGTTGCGAGGCATGTGGATATATTGTTGAACCGAATCTTTGATTTGGAGGTGCAAATTGAAGATCTCAAGGAGCAAAATGATAACATCCGCCAACAGATGCAGCGCGAGGGGGGCAACGAGGAGGTCGTGAACATAGGAAGTTCCTATAATCCCACATGTTGCTGCGCCAACCTTAGCTGCATATGTGCGTGCCACTACAACGACGGCCAGCCACGTCCGAGGCGTCCAGCTAGAGAACACTCTATGTGGGTAGTACGAGGCACCTTTCTGTACTAGTTCCCGGAAGGTCTAATTTATTTCCATTCAAAAAAGGCGCATATGTATCGTAGGAGAACTTCGGTTTATTGCATCGTGCATAATGTTATTTCTTATACAAGTAACCAAACCCTGTGCGCCATGTTATTCCAAGCTTTGTTATGAAGTCTATTTTAATTCGCAACTTTAAATCTCGTCGTCTTTTCGCTTTCAATTCTTCGCGTAGTAAGGCATCCAACAACATTACAAAAACGAGTTCCGGAAGTTTACGGTTTGGTCTACGACCACAAACCTATGATTCCAGTAGGATGTCTACGCACCACCTATCATTCCACTAGGATGTCTACGCATCTTTCATCAGTGGTACTGTCTAGCATATGTGTATAATTGTGCCTCATGTTGTACCACATAATCCACATATTACTCATTTTTTTTCAGGATGTATTATGTATCACTTCTGGGACATGCCCTGAAAATATTGTAAAGTGTCTAAGGTTTTCAAAGCACAAAAAGATTACAGGTCCATATATCTATTTACTCTCAGTTAAAAAGGATGGTGTTATATTTGGTTACGTAGAGATATCTCTATTTTCAAGTTGTGAATTGTTAAATGTTATATGTATATGGCGTTATGTATCTTCAATTGTTTTTGATATTTCAAAACGAAGTACTTTTTGGCTACAAATCTATAAGTCCAAATGGAATCCAAACAAACTGGAATAGCCCCTGTCACGCCGTGATAAATGGCGTGACAATTGCGATATGCCACGCCAAGAAAGAAGGCGTGACAATCGGGCTCTGTCATGCTAAACAAAAAGGCGTGACAAATGCCACACAAGCCCTCCATGCTGGCACGGCGCGCAGCCGAGGGTTTGCGTGGCACCTTTGGCCACGCCGTCACTAGTAACGTGACAGTTCTATTTGGTCACACCACGGGAGATGGTGTGACCAAAAGGGTCAGATTTGGAAATAAAAGTTGGCGAGGAATTAACTCTAAAATATAATTAAATAAAAAAAATTCGCGAGACTACGTACCAAGATACTTATCCTCTTACAATCACCAAGCTATTTTATTGCCCCCATCATCTGACATCCACCCACGCTCAAAGAGTCAAGAAAGGTAAAACCATGACTTGATCTTTATCATAGGAAAACAAAAAAAAAGGAACAGGTAAATCACGGCAGATGCATGGTGTCTAGTAAAAGATTTGCACCTACAGATGATAAGTTGCGGAGACACGGCAGATGCTATCTCACGGCAGAGTGAGTCTTTAAAATTAGGACTTAGGACAGCATAACATTCTTGACTTGAAAACACAGAGGCGTTGTGCTGGATCCTGCAAGGAATCAGCCATCAACTGAGCACATCATTTTCCCCCACAAAAGTGTTGCGCTAATTAAATCGTCATGTATAACCGGTTGTTTCATCGTCGGATGGCATTAACAATCAATCAATCTCTCATCGAAGTAAAGATGTCGTTTCCAAAGGGAAGCGTCAAGAGCAAAACGGCATTTCGTTCGGCATCTGCTTGTGCCGTCAGGTCGTGAGCAACTCTAGGCTACAGCGAGCGATCATGCACGCCGACAATAGCGAACAAAATCTACAGAGATAAACTCGATCGATAGTTCACTGCACCAGCCACCAGCTGGGCAAATGGATCATCTGTATGTATTGAAAGTTCAATACATAGGATCTACAGTGTATGATATTAGAAAATGATCTTCACAGTTCGATCAAAAATCAAAGATCCGGATCAACAGCTATAGTGTTTTCATTGTACTCACAAAAAACACTGTTCACATAGTGAGGGTCCGGATCCCCACTGCAGGAGCGAATCCAACGGGAGGCTTCATCAGGCTTCACCCTCCACCGGCGCCCAGAACACCCTCCCCCTAATCCAACCTCTGAACCCCGGCACCCGGCTACCATGGGTGGCGGCTGCACCAAACAAGAAGAAGAAGCAGACTAGCAGAGCAACGACGGGATCACGGGAACAAAAGCGAATCCCAAGCCCAACTCACGTCCCCCACCGGTCCCACACGGCAGTCCCACCTCAGTACCTCACGTTCCCCTGTTCCTGTTCCAAAAAATCCCCAATCAATTCCCCCTCTGCAATCAATCGACGAGAAGCGACCTGACTCCTAAGGGCAGCCACCGCGGTCTATGACGCTGCGTCGCCGCCGGTAGCCGGAAGAGGCCAAGGAGGGAGGCCGTTGGGGCGTCGGGCCGAGGCAATCAAGCAGGGGAGCGGGGTGGGCGTGCCCCAGTGGCCTAGTCGCCTCCTGTCGTCGCCCGTCCGGAAAGGGGGAGCCCGGAGGAGATGAGGGAGTCGGTCCGCCGTCCATGGGCGTGCCGTGTGCGTGCGTGGGGCGGCCGAGCGTTGGAGCCAGTCCAGGAGCCCAGAGGAGGAGGAGGGGCCCTAGGGTCTGGCGTCTGGGGTAGGACCGATTTGGGCAATTTGGAGGAGGAGAGGAGGAAGTGCAGATCTGCTCTGAAGAGAGGAATTGGAGGAGTAGAGGACTATCAGGGGGGCTGGAGGCTGTTTGGACTTTGGAGCCATGGAGGTGGGCTGCTGAACAGAAGTGCAACTGTGCAAGTGCAAGTGCCCATCTAATCTGTGCTTGTTCTGGTATTTGGTATATACTCATTACTCAATTAGCAATTTATTCGTAAGTTTGATATAGTATGGTATATACTCAATTAACAATTAATTTGTACGTATCTTCATTGTATTTCTCCTCTCTTTTTTTTGCTTTACTTTTATTCATGTATGAATTTGATTGCACAAGAATACAAGACTATGTTTGTTACAAATTAGTTTAATCATTCGAGGTTTTAAGCCCATCCTCATTTTTCATCCTGGATTTGCCACTGCCCGGCTGGTCACTTGCCCTCGCAAATGTCGGGACCCAGATTTACACATTCGAAATCCTCATTGTATTCTAAACTAGTCCCAGATCAGTAGCTAGTTTACACAGAAAACATTGATGAAATACCATCCATTTATTGATTTAACTAAAAAGATCTCAAAATAACAAATAGTAGTAATAACTGGACCTTATGGTCAACGTTTACTTAACTTGCCACACAAACCTAAATAAATAAATAAACTCTTGTAACGAAACGAAAAAACTTGGAAAGGCCAATTAACATGCCCACAAACAATCGAGTGGAGAATGCATCCTAATTCGCAAAGTCTTCATATAACTCTTGTTCGTAGAACTCTTGAGCAGCTTGATACTCTTCAACTAGCAGCAAAGTTTAAAGTCGTGAGTACATAAAGTACTCAACAAGTCGTAGGGAAACAGTATGCAATTAATATTCATGCAATGCTTGAACAAAGGATTAGTTGTATGGTTCTTTTGCAAAAAGCAATATTGACAATAAATACAGTAAATAGATTGAAATGCGTAAATCAAGAAGACAATAAGTAGGTAAAGTAAATGATTTCTTTGAAAACAACCAGTGAACTTCTCATTCACTTCCCAACCAAACCACTCAGTGAACATCTCATTCACCAAGTGAACCCCCATTCATCTTCTGACTCAAACCACCAAGTGAATTCCCATTTCACCAAGTGAACATCATATTCACCGAGTGAACTTCTCATTCACACTCCGACACATTTTCATAAAGAAAATCTACCTCTCGTGTGAAATCCTCGAGCATGTCTATGACCACGGATATGGTTGTTTAAATAGTTTTAACTCTACAGATGTTGTACAGCTTTACCCACAAGAAATAAATCAGCTTATAATGTCGGCCAAGACACACTTCCGAAAGTGTGCAACTAAGTGATTATCACAATACCTTTACAAAGCTCATTCTCAACCCAGTTCTGCCTGCTAAGGTTTCAACACTGAATGTCTCACCGACCAGACAAAGCCCCTCTTGCGCCATTGTGAGTATATGTCCATCCCGTAACTCACGCTTCCAAAAACAGAACTAGAATTGAAATATTGTTAATTAATTAGCTAGGTTCATCCCATATTGGACATGTTGTTGTACGATAAGGCCCAATTCAATGGTGCACAAGATTAAGTCATTGACAAGTTACTCATGTGGGCCTACCACAACACCCCCCCTTCTCTACTTCACGATCGCTCGCCTGAGCGGAAATCGTTTTGTTCAACCAAGACCAATGACATACTCTGTCATGGCACATAAATTTTCACAACAGTGGCTACCCATTACAATTTCATATCTCATTAAGTCAAATTTATCATTTTTAAACATGTGACATGAGTCCATTGTAACTAAGCATCTCTACGATACCCATGTTGGTGATACAATTATGTCCAACTAATATAATGACCATCCTATGCTGACAAGTGATTCATGGTATTCAAATGTTTGATGGAGGTATAATGACAAATAGGTAATTAACTATTCCCAAAACAGTTGATATAAAGATAGCATGCAATTTGATATAAAACAATATAATTTTAAAATCGTAGGTTCAATATTATCAAAGTACTATGACTTGTCTTGGCTTTGGCTTTGCACAGTTACCAAACTTGGATCTTCAAAACTTGTTTCTGCTCCTACTCCTTGAAACAGATCGTCTAACGAGATAAAATAATAGGTGAAGCATAAATAAATCCAAAAGAAATTTAAATAAAATCCAAAAATGTTAAAACCAACGCTAAAAAAAGAGCTTGATTTTAGATGAATTTAGGAATTTGAACGGACTGAATCAGAGTTCGGACGAAAGAGAACGGACTCTCAGAAGATTTGTTGGAAAGAAAAAAGAGAAAGAAAAGAATATTCTTTGGAATATTCCTTCTGATTTAATTTAAAGAAAAACCCTAAAGGCTAACAGGTGGGTCCTACTAATTTTTCTGAATTTTCAAACTAAAGAAAACCTAGAAAAGGTGGGAGAGGTTGACAAGTGGGCCATGGTCTATGGACCAAGTCCACGGGCTGACTCGGGTTCACAGTGGACCGGGTGCACACGAGTGACACACAGGCTGACACGCGGTTGGTGACTGGACGACACGTGGGCAGAAATGCTGACATGGCGTGCCACATGGCTGGTGAGGTGAAAGAGAGAGAAAACCCAAAGGAAGAAATAGAGAGGAAGATGGCTAGTGCTGGCGCACGATGGCGGTGATGAACGGCGACAAGGGAGGTGGTGGCGATGAGCAAAATAGGTTGCTGGCAGCTCGGCACAGTGGCGGATCTTCACTGGAGAGGGAGGGAATTGAAGGAGTAGGACCTAGAACGCGGGGGTGACAGGCAAGGGAATGGCAAGGGACTCACCGGCGGCAAAATCAACGGAGGAGGAGGCGGCCTACTTTGGGGAAGAAAGGGCGGCAGTAGTCCGACGAGGTGCGGGCGAAGCGGACGGAAGCACCTTGTAGAACACGACGACGTGAGCTCAAAGGTGAAGATGATACAGTTGAAGAGGCTTGGACGGCGGCAGAACGGGCAAAAGAGTCCTTGCGGCGGCCGGCGACTTCAAAGGCAAAATCCGGCAAGACAAAGACAAACTCGGGGCCGGCGGCTTGGGGTATTGGGAGAGGAGGTCGAAGCAAGGATTTTGATGCAAGCATCACTCTTTTGTAGTGCCGGGGAGGGGGAGATTTGGTGGAAGCTAGCGGTGCTATCGTGCTCTTTTATAGTGCCGGAGAGGGGGAGATTTGGTGGAAGCTGGCGGTGCTGTCGTGTGCGACATGGACATAGGTAGCCTTGTCGGGAAGAAGAAGGAGACAGGGGCGCTGACAAGCGGGCCCGCACGGCAGTGAGGAGAGGAGGGAGCTAGTAGGGCTAGCTTGCGGCTCGGCTCGGCTTGCGCGCAAGCGAAGACAGGAGCGAGCTGGCACACGCGGAAAAGCGAAGGCGGGCCAAGGAGATAGGCTGCAAGAGCGGCTGGGCCAAGGCGGTTGAGCGCTTAGGAGGAAAGGAATGGACCAGCGGTGAAAGAAAAGGAAACGCCGAAAAGGATTTTCTGAAATTCCAAAGGCTTCCGAATTTCAAAAAGGAGATTAAATAAAACCGAGCTCAAAAAAATAGCAGATAAACTCAAAAAATTCCTAGAAAATTCTCTGGAACTCAATGAGCCCAAATAAAACAACTTTGATTTTAATTGAAGTTTAAAATAATCATATTAAATTTTTTTGATTTCTAAAAATCTAAATTAAGTTGGAACTTAACTAAAAAATCAAATGGTTATTTTTATTTTTAAAGACTTCGACTGAACTCCAAATTTAAGATGTTACGGCGGATCATCCAAGAACTCGTGGAAGTGTCAATTCTTCCCTCGGAGACCTGCATAGTTGGTTAGGGAAAGGTTGGAGTGATTGCACCCGTACTTGAACAATTCCCACACATCCTAGGTTCCTGGTGCAGGTGCCCGTCAAGGTCTTGGACCTACTTCACTTATGCAAATCCCCTAGGCTGTGATTGGTTCACAGCTAAGAGGTGGGTTAGAGGTTGAACCAACCAAACACTTTTGGGTTTGGAACGATCGACTTAACCCAATCAAATTAGGCACTCTAGCTCACCTGAGTTCAGGGGTGGAGCTGAGCCTCAGGCAGCTAGGACAATAGCTCGAAACTTAGAATTAAAAGTCCATAAAACTCTCTTGAAAAATCACTAAAAATACAAGTTCGGTTCAAAAACAGCTGATCCAGCCTGAGGCTTAGGCCGTGGCTGAGTCCGCTCTTGCCTACCTGAGTTGTACAATAGCTAACATATGAATTATACATTTATAAACAGGCACACAGCCCTAGGATGTGTGAGAAAGTTTTTTAGAGGAAAAAGTCCAGTTTACTACCTCGAACTATCAGAAAAGTCTGGTTTATCTCCTGAATTTCAAAACCGGTTATTTAACCCCTCCCCCCCCCCTAAACTTGCGAAATCCGGTCAAAACCACCCCTTCAAACCGGCCCGAGGGGTTTAGTGATCGGATTTCGTAAGTTTAGGGGGTTAAATAACCGGTTTTGAAGTTCAGGGGTAAACCAGACTTTTCTGATAATTAAAGGGAGTAAACTGGACTATATATATGGTTGTTTGGGCTAACATCGCGATCTTCGGTTTACGGTCTTCAATTAATCTTTGCATGTTGTCCTTGAATGGTAGAGATGACTTGACAACTTTACGATGCTCTCTTGATAGCTTCATGTCTTGTGGTCTTGAACGTAATGGTAAGAAACGTGTTGACCATCTATAGAAATTTTTAAAGGGAAAGAGGGTTCATTTAACATTATAAAATGGTGAAGGCAGAACAGGGTAAAAAAGAATACCATGAAGAAAGTAAGAATAGAAAGATGACCAAAGTTGGGGAGAGAACAACTTATTTTTTTGCTTCTTATATAAAATAAGTTTTGAAGTTTTCCAACTAACGACCATTCTAACTAGGTCGCGATCTACAGTCGATATGGCTCTGATACCATCTCTGTCGGGACCCGAATCTGCAAATCCGGACCCTCTGTGTATTCTAAACTAGTCCCATGATCAGTAGTTAGCTCACACAGTTACAACATCGATGAAATCATAACCAAACAACAAGATAGCAAAGAAAAAGGCAAATTAAAAGAAGCTAGGAATAAGTCCAGTTTACTCCCTCCAACTATTAGAAAAATCTTGTTTACCTCCTGAACTTCAAAACCTGTTATTTAAACCCCCCTCTAAACTTGCGAAATCCGATCAAAACCACCCCTTCAAACCGGCCCGAGGGATTTAGTGACCGGATTTCGCAAGTTTAGAGGGTTAAATAACCGGTTTTAAAGTTCGGGAGGTAAACCAGATTTTTCTGATAGTTAGAGAGAGTAAACCAGACTTATTCCTTTTTTAAATGTTAAACGGAGTTAGTTGACTCTACTAGCTAGTAGCCGCAGCTGTGTAAAAAAAACGGTGAAATGCCCGCGGAGAGCGTACAGTACTGAACCGGAATTCCAAACCGGGCGGCTACTGGCTACTGGCTACTGGCTAGACGCAGCAGCCTCTTGAGAGAGAGGCAGCGAGTCGCGCGCGGACGGCGGCATCGCCTCAGTGGCTGTGACCGCACGCCACGGCCGTCCACGCCACCACCGAAAACTCTCGCAGCCAATTCCTCGGAGATAAAAAAAAATTTGGCGCCTGCCTGCGCAGCCAGCTTGGATGCCACGCCATGACGCCAACGGCAACGGCAACGGCAACGGCAACGTGCGCATATAACGCAACCGCCACTTGCTTTCTCCCAGTCTCCGATCCAAGAAACAGAGCAGAGCAACGGCGCAGGGAAGCCGAAGGAGGCAGAGGAGGAACGGAGCTTATTGATTCCTGATCCACCGCCGGCATGAAGCTCAGGTCGCCGACCTCGCGGCGCGCGCCGCCCCTGTCCCTGCCGTCGCCGGCGGAAGGGCCGGCGCGCGGCTGGGGAGGGAGGACGGTGGTGGTGGCGGTCCGGAGGGACGCCGCCGGCAGGGAGCTGCTAACCTGGGCGCTCGCCAAGGTCGCCGCCGCCGGCAACCGCGTAGTCGCGCTCCACGTCGCCACAACTGCCGCCGCCGCCGCCGCTGCAGATGGTGCGTGCTTTGTCCTCCTCCCCCATGGCCTCTTCAACAAGCTACTCTTGATTCCTACTAGCTGGCTTGACATTTGTTGCTGCGCTTTTGTTCTTTGTTCATAGAAGGAGGGTTGGAATTGGAAATGGAGGAGAAGAACAGAGCGACCGATTCACTCACCTCGGTGCTCCGCGCGTACGACGGCTTCTGCAATCTCAAGCAGGTTCTATATTACATTCACTACCCAAAAAAAAATCCCCATTTCTCCATGACCAGAGTCTTGCCCTCTGATCCGAGAAATATTACTCGCTCGCTTCCCATTGCTGATCATTTCCTCGCTGCATTCTCTCTCATTCATCAGATCAACCTGGAGCTCAGGGTCTGCCAAGGATCATCCATCAAGAGGACCTTGGTGAACGAGGCCATCTCCTACGGCGCCGTGCACCTGATCCTCGGAGTCGGAAAGAACTCCAGGCCTTTCGGGTACCTATAATGACAATTTCTTCCCATCGCATTACAAAATTTGATCGATCGATTCTCTTGACTTAAAGCAATGGCATTGTTTCGTTCCATCCGATGGTCAGGTCGTCCTCCACCGCGGTTGCAAAGTACTGCGGAAAGAGAGTCCCGCAGAGCTGTTCGGTTCTTGCGGTCAACAATGGCAGGGTCGTGTACCTCAGAAATGCAGTGCAGCGGCAGCTCAACGACCGCAGCACAAGTATGTTGTTCTGTTCAAGCAATTTCATCTGGATTTAATCAATTATTACACCTCACTTTTTTTCGTTTAAATTGACAAAAAAAAATATTCGGAGTTTTTTTTAAGGTACACCACCTTTTATGTAGACCGTCCATCTGCCATGATCTAGTGGCTAGAATTTAACATGGTGACCTATATTACCTCCCATGTAGTAATAGGCCACCTCTGACCATTAAATGCAGCGGTGTAGTTGGCCACGGTCACGCTTCGGACGCTGCCCAGCTGATTTTGGATCCAAATCGTTTTTTTAATGATTTTTCAAAGAAATTAACATAGCCTTTTGATCCTGAGCCTCGGCCGCTAAGGCAATGGCCCGAGGCCCAGGTTGGCCTCTGATCAAATGGGTGATGTTACCATTTCACTCAACTTTTAATGTTAAAGGAAATGGTGAATTTTAAAAAGAAAAACTCTCTATTTAAAAAAAAAATTTAAAAGCAATACTCTATATGGAATGTAAACCATTATTTTTTTCCTCGGATTTTCTTTTACGTGTTTGTGTACTATTCTTACATTGAAATGGATGAACAATACACGCAACCAATTTCATCATTGTGTAGAGATGATCCTTCACCAATGACGTCCTATCTAAATTGAATGAAAAATTTTATTGGCATTCGTATACGATTCTTCAGTTTATAGTTGAATACAGGCAATATTTGGATTCAGTTTGAATTCATCTAACATTTTGTCCATCCGGAAATGCCATAATTAAATATGTTTGCACCAGTAGCATTAGGTGCCCTAATTGGCTCTTTAGGCAATTAATCTCACTAACACCTTCCTTTTGTGGCCTGATTCCTTCCGTGTCAATGATGGGGCAACAGGCTATAGCTGGTTAGAATTTTCCTAACCAAAATCAAACCTCTATGATCAACGGCTAAGATTTACTCATAACTCTTACCCCTTAAGAACACATGGGTGTACCATAAAACAGCTCAAAATATTCATATTGTTCTGCAGTGGTGGAGACGCCGCGAAGGATCTACCGGAAGATACTCGATGCCGCGGTGATGATCGGGGAGAAAGCCCGGGACGACTCGGTGATCGGTGACGGCCGGCCCTTTCGCCGGAACTTCTCCGTATCGATGAGCGCCCCCGTCTCGCCGAAAGTAACGTTAGCACCAGTTCCGGCGGTGGCCGCCGGGTGGCCACTCCTGATGAAGGACATCATGCCGGACCTGAGCCCTGCCTCGCCGGAGTTTTCAGAGATGTCTGTGGTTCAATGGGCAATGCGGCTCCCGAGCAGGTGTTCGGCGGTATCGCCGGTCAATTCAGACAAAAGTTCCGGTCACCAGTCTGTCGCTCCATCGAGAAGCGATTCAGGACAGCCGTCTCCAGTGATCGAGGAAGCGGAGAAGCAAGTCCCAGAGGAGTTGGTCTCACTCAGAGAGAAGTACTCGTCCATGTACACCTTGTTCAGTTACAGTGAGCTTTCAAGGATCACTTCTGGCTTCTCTCCAGGTATGTTTGCATTTCAGTGCTGAATGGATGTTCCTCGCAAACCGATCATTTTCAGACGCAATGAGCTGAATGATGATGATCGATTGGACCCATTGTGTTGCGCAGAGCGTATTGTCGGGAAAGGCGGCGCCAGCCGGGTTTACATGGGCTGTTCTGAAGACGGTAAGGAGCTGGCAGTGAAGGTCCTGAAATCTTCAGAAGAGGTGGTGGAGGAGTTCGTCTCGGAGATCGAGATCATCAGCTGCATTGACCACAAGAACGCCATGTCCCTTGTCGGATTCTGCCTAGAGGACGGCAAGCTCATGCTGGTGTACGACTACATCCGCAGAGGAAGCCTTGAAGAGCTGCTGCACGGTGTGCTTCAGAAATTGCAGGTTTCACAATGTTCCATTGCCATGGAAACATAAGTTGATCGATCCTGCTGCTTGTGCAGGTGACAAGGAAGGGAAAGATCGGTTTGGTTGGCCGGAGAGGTTCAAGGTGGCCGTCGGAGTCGCGCGCGCTCTCGATTACCTCCACGGTGACGGCAACGATCGACCGGTGATCCACAGGGACGTCAAGTCATCCAACATCCTCATCTCGGAAGATTTCGAGCCAAAGGTGACCTCTCTCTCATTTCAGTAGCAAAGATTCTTCAGTCTTCAGGTCTTGTCAAGAGTTGTAACTTGTAAGCATGGCATAAAACTGAACTCTTCTCCATGCTTATGTGATGCAGCTTTGTGACTTCGGCCTCGCGCTGTGGGCGGCGGATGCGACGTCTCAGATCACCGGCGATGACGTCGCCGGCACATTCGGGTGCCGTTCTCTTCTTGCAAGTCGCCGCTTGTAAATTGATGGAAATTTTGGCCTGTACCTGACAAATGTTGATGTCCCTATCTCTTGTTCGTGGCAGGTACTTGGCTCCTGAGTACTTCATGCACGGCAAGGTCAGTGACAAGATAGACGTCTACGCCTTCGGCGTCGTCCTCCTCGAGCTTATCTCCGGGAGGAAGCCGGTGAGCCCCGGCGGCCCCAAGGGCCAGGAGAGCCTAGTGATGTGGGTCAGTATCAGCCATCTTACCAAGAACTGAACAGTGTATTTTGGTCTATACAAATCAATCATGACTGGCTCTTTAATTTGTGCTCAGGCGAATTCCGTCGTGCAAGGAGGAAAGCTCATGGAGCTCGTCGACCCTAGCCTGCCGATGGACGACGGCGACGCTGACGAGATCGAGAGGATGACCCTCGCCGCCTGCCTCTGCATCAGGCGAGCGCCACAACACCGGCCAAGCATTGCACATGTAAGATACAATCTCTGAAGTCTGAATCCATTGTCCATTTCAGTTGGTTATCGTGTTCGTTCTTCGTTCTTTACGCCCATCTCATTGCATACCGTCTGAGCGTCAGGTTCTGAAGCTGCTCGACGGCGGTGGTGATGCCGTCAAGTGGGCAAGGTCGCAAGTCGGCGTGTCCGGCGACGACGGCGACTACGGCGCGGTCACTCCGCCGGAGAAGAGCGACATCCAATCATACATTAACCTTGCGCTGCTCGACGTCGATGATGACTCCGCGTCGGTGGTCAGCGCCGACTTCGTCGCCGCGAATATGTCCTTGGAGGAGTACATGAGGGGACGATGGAGCAGGTCGTCGAGCTTCGACTGAGGGGTCCATCCATGGCGGGAATTGATCCGCGATTTTTGTGTATATATCAACCATTCTTCTTATTTCATCCATTTGTGTATATTAAATTTTCTCTCTGTAGTTAGGTGGGAGGTTGCACATGCTAATCTGCTATTTCTTTCTCCAGTTTTTGATATTTCCTCTAGGAAGACACCATGGATTTCTCACACCATTTGTAGTGTTCTCATCCAAAGGATCAAAGGAAGAGTGTAACTATAAGGCATTATTTTCTCACTAATGTTAATGTATTCCTTCTTGTAATCTCCCTGTAAGATAAAGTTTCATAATGTGGAAAGTACATGGGACATAACATGTCACGTATATCATCCCCTTTTATGATTTTTGAAGCATCTCTCATGGTAATTTAGGTCATTATATAGCATTAAAAAAAAATAGGACGCAGCGTCCTTGGCCACTAACAATTCAGAATCTTCTCCATTTAATCAGTATCGGCGTGCACCACAACAATGAAGAATCTGAACAATTCAGCTCTAGAAAACTCATGGTAAGTCAATGAAAAGGCGAGGTGGAGTCTGTATGATTAGGCCTACGAGGAACATGTTTCATCACATGCAACATCATGTGCATACAAGCACGACCTTCAAACTTGGCATTTGTAGCTGACCATATATGCTTTTTTGCTAAGAGAAGCATGTGCAATTATGCATTCATCAATGATCATTGCGCCCAAGTAAGAAGAATGAGAATGACACCCTTACACAATGATTACCTCACAAGTCAATACTCTCACAGCAACAAGTACATGAATAAACACAAATCCATGTGAAAATCAGTTATAAAAACAAAGCAAAATTATCGATCTAGAATTAGATACAGAAATATCATCTCAGACACAGAAAATCAGCTGCGGCATTTCTATTTAGTAGTTGAATATTAAGATGAATATATCCACAACCAAAGAAGTCCAACAGAAAACACACAGAAATAGCAAGTCCCAAGCTTATAAGTTGAAAACAAACAAGGCGAACATATGTTACAGCATGGAAGTTGCTGTCAATTTGCTGGCTGATTCTCGCCAACAATGTTGTTGATTGGATGCACAGACAAAGAAAAGAGGAAACCCTCTTTTTTTCTAAAGCACGGCGTAATGCAACAACAAATTAGCAATCTACTCAGCCAAAAATAACAGCAGAAAACGTACCCTTCAGTTATAAAAGACTTGAGATCCAGTTCACGCACAAACAGAGGAACTCTGGTTTATAGTTAATATCACTTCCAATATCCAACAGCACCACAACGGCCGCAACGGGCCAACGGTTACGTAGTAGAAATGCAACATGCATCGTCACACTAAAACTCCTTCGACATTCATGAACAATCCAAATTCACATCATGACCACCCTCCTTATACAGAAGAAATAACATGCCGCCCACATCCAAAGGTACTAAGAAACAGGGGGTTTGGAGCATTCAGGGTTCATTTAACTTGTCGCGGTCTTCTCCAGCGCTGAAAATGAAGTGTGTCGCTTACAAAAGGAATAGCAAGGCAAGCAAATCATAACTTAAATAGCAGCGTCAACTTACTGTTGTAGTTGAGCAACTTTTCGATGAGGTCGACATGAGTCATGAGCATTCGCCGGCAGCAGTAGCGGACCAAGCCCAAAGCATCCAAAGCATCCCTGACAACAGAAAACATCAGACAAAGCATGTAAAAAATCAATAATGGATCCATGGAATAATATTTCCAAAGATACATATGCATGGGCACAAAAAAGCCATACAGGCAAACTAACATATGCATGAGCACAAAAAAGCCATATAGGCAAACTAACAACACAACTCCAGGAAAGTAGAAAGATTGGTCCATTTAGAGATAGGTAAAGCAGCTTTCCTATCATCTGAGAAATGCACAAATAAAAACTATTTACCGACTGGAATGTGTACGTCGAAGTCTCAATAGCCAGTCAGGAAAATTGTGGATTTGCCACCCCAAAGATTGTGGCTTTAGGATATGCCACTCTAGAGATTGTAATTGAGCATTTGCCACTCCAAACATGTAAATAGTCAACATGTGCCACTTTTCATGTATTTTGCCATTTTTCGACTCCCCCCCCCCTCCAAAAAAAAAAATCATTTGTGAAAAGACCACTCTGCCCCTCTTCTTCCTCACCTGCTCGGGCTTGGGGAAGAAGAGGGGAGGGGAGGAAGGAGTGCAATGTGCTCTTTTCACAAACGAATTTCAGGCTAAAAGTTTTGAAAAATGGAATAATACGCAAAAAAAAAGGCAAATGTTGACTATTTACATGTTTATAATGGCAAATTATCAATTACAATCTCTGCACTGGGCAGTGGCATATCCAAGTGTCAATCTTTGGAGTGGAAAATTATCAATTTTCCCTAGCCAGTTCTAGGTCTTTGGCTCCGGGAAAAACAAAGATACAGATGTCCAAGTGCAGAACCACGTGCTAAGGACTCCAATTTTTCCTGGATTCAAGTTCCATTGAGTGACACTCAACAATGGACTCCAACATGTATTATAATTTGTAGCATGAACAGTTTTTTTGCTTTTAGAGTATCGCTTTACTAAGAAATACAGTAACATTCCACTGTACCATCATTGTAAAACTCTGCACAATACAAGATGTATTGCTAATCTGGTAAGAATGGGATTGCCAAAACTGCAGCATTTTCAAAGTACCTCATCATTTGAGCACCAACACATTAAAGAAAAATTATAAAATAAGTTTAAGCATGACACCCTAGTAGGATGCAAAGATAGCAACCCTCATCCATATTCAGCTTTTTGGTTTACGCAGGTGCATGACTTTTGCTCTTGAAGTTCTTAGCTACTCTGTAGATAACATGAAAGTGCAACTAGAATATCTCACAGTAACAGTTCCCAAAAATGTTGAAAGGCTTCCAAAATCTCGAGAGAGAAAAGGCCCACGCCTACCAGATCAGTGAAGTGCTGAACGAGCGAGCATATCATCAAAAGCTGCACGACACAGGCACTAGTGCGGTAGTGCCACATCAGTATAGCACTATAGCTCAGCTCATATTCTATTCATCATGGATGAAATCCACTTCAGTGTTCATGGTTGTATGCCACAAGATGACTAGCATGTCAATCTCACATCCCTACAGTTTACAAGATAAAATTTGTGCTAATTCTATTGAATCAATAAATTTTGGGTCGCAATTTCAATGGTCTGGTATGCCTGTCCACATGTACAATTAATATTGTGTGTCTAATTTCCTCACGTAAGGTGACTGAATATTAGAACTAAGCTAATCTGTTTAAGAGGACAAGAAATTGCAGGAAAAATATTCTTTTGGCTCGCACAGAAGCAGTGGATCGTTCCAATTCTCCAAAAGTGCATCCAGCATTTCTCTCCTTATAACCAAAATCACCACAAAACAAACAAACAACCCAACATCGCAAATGAATGCTCCCTCAAACACAACACGATGAAACGCAGAACGACCGCAAGATACAATATCAAACTGAGACAAAGGAACCAGGATGCAAAAGATACATAAATTTACCCCTCCGTGTAGTCAGCCTGTAGGAGATCGAGGTAGAGGTCCCACTTGTTCCCAATCACCTGGGAAAGAAAAGAAAAACTGTTTAGTTCACCTCACCCTAGGGAATGGCTGTGCCACGCTACCACTAAAACCTAATCCCAACTAACAAACCAATCGGCGAAAATAGGCAAGAACAAATTAACAATCACGTGTCACAGACATGGATCCCTTAGTGTGGGCCTCCAGGTTGGACAAGTACGTGGGCTGGCCTTTGGCCCATCTCGCATGGCTAGGGGAAACAATACAAGAAGGCAAGGTGATCCGACGGGGAGGGCATCGAAGAAACAAACAACAGCCTTGGCTTCTTCTTCCCCCAATGCTGCTTCTTCCCCCATTCCCCTTTCTCTGATGTTCCCCAACCCATGCTTCTTCCTTCCTGTCTGAATTGCTACTCCCATCCTTGCTTCCAATTTCTCCCAATTGTATCCCCAAACACTTGTATCGTGTGTTGATTTGGCAATATAGCATTTGGATTTGGTGTGGATCAATATTCGTGATGAAAGGTCATGACAATTTGGTATCAGAGCCATTGATCCTGATGGTTCCTCGCATGGAGACGGCCATGAGCACAGCTGAAGAGGAGCGGTGTAAGGCGATGCTGGTCAAGCTACTGACCAAGATGGACGAGTAAGAGCGGAAGATGGATGACATGATCTCATCCCTAGCCGCGACCACCTCTCGGCTGCTCGGCGTCGCTGCCGACTCGACCCCAAGTTCTCCTTCGACCACTGTTGGCTCGCCACCGTCTCAAGTTGGGTTGTTGCTGCTCAGCCCGCCATCCACACCTTCGACACCGACACCAACTTCGCGACGCCCACCAAGTGCTCGACGTCAGGCCCCGACCCCAACGTCGACGAAGCCAAGGTCACGACCATGCCCCTGCTCTCGAGAGGCGTGCCCACGGCCCTCCAGGTGCATGTGGAGCGCGTGAAGGCCTCCTCACTGAGGTCGTTCGCCATCGGCGAGCTGGACACCGTGATGCCCCCCCCCCAAGGTGTTCGACGTTCTGCCACAACTCGAACACCGGTGACGTCGATGTCACGACCGTGACCCTACTCGAGACGAGCGAGTCCAAGGTCGTCCCAGCACCTATGGCACCCCCAGCCAACACTCGCTCAAGCAACCCCATCTCCACACCGAGCGTTGTGATGTGGCCACCACCAATGGTGTGGGTCGAGCGGCACACATGGCCGCCGCCGGTGCAAGAGGAGATCGTGTGTGACAGAGCAGAGCTATGGCCAACACCATGGCCGGCGTTCCTCCGATTTCGAGATGGGGAGCAGTGGAAGCAATGGTGGCCGCCATCTATGCCAGTGGAGATCATGAGCAGAGTTGCTGAGCTACAACCAACACCATGGCCGCCGCCTGCTCAAGTCAACAGCACAAGAATACGAACTGAGCCATGGCCAACATCACGACCATCGTTTGGGTGTGATCGAGATGACATGCAACCGAAGCAGCCATGGCCACCACCTGGACGACAGAGTGTGCTAACCAAGGGTCTGAGAGTGTGGCCAATTGGGATTGTTGAAGAGGTACAGGGTTCAGTCCTCCTTTTCTTGTGTGAAGATTGGGTATGGCTATGCAGAATTCTAATGCAAGTCAAAGGCACAAAAAGACAATCAAAGTTGTAGCCAGCGCCATGGCCATCATTTGGGTTCAATCAAGGCAAAGTACTGTCAAAGGTCTCATGGCTATCACCTACTAGGAAGGAAGTATCTAGCTACAAAACAGTGGAGTGGCTATCAAATTTTATTGCTGAAGACTGCAAAGTTCACAGAATAATAATCAAATTTGGGATGTTTTGGTCCTCACCTACTGATTTGGAAAGGATAATACACTGTAAGGAGGCTTGTGTCCCAGAGTCTGAAAGTAGATCATACAATGTCATATGGGATGCCACTAGAGATTGGAATCTTGATCAGAAGATTCTAAGCTTGACTTGACTTCTGTTGGTGAAGTTAGGAATGATTCAAATACCTCGAAACTGAAGGAAATGCTCATAGAGAAGAAGTGCCTTCCTATCAGAGGCAAGCTATACAACATTGCTTGTGTGGACGACATCCTTAACAGTATTGTTTCCAAAGGGCAATCATATATACTTCGCCTTGTTGGTGACATAGTAATTGAATTTTTTGTGGCACATGCATCTTCATCATTGACCCAACAGCAGCTTCTGGAAGTCATTTCACAAATGAGTTTGAAGTGTCCACAAGAAGATACTAAGTGGTGGCACAAATGAGTTTGAAGTTCTTTTGCATTTCAAGAAGTCATTTCCCTCTGAAGAAGTGGTGTCTCCAGAAGATATGAAAGTTGAGGACGTTTTATCATGTAAATGAGGCATGGCAAGTGAGGACAGTTTTGCAAGAAGAAGCATCAAATGACCACGAAGAAATCGCTACAATGGTTATGGAGATGCAGGAAGCGTTCAATGAGTATTGGCAAAATTCATACTGGTGGTTGTCAATACCTGTTGTTTTAGATCCTAGATTCAAAATCAGCTTCATCGAGTTTTGTCTGAAACAAGCTTTTGGCACAAATTCAGCAAGCTACTTATCTGACATACGTGAAACAGTCCGGGATCTCTTCAATGAATACTGCAACCCTAGGGATCAACCGAGTGCTGGTGTTTCAAATAGTGCAGCTTTGGACGCACACAGTGATTCATTGGAAGATTGGGTTCAGCAACCTGAATTTGCACTGATTACCACATATTCTAGAATCATACTGCTGCGCAAGTCAAAAGTCACTTCCACAACCAAAGTTAACTATACTATCACTTCACCTGCTGTTTCTCCTGAGGGCACTGAAGCCGTTGTAGGTGCGCAAGATGGGAAACTGCGCATTTATTCCATCAGTGAGGATACACTTACAGAAGAAGTGCTATTATTTCCATACGTTATGTGCCAGATGTTTCCATGTTTGCTTCTACTGATGGCAACAGGAAGCTGTTCCAGGGACAATACCGGCTTGGGGGCAAGCCGAATTTCAACGGGGGAGGTATGTCACGGACATGGATCCCTTGGTGTGGGCCTCCAGGTTGGACAAGTATGTGGGCTAGCCTTTGGCCCATCTCGCGTGGCCAGGGGAAACAATACAAGAAGGCAAGGTGATCCGACGGGGAGGGCATCGAAGAAACAAACAACAGCCTCAGCCTCGGCTTCCTCTTCCCCCAATGCTGCTTCTTCCCCCATTCCCCTTTCTCTGATGTTCCCCAACCCATGCTTCTTCCTTCCTGTCTGAATTGCTACTCCCATCCTTGCTTCCAATTTCTCCCAATTGTATCCCCAAACACTTGTATCGTGTGTTGATTTGGCAATATAGCATTCGGATTTGGTGTGGATCAATATTCGTGATGAAGGCTCATGACATCACGCAATCCTAGAAGCAAGCTACGCTGACAAGCGGTGTGCCCTAAACCGCAGCGCGCGTCAGTAGAGGGGGACCGAGTGGATCACGAGCCGGAGAGCGGCGAATCTGTCAGGTCCCTCTAGAGGTTTTCCTCTAAAGGTTTTTCTCTCAGATTCGTACTGAATCTCTTGGAGTCCTGACAGAATCAATCGAAACCCTAAAGAAACGAAGTCGAATCGGCGGCGCCACAGTCGCACGAAGTGGAGGCGAAGCCCTAGAAGAAACGCCGGGAAGCAGGAGTGGCGAGGGGTAGATGAGGTGGGGGTAGGTCGGGTCGGGGAGGTTTACCTTGCCGCAAGTGAAGCACCGCACCGGGATGATCATCTTCGATGTTGCCGCCGCCGCCCCTGTAGAAGAGGGGGAAGGGTTCGGGGGTGAAGGTAGAGAGAGGGAAAGGGTTTTGCAAAGGGAATTGATAATATACTTCCGCTTATCATTTGATTGCGAATGGTAAGCATAGAACACAAAGAATTTTTCAACTCGAATAAGAGAAAGGATTAATTCGAGGTGATGCACAATTAAAAAAGTATATCACAAATTATTATAAAGGATTGTTTGGATCATCTGAAGATAATCATATATCTATGATTGATGCTTTTACAAATGATATTTCTAAAGTTTCGGATGAGGAAAATAATTTTCTTACAGAGCCTTTCTCTGAAAAGGACGTGAAAGAAGCAATCTTTTAAATAGAACATAACAAAGCAGCTGGGCCGGATGGATTCCCAACCGAGTTTTATCAGGTGTTTTGGGAAGTCATTAAAAATGACTTGATGGCCATGTTTCATGATTTTTATAGTTGCTCTCTGTCTCTCTTTAGTTTGAATTTTGGCATCATTACTTTGCTTCCCAAAAAAGTAGATGCTAAGCAAATTCAGCAGTATAGGCATATTTGTCTTTTAAATGTTAGTTTTAAATTTTTTATTAAAGTGGTTACTAATAGACTTATGAGTGTAGCTCAAAAGATAGTTAGACCTTCCCAGTCGGCATTTATGCAGGGGAGATTTATTCTTGATGGAGTTGTTATCCACGAGCTTCATAAACAAAATTTAGATGGAATGGTTTTCAAGGTTGATTTCGAGAAAGCTTATGACAAAGTAAAATGGCCGTTTTTACTTCAAACTTTGAGGATAAAAGGTTTTTCATCTAAGTGGTGTTCTTGGGTGGAAAGTTTGGTTAAGAGAGGGAGTGTTGGAATAAAAACCAATGATGATCTTAGTTCTTTTTTCCAAACTCATAAGAGTCTTCGGCAAGGTGATCCAATGTCCTCTATTCTTTTTAATCTTGTTGCGGATATGTTTGCCATCTTTATTTCAAGAGCTAAAGAAGCTGGTCATTTAACAGGAGTAGTTCCTCACTTGATTGATAATGGGTTGTCAATATTACAATATGCTGATGGCACCATCCTTTTCTTGAGTAATGATTTAGAACAAGCCAAAAACCTCAAACTAATTTTATGTGTCTTTGAACAATTATCTGGTTTAAAGATTAAATTTCATAAGAGTGAGATTTTTTGTTTTGGTGCTGCCAAAGAAGTTGAACTTCAGTTCAAATAGTTATTTGGGTGTGAAGTGGGTGCTTTTCCTTTCAGATACTTAGGTATTCCCATTCACTTCAGGAAATTAAGAAATAATGATTAGAAAGGGGTAGAAGATCGAGTTGAGAAAAAGCTCAGCAATTGGAAAGGAAAAAATATGTCTGTTGGTGGTCATTTGGTACTTATTAACTCGGTGCTAAACAGTCTACCAATATTTATGTTTTCTTTTTCTGAGATTCCTAGAGAAGTGCTCAAAAGACTAGATTTTTATCAATCTAGATTTTTCTGGCAGAGTGACAATCATAAGCGAAAATATAGGCTTGCTAAGTGGAGTTTAGTGTGTTCGCCCAAAGAGCATGGTGGTCTAGGGGTTCAAAACTTAGACACAAAAAATAAAAACTTATTAGGGAAATGGTTGTTTAAATTGCTTAATGAAGAAGGAGTTTAGCAATCTTTGCTCACAAAGAAATATTTGGGTGAGAAGAGTCTTTCGCAAGTGGTTAATAAGCCTGGAACTTCTCATTTTTGGTCGGGTCTTATGAAAATTAAAGATCAATTTCTTCGAGTTGGTTCATTCCAGGTTAAAAATGGAAAGCAAACTAAGTTTTGGGAAAATATTTGGTTAGGTGATTCTCCACTGAAAGGCCAATATCCACTTCTTTATAATGTGGTCAGGAGAAAAAAATGATTTAGTGGCAAGTATTCTGGGCTTGTCTCCCCTAAATATTTCTTTTCGAAGACATCTTATTGGGCCTAAATTACATAATTGGAATGAGTTAATGTTGAGAATTCCTAATGTACATTTAGACACTCAAAATGATGTTTTCAAGTGGCATCTGAATAAGTCTAGTCTTTTTTGGGTTCAATCTTTCTATGCAGCACTGATTGACAATTTTCAAGCCCCTGTTAGGAATTCTTTCTGGCTAATTAAAATTCCATTAAAAGTGAAAATATTTCTGTGGTATCTCAAAAGTGGGGTAGTATTAACAAAAGATAACATGCTTAAAAGAAATTGGAGGGGAAGCACAAAATGTTATTTTTGTATTAAAAAAAGAATCAATTCAACATCTTTTTATTAATTGCCCCTTTGCACATCTTGCTTGGTGGGTTGTTCAATGTGCTCTCAATTTATCTCCCCCTACGAGCATAGCAAATATGTTTGGGAATTGGTTAACTGGTATCCCAAAAAAGTTAAAGTCACAAATCCTAGTGGGAGCTAGTGTTTTATGTTGGTCTATTTGGTTATGCCGAAATGATGTTGTTTTTGACAAGAAGAGTATCACTAATCCCTTGTAGGTTATC
Organism: Phyllostachys edulis; assembly: GCA_036346405.1. NCBI lineage: Eukaryota > Viridiplantae > Streptophyta > Magnoliopsida > Poales > Poaceae > Phyllostachys > Phyllostachys edulis. The sequence continues at coordinate 45,100,054 of CM070567.1, forward strand.
TTATTGAGTGGATACTAGCTAAGCACTTGGGCAAATTTGTATACATCAACCCAGAAGGATTCCATGTTGCCTGGAAGCCAAAGACTGGAGTTTGTGGCGAAACAAATCCTAAATTTTCATGGGTGGAGGTTTAGTCGTAGGATTTGCAATGATTGAGTTTAACTTTCAATCGTATTTGGTTGTAAGACAACATACCATAGTTAACAGCTTGGTTTTGATACTTTGGCTTTTTAATAAAATGGGTTGTGTGCATTCTTGATGCAAAGAGCGGGGGAGATTTTTCTCTTCCATTATCTAAAAAAATCTAAGCGAATATCGCTCGCTTAGCAATCTTGTCAAGCCAACGTCCCCCCCCTTAGGCACGACTGCTTAGGTACAATCCTGTTCGACTGCTACTATTCGTACTATGCTAGGCCGGCCCACGGGCCGGGGTGGCGGCCCAAGCACAACCCGTCGGGCATTCGTGTTGCGGTCTTTGGCCGAGCCCGCTTAGCCTGATGGGGCAGTGTGTGCCCGCTTGGCCTGGCGTAACAAAAAAAAATTCAGAAAAATGTGTAGAATTCATAAGTAGACATGAAATTTTTTTTAAAAAATAAGACAATCATATTGAAAATGTAATAAAGAGCTTTATTAATGTCCAACTAGCTGCCTCGTTAAAACATTGGCAAAGGAAAAAGAGTACAGCCTATAACTCTACAATTCTACATACATGATACATCTTTGTTCTATGTGTCGGTGTCATTGTCTAAGTACAGATTTTTGAACACCTCCGACAACTCTGGATTTTTCACAGAGTGTTGTGTTCGTGAATCAGCTTGTTCCCAATCCTTCACAGTTAGAAGGGTCTCCACCATCTCACTTATGAGACTTGTTCTTCTCTCTTCCAATATTCTTCCAGAAAGACTGAAAGTAAACTCGAAGGAAACCGTAGAGACAGGAACAGTTAACACATCATGTGCAAGTATGGATAGCACGGGATATGTTAACTTATGGGCTTGCCACAATTGCAGGATGTCGAAGCCTTCTGAGTTGAAATCCACCGTACCGCTGTCCAAATAGGTGGATAGTTCTCCACTTCTTGTGGGTCTTGGCTAAGCAGACATTGGTGTAGAAGAAGAAGAAGAAGACCTGGACTTGGACCTGGAGGAAGAGGCATCGAAGATCGCACCCCACATATTTGTCTTCCCACTTGAGGGGGGGGCTACTGGAGGTTATTCCGAACGAACTCCCCAGAACCTATTTTCATACCTTTGGTAAACCTCGTATAACCAAGAACGAACTTCTACAAAATAGTCAGTATAGTCTAACCCTGTAACATCACTAAGAAGATCAAGTACAGTACCAAATGCATTGATTTTAGCCCTAGGATCTAAAAGAAATGCAAATGCATATAAGGTAAGGGATTTCTCTCCAGTATTTAAGGTATTTAGATTTCATGGAAACAACAGCATCGTATAAAACTAAGTCATTTTCAAACATTTTCAATTGAGTAGCAATTCGTAAAATAGTATGCACAATGATAGGAGATGTTGGATAGTAGACAGCGGACAAAGCAACAGTTGCCTCATAAAAAATTTCTAAAAACGACAGTATCTTCTCAGCAACGAACCAATGTTGCTCAGTTAATAGTATAGTACCGTCAGTGCTAGGATAGTGCGTTTGAATAAATACAGAAAAAAAATGATCTTGTATGGTAAAAGATTCTTAAGCATGAGATAAGTAGAGTTCCACCTTACCTCCATGTCCAAACCGAATTTTGTTGGACGTGCACCCATCGCCCTGTAGGAGTTCTTATATTGTGCTATTCTTATGTTAGAATTATTCAAGAAAGAAATCGCATCGCGAAAAGCTTTAATATACGGACTCAACCTCTTCAAACCATATTTGACTATAAGGTTGATAATATGATAATCGCATCGTTGATATAGCAAGAAGGAATTGGCATATGTACTCAACACTATAGTAAGAATGTCCATGTCCCTAGAGGTTGAAGTGGCGTTGTCTAAAGTAATTGTGAATATTTTGTCTGTAAGACCAAAGTCTTTCACGACTTTCATAATACAGTTCGCAATATTCTCCTCTGTGTGTGCTACATCAATTAATTTCAAAACTATAATCCTTTTCTCCATTACCCAGTCATCACTAATATAATACGCAACTACACTATGGTAATCTTCCCTAGCCCGACCACTCCATATGTCCGAAGTCAGGGCCACCGAAAATGTGCATGTACTAAATAGTTCCTTTATTTTATTACGACGTTCATTATAGTATTTCACTAGATCTCTAGTTGTTGTCTGTCTAGAAAACGGAAGAAAATCTAGGATTATGCACAGTTCTAATGTAATTTTGGAAAGAAGCAGACTCGTCAAAGCCTAACGGTAAATCCTCAGAAGCATTTAAACGACAAAGAGATTGACGGGCTACCTGAGGATCATAGTCCTAGCTAGATACCGTACTATCGGGGTTGTATTGCAGCTGCGTTTGCCTCATCATCAATCCTTGCTTGGTTTGACATCTTGTAACATGTCTAAGCAAGTGCCCCGTTCCACCTGTAGACTTCACAGACAATTCATGGTGACAAAGTTTACAAAGAGAGAATGAAGGTGTGTTGAATGAGGGGGGTATGGTGGCTATTTATAGGAAAAACTTTGGGATTTTTTGAATTTTTCGCTATTTTTTAAGACCCCAATGGTCAAAAACGGTAAAAAAAACCCTAACGACCGGATTTTTCGGGCCGTGCCATGTCGGCACTAAGACGTCCCATTGCCTCACGCCCGTCCTTCTTCTTCTTCTCCCCCAGATGCCTCTCTTGCCTCAAGACGTGTCAGCCGACCCCGCCGCCTCCTCGCTGCCCACCTCCGGCCTCACGCTCTGCCTCGTCACCCCGACGCCCTCCACCTCGACGGCCCACCAGCTGGCCCTCCACCTCCGCCCCGCCTCCGCCCTCCGCCTCGATCGATTAGCACCATGCGCCGCGCCCTCCTCCTCCTCCGCTCCGACGGCTCACAGAAGACTGCTTGCCATGACGCCTCCTCCGACCTCCGCCTGCTCCTCTGTCTCCTCGCAATATGCCTCCCGTGCCACACGGTCAGGTTTAGGTCAGACGGCCGACCCATCGTGCCGAGGTGGCAGCCAGAACGGCTCTCGTCTTGTGGTTTGCAAGCCGGCACCACCATAAACAGCATGGACCATGCCGCGGCTTGGGCCGGGCCTACAAGATCGTGCTTTGTCTTTACCAGAGGGCTCGCCCATTTGGCCAGCTCTACCGCTTAGTTGTTATTCCGCTTAGCTGAAATACACTGTTTATAATATTTTATTATTATCATTTGTTTTTCTCGTTTGGCTACACAAAATGACCATGTTGCCCTTGCTCGAGTCCGGTGTTGTGTTGCACCAAATACCGAGCTCGACCCTGTGCTCATCTCCAAAATCCCCCTTGATGGTGTTCTGGCGGCGAGCAACAGCGGACAGAGGCCAAGGAGGATGAGGGTGGCGGTGCTTCGGCAGATTTTCGGTTAGGGGGATGTGAGCATGGCGTATAACGCGATGTGAGGATGAATATGATGTGGTTGACGACGGCAGGGACTCACTGATAACCGTGCAATCGACAATGGCGGCGGCTCGAGCTGAGGGAAGAAAACGAGTTTGATTCTGGCGAACGGCTGGGATAAAATGAAATTAATTTAGGGGAATGAGAGAGGAGGTTTGGAAACATGAAGTGACATGATTGGATTCCATAGGAACTCACAGGAGAAGGAGATCGAGTTGTGGGCACGGTGGGCAGAGCTTAGAAAGAAGGTGGTGGCGCGGCGCGTTCCGGTCAAAAGGAAGCGAGATAGAAGACGAGACTTCGGGCAAAACAAATAGGATGGAGAGTCCTGATGCTCCTCTTATATGCGAGAGAGGGGCAGAGGAGAGGGCACGAGAGCTCGGTGGATGCGACGACACCGTGGCTTTAATGCATGCGTACGCGAAAGGAAACGCTCGATTGAATGCAGGCGTTGATGGCGCGGTGATGGTGGCTTGAGGGCGCCGGTTTCTAAATGGACGAGGCGTGTTGACTCGGCTTGGAGGAGCGCAGGCGGCACTAGTGCTTGATGGAGGCGGCATGAGCAGGCGATGCTAGTGCTTGACGGAGGCAACATGAGCAGGCGGAGCTGCGCACGGCGTTGCTGCTGCTGCGTGCAGCCTGTGCGCGCCAACCATGCCAATCACCACGGCTACGTCCATTTGCTTACCAGGCCATATGGTAAGAGGCCTTCTTTGGTCACGCCGTGGCTCCTAATCCTTACATGTACTACGGTGGCGCTTACATTTGGTCGGCCTATACCCATGTCAAAGCCAACGGCAACGTACTAGCGTCACCGTAGCCTCGGTCTCTTTGGGGATTCCATGCCAGAGCACGCGAAGACGCTGATGCACAGTCATGGCAGGGCCATAGACGGCGGGGACAGAGCTCGTGATGTTTACAATGAGGAACGCCACGGGCGTCTCTAGTGAGGGATGGAGATGAGCGCACGGGGTCAAGTCAGGGGTGTTTGGTGTGACCCAGCTGTGTCGGGGCAGCGTCGGACTTGAGCAAGGGCAATATAGTCATTTCGTATGGCCAAAACGGAAAAAAAAAACAAATGGATAATAATAAAATATTGTAAACGAAGTATTTAATCGATGTTTTTATCTAAAGATAGGTATATTATCAATTACCTTAGGAATAAGTATGTATGCTAAAATGTCATATAAGTGGAAGGTATATTATCAATTCTGAGTTCCTTAAAAAACAAATTACGATGAGTACATTACTCGCACATAATTTTCGTTGGTACATGTAAATTAGACAAACTTTTTTTTATTAATTAATCCTTTCTTAAAATTTCATTTTAAAGTTAACCCCCCGCAAACTTTATTTCCAATTTTGACCTCTTTGGCTACGCCACCACCTGTGGTGTGACAAAACAATATTGTCACGCCATAGGATAAGTCCGCTAAAATAGCGTTTTTTGTCACATCACTGATGGTGACGTGACCAAACAACTCTGTCACGCCACAAGTGGTGGCGTGATAAGAGTTTGCCCCAGATACGGGCTGGCATAACAGTGTTGTTTTGTCACGCCACGGGTGGTGGCATGACCAAAGAGGTCAGAATTGAAAATAAAGTTCGTTGAGGGTTAACTTTAAAACAAAATTAAAAAGGGTTAATTAATAATAATAAAAATTCAAATTAGACCGACCTAGAGGTAGCGGTAAAGAAAAAACAAATAAGGCTCGTTTGGAACATAGAGTGAGAATATAGAAATCAGGATCAGTGTGTAGTTTAGTTGAATCTGTAAGCCCCGTTGGGAATGCAGAAATTTCATATGAAACAATTTAAACTTTCATATGAATCGGAAAAAAAAATCGCATGTTGCAAAACGGAGCCTAAGAATTCTTAATTCCAGGAACCATTCAACAGAACTATTCGGAAAGGCACAGGGGAAAATTTCAAGAAATCTAATCTTATGTTATTCGCCCCCAAATTCCTATGGATTGTACTATTCCATACGAATTTTATAAATTTTTAGGAGTACATTCCATACAGATATACATGACACTTCCTTATAGGATTTAATTTCTCAAAAAAAGAACTTACATTCCAAACACCCCTTAAAACAAGCTTGCCCCATTTTCTATAAGTGGGCTGTTTGTTGCAAAAAAAGAAAAGAAAAAAGAAAGTGGATTGTAAAACTAATTGCATATTCCTCTAAAAAAATGATTGTATACCAAGCCAAGGTACTATGTGCTTGATCTGGAGCGAGTGCGAGACCCAAGACGCGATACTGGTAGCACAGTCGCCATTTCTCTCTGGTAGCATACATACTATTCCCTCTAGCCACAAAAAGTAGTTTTGGGTTACATGTCGTCAAACAAACGTTACTATTGCTAAAAATATTTAGATTGAACACATGAAAATAATATGTTTAGATTTATCTCAAATAATACTTTATAATATTACTATGTTTTATAAATATATTAAATAAAAATAAATAGTTAAAATTGTATTTTTGGGACCATACCGATATCAAAAAAACTTCCTTCTGTAACTAGAGGAGTAACATACTATTTGCTTCATTAAACCACGTAAGCAGCTTCCTAGCCCCCTGGGTTTGAAAAAAAAAACCTTCCTAGCCCCCTGAGACCTAGCAGAGTAGCAGAACATGAGACTCCTTGTATTTATCTGCTCTTGGATCAATCAAATGGTTCATTATTTCACTCCTTGTATTTATCTGCTCCTGGATCAATCAAATGGTTCATTATTTCATTCTTCCTTGTATTTCTTCTTCTTCAGTAATAAAACCAGAGCATCTCTCAAGAATCACGATTAACGAATCATAAGCCCACGATAATTCTTTGCAATGAGAGTTCATCCCCTTCAAGGATGAACAAGAAATAGGACTAGTCAAAACAAAATGAACAACATGTATTAGGACAACAAAGTACATAATGCTATACTGGTAAAGAGGCCATCCAACCAGTATGAATAACAGAATCGTGAGATGATTCTGGAAACCATAATTTACTACAAAAATGTCTGATTCTTTCTGACATTGCCTTTTAACATGTGTAGGATGCAGTCTGAACTCTGAAATTTAACAAATGATGAACAGATACATGTGAAATTCCCGTGTTGCTATCCTGCCTCACCGTAAATGAGAAGAAAATAACAAGAAAAAATAATCACCCTCTATTCGAAAATCTTTTCACCGGTTGAGAAAATCAAGAAAATGACGGAACTAAAAATACAAAGGTATCCTGGAACAAAGAAGACTGTTTTCCAGATTTCTGAACTTGTCAGATCCATGTTAGAAGCTTTTGCCCCCTCCAGAATTTTTCCCGTGAGGCCGACACCGACTATCCCAGCCAATGTCCCGGCTGTATTTGAAACCCCCATCACTATACCGGCAAATTTTGGAGCAACATCCATGTGATTCACAGCAAACCCTGCTCTTCCTAGAGCCAGAAAACCAAGGGATATCGATGAACAGATCACAGTCCCTGAGGGTGTCCTGAATAAAGGAAGGGCCATAAGTGCAACAGCTGAGACAACAAACCCGATGGTGTTCAGGAGTTTCCTTGTCTTGGTAACAGATAAGATCCTTCTTGTAATCAAGTGATCAGCGACCACTCCACCGATATTGGAAAATATAAACATGTTGAAATAGGGGAGCATCTTTGAGGATCCCATGTCCTGGAGACTAAGCTGAAGACCTAATTCGAAATAGGTAGGCAGCCAGTTCATAAGAACATACAAGGCATAGTGGAAGGTGAAGTTGTTTACAACAATTGCCCAAACTGGTAGGCTGAATATAATTCTTCGCCATGGAATCTTTACAGTGCGAGGTGCAACAATCCCTCCTGCTTGCACCTTAATCTTCTCTCGAGATGCCACTTTTGGCATTGACACTTTTGGAAGGTCGGTGCGAGGTGGATCACTGGCAAACTTCAACCATATTACAGACCATGCTACTCCCAGTACTGCTTCAACAAAGAAAACTGATTGGGGTCCCATGTGCTTCACCAGACTAGGAAACAACAGCATGCCACAGGCTGCACCAAGGTACATCCCCGAGGTTGTCAGAGACACTGAGCGAGAGCGCTCCTGTGGTGGCACCCATTGTGCCAGAACAGTGTGAATGGCAGGAAATATGAATCCTTGTGCTACACCAACAAAAAGGCGAGAAAGGACCAGAATGACTACTCTGTTGGGGTCTAGTGGAATTAAACCGCATATCAAAGACCACAACACGAATGACAATAGCAGAACACGTCTGCCTCCTATCCTCTGTGCTGCCCATCCACCAGGAATCTGTGACAAAACATAACCATAATAGAACGTGGAGAGTATCATGCCCTTGTTTGCTTGATTCACGCCGATGGCATCAGCTCCTACGGTGTAAGCAATCGAGAATCCCACACGCTCAATGTAACAAACATTTGTGCAGACGAAAGTCAGCAATACTATGACATAACGTTTTGGGAACTTCATTCTCATCATCACTAATTAGAGATGAAGCACGAAGTTCTGCTGCAGTCTTAATCAGGCCACCACTTGCTGACCTCCCACGAATATTCACCAGGGTTTACCATAAGCCTGCCTCTCTTCCTTCCATCTCTAGGAATACTAAGATCTGAAACAGACAAAATATTGATCATTCAATGATATGAAACAACGTGGGCTTCTTCAACTCTGCTTCATATATCCATAGCAGTTTACAGATCTCATAAGGAAATTAACACAGACAAAGCTCTATATGCTGCGCATTAACTCAAGAGACCTGCTCAATGAAGATCAAAGAAGAATCCATACATCAGTTAGTTGTATGAATCAAGACATGAGTATTACGTTCGTAATGTATCTCTTCTACCGTATTGTGTTGCTACTATGCAATGAGAGAAAAAGAGTTCAAATCCTACAAAGACTCGACTATCATGCTTGGAATGCAAAATGCAATTTGCAAGTCATATGGTTTAGACTGTCACCACCTCTACATTCCAAGAAAAAGAAAGAAAACATGCTCAAATAATCTTGGATTTTAGCTTCTAGAGGAAACACGTTCCTGTAAACGATTGAACAAGCCATATCCAAGTACCAAAAAGACAATGTTCTTGCTAAGTGTTTTCGTCAGATATTACGAAACCAAGCTTCAACACACCACTGTAAGCTAGAGCTAACTTGACTCCAAACTCCAATCGATTAATCCTGTGGCTCCCAATCGAGCACATGATGTTCACACATTTGCACTGATTCCAGAGATTAAAATCAGCAGGCCCAAGTAGGAGCAAATCTTGGCATGAATAATCTCCTGTTCAGCAGAGATCTGCATCTAACACATCCATTTTTTTCACCTAACTCGCAAGATCTTCAACAAAAACTTGCACCATTCACCTGCAACCTCCAGTGTAGATCAGATCACCTAAAGATCTGGTACTTCCAACCCCAAATTCTAGCCGAAATTCGACAAGCCACACAATATCACACCTCACCGCAAGAACGGACCAGCTGACCACGCCATTCGCGTCTCGCGCGCACGCATATTGCGCGAAATAAAAGGACAAGGGGGAGAAAAAGAAATGCCAAATCGAGAAACATCGGAAATAGTCACCTCAAGATCCCGCGACTTTGTGGCGGTGCCGCCTGTTGGGGAGCCCGGCCTCAAGCTGACCCTAGGCAGCCCCCGCCGTTGCAGGCGGCGGACGACGGCGAGGTGGGCCAGGTGTCGGAGGAGGAGAGGTCGGGTGGGTCGATCTGCTCTGCGCAGTGCCGCTACCTCCGGGAGGAGTGGAAATAGGGAAGGGAGGTCGAAAAGGAAAGGTCAACTGCTGCGCATCATAAACTCCCTTTTTTTTTCCTCCGGTGAGAGCACAAGCACATGCACTAACGTGGTGTATTGTCAATTTGTCGTGTAGACTTGTTCTGCCAATTGTGATCGTAGACCAGTTCATTTAATTGAACAGATTCCGGATTATTATAATTAATGTTAGCATGATAAAAGAGTTAGTGAGGTTAACAATCAAGAGAGAATATCGGCGCTTCCTGCTCTTACGGTTTTTTTTAAAACAATATTTTTTTAAAAGATAATTACAAAAATATATCGTCTCTCCAAAAAATTATAAAAATGTGTTCCTGTCGCCAGTTCAAATGGCGACAGAAATCTATCGCCATTTGAACTGGCGATAGGGACCCTCTCTCCTCCTGTCGCCGGTCCCATCCACCTATCGCCATTTTAACTGGCGACAGGAAGCAAGCCAAATTTGCAACTTCTCTGGCCAGGTTTGCCTCCTTCTGATTTTCATACGTTTTTAACGGTGCAAAATCTATTAGACTCGCAATAACATTTTTTTGATCGTCGTATGCTGTTCTAGTGCGATGAATTTCTGAAAAATTTTACGAGAAAGATTGAGATATGAATGATTCGTAAGTAGGAAAGTAAGTGATATTGCGATGCGCCCGGGATTTCATACGCTTGCTCATGTACATGCACTACTTGCCATTACTATCAAAACTACGATAATTACATAACATTCAGCAAAACATCATAACATTCAGCAAAACATCATTCATAGCAAAACATCATAACACTTAATAACACTGATATTACATAACATTCAGCAAAACATCATAACACTAAATTAAAATGATAATTTAGAACATTGACAATAACATGTTACTACTGTCCGTGCAATAACATAATTTAGAACATTGGTAATAACATCGGTCGCAGCCTCAACGTCCCCCCTGTGGACTGTCTCGAGTTGGGTGACCGGATGAGGTCCCCGCTGCGACGTCCGGAGTGGCGATGTCTCCTTCGCCTTGAGGATTTCTCGTAGGACATTTCTTGAAGGTGTGCCCAGACTCCCTGCAAATGGAGCACTTCTTCGTACGACGTCCGGTTTCTGCCTCGTCCATGTCGTTCCTGATGTGCCGTACCTGTCGTCGGCCAACCTTTCCCTTAAGTTTATCAATGTCCGCGGCCCAGATTAGTTGCTCCCAGGTCGGATGGCCAGTGAAATGGCCAACCACAGCGTAACCATATATCTCCGCGGTCCAGGTTTGCATCACCGCCTCCTTGGTGAAATAGACAGAGAGGTACTGACCGGGATGCTACGCCACCGTCGAACATGCGGCTATGACATAGGAGCAGGGCCTATGTAGAAGAAGGGGCTTATTGCAAGTGCATGTGCAACTACCGCGGCGTAGCGTGCACTCGTGGGTAACACTCTCGCGGTTCGTCCATGCAGCATCCTTTATCCTCAAGCACATCACCTCGGCTAAGCTCCTTTGTGCCTATCTTGAATGCCCTGTGCGTCTCACCCTTCTTGCTCTTCTCCTCCATGTACTTGGTGATCATGGCGGAGTAGAGTATTCTGTCATTTGCCATGGCGAGCGATGCGTTGTTGCTTCTGTCAACAAAGTACTTCGTCGTACCGCGAAGTATTGCCTCTACAATACCCACCAAATGGAGGCACCTTGCGCCACGCATGACCCAGTTGTACACCTCGGCTAGATTAGTTGTCATGACACCATATCGAGTGCCACCCCTGTCATGGAGCAGCGACCACTTATCTTTAGGCTCGTGCTCAATCCAGTCCGAGAAGCATCTCACCTGCGCCCCCGTCCTCGTCAATCCGAGAGCATCTGTGGGTATCTCTAGCAATGCTTCGGGGGCCTGTTCAGCGCTTGGGGCGACCCTTCTCGCTGCCTCCCTTTTATGTGTCTTGGTCCGCTCATCTAGAATCTTCCATAGTGTTTCGAACTTCCGCTGCTGGTTCTGGTTGCACAGCCGCTTGAACATGTTCATCAAGTCTTTGTTGCGGAACTACTTGTAGAAGTTTGCACCCAAGTGCCTCATGCACCACCCGCCTCGCAGATCCGCCATGGAAGTGGTACGCTCTTCCTTGTCGCAAATTGAAATGCGTGCACTCGCTAAGGGTATCCCTCTATGCCGCACTTCATGTCGTAGAATCTTGGGGTAGACTTGACGACTCTGAATGTGTGCCGCACCAACAAGGCCCAGAATTTGACCGCGTCCTGCACGGCCTCCTTGCATTTGTACATAGCTCCTAGCCTGACCTCACTCTGGTCGTACTCCCACGGCACACGGGAGCCTTCGTTGACGACGAGGTTGTCGAACTGGTATGTGTTCCAGTCGGATGGAACCGCCTGCTGGTCCACGTCATCCTCGTCGTCGGAACCTTCATCTTCAAACAATACCATGTAGTCTCGGTCTTCGAGATCCATCCTTTGCTCTACGGCTTCAACCTCCTCACCCTCGTCAAGAAGACCAAGAGCTTGCTTGGTCAGAGGAGCTACTCCGCAGGTCTTCATCGACAAAGATCAAGAACTCAGGAGCTTCATCAATTGTGTGCGGCTGCGGCTGTTGGTCGCAGCCCCCCGAGTTCCTCTTCGGCCTCGGCACCTCCTTCTTGTTCAGCCGCGGGAGGAGTGGGTTTGGCATATGCTTGGATGAGAAGGACCAATTTCCACCCTGCCTCCCTCACGATGCGTATATATGACTGCTATGAATTTGGTCCCCGAAGCTGCACTAACTCCCAATATGTCGGTTGTCCTCTCCGTGGGGAAAGGCAACTCAATCTCAGATCGTATACATCACGGTCCACTTGAAATGTATGGAACAACCACCGCATCACAAATACCTGTACGCCTCTCGGTCTTGGTAGGGCACGATCGCCGATTGAAATAACGCAAATCAATCCCCTCGGGACCCTCCAGAATAGTCCCTTGACCATAGTAAATTTTGAAATTGACGATATCGGACATATTTGATGTACTGCACCATAAAGAACATTTCCATGATTAACAGCATATCTAAAACTATATTACCCACCGAAAAGTATTATGTAAAACTATACTACATTACGTAACCATACATCTAAAACTATGTAATCCATTCGGTTAAAAAAATTACCTGAGAGGTAGGCAATCGGATAGGCAGTGCTTCGCTAGCTTCTCTCCTCCCCTCTACTCTCCTCCCCTTCTCTTTTTTCTGAATAAGAATGAGTCCTGCGCTGAATTTTGGGGTTTTTTAGGGCTTGGCTTCCTGTCGCCATTTCAACTGGCGACAGGAACTTGTCGCCAGTTGAACTGGCAACAGGTGGATGGGACCGGCGACAGGAGGGGAGATGGTCCCTATCGCCAGTTCAAATGGTGATAGATTCCTGTCGCCATTTGAACTGACGACAGGAACACATTTTTGTAATTTTTTGGAGAGACGATATATTTTTGTAATTATCTTTTAAAAAAATATTATTTTAAAAAAATCGAGAAAATAGTAAGACTCACCTAACATGAGATATCACGAGTTGCTTCCTGCTCTTACGGTGAGAAAATAGTAAGACTCACCCAACATGAGATATCACGAGTTTTCGACGCATTTGGCACTTTTAGCGTGCGCAATAGCAAAATTAGCCCTCCCCATGTATCAAAGTCAAAAATGACACTTTGTCCGTTCTCCAGAGGATAGGATTTGCCGAGGATGCGACACATGACGAATCCAGCCCATAGGTGCATGAAAATGCCTCGTCCGGTCTTAGGATTGTAGAAATTTCTAAATATAGAAAATGAGCTCTAAAAATTGTGAATTTTTTTTTGTGAAGGCTCCTGACATAGTGTACTTACTTGTGTAATTTTCTAGAAATTTATATGCTCTACATTTTTCTCAAAAATTCCTTTAAAGCTACTGTTTGTATGCAAATAAAATAATCGATTTGAGGAAATATTTCAAAAACATGCTCAAAATACTTTTCACATTTATTCTCAGTATAATTATCCCAAGTTTATAGTTTTTGGATATTTTCTAAACCCTATGGGCCGGATTTTCCTCGTCCTAACCCTTGGGGTCCCTAGGGGCGCCGTAGCCCCCCCCCCCTTTTTAAAACTAAAATCTTGCTTTCGGTGTCCCTGGATTCTCGCTAAAATCTGAAAAAAATGTTGTTTGATATGATTTCGTCGCATGTGATAATACCCCCCAACAACGAAAGTTTGATCTGATCAGTAGGGGTGGGCCAGGCGGCCGACCATGTGAAAAAAATGTGGAATGATTTTTTTTACATGCGATAATATTTACTTCTTCTTTTTTTTTACCTCCGTAAAGAAGATAAAATCTATATTGGAATGTTGTCATGAAGTCGAAGTATGATTTCTTCTACGTCCAGGCCGACTTCGGGTACCAATATTATTTTCCTTCGTGCTCCGAGTAGTACTAATCGTACTAGTCCTTTCTCAATTTATAACATCCATAAATTCTAAACTTGGGATAATTATAATGATAATTAAATGTGGAAAGTATTTTGAGCAAGTTTTTGAAAATTTTCTCAAATCGATTATTTCATTTGCATACAAATAGTACCCTTAAAGGAATTTTAGAGAATAATGCAGAATAGATAAAATTCTGGAAAAATGACACAAGCAAGTACACTCTGTTATAGGAGCATTCACACAAATTTTTATAGTTTTTAGCTCATTTTATATATTTAGAAAATTCCTACGACTCTCAGCCTTTTATGGAGGAGGTATACGTATTACCGCGCCCCTGGGCCCCAGAAATACGTATTACAATGCCCCTGGGGGCGGAAATACCTATTTTCGTGCCCTTGGGCCCGGACGAGGTATTTCTGCGCCCCTAGGGGGCAGATTCGCTATGTGTCGCATCCTCGGCAAATCTGATCCTCTCGAGGACGAACAAGGTGTCATTTTTGCCCTTGATGTGCAGGGGGGGCTAGTTTTGCTATTGCGCACACCAAAAGTACCAAGTGCATCAAAAACTCAAGATATCACAGGATCGAACCCAACAAAGCAGCGAATAACACATTCGGCACATAGTTGGTGGAAACCAAATTACAGCCCCAAATAAGAAGAATTTTTCTTAAGAAGAATGGATCCAATTTCAATAGACCATGCCCTCTTTTTGCATGACTACATTTTTTCTGTTTTGCAAATGGCAATCCCCTTGGTTGTCTAAGAGGAAGAGAGGAGAGGTACTGGACAATGGTCCTATCATCCTTTCTCAATAGGAAATTTCACTTTTTCACTAGCAAAATTAGAAAACACGAACAAGGTAGGAAATCTATGAGCTATATGGTTAGAGTAGACTACCCAATAGACGGCACCAAGTTTTTGTTGTTGTTTGTTGTTGACAAGTTTTAGAAAATCACATGTTAACGGCTAAATTGGAACCGATTTAGGGCCCGGTTTATTGAAGGGGCGGACCCAGCATTCTGGTGAGCTCTGGCATCCGCCAGAGCTGCCGCTGGCCGAGACCCGCGAGTGTCGATTGCGCGTTCGAGAAGACGCTGACACACCACCAAGGCCTTTGTTCTAAGAGCCGAAATGTTAGTAAAGGAAGGAAGTGGGGAGAACAAGATCTAAGCGCAGGGGAACCAAGGTGGCCGACGGCCAAAGGCCGAGCTGGCCATAGGCGGAGCGGGTCGGCACAGTCACGAGCTGGCAGGGTGTGAGAGAGTAGAGGGCGCGACACGGGCCGGCGCACAGCGCACCGTGAGTGGCCGAAGGCCGAGCGAGCCGCAGCGGGGCGGCCATGGTGCGAGGACGCAACGCAGGAGCCGAGCGGGCGCTGGTGGCCGAAGGCCGGCATAGGCAAAAAGCCACCGGCAATGGCACCAAACCGAGCCAGCAGAGGAGGCAAGCCGAAGGGCCGACAAGGCTGCCAAGGGCAAAGCGCAAGGCCACGCCATGAAAGCATGGGCGAGAAGCAAGCACATGGGCCGAGCTTCATGGCCGTAGAGGGGGAGGCGCATGCGGGCTAGGCAGCAGGGGAGCGGGTGCAGGACCATCGGGGAGGGAGAGCCTAGGTGCAAGGACCATTCGGCCAAAGGATTCACCAGCGCAGGAAAGAACTAGAAAGGGGAAGGCAGTGGATTGAAGAAGAAAGCTCTAGAGGTTGTTCGGCCAAAGCAAAAGAATAGGGAGGAGAGAGAGAATGGAGATTGATTAAAGAAGCAAAGAAATGTGTGGCCACAGTTGACTGAACCAAGTAAATGAGGAGAGAGAGTGAGGGTAATTAGGAAAAGGGAGATTGATTAAAGAAGCAAAGAAATGTGGGCCACATCCCTTCGTCGCTACACACACGCACGGCAAACGCTGGCTGACCAGATCTCTTGGGCCGCCTGCTACCTTGCATGATTGGCCTATAAGCCCATGGAGGGGCCGAGGGAGGGTGCTAAGGTCCAATACTCCAATCCTCTGGCTTGTATCTACTCAGAAAAAAGAACGAAATCCATGAATTAGTATATCCTCCTCTCAATTCAACAGAATTGCTTTGGTTAACAAAGTTTTTGAGCAAATGTTTTATTTGCGTAATATACACAACAAGTTTTTGAGATCATTTGGAGTAGGTTCATTGTCAATACCATGTTCCAACAGTGTGGAATAGTTTTCTTCGTATACTCGTTTCATGATGAAGTTCGTTTCTCATCCTAGCTGTGATCCTGTTAGCCTTTCAAAACCCCAAAATAGACATCAAGCCTTACTGGCAAGGCAGAACTCCAAAACTGGTCTCATATTATCAAAAATTGTCATGAGTGATGATCAATGAACAAGGCAGAACTCCAAAAGGACTTGATTGTGATATAATTAGTGTGATTGCAGTATAGTTTGTGTATGGATTCTTTTGCTTTTGGGTAATACTTTTTGGTTCACGCTGGCGACTCCGCCATACCTCAAATTTAGTCCTGGGTCCGCCACTGCATAGAAGATATGTTTAATTACTACTCTCTTTGGACACAGAAAAAGCTACGTGCAATCAAACTTTCTAAACTTTTGCTATCAATATCTTTTTAAATATTTTTATTGGACACATAAAAATCATATGTGTCTCAAAAAATAATTTCATAATATTATAATTTTATTAGGTCTTATAACTATATTAAAGTAGAAATTACTGGTCAAAGCTGCATTTCGGGGATCGTGTCGATGTGCAAAACGACATTCTTTTAAGATATGAGGAAGTTGTTAGTTAGATTCCAAGCCTTAAGATCTGAATAAACTCAAATATGATATTCCAAACTAAAAATGATTCTCAAAACCCTAGATGTGTATATGAGAAGCTTGCATATTCTTGGTCCAATTTGTTTGGATCAATCTAAGTTTAGAACTAGACTAAGCCTAAATAGCCTAAAGTACATATGATTTGAGTGCTTGTACCGAATTATAATTGTTTCGATCGTAACATCCCAAAAATTCAAACTCAAGTTTGTTGTACTGAGAATAATTGTTGAGTTATTTTTTTAGCATGTTTCTGAATTTTTCCTAAATCAATTATTGTGTTTACATGCAAATAGTGACCTTAAAAAAAATTTCGAGAAAACCTCAAGATATATAAAATTTTGAAAAAAAAACAACTAAACTGTGTCAGAAGCTTCAACAAAAAATTTGGTGACTTTTGGAACTCAATTATTATATTTAGAAATTCCTCAAACCTTTCAACCTTCTAGGAAATTCCAAAACTCTTTTCTTTTCCCGCCAGCTCTTTGAGCCGAAAGCCTGCCTCGGCCCACTTAATTTCTCCCCCACCTGAAACCACCATAGCCCACGCCGCTGCCTCACCTCCTCGTTCCTCTCTCACGAGACACCGCCCCACCACAAGACTTTTTTTCCACCTTGCTCGCCTCGCCGCCAAACAAGATTGCGCATTCACCGCTAACTTGCCTAGGTTTCAACTTCCGCCCCTGCTTTCTTGCGACTAGCATGGCCATCGCCTGTGCCTCGCCGTCACCTCCAGACGCCACAGTGGCCAACCACCCCTCTGTCGCCGCCTTTTGACTGATCGGGCGGAGAACGAGAGTGCGCTCTCGAGTTCTCGTTGCGCCCGCAAAAATCTCACTACTCATCTCGTGTGATTCTCTTCAGTTTAACCCTCCTAACCATGTCATCCTCTCCTCAGCTCGCCCTTCGTTCAATCTCACGCAAATCTCCAAGCTCCTTGCTCTCTGAATTGCCGAGAACAAGAGCGTCGTTCTCGACTTCGGTGAGCAAGTTTCAAGACACCATTGCCGTCAGTGAGCTCCATTCCTCTCGACAACCACGTCACCATCTGTCTTACACATCCTCATGCTATTTCCTTGCTTGATGTAGCCCCTGGAGCTCTACGAAGCTGAGCTTGAGTCATCTTGTTAGCCTCCGGCGCGGGCCCGATCCAAGCTAACATGTTCCCACTGTTCTAGTAAGTTTGAACCCCAACCAACGGCGTCATAATGTGTTCTATACCCCGATGATGCAATCCCCTCACTTGATGCTAGTACACTCGTAGAGAATACTTGGATTTGTGTTTCTTCCCCCATTTTCGGCCGTTGTAGCCATTTTCGTTGTTTGCCACTACCTCGGTGAGTCACTGGTCTATTCCTTCTATTCTTAACATCATTAGTGTGCATGCAAGCTAATGTACACCTTCTTGTAGCTTCTTCATCACCGTGACATGCTATCACCGTGAAGCCATCGTCACCGCCTCTGCCCGTCGCTGCTCTACCCTCTCTGATCATCTTCTGGCGTCGTAAACCACCTCGGTGAGCTCCTAGTAGCGCCCTAGAGCTAATGTGCCCGTTAAAATCGATGTTTAGCATGCGTAGCATAGAGTTCCCCATAGCCGTCCATGGCGCCGCCGCGAAAAACATTGTAGCTGCCACTCTGGTGGCCCTTGGTCCCCGAGCCACTGTCAATAGCATCACAATCACCCCTAGAGCCCGTGCACACCTCCTTTCGCCTTGTTCTTGCCCCATTCGCGAAAACCATCACAACCTTGTCCTACACCACCTTTGGAAGTCACCGCCGCCGACACTCCACCCACCCATTGCCCTACTGCCACCACCCGATAGGTTCACCGTCAACCCAAGAACCCATTTTGCACCTTCCCGAGCCAAGCCACTATGCCGTTCGCCACCAGCGAGCTTGCCTTCTCACTCGGTCGTGCGTGCTTAGTTCCTTTCTCTCTCTGTGACTTGTGGGCCATGTGATTAGGATTAGATTAGTGCTAATGATAGTATTTAAAAGTGTTTAGTTGATGACATGTCAGACCGGCCAAATAATTAATCAGAAATCTAATTTAAATGAGTTTTAGAAACTGAGTCACTGACATGTGGGGCCCTGTAATGTCCCAAGTTTTTCCAAGTTTCTGAGTTTTCGAAAAAAAATGAAAATAGCCATTTGGTTTTGCTGAATTGCTCAAGCTTAACTTGAAGATTTCGGAGATTTGTCATGGTTTAATATGAACTAATCAAACTTCAATTAATTTGAGTTTGTTTGCTTTGAGCTTGTTGGAGTTATCTGGTGTCGTTTTCCCCTCCTCTGTTTGTTCCTTTCTCCCCGCGCGGCTCAGCTCCACGCCTCCTTCGTCGCGGACCGTCCGATCGGTGTTGGACGGCCTGATCCTGTTGGCACGATCGGCTAGTTCAAACGTCCACTTCGTTTTGAACCGTTCGATCTGTGTTGGATGGCCCGATCTTGTTGGCGCGTTCAACCGGTCCAAGCGTCCAATCCTTTTTTGAACCGCCCGATCAAAATCGAACGGCCCCGCTTCGCCGCGCTTCTCTTCGTCCCACTTCTCTTGTTTGGACCTCCCTCTCATTGGACCTCCCTTTTGGCTTAGACCACCGCCGCTGGTCTTAGAGATGGTCTTTTTGCAAAGACCACTCTCCTAGTCTTTTTTGCAAAGATCACCCCCTTGGACTGCGACCTCCCCTTGGGCCACGACCTCCCCCTTGACTACGACCTCCTCCTAGTCGCGACCACCTCTTGAGTCAAGACCACCCTCTTGGTCTTTTTGTAAAGACCACCCTGTTAGTTTTTTTGGCAAAGACCACCCCTCGAGTCGCGACCACCCCTTTGGTCACGACCTCCTCCTTGGTCTCCGACCTCCCCTTCAGTTGGACCACCTTCCGAGCCTTGACTGGCCCCACCAGTCAGTCCAGCTCACCTTCTTCTTCCTCCCATTGTGTCACTTCTGACGCAAAGGTCCTTGAGCATTAAATGCTGTTGTGTCGTATTAGATGCTGCTGCCTTTTGGAGTACTTGTTTCTCCCTCTTGTCTCCTCCCCAACCTGTTCCCATCTTCTCATTCACCTACCTTTGAACACGTGTGTCTTTGAGTCTCTCAGCTGCTCTTCCCGTTTTCCCCGGCTATAAAAGCCTGAGCAGCCCTCTATCATTACCTTTTTCTCAGCCAGCTCTCTTGCACTATCCTGCTCTCGTCAGTTTCGCCGTGTTTGAAGTTTCGCCAAGGAATTCATTGGAGCTGCGCCGTCGCCTCCTCGCTGCCGGAGAGTTCACCGGAGCGCCCGCAACGTTCGTCGTCCTCCTCCTATCTTTTCTCTCTCTGTGTGTGTGTGTGTGTGTGTGTGTGTGTCTAGGTGAGTTCCTCTATGCCTTGTTTTCTTTTTGCTCTTACGACCACGTTGCGTGGTTGTATCTCTTTACAACCACGTTGCGTAGTTGTATCCTTTTACGACCACGTGAAGTAGTCGTATCCTCCTTTGGATCTCCTCCCGAGAGTCTGTTTATGTTTCAGTGTTTCTCTTTTAGTTCTTATTTGGTAGTTTTGGTTTTTATTTGAATTCATTGTATTTATTTGGCTCTTTTTCGCCCGTGTAGATTCTGGTTTCACTGAAGAGTTCGTGGACCCGACGACCTCTACCGAAGAACTCCAGCTCTTCATCGAATGCAAGTTGTAGACCTTTGATCATGTTGAACCTAGTTTGCAAAAGGTATATTGTTTTATATCAACATACATGCTAATTGTTTAAAAGTGGTTTTGGGAATTAACTAAACACCCTCTTGACAATATGACTCCTTGAATACTTGGGATTGACATGTTGACATGTACCTTTGGACCACCGTAGGTTGGGTATTCTTAGTTGGACATCTTTGAGATAACCAACATGGGTGCGTATTGTTGCTTAGACCTGCTTAGTTATATGTTGTCTCTCGATCACTTGTCTCTAATGTTAAACTTGACTAATTGCATATGGAACTGTGGCACGTATTTGTCTTGGCATGTGTTGTCTTGCAAGCGTTGTCGCTGGCCTGTGTGGCTGCTAATAAAATTTGTTGTGCCATGACTAGGGTGGTCATTGGTCGGGTTGAACCCAAAAATATTTTGCTTGGGCGAGTGATCGTGCAGTAAAGAGGGTGCAGGAAGCACATTGGGATGAGGAGGTCTCGCCTGAGCAACCACTAAGGACTTAACCTTGTAAGAGTTCGATCCGTGCCATACCGTGCAACCACATATCCAGGATGGGGTGGACCTGGCCAACTAGTTGGCAATACTTTGATTCGGTTCCGTTTTGGTGGAAGTGTGGAAGGACATGGGTTAAATGCCCACACTTGGCGCAAGAGGGGGCCAGTAAGGCGAAACCTTAGTGAGTGGAACCGAGTCAAAGCAGAACCTTGTAAAGGCCTTGTCACGTGCTCTAGCCTGCTTACATAAGGTAGTGAGCAGGGGCATTGACGGGTGCCAAACAAACTAGAGAACTCATGTCTTGTGGGTAAAGCTGTACAACCTCTGTAGAGTGTAATCTATTCAAATAGCCGCGTCCTCGGTTATGAACACGCCTGGTGATTTCACGCAAGGGGTAGACTTTCTCAAAACTTATTGGAGTGGTCTGGCTCATGACCAGGGTGGTCGTGAGTGGTCTGGCTCATGACCAGGGCGGTTGTGAGTGGTCTGGGAAGTGACCAGGGTGGTCACTAGTTGTTTCAAAAAGAACTTGTTTACTTATGTATTAATCCTTCAACTTGAGCCTTGCAATCTATTTACTGTATTTCCATTCAATATTGCTTTCTGCAAAGTAACCATAAAGCTATCCATGTTGAGACTTGCATGAATATTATTTGCATATATTTCCCTATGGCTTGCCGAGTACATTCAAAGTACTCATGGCTTGTGCCCTCTGGTTGATCAGCAGTTGAAGAAGACCTCCCTGGGTGCTTCGACCTCTTGGAAGAGGTCTTTGAAGACCTCTCGTGCTATGACGTCCTCCACTTGATTGCCTGTGGGTATGTCGAATGGCCTCCACGTGTTCTTTTGTGTTCCGTTGTGAGCTCTTTTGTTGTAGCCCTGCGTGGCAAGACCTTTGTAAAAAGCTTAACCATAAGGTCTTTGTTGTTATTAAGTGTTAGTTTGTCTGCTTCTTCATTAGTTGTTTGTATGGTTGTGATGACATCATTGTTGTGACTGTGCGGACCAGCCACTGATCATGGGACTGGTCCAGAGTGCACAGAGGGCCCCGGGATTGCTACTCGGGGTCCCGACAGGCCCACTCACTATTTTAATAACTAAATGTATTTAAATCCCAAGAGAATGACAAGTGGACCCCAGCTATTAGAGCTTAACCCGAGATAAGCTTAGTTTAAGGTTAATTACTTAGTAACTAATGAGTCACTGACATGTGGGACCATTCACTATTTTCTTAATTAAAACGTGATTTAAAACCCGAGAGACTGATATGTAGGACCCACATGTAAGAAAATGATTTTTCAGAAAAATGTAAAATATAGACAAACTCTTTTAGTCCTAAAGGAATACGTCTTCTCTGTATAGAAGTGTAATCTAGCGTAAATACGCTTTCGACATCGCCTTTTCTTTTTCACGGATGTTATAAAACCAAACTAAATTCAAATGGCTATAACTTTTGAATATGAACTCCAAATAGAATGATTCTTTTTGCTAAATTCATATAAATCATTCTATTTCTGAATATACAAAAATATTTGAATTTTTTTTACTGTTGAATTTATTTTTATCATTTATGGTTTTCTCGGTTCTTTCGAATAGACGGCGGAATCGCGAACGAATTTAACGACGATCAAGCACCCCCACACTCAGAGCAACCTGAGCAAGGCAAGTACCCACTTTGATCATTTTGAACCTATTATTTCAATTATTGTATTTCGTTTGCACAGATTATTATGCATGCGTGTATGTTTGGCTAAAAATTGCTATGTTCATGGGTAACGATAGTTAATTCATATTATATGCATGAATCCTCCTTATGATATTTTTATCGTTGCTATTGTAGCCCCCTTAGGACATGGTGTATACAATGTCTAATGTCAATTCGGGTATATTTCATTTACGTGTATCGTATAGATGCTTAGTCATGCTCTATTTTTGACTAGGTTTGAATATACAGTAAATTTTGCGCATGGTGATTTTGATATGTTAGGCCAGAGGGGCAACCTCTGTTAGTTTGGTATAAAAACAAAAATGAAAAACTTGGTTTTTATACTAGCAAGTTATATTACTAACTGTGGAATGTGAGAGTGTGATTTCGCATATAGATAGGGGAAGATTCTCGTCCTGGTCAATTAAGGACCGAACGCGGGTGCCGGCAATTTAAGCCTAAGCGTACAACCACATGTGCTAGTATGGGATAGCCTTAGCTCATTAAGTTACCTAGGACTAACTTGCATTTTGGTAGACCGTAGTAGTAAGGGCGTTCCGGTACGGTTTGCTTGAAGGGGTTCCCTTCACCGAGGCGTTGGGACTAAAGCCTCCCGATACAATGATAAATGCCCCACTAAAGGGAGGGTATCCGCTGAAGTGAGGGTTTATTATTCGCTGCGCTGCTGCAAAGTTAGGACTAGGTGATGTAAAGGCTTCGTTATGAACTCTAGACTAGCTACTATCATGTTATGTGTGGTGGTATCGATGGATACCGAATAAACTAGAGAGCTCATATCATGTGGGTAAAGTTGTACACCTCTACAGAGTGTAAATCTATTTAAATGGTCATGCTCACGGTTATGAGCGTGCTTAGTGCAGCCACATTGGGTATAGTGTTCATTTTTGCAAAAATAGTTTTGTTGGAAACGAGGGGATGGATTGTTGTTGACGTATGTGCCTTGTTTATGGCTGAAAATGATTCAATGTTCGCAGCCAAGGAGGGTTGTGACTTACTCTTATTAAAGTTATATACTTGTTATTTCATTACATGTCAATTGCTCTTTAAATCCCCGTTGCAAATTATTACATATCGGTATTGCAAATGTAAACTTGCTTTATGCTGAAAATAACTGGTAGCGTAGAGCCATATTCCTTGTGTTAGCTTTGCATTTACATTATGTTGTAATACACTACAAGTCTTGTTGAGTACACAATGTACTCAATCTTGCTTGAATTGTTGCTCAGAGTATGAAGAAGAAACGGTCCTCGACGATACATATTTCACACCAGGTACCGGAGGGTACGGCAACAGGTCTTTTAGGGCTTAGTCCTTGTTGGTTGCCTGTGGGATGTATGTGGCATACCGCTGGACCATTTTGGTTTACTTACTATGCTCTCCGCTGCTCTCTTTTGATACTTGAATTTATTTGGCTGGTCGGTCCATCGTAATGCAAACTTGCTATGTACCATTTATGATTAAGACTTACTGAATGATGTTGTATGTATGAACTGTGTATAGAAGTGATTGTCAATGTTGTAGATGTGTGTACTAACCACAGATCATAGGACTAACACGATACACATGAGAATTTGAGGTTTTCAAAGTCGCGGTCCAACATCGATGACCCAAGAAACCTTTTTTTTCTTCTTTCAAAAACACGTACCGTTTGTAATCACCAAGTGCAATTAACATGTCCTCTGACATCATGCTCCATTTTGTGTGGTGCAGTGCACCAGGTCTTGCCACAAATGCCACATGAAGCTACCACCGTGCCACGCGGAATCTTGGTGCGAGTGTGTGCGACAAATGCGAATGTTTTAGGAGACACGCATGCAGTAAGCAACATGTCAATTGTCAAGGGCAAATAGAGACTAGCACATTCACATGCGCACACCCACGTCACATGCGATCTCTGTGACTTGGTTTGGTGCCAACTGCCGACTGCAATTTCAAAAATCATTATATTTGGCACGTTTTTTTAATTCACAATAGTAAAAATAACCCTCGTTTTCACTTAATTGCAAAAATAATACTGTAGAAGGTTTCTACCGAACATCCGATCGGCTGATTTAGCACGTTTTTTATTCGTAATAGCAAAAGTAGTCACCGCTCGCACGCAATTGCAAAAATAACATTATGTGAAGCTAGGTAAGTCACATATAACACTCCTAGAGCGCAACCGCAGGCATTGCGCATCACTGTAGCTCATCACCATTAGCACTGTAGCAATCACTATTCAACAATGTTTAGCATTGTGCCCATCACCGATTGATCCATGAAATTTGAAGAAAAAAAGGGCTTTTTTTATGAGGCGGTCAAATATTAGGAGGCGTCTGCAAGATCACCCTGTAGATGATGTAATAGTGAAAGTGGCACCACTGGCTCTTCTAGATTAAGCTTACTAGATGATGGGCCGCGACATTTGCTCTGATTTGGTGGCTTGTTCTGATACAGGACTGTGGCTTTACTTTGATAAGGTTGGCACGCCACTGCTTGGATGGGCCCAGGTCAAAAAAATAAAGCGGTGATACAAGTAGATTGTCGGAGCACCTACCTACTGACGTAAAAAGTACGGTCGATCGAGTACAACAAGGCAAAAAATAAAAATACAGTTACGAGATTCATCAACAAATTTAAAGAAGCTATGCATAGTGACATGCATAATATATAGGACTACGAAAAACAGCATACAATATGTTGCGTGTTGACCTGGTTGAGTTTTGGACTGTTTTGGTCCTGTAACGTACCGTAATTTTTAAAGTCGTTTTTTTAGTATCAGAATTTCAAATTTCACCTCCTGCTAGCACCTACCGCTATCTGGGACGGTAGCAACTTAGCTCATGCCGTCGTCGTTAGCAGCACCCAAGGTGCTGTTGTCCCCGAAAGTAGCAGCAAGGTGCTGCCGACGGCGACGGCAGCACGTTGCGAACCCCGCGCTCCTTCGAACAAAAGAAAAAAAAACAGGATTAGTGTTTCCAAAAATGGAAAAAAAATGGCATGGCGAGGCGGCGAAGGTGCTTTGCAGTGCTTCGAGGGCAAGACTTTGTCGCCGCTTTGTCCTCGAAGCGTAGCATCTTCGGCCGCCAGACATGCAAGCTGAGCAAAGCTGACTAGGTGTCTCTGTCTCTGTCAGATATGTGACTTGTTGTCATCCTAGACAGCAATAGGTGGTAGAAGGAGATTAAAAATAGAATTCTAATATTAAAGAAATTAGTTTAAGAATTACGGTACGCTACAGACCAATGCAGTCCAAATTTCGACCTGATTTCCCGAAAACAAGCTACACGTAATGCACAGGGTGTCGACCTGAATTCCCAAAAGCTACCCACCCGAGACACGTTACTATGGGAAAGGAACTGCATTATTCATGAGAATCATCGCTGTAGGACCCAATGTTTTTTTTTTAAAAAAAAACTTCACCAAATCCATTCCAAAAGCGTTGTTTTCTGTGGGCAGTCCAGTGAATAAAGTGAAGCATCTTCCTTGCACATGCAAGCAGTGTTCTTCGGTTGTGCACTTCACTGTAGAGAATCTTCAAGCACAGTATACTGCGATGAAGCAAGAGGACATGGTAAGGCACAGCCGCGTACGCAGGACAAAAATAGAAAGATGCTCAATTACTCATGAAAGAAAGCTAAAACGATAAAATAGTACCAAACATAGATAATATATTTGAATATATAATGCAATCCAAATTTATACATAAATAAATAAGAGACAAAGCGAGAATGTAAAATAAACTTAAGGTAGTACCTAGCTAATGAACATAACCGTACGAATGCCTATAAATATGTGCGAGTAGCAATCTGTGGAACAAAAGTAGCTAAATTAGTGAAACAATCTGAAAATTGTG
This sequence comes from Phyllostachys edulis, assembly GCA_036346405.1. Taxonomy (NCBI): domain Eukaryota; kingdom Viridiplantae; phylum Streptophyta; class Magnoliopsida; order Poales; family Poaceae; genus Phyllostachys; species Phyllostachys edulis. The sequence continues at coordinate 45,126,356 of CM070567.1, forward strand.
ACTAATTACAAACATTAAAATGAAATGGAAGTATAGAACATACCAGAAAACCGCTAGCTATGACTAGGAGTAGGAAGCAAGTCTATTCTACGAGATTTCATCTATTGAAAACGATCCATGATTATTTTATCATCAATGTTTTTTTTAATATCTCTCACTTAGTGTATCACACCATCAAATCATTGAGCCATTAATCGAAGACTTTGTTACGCAAGTCTATCTTGATAATTTTCATTGCTGGATCGGCAATGGTGTCATCTGGATTAAAATCAACCCGGGGCTTCTTTGGTTGAGTTGTGCTCTCATTAGTTCGAGGAGTAATACTTATATTTGGATTGTTGGAGAAATAACTATGTAAAGTTCGTTTGTCCATCTTTTATAAATCTACAATAAATTGTATGTAATCTATGAATACTAAGTACATGTAACTAGACTAGACAAATAGACAACATCATTTAAACATTCCAATTTAAATTAGTGAGCCATTGACCACCGTAAGTGTCAACTTTACCTAATTATTAGTAATAGTATTTAGTAATTACCTATTTACCTCTGCTCAGCTGCTCCTTGTGACCTTCAGTAATCAGTCTTCAAAGTTCAGACCTTGACTAGTTGACTCCTCAGTGACTCAATCACCATTCGTTGATCGGTCAACTCCTCAAAGGCTCAAAGCCTCAAATTCAAAGGCTCAAAGCTCCTTAGTTCCTCACACATCCATGCAGACGCAGTCCCTCGGTCGCGCCTCTGTCAGCACTCAGCCACGTGTGCCCAAATACGCCCACCCACTGTGCCACGCCACGCCTTCACCGGCAGGCGGCTCACAAGCATGACCCACAAGCTCACCTCACATGGCTGGCCGTGGCTCATCCTCATGTGATCGCTTCGCCCTAACCAGCCCGCTCGTCGCCTCGCCGTCGCCCGCCGTCGGCGCAGCGTGCCCGCCGCCAGTGAGTTGGGGTGGGGAATGGGGAATTCAGAATGGCCGAATGGGGATTTGGGTAGTGAGGAATTAGGGATTTGGGGAGTGGGGAATTAGGAATTTGGGGAGTGCGAAAATGAGCATATTAGCTTTCTTTGTCTCTTGTTTGTGGAAAGAATATGGTCCAAATGTGAAACGGCCCAAATTTCTTTTCCAGAGTTTCTTCTGTTGATTTCTTGAGGGCTTTTTGGGAATTTCCCAATTAGAGAAAAGAAATATAAAAGTAAATGGAAACCGAGGGGCCCCTTTGGTCATTGGCTAAGGGAAGGGATAAGGTCCCTTGACTTGATCTCCATCCAGGAAGGGAGAGAGCTCGTGGGGAGAAAATGCCGTGGTTTTCGGATGGCAGCCTCACGGGCGACTCGGGCCTTGCGGGCATCGCGGGAGGCACAGGCGTGAAGGGCGCTGGCCATTGGCGACGGCAGGCATGGCTTGGCTTCCACCTTTTCTTGGCCTGGGCTCTCGGTTCTTGGTTGGTTGGTTTTTCAAAAAACATACAGTGAGACTTTTCTGATTTAGAGACCTCTTCTCTCTGGTTTGAGTTTGATTTGGAGGAGATTTGGAGCTTGTGTACTGCCGTAGTCCCACTTCGTCAGTAGTGAGCTCTTGATTTTCTTGTGGGCACATTCTACCGGTTTTCCCCTTTTGTGATTCATTCTTTGTGTTTGTTTCTGTTGGGGAAATCTGGTACATGTGGAATCATTTTCTTTGGTGGTCGTTGCTGGACTGATCTCGAGGTGGAAGGAGGTTTCGGTTCCTACTATTTTGGTGCTCCTTGGTGCTTCGACTGAAGCACTTGTGGTGATCTTGTGCGGCATTTTCCTTGCACGTCAATGTCGGGCCCCCGGATCTCCGGATCCAGGACCCTCTGTGTATGACTGCACTATTCCCTGGATCAGTAGCTAGTGCACACAGTAGCAACATGGTGTAATCAAAACCATACACCTAAACTATAGATGAAGCAGACAAATTAATATTTAATAGCAAAAGGATCTTATGGTCAAGTCTTACAAAGTTTGCCACGCAGGGCTAGTAACAAAAAGAGAGCTTGCAGCGGAAAACCAAACATCCGGTGGAGGTCACCCAATATGCCCACAGGCAATCGAGTGAAGGACGCGACCTAATTCGCAAAGTCTTCAAAACATTCTTCTCCATAGAGCTCTGAGTTCACTTGTTCACCCTCCTCTGCTGATTTAAACAGAGGGCACAAAGCCGTAAGTACTTTGAATGTACTCAGCAGGTCATAGAGAAATGTATGCAAATAGTATTCATGCAAGGCTTGACAAGGATAGCTTTATGGCTATTTTGCAGAAAGCAATATTTGACATTTAAATACAGTAAGTAAATTGCAAAGCACAATTTTAAAAGATTAATACATAAGTAATCAATTTTCTTTGAAACAACTAGTGAACACCCTGTTCACTACCCAACCAACAACCACCACCAAAACCAGATCCGAACAACCCATTCCAACATTTTCGACAAAAGTCTACCCCTTGCGTGAAATCACTGGGCATGTCCATAACCGGGGACACGGCTATTCGAATAGTTTTACACTCTGCAGAGGTTGTACAGCTTGACCCACAAGACACGAATTCTCTAGTTTGTTCGGCATAATTCTATGCCACCGCTCACTACCTTAGGTAAGTAGTCTAGAGTACGTGACAAGGCTTTTACAAAGTTCTGTTTTGACTCAGTTCTGTTCGCTAAGGTTTCACTTCTATCTGGTCCCTTCTTGCGCCGTTCCCAACCAAAACAGAACCGAACCAAGATATTGCTAATTAGTCAGCCAAGTCTATCCCAGTCTAGACATGTGGTTGTACGGTTAAGGCCCAGATCAATGGTTCAAGGTTAAGTCCTTAGTTGGTTGCTCAGACGAGAAGTTTCCGCATTCCAAATGTGCTTACGCACCCACCTTTTCCACCACCCACTCGTCCGAGCATAAATCAATTTCATTCAACCTCGCCAGATCACAACATCTTTTATCAAAAGTGGCTTTGCCACAGTTCCATAATTCCTTTAGTCAAATTCAACCTTGTTGGGTTCAACCCAGCCAGAGGACCACCCTAGTCCTGGCACCACAAATTTTATTTAAGGTGACAACAAATGTCGTGGTCTCACACAGGACCACACTTCATTTTAATCAGCAACACTGGCCGCTACTACACAAGCCACGTACCGGTGCGCTGGGGGTAAACTAACATTGAATGATTCATGGCGAGACCGACGTCTACCAAAGCATGGCTAAGCAAACACAATACCCATGTTGGTAGTATAATAATATCCAACTAAAATAATCCATCCTAGGGTGTCCAAGGAATTATGTCATTCAAGGATACATGTCATTCACAAATTATCAAGGAGGCATAATGGTGATTAGGTAATTAACTAATCCCGAAACCATTTATTATAAAATTAGCAATGCATGTTTATATCAAACAATATACTTTTATAAAGATGGGTTCAATATGATCAAAGGTCTACGACTTGCCTTCGTTGAAGAGTAGAGGTGCTTGGTTGTTTCGTCCGCTAAATCTTCCAAACGCCTAAATCTATCTGACGAACAAAGCTAAATAAATAAAACAACTCCAAATAAAATTCAAATAAATACTAATAGGAATACAAGGAATTTAGATGAATTTAGAAATTTGAATCACTCGAATCGGAGTTCGAATGAAGAAGTTATGGCCAAAGGAAGATAGGGAATTGCATAAAATCAAGAAAAAGGCATTTTCCTGATTTTTGGAATTAATTTTCTAAAGGAAAATCAATTTATTGCGTTAATCGACGCCACTGGGATTTAATTTTCGTAGAATTATTTTCTAAAGAAAACCCGAAAATCCACTCTGTTACGATGGGCAACCACCTCAAGAAGAGGTCGACGTGGTCACCGACTGGCGCCACAGTGGCGACCACGCGGCTTGGCCACGTCGGACCCGCAATGCACAAGACGGGGACCAAGGGTTCTTGGCGAACAGCGGCGCCGGTGGCCGGCGAGGGCACCTCGCTGAAGAGGAAGCCGCGGCTATCTTTGGTCTTGGGTCTCGGCGCCAAAGACGGAGGAAGAAGCCATTGCTGGGAGGAAGAAGCGGCGGCGGTGGTTGAACGAGGCGGCGGCGCTCTGTCGACTCGAGGTCGGGAGGTGTGCAGGTGCGCCTCGGCTTAGCGATCTGGGGGTGGGGTCGACAAGACCGGAGGAGGCTTGATTGGTGGCGGCGGGTCTGACGGCAAGCTCAAGCTTCAGCGGTGGCGTAAAGCTTCAAATGCGCTGGCTAGGGCGAGGAAGAGAGGGGAGAAGAGGGGAAAGGGAGAGGAGGAAGAGGCGCGACCGATGCTCTCTTAAATAGGTCTCGGGGAGGCCCGGAGGAGGAGGAGGAGGAGAGGTGTCGCGTGAGCTTTAATGGCGAAGCGAGGGGTCCCGCTGACCGCTGGGAAGAAGGAAAGGGGAAGCATGCGCGGCGGCGGCCAGCGGCGACGGATGGGACGGGGATAGGCGCTAGGGCTGGCGAGGAAGCAGCCATGTGCACAAAAAAACGCGGCGAGGTCGACACGGCAGGCCAAGGCGGCTCGGAGGTTGAAGACGACCCAGTATGGCTGACAAGGCGGGCCCACCGGCCAGAGAGAGAGAGAGAGACGAACGGGGAGGCGCGGTGGGTTGCGAGCCGTCCCGATCAAAATCGACACGATCAGAAGAAAGACGCTACAAAATGCCAAATAAGCGGCCGTCTTGAGGGAGGAGAATGGGAAGAAATTCGGCCCAATAGAGAAGGGGGATTTTCCTAGGATTTTTTTATTTTAGAAAATACCAGAAAAGCAAAAATATTTTTAGAAAATAGCTTAAGACGTCCAAAAATTCTAGGAAAATTCACAGAAGTCCCTTGAATTATTTAGAACTTAGTAAAAATATTTTCAGCTTAACTATTGCTTTTAATTTTTGTAAATAATTATTTTTAACATAAGGCAAGAGGAAAAACCAACTTTAAAATCCAACAAAACTCAACTAAACCAACTTGAATTAGTTCAAGTTTAATTAATTCAAATTAAACTGCTTTGAAAATTCCAAAATTCAAATTAAGCTTTAGCGAATTAATAAAACCCAATGGTTAGTTTTTAAAGTTTTCAAAATTTTCAAAAACTCAGGAAATTTGGGATGTTACACTCAAGTTTGTTCATCGGTGAGTCCCGAAGTTCAAAGGTCGGCATTGTATCTCCGAATACTTCATTAATTGCTTGGATCAGCGAGGCGATAGTTTTTCTGGGTCAGCGTCTTTTGACGTGCCTTGCCTGGTTACATCCTGGCGGTTTCGATTACCACTGAATCTGTGAGTATCTCTGTTAATCAGTTGAGCATGACTTTGCATATATATGTGTGTTGTCCTAGTTGATCTACTTGATTGTGTTGATCACTGAGACTAGCTCTAGAAGATATTGCATAGATATATGAGAGTTTGGTTTATTGCTCAATGATAATAATAGTCTTGAACTAAAATTTGTTAAGATATCTAATTCAATTTTGAGCCCTAATAGAGTTTCTTACTGCTGTCATATTATCTCTAGTATTTCAGATTCTTTCTGTTGTGATTAAACCGATCAATTTGATTAATAAGCTTGCTGGTTCTACTGGTGGCCGAAAGGCTTCATATAACTGATCATTGGAGTTTCTTTTCTTGTGGGTTGATAAGTGATCCGGTATATTATAGATGGAGTAAAGAAGTCTGTGTTTTTGATGGATCAGTATTTGATGAAAGTATAAGGTCCGAATCTTGTGCATGAGACTTATTTTGTCGATTCGATAAAGCATTGATTTAGGGCTCAAAGTCGATTTCTAGTTATCTTATCAATTTTGTGAAGAGTTTAGACCGAAGTCTGAGATGGCCAACGTTAATCCTTGTGCAACTAGCTTTATGAGAGCACCCAATTTCATCCAATATCTGAGCTTTCAGACCGCCCCTGTGAGAGGTCAGACCACCCAACACTTTGAGATTTGAGTTTTTGGTTTTTTTGGGTGTTTTGCTTTGGGGTTTGGATTGGATTCAATACTAGTCTTCCGCTGTACTGGTATATTGATCTTCGTAGCTTCCATAGCTATTGGAGTGAAATTTGTGTTGAATCTATCTTTTGTGAAAAAGTGAGCGTGCTCCTATTCACCCCCCCTCTAGTCGCCTTTTCGGTCCAACACTATGTTTCTTCAAAGAGCATGTAATGCTAAAACTACTAACCTAGTTAACTCAGGTGTCCCGAGTGCAAAAGCAGCTGATTGGTTAGCCTCAAGCATGGACTGGTTAGTAGCCTTCCCTAGGATACTAAGATAGTTCTATGTATGAGAGGAAGGAAATAAATATAGATTGCTTAACATATTAATTGCCTTTCCAAAACAAAATCAGCAGTGTCAGATCGCATAATCCTTTTGTAGTATACGAAGTAGTCAATATTGTTGAGGAATCGTCGCTGGCGAGTCCAGTTCGAATGATCACCTCGTAGACAAACGTAGAATCACATCAAACAATGCAAGAACAAATAGTAGATTGAACACATAGAGAGGCAAAGGTGTAGGGGGTATTCTTCTCCTTTATTCCTTCATCAAGCGATCAACCTTTTACAATGACTAGTATCCCTATTTATAGTCTAGAGACCCTGCTAAGGTTTTGTATGGGGCGCCCACCCATGGGCTGGTTGCTGGTCCAAGCCCATGGTATTCCAACACTCCCCCTTAGGCATCCATCCTCACATATTCATGCCTCGTCAAAACTTTATAAAAACCCACTGAGAACAATTTGAGAAAGAGTACATGATAAACGTTCTGCTGCGTTGTACGAATTGTCTCGTTAAAAACCATAGCCGAGAAACTTTAGGAAAACTAGTCAAGGGAAAAATAGTACAATCCATCTAATTTAATTTAATCTCCAGGATTTACTCTTTGGGTACTCGATCTTCATGATCAAGTTTCAATAATGAATTCGTGAAGATTCCCCCCTGAATTATACACTTCTCTAAGTCTCGTCATTCTAATTCCATGTATGCATCTTTCAAAGCTAGACACTGGAAGTGACTTAATGAATAAATCTACAAGATTTTCACATGACTTAGTATGCAGTGCTTTAATTTCGTCTATCTTTTTGCAATTCATGAGCATAGAAGAACTTGAGGTTGATATGCTTTGTGAGATGACTCTTCACATAACCCATCTGCACTTGTGCAACACATTCAGAAAGCTTAGGAACCATGGCAACCTAGATCAGACAAATACACTCAAGGGTGCAGCAGCTAGCAGCAAAAGAACTCAGTATTTGCCAATCCAGTTGGGCTAAGAGTGCAGGAAGAATCAACATACCAGCAACAGTTATGAAGGAATTTTAGTGACTGGATTTCTGGTGTAGCAAAACCTTTGATTACCCATGACCATACTACCTAAATAGTCGCTGATAGGCCTAAGGTCCATGGCAGAATCCAGGATCTGAGTGGCTACAATTCGATAGCCAAGAGAACCATGGTAATGGCTGAGTTCGTCGCTTTGTCAATTTGAAATTCAGACCTCAGAAGAGGCTAAACACATTGAGTAAATCACATCTCTAGCTTGGAAAGCTTCCATTGCATCCTTCACCTGAAACAACCAAAAAATGGCGAAAAGAACACAAACTAGAGAAAAATCAGCTTTTATCATGGAAAAGGCAGATATGTTATGAACAAATAGCAAGCACTTGTCTATAGCCAAAATTAATGCACCTCCATCTATAAGAGGCACCGCTGACATTTACTAATACATTAATCCAAATCTGTACGAAAGGATTTTCCTACATAGGTATTCTTCCATACCATGAAAAACTAAAATGCGAGTACGACTTGGAAAATCAACTAAGAAGAGAAGTCACAACACATACTGCCAAAAATATCATGAGAACAGAACATTCTTGCTTTATATGCACTTTATTCATAACAATGGAGCAAAAGTTGCAGCATCCTCAGTTTGTTCATTACACTGTAATAACTGAGTAAAGAATGGATTTAACCAGGAAATTGAACAAGCATGCAAATGAACTTTTATTATGCTACCTACTACACAGGGACCATTATGAAGGTTGTGAAGGAAACATGCAAAGCAAATTTGGAGGTAGCCTGCAGGGTGATGTTCTGTCTTGCTAGCTAAACACATACTGAAGAATTAAGCTGGCAATAAAAACAAGGAAAACCTAAGTGGGTGTAAATGTATTTTGGCAAATAACAATTAAGCGATATGTTATGTTGACAATCACAAAATCACCTTTGATAGTCAATACAAGGAATATATCCATCGGTTTAATCTAATTCCATGGGATCAAGAATATGAGTAGAAAACTAACTGAGCTATGGAGGTACTCATCTCAGCCACGCTGCTGACTTGTGCTGCCGAGATGTGCATAGTTTCGACCACCGGGAGTCTCTGCCACTATCGGTTGGTTTCGCGGCCGCAGCTAGTTTCGTTAGCGTCGTCCTCATGGCCCCGTATATAACAACAAATAGAAAAGAGTAAAGTCCATTACCGGTCCTTAAACTTTTTATGCTGTGTCATCCCGGTCCATAGACTTTCAAAGTGTGTCATCCCGGTCCCTAAACACTGTTTGGGTCTCAAACATAACCCTCTTGCTTAGGCACAAGAATGGCACACTTTGAAAGTCTATGAACCGGATGACACAAAGATAAAAAGTTTAAGGACTAATTTGAGACCCAAACAGTGTTTAGGGACCGGGATGACACACTTTGAAAGTCTATGGACCGGGATGACACAGCATAAAAAGTTTAAGGACCGGTAATGGACAGAAGTGTCTGCTTCCATTTAATCCATTCACAAAAAAGTAATTCATCCATGTACGAACGGAAGAATCAAGCCTTCGTTGCTCCAACAAGTATGCACAAAACCAAGAATATGCGCTAAAAAATTAGAACAAATTGGAGCAACACGGACACACAAATCAGAAGCATCGGGTTGGCTCTCTCCCTCAGCAGGTATTGACCCGATTTTGGGCCACGATGAGCGAAATAAAGAGGAGGAAGGGATCACTACAAGGAGAGGACCTCACCTACCATCTCTTCCTTGTAGTCGGTCTAGGCCTCACTGGCGGGTGCTCTCCCGCCGTTCCCATCTCTTACTGCGTCGTCCTCTTCCCTTTCCTCCACGAGAGGATGGGAGGGAGAAGGGGAAGGAGACGCCTACGTCGTCCTAGGATTCGGGCGTCTGGCAACCTAGGGCGGCGACAGAAGCGTGGATGGCGGGGAGGAGGGAGCGGTGGCGAGGAGGACAGGACAACGCACAGACGGCGGGGCGACGCGCTAACGAGAGAGGGGTGTTGCGGCGCAAGCCAAGGGAGGAGGAGGAGGCGGGCCAAGGGGGAGGGCGGCAGGGCGCAGCGGGGAGGACGGTCAGACTAACGTGGAAGGCGGGGAGGAGGGAGCGAGTGCCGCAGTGACGACAGGGAAGGAAGTGAGCGCGAGGGTGACACGACTGAGAGCGGGGAGGAGGTGAGGGCAGCCGAACGGAGGAGGTGAGGACGCGGGCGTGACTGCGAAAAAACGTGTCGTGATGCGCTAAGAGGAAGGAGGTAGGAAGCTTCGTGCGGCAAGGGGCCTCGATGTGATTTCGAAGAACGTGGGGGTCTTTTCGCAAAACCGACGACGTGGACACCCTGTGGAAGTGTGGAGTTGCGAATTCCTTCCCCTTTTAGAAATTTTAAATATACATGGACTCTGCTTAGGTGAGGGCAATCTCTGCGTGAGCCTATTCTGAATCTCCTCACATGTTATACAAAAATATTGCACAGAGTATTGAAAAATTATTAGTTTTGCTATGTGAGTGGTGTGGATGTGGTGTGTTGAGTGTTTAGTGTGCATCCGTCTTATACTCTTTCATAAAAAAAAACTTTAAGCCAGAATTGCATTTTTTTTTGTGAAGATGGTTTTCATCTTGAAATCTTTTTTTGTGAGGATGGTATAATGGTATGTATAAAAACTTGAATTGAAAATGCAACTCCACTGAAAGTCTGAAACCCTTATGAGCTGAGGTGGTCCGGGCCCAGTCGCGTCAGTATTCACCCCACGTATCGACCGACGTGGCAGTGTAGCGGTTGGTCTCGTTTTCTCCTCCCTGCGTTTATTTCCCACCAAAAAAAAAAGGTTAAATAAAAATTAGCCAAGTCGAGCAGCCTCTGCCTCGCGACCTCCTCCACGCCCGCGGCGACCCCGCTTCCACGTTACGCGTGCCGCCGCCCACCGGAGAGGGAGGATCCGATGGCGGCGGCTCCGGCGATGCACGCCTCACGCGCTTCAGTTTCTGTAAGCACTCTACGACTCCATTTTGCCTTCTTCTTCTTCTTGTTTTTTTTTTATTTTAAAAAAACTTTCCTATTTTCCCTCGTTCTTGGTTTAATCTAATGCGTATGAATGTTGGTTTGCGGATTGGTTGATGCCTACAGTGTAGATTTTGAGGATTTAGGTTTCAACTGAGGACTTGGAAATTGGACTGGACGGTAGTGTTGTTTGGTGTAATTGGGGAATTTCTAGTTCAATTGAGGTGCGACGATTATAGTGTTTGATAGCTCCGCGTAATGAATTCTTGTTTATTTAGGGCTCTGAAATAGCATTTCCAGGGCTTCCAAACGAGAAATGGTTCCACAATTCACCATTTTACAGAACTTTAAGTTTCTGCATTAGTTGTTGTGGCACAGCATGGTAACTTTGGGGCATAGCTATTTGAGAATAAGTTACAAGTTCAGAATGGAAAGGATATGTGCACAAGGTGAGAATTTGGCTGTTTCTAGCTGAGGTAGATTAGGTTAACGGTAGGTTATGCTTTCTGTGAAATGTGCAACTTAATTGCCTGTTAGTCATCCCATGGCTCTTGCAGGTGCTAATTTTGAACTATTTATGTGGATGGGTTGGCGCTATAAATTGAATAGATGCAGTAAAGATTGCACACCTTAATATGTCTCAAAGGATGGTAAAAATTTAACCGAAGCCATGTTGGAAAAGACTATATGTTACCTCACTCGATATTTTGTACTGTGATATCAACGTAATTAAGTTTCTTGGAATATTTTCCAGGTTATGGTTGCTTTGTAGGTCACGTACCAATGCAATTAAGTTGGTTCTGTTTAAATATATAATTTTGTAGTAGCAGTTATACAACCAACTTACACGTGTAATGGAATTCAGATCATTGCAGGTCTCACAGGTGCTCTGCGAACAGCATCCAAAGGCAAGTTGGTTGAGAGTAACTTCTTTTTCTTGGACAATTAGGCAGTTCCTACTTTTGCACTAAGTAGTTGAAATCGTTACCATCAGGATTTTGTCCTCATTTCTTCAATTTCCATGCATCAGTAAATAATGGACTTCTCAGAAGGAAAACCCCTTTTCCTCTGATATGTTCTTTTCGCTCCGTGCAAACAAGAAATAACCATTCATCAGCTGTTGCACCAAAGGACTATTGTGAAACTTACATCCAGTTTTTAAGAGACAAACGGATAGTTCCTGACTCAGATCCTCCGAGCTCTAAGGATGTGGACCTACTGTACCGGTTTATTGATCAGAGGTAACAGTCTGTATTTGAACTTCCTTGTCAAGATTCTGAGCTTTATTGGAAGTGAAATGAGCTTCATTTTCTGTTACTTGCTTCAGTAACAAGCTCATGGTGTTAACTGGAGCAGGAATGAGCACCGAGTCAGGAATTCCTGATTATCGGAGGTACATGCATTGCTAAATCTATCATGGAACCTTGTTGCCAGCCTTGCTATTCTTCTCTGTATTCTAACCAGCATAATTTTTGTTTCATGGCAGCCCCAATGGTGCGTACAGTTCTGGTTTTAAACCACTTACTCATCAGGTGTGACACTACTATTGATTGTTAGACAACTCTTGTCAAGCTTTCTAGTTTTTTTCCCCTTCTTGATGTAGGTGCACTTACATTTTTGTATTTCATTATGGAGCTATTTTTTAAAGGCACATGTGCTAAGATTCTTTGAATTGTCGGACCTGGTTCCTAGAAATAACAAGGTTGTGTATTCTGTGTTTATTGACATCCATTATCTATGTCAAAGGCTCATCAAGAAGGCTACTTGCATTGGTTATTTCTCCTTTACCATCAAGGACATTTATAAAACAAGTTAACACTGTTCTCTCTCTTTTTTTTGGGTAGTAGAACTTATCTAGAAGCTTGACTAAAATGTTGATTTGAACAACGGTTCACCTAGAGAAACCATTGAAAATAAAACGCTTCTATCATTAAGGAATACTTCCGGATCTATCTAGGCCTCAGATTTTTCTGGCATGCTCCTTAAGCTGTGGTGTCATTGTTTTTAAAATTTCGATGTATGATTTTTGCAAGTTAACTTTGTTTTTGGTGACTGCTTGTACCAACTTTCAGTAGGAAATCATGCTAACACTCCCTAATATTCTCTATTTGTCCAAATCAACCTACCAGTGATTATTCTTCATTGCCCACTTACCATTTGAACAAAATAGGAGTTTGTTCGCTCTATTCGAGCTCGAAGGCGGTACTGGGCTAGGAGCTATGCTGGATGGAGAAGGTTCACGAGAGCACAACCAAATCCAGCCCATTATGCTCTTGCATCTCTAGAAAGAATTGGTCGTGCTCACTCAATGGTTACTCAAAATGTAGATAGGTAATGAGCTGGATCAATGTTATTGTTAATTGTGAATGATAATATAACTTATTTTTCACCTTCACTTTGTGCATGAGTAATTTAGGTTGCATCATCGTGCTGGAAGTAAGCCAATTGAGTTGCATGGAAGTGTATATGAGGTAGTTTGTTTAGAATGCGGTACATCCATTAGTCGTGAGTCATTTCAAGAGCAAGTGAAGGACCTCAACCCAAAGGTTTGTCCATGTGATACTTATTATATGTTTCCTTCAAACTATGGTTCATTATATCAGTAGTATTTGCCTGAGATATGACAAAAAAAAAATAAAGGTTTAATGATTTGCACTCTGTCATGGAGCTGTTAACTTATTGTAATCATTTGACGTTTGATGGCTTAAAATTGATTTTAATTATTTGAACAGGGTTCATTCTGTAGTGATTATTTAGCTGTGCAGCTCTCTTGCATCTGATATATTTTGTTAAATTAACCAATTTTGTACAGAGCTGATGCCACCTGCTAATCAAAGTTTCAAGTGAATCAATGCTTCTTAGTCCTTGATTTGGACTATGGTTTTAGTAGTTTCCGTGGACTGAGTATTATATTGTTGTGTTTGCAGTGGGCTCTAGCTATTGACAGTTTGGAAGTGGGACAATCAGGCTCAGACAAGAGTTTTGGAATGCAACAGCGACCTGACGGTGATATTGAGATTGATGAGAAGTTCTGGGAGCAAGATTTTGACATCCCTAGCTGCAATCAATGTAGTGGAGTGCTAAAACCTGATGTGAGAATCTTTTCCCCTATCTTATGGGACTAATAGTTAATTTGAGAAAAAAGCTCACATGTAATTATTGATTTACTGCGGTTTAAGGTATAGAAAGATGGTACTAAGCCATATCTAGCCATCTGGGTTTAGTAGCAAAAAGTATTTCGTATTATTAACATTGATTTGTTCAGAACCAGACAAACTCGTTACTATGCATTGCACAGAACTAAAATGCGAATTGTCATATCAATATGTTATTCCATTTCCGGACTTCCTTTATCTTTTTTGAACGGCACACACTTTCTCTCTCAAGTATTACGGGTGATTGTTCAAATGTGTTATTTCTGATGTTTGAAGGTTGTGATGTTTGGGGATAATGTTCCTCAAGAGAGAGCTGACAGCGCTAAGGAGGCTGCAAGAAATTGCGATGCTCTTCTGGTGGTTGGTTCAGCACTAATGACAATGTCTGCTTTTAGGCTGGCAAGGTGGCAAGGCATCACCTCACCGGAAAAAATTATCCAACTGTTTCCTTGTATAAATCGAGAGCTTATCATGTTTGTCGATAATTCTTCCTTTTCGACCAAATCTTTCAAATCGGATTATGTTCTGTCTGATTTTGTTTTATGGCAACATAAGATTGATGATAAATCCCAATCCCAGGCTCGCACATGAAGCGAATGCTCCAATAGCCGCGATTAACATAGGGGAGACGAGGGCTGACAGTATTCTATCGTTGAAAATCAATGCAAGATGCGGGGAGGTTAGTCCCCCTTACTTTTGAGTTTTCTGTACTGTGGCATACGACTTACTGTAGTCTTCCTTTGCTGTTTTGAAACCACCTTCTTCAGATATTGCCCAGAATACTTCAGACGGGAAGTCTAGCTGTACCAAATGTAAGTTGAGCATGTGCTGTCCAGTCTGGAAGCTAAAGTCTTCCGTAAGAACAATCTTTGGAGAAATCAGTCATGAGGGAAGAAGGTAAGGTGAAACATATAATTAGCTGTTCAACTTCAACAGGTCAGGACTTCATGACCATCCTATTTGCCTAAGAGCATTAACCTGGTTGTTGTAAGTGTAAACATTTTTAGCGACGATTCATTGGAACGTATATCCAGGAACAAAGATGTTCAAGTTGATCATCTGAATAAGTACGGGTTTCTGAGACGATTCCTGCAACCAATGATAATTTGCTGTAACATATAAATTAAAGTTCGAATGTGTTAGAAGTTTAATGATGGATGATATTTAATGTTTATTTTGGGGCTACGTGAGGATGCATGAATCAAATTCAAATACAGCAACTGTTAATCTTTCTTCGCCGCAGGATGATGCTTTAACTAGAAGTCGACCATTTTCATTTAAACAATCCCAACATGGGATAAATGTCACGCATGTTACAAGAGCATTCTAATCAGTGTAGTAAAAAAAAGGCGTTAATCGTTTTGTGTGGGTAAGTGCTTTGCTATACCATCGGATATGATTATGGATATTGCTAGTAACCATACGTCTGATACCCCTCTGATGGTATCATACGCTAGCAATTAAAGCCAGTGATCCACGAGAAGATCACGCTTCGGACGCTCCGCCCACCGCCGAAGCAACTGTTTCCACTCATTTCTTCTTATCTTCTCGTTTTTATCCACGTCTCATCCTGAAAGCTTTCTCTCTCCCTCTCCCAAAGAACCGGCGAGAGTGAGCTCCCCCATTGAGAGCCTCTGCCACACGTGAGCTCCACTCCTCTTCTACCCGGGCATACCAAGCTTTGCCCCTAGCCGCCAGTCCGAGGTCGTCCTCGCTCGCACTCTAGGATGATCATTTGATGCAGCCGGAGCAGAGGCTACCCTTTCGTGGAGCGGCCGGAGTTCGTCGTACCTGTCGCCACTGCAAGCAGAGCTCATCGAATCTGGTGGGGGTCAAGGCCGGAGGAGGAGGTGTCGCGGAAGGCGAGCGGAGGACAACATAGTCCAGGGATGACAATGCGGCGGGCATCGTCTCATCCTCCTTTGAGCTCCTAGCTGGGCGCCGCCACTTCCTCCTCTGAGCTTCGAGGTGGGAGAAGTTACATGCGCTAGGTGACAACGCCTAGTGTCTGCCCGAGCGTGCCACCGCTGACATCCGAGACTAAAGGCCGGTTAGTGTCATGCGTTTGTTGTAGCAATAAGGATTTTTGTTCTAATAGGTGATTTGAAATGTTGGTATTATATCTTTTGGATGTTGCAGTAGCAGATTCTTGAGGTGGATTTTATCTCATTGCAATTGTTGCTGCTTACCTGTTGCCTCCTTCCTCTCTGACTTGTTGCTTATGATTTGGAATTTGTTGTGGCACATTTTCTTCATTATTGCAAGAAGCATTTTGTTATGTTGCGATGCGCCTTCCCAGAAATGCAGTAGGATTGTCAATTATTGCATATTTTCTTTTTCAAATGTGGCATTTCAATTTTATTGCAAATATTGTATCTGATTTTTGCACGAGTAACCATAAAATGTTGCAACTGTTCTTTTCAAATGTCGTAGTATTACGATATTGTAAATTTCTTTGTTTGTGATTTCTGAAATATTTTTAAAATCTAGCTAAGTTCTATACTCATGGTTGAATCTAATTTTAGAGAGAAGATTATGTTTTTTAATCAGTTTTTTTAAAAACATTCTCACTATTTTTGTGCATTTTGTGTGCACGTGGCGATTACAAACGTTGTACATAGTGTTCATCGATGTTGTTCTGGAACGCCCGACGGTGAACCTTCCATTGGATGTCCGGATGCTAGTCGCCCCGATGAGTATTGTTTATGGAAGGTAATTATATTAGTTGGCCATTTCCCCGCTAGTCGTCAAACTCAAACCAGCTTATTTTTCTTGTTAATTAGTACAATTCACAACTTTTTTAATGTTTGTGTAATGGAATATGTATCAAATAGATGGAGTTTGACTAAATATTGTAAATTAGGACTAATAATCTTCCGTGTCAATATAATTTTGTCACAGTATTAATTGATAAATGTTTTTTTAATTAATTTTAAAATAGAAATGAATGTAGTATCAAGAACATATAGCTGCCTACGAAATTCCAATTAATCAGTCGCATAACAATTAATTACTTAGCGGTATTTAATGAGTGCATACGGTATTTTATCGTGCATGCCTGTGTCGTTACTATCAAAATGTAGCACAGAAGAGGACGAGAACTTTTTTTATTAATTAACTCTTTTTTAATTTTTATTTTAAAGTTAATCTCCGACGAATTTTATTTTTAATTCTGACCCCTTTGACCGTGTGACAAAACAATACTGTCACGTTATAGAATAAATCCGCCAAATAGTACTTTTGGTCATACTACTAGTTGCGACGTGATCAAACAACACTGTCACGCCACAAGTGGTGGCGTGACAAGAGATTTTTCAGATACGGGATGACGTGACAACGTTGTTTTGTCACATCATGCGCGTGACGTAACCAAAGAGATCAGAATTGAAAATAAAGTTCGCCGAGGTTAACTTTAAAATAAAATAAAAAATGTTAATTAATAAAAAAAATTCAGAGGACGACCGAAGACGAACCCAGCAAAAAAAGAAAGAAAAGGATAAATAAATAAATAAAGGAGATAACGCACGATTGCACGAACCCCTCCTTCCTTCCTTCCTTCCCACACACTTGAAACGGTGAAACATCCCGCACCATTCTCCACTCCGATCCTCCCCCAAGGTCCCAAGCCAAACCCCCTCGAAAACCACCCACCAATGGCGGCGCCGCCGGAGCCGCTCTCACTGGGGGAGGAGGAGGAGGAGGCGCGGGGGCTCCTCTACGAGGCGTACAACGAGCTGCAGGGCCTGGCGGCTGAGCTGGGCGGCGCCGGCCCTGGCGGTGGTGGTGGTTGGCCACCAGACGGACGGCAAGAGCGCGCTGGTCGAGGCGCTGATGGGGTTCCAGTTCAAGCACGTCGGCGGCGGCACCAAGACGCGCCGACCCGTCGCGCTCCACCTCCGCTTCAACCCGCGCTGCCACGTCCCCCACTGCCGCCTCCTCGCCTGCTCGGGCGGCGGCGAGGGCGAGGGGGACGCCGACGACGACGCCGGTGTCGCCGGACGCCCAATGCCGCTCGCCGAAATCCAGGTACCTCCGTCGATGCGCACATGTGTTCGTGGATATGCCGGTGTCATGTGGCGTCCTTGTAATGCACCGGATGTGTTTGTGTAATTGCCGTTGTCATGTGGTTGCTCGAGGTGTTGGGGGCACTGAGGAAGGGGTTTAATTGCGAAAATAACAAAAGCAAGAAGAATTGTTTAGGAAGAGTTGAGGAGAAGGGGAGGATGACGTGTATGTATGCACCTAATGTGTTTGTGTGATTACCCCTTCTGTATTTATCATGTCTGCAACTGTACTAGGCTAGTTGATTGCAAACTCTTATCTATCTATTGTGCGTGTTGAGATTTCGACTAGCATGTAAGCAGCTAACTTTGTGAATCAATAAGGGTTATACTGTTATAACCTATGGAAACTAGTTTGGTTGCTTCGCTATAAATGGGAGGTGTATAAAAAATGTACTGTCTATGCATCAACTTGATACATGATTTTGCCCAATCACTGTGGTTATCACTTATCAATGTGAAGCATGCAGTATATTTGTATTGTGCTGTTAATTTAGTAGGAAACAAATGTTTCACTTTGTTGGTATTTGTCAACTTGAAATCTAGAGAAGATTGGACTATTGTTGCATTACATGATTTACTGACTGAACCTTTCCTATTGCATGACAAAATTATTTTATAAGAATTAACTACTTTCAGGCATATATTGAAGCTGAAAACATGAGGCTGGAGAATGATCCTTGCCAATTTTCAGAGAAGGAAATTATAATAAGGATAGAATACATGCATTGCCCCAATCTCACCATTATCGACACTCCAGGCCTCATCCTTCCAGCTCCCGGCAGTAAAAATCGAGTTTTGCAGGTACTCTTTTTATTTTTTCCCTCTCTCTATCTGTTAGCGCTAGTTCTTTGTAGCCTTTTCAGTTTTAAGTTCCTTTGGTTCCACTGAAACTGCAGTTGCCGCGATCCTAGGAATTCCTTGTAACACTAATATTTAACAAAGCGACATCTTTTGGTAATCTTGTGACCTGCAGAGCCAGGCTTGTGCTGTTGAGGCCCTTGTTCGTGCGAAAATCCAGCATGAAGAAACCATAATACGGTGCCTTGAAGATTGTAGTGATTGGAGTAATGCACCTACAAGGAGAGTGGTGATGCAGGTTTGTTCTTCTAAATTATCTTTTCATATAGAAGGGTCCTCTACACCATCCTTGCATGATTCCACACTAGTTGTACTTCATTTACTGGGTTACTATGTATAAACAAAAGATAAACTATCTCAATTCTCAAGTTCTAAGTTTCAGTCAAGAGTGTTCAGTCAACACAATCCTTTGTTAACTGATAAGGCAGTGCCTGTAAGCTATGTTTTGTGTTTCCTTTTTGATACTGCAGGTTGATCTTGATCTTGCAAGGACTGTTATTGTCTCTGTTAGATATGTTAAGTAATTTCACCGCACTTCTTTCTCTTTAGTTATTTGTTCAGGTCGTTCAGTCTTGCATGCATTATCTTAGGAGTAGGAGGTATTCTGCATGTAGTCTTTGCTTCAGACTGCATTTCTTTTTCTCTGGTTTTTAGTGGTACGATTCTTCCGGATCGTGCAGAGGTTCAATCGGCCACCTCTTTGCATGTAACTAATTCCCGTAAACAGCTGAGAATAAATAGAAGGAAAAACCGAAAAGCCGTTGGTTGGTTGCGCACGGCACAAATCGAGAGCTTCTGTTTTCCTCTGAACTTCCACTAAGTCTGAACTCTGTCGTGTGATACTGTTCATCATCCGACATTCTTCAGAGTTCTGGTAAATTCAGAGTTTGTGCCGATTGTTTTCCTAACATTTGGTATCAGAGCGGTTCTTGTTTGATCCTGTGGCGATGGTGCGAGGAGCAAGGTCCGTGTCACCAACACCGCGAGGGTCCGTGAGTAGTGGTTCTTTGGTTCGAGTGCGCCCAATGTGGTGGTGTTAGCGCGATGCTCACCGGCAGTGGCGGCGGCCAGAACCTGGTGGCGCAGACGGCGCCAAGGGAGACCGAGGTGTCGCTGAAATACCCCGTGCTCACGCGCACCAACTACACCGACTGGGCACTGCTCATGCGTGTTAATTTGCAAGCGCAGGGTGTCTGGGATGCGGTAGATTCGGGCGGCGCTGAGTTTCGCGTGGACCGAATGGCGCTGGCGGCCATTCTCCAGGCGGTGCCACCAGAGATGCTGGGCGCACTTGCAACCAAGAGCACTGCCAAGTCAGCATGGGAGGCTATCAGAACAATGCGCATGGGAGTCGAGCGTGTTCGGGAGGCTCGGGTGCAGACATCGCATTTATGTCTTACGAAAATGCATGCAATGTTTTTTCCCCTCAAAATGCTGGAATGCGTCTTTATGGTGGTGCACAATACCATCGTGCAATGGCTGAATTTCGTTTGGTAGTTGGAACTTGGAAGTATCAAGTGCCCTCCAATTACCAGGGAGGAAATTGTCAATGCTTGTGGCGTTGAAGATGTTCATGATGGGACATCAAGTGCCCTCCAATTACCAGGGAGGAAATTGTCAATGCTTGTGGCGTTGAAGATGTTCATGATGGGACAAATTACTCCAGGTAGTCTCTTTCCACACGTCAGAAATACTAATCATACTTATGTAGTATATTTATTAATTTTTAATATTGTTTTGGTAGGACTGCTTGCGTAATTGCTGTGGCAAAAGCACGTGACACATTTGAGCCTTTCCTTCATCAGGTTAGTGAACTTGCCTTAAGGGTGGGCATATTGATGATCTACATTTAGATGGTCCCCTTCAGCTTTCTTCATGTCTGCCCGTTCCAGACTTATACTATGCCCTATTAGATGTTTGTGTGTGATTATGGTTTCAATGAAATCATCAACCATGTTTTTCATGCTTGGTGCATCATTTTTTTTGGATTGGGACTAGTGTGTGTCACACACAGGGAAAAAACCCGGCCGAAACTGGTCTTATCGGTGGGGACTGGGTGAACAGTAACCAGCTGAAAAATTTCAATTTCAAATTTGAATTGTTGACTGCGCAATGCACTTCCTAGGTTGGTTTAGGTCTTTTTTGTACTAGATTGATGTTTTTTTTCTATTATTTATGACCTCTTAAGCCTCAATGGATTGATGATTGTTTCTAAAACAAAAATCGCTGGTCTTTTGTAAATTTGTATGTATGACATAAGTACTCTATATATTTTGTTTCCCTTGGATTTGGTGTTATGCTTAACAAAATAGTTCATGCAATCCAGTTATTCATTTTACATTTTTACTCTATATGCATGTAATTCAGATTAACAGACATATATGATCAAATATGTTCTTGAGTCTCAAAAGCTACTTCTTAACTTTTTGAACTAATCTGGAATGTCCACGCTGCAGCTGATTGGTTTTCTTTTGTTGCAACACCCATGTAGACTTGGTAAAAAGTTAGTGGTTGAAGATTATCTTCATCCAGAGTTTCAAATAGACATCTTAGCTATTCAAAGTTCTGTTGAAAACATGACACTTCTTTCTAACCTAATCATTCATCCGGTTTTTCTGGTTTTTTTGACCGGTTTTTCCGGTAACCAGTTTTCAAAATCCGCATTTCAAATTTCAGTTCGCGAACTTTGTCCGGTTTTTTTCCGGGATTTCCGGTAACCAGCCAGTTACCGGTACCGCCTGCCGGCCGGGATTTGCACCGGTACCGGGTTTTCTATCCTTGGTCACACATATCCACATGTAACGTGTGAAATCATTGAAAGTGTTTCATGATGTATAAAATTAAATTTAGTAGTTGAATTAGTCTGTTTGTGGTTGGATAAGGGGTGGTCTTTCCTCTGCTTAATACGTTTCTGTGACTAAAATCTACCGCTTATGTTTTTTTGTGCAGTTTGGTTTTAGACTGTTGTACATACTGAAGAGACCGTTTCCAATCTCTGTTTTTCTGTTGGAGGTACTAATTTATCCTCAAGTTATTCAATTCATGTTTTTCTGTTTTTTTCTTTTGTAATACTCTTATAGAGCTCCAACAGAAAGATGGTGGGCACTTTAGCAGCCACGATGTGCTTGTGAAGCGTGTCCAAGCTGCATTCAATAAGTTTGCCAAGTCTACTGAGCAATCATGCCGTGAAAGTTAATAGCCTTCTCATTTCCAATACCTTTGAATTGCTTCCAATTTATTGGCTGTGCGCGCTCTGGTCAAGCCATATTGCAAACTCAGTTGCAGCCAATTCCTTGACCTCAGATTAAATATACTTTTCTGGCATTTCCTTTTGTCAACTGATTAATGTGCTATCCACAGCTCATCTTAACATATATTGGCTGTATCTATGATATGTTAATGTTGCGTTCCTAATCCAGTTACTCACATCAAATAATGAAATAAATGTAAATTTCCTTCAATGAAGCTTATGAATATATAATTAGTCAAGCCAAAGGCAAAACTGATAATCTTTGGGGCCTGACAGAATATCATTTGATGTTATGGTGTATTGAGTCCTAGTCAACATACGCTTTATTACCATAATAGATGCTTGACTTCTTGTCTTATCAAGCATGTGATAATTGTGATGTTGGCAAACTCTAGAATGCCTGAGTCACTCGCCCAACTGTTATTTTTTTGTAGTTATTTTTAGAAATTTATTCATTCAAGTTGTTAGAGTAGCGTTGAACAATGAAGTGCAAATGAAGGGGACGGGATAAGAGATATCCGATATCCCCATCACATCTATTGCCTCTGTTTGATCTGTTGGCGTTAAATTCTGTGTGTTCCAGAACATATATTACAATAAGTGATTTAAGAGGATTTTCTTATTAAGTATGTGAAGTAGAATTTATGGTGTTGTTAAACTAAATATTTTCTGATAAAAGTTCTTTGTTAATTATTGTTCATATTTCCCCCACAATCCTCTCTGCTAGATCACATCCTGTATACTCCCACAGATGCAACCGTACATATTGTTTTTATCTGATAACATTGTTTATTGGCATGTTCAAATGTATAATGCAGATGTATGGAAGATTTGGAGGGCATCACTCGTTATGTCACTTGGTCTCTTCACAACAAGGTACAATTATTTACTTCTTAGTTAGAATCTACCTTTTTAGGCATGCCTAATGATTTGCTTCATCGAATATAGAACCGTGCCGGATTATGGCACTTCCTCGATTCGTTTGTTGCACTGGAACAATTATCTGTGAACACACATACAGCCCAGTCAACTGGGCTGCATGATCAATCCTCTGGATTGAATGACAGCAAACAAGATAGATCAAAGGGAGACAGAATATCTTTTCATTCTTCAGACGCAAATTCACCCGCTCCTGTGTCAGAGGCTAGGCTGGTTGATGTCTTGTATAGCACACTCTGGAACAGAAGATTGGCGCCCTCATCAGAAAGGCTTGTGTATGCGCTGGTTCACCAGATTTTTCATGGGATCAAAGAGCACTTTCTTGTTACTACTGAACTAAAGGTCTGACTGCAGTGAATCCTGTACTCTCTAAATGGAGCTCGAGTTTTTTTTTTGGTTGCTTAATTCGGCTCATCATAAAACTGCAGTTCAATTGCTTTCTCCTCATGCCAATTGTCGACAAATTACCAGCGCTTTTGAGGGAAGACCTCAGATCAGCTTTGGAAAATGATCTTGACAGCATCTTGGATGTCACAACTGCGCCACTCATTCAGGCAGAGGAAGCGAGAGCTGGAGATTGAATTGAAGCGGGTATTTCTTTTGTTAAGAAATTTGAAATGCATACCACATTGCTACCTTAAGATCAATCAGCTAATTTATCTTCTTTTCTTGGATTCAGATAGAGCGCCTAAAGGTGAAGTTTGGAGAGAAAAATAAGAAGCTCAATTCTCTCCAGGTTAGACTGTAAGTCACTCTAGAAGAGGTAGCTAGGTAGGAAAGAGTTAGCCTAGGTAGGGTATTTCTATATGTTGTAATAAACCATTAGTTGTCCACCTAGCGCGACTTCTTGTTGGATGTTTTTCATGAGTAAATATGAATCCTTCCCATGTTCTACTTAATGTATATCGCTGGTACAACCATTCCATATGGCCAATAAAATGTTCCATCCCTTGCCATATGCCTAAGTTTGAAGTCTTGTTTACCAACTTTAGTTTGCTGTTAAAGAAAGAAATGGAAATTAAAGCAATGCAATAATATCCTTACAAGGTAAAGGAGCACATTTTTTGCGTGAGCGGCCACGTCGCCCGTTTCTTCACCAACGTTGGATCTCCTGCTTCTCTGCGTCATAGCCGTTCGATTTTTTTTTGTTTTGTGTGCTTGCTATTCCTTCGCATCGTCGCTGTTGCTTCGTCCGAGACTTTTTTACTGTTTTGACCCTGTAGCAACTTTTAATTTCAAAAATAGCCCTCATTCACCATAATTTGCAAAATGGCTCGAAAGATGGTGCTCTGCTTGGCTCTCGAGGGGCGTGAGGCGACCTGCCTCGCCATCGGGAGCGGCGAGCACTGCCTGACCCAGAACACGGCGGTCACTGCCCCATATGGTGGGAGCGGTAGGAGGCTAGGAGAGAAAAATAGGAGAGAAGAAGAAAAGAAAAGAAAAAAGGGGAAAATCAGGAAAAATAAAATAAAACCGAAATTTCAAGAAAATTACATAAAATCCTTGGAACATGAATGTATTTAATAAAATATTTTTGAATTTAATTGAAGTTTATTTTATTCATTTAAAATGTTTTTCACTTTACGGAATTTTGCAATTAAAATTTAAAATGTTTTTCACTTTCGAAATTTATTCATTTAAAACTTTATTCGTTCATAATGTTTAAATTACATAAAAATCCTTGGAACATGAATGTATTTAATAAAATATTTTTGAATTTAATTGAAGTTTATTTTATTCATTTAAAATGTTTTTCACTTTACGGAATTTTGCAATTAAAATTTAAAATGTTTTTCACTTTCCAGAATTTATTCTATTAAAACTTTATTCGTTCAGAATGTTTCTCGCAATTTCATATAAGTGTATTGTTTGTACGAATTTGTAAATGTAGAAAATGAGCCCAAAAAATTATGAATTTTATTTTGAAGGCTCCTCATGTAGTGGACTTTGATTATGTAATGTTTTGACAATTTTATATGTGTTTTGGAGACAAGATTTAGATCACGAAAATTTGGATTTTAGGTTTCGGAAATTAGGGTTTCATGATTTCATGTGACTTGGAATGTATGGAAAAAAAACTGCATTGCAACTCCGTTGGAGATGTCAATATACAATACGGTGCAGGAGTACACACATAATGAATTTTTGGCGAATCTGGCGCGATTCAGTTACGTATTTGCGGATCGACCACCGTGGCGTATTTGCAGATATGGCATCGTTGGCGCCCGGTGGTGTCTTGTATTGCCAGATAGCACGGCGCGTGGCATTGGCGCACGACCACTGTGCGCCACCGTCGCCACCGCTGATGCATGTCCGCCACTCCGTCATCATCACCACCCCCTTGTCGCCCTACCGACGCGTGTCCGCCACCTCCCTTGACCACCCGAGACCTCTCTAGACCTCCCGTGACCTCCCAAGACCTCCTGTAACCTCACGAGACCTCCCGAGACTTCCTATGACCTCCTGAGACCTCCCGTGACCTCCTGAGACCTTCCGAGACCTCCCTAGACCTCCCGTGACCTCCCTTGACCTCCTGAGATCTTCCTAGACCTCCCGTGACCCCCCCCCAAGACCTCCCTAGACCTTCCAGTGACCTCCCGAGGCCTCCGTGACCTCCTTGACCTTCGAGAAACATTCGAGCGAATAAAGTTTTAAATGAATAAATTCGGAAAGTGAAAAACATTTTAAATTTTAATTGCAAAATTCGAGAAAGTGAAAAACATTTTAAATGAATAAAATAAACTTCAATTAAATTCAAAAATATTTTATT
This sequence comes from Phyllostachys edulis, assembly GCA_036346405.1. NCBI lineage: Eukaryota > Viridiplantae > Streptophyta > Magnoliopsida > Poales > Poaceae > Phyllostachys > Phyllostachys edulis. Next base: position 45,151,688 of record CM070567.1, read on the forward strand.
AAATACATTCATGTTCCAAGGATTTTTATGTAATTTTCTTGAAATTTTGGATTTTTTGGGATTTCCCTTTTTTTTTTCTTTTCTTCCTCTTTCCTATTTTCTCTCTCCTGCCTCCTCTGCTTCCCGCCCATATGGGGCGGGTCACTGCCCATTCGGCGTGAGGCAGTCACCCCCCATCCGTGTGAGGCGGGTTTTCTGCCGCGCCGAGGCAGTCGCCTCTGCTCATCGATGTCCATGGCAGAGAACCTTGTCTGAGGCTATTTTGCAAATTATGGTGAATGAGGGCTATTTTTGAAATTTAAAGTTGTTACAGGACCAGAACAGTAAAAAAGTCTTCGTCCGATGCTTTTTCCTCCTTTCTTCTCCGCCGTTCCCACACGCGCTCTCGTCATAGGCTTTACTCGTCCCGCCGCTGGGAGCAGAGGACGTCGGCGTCGCCTCGCCTCGCCTGGCTTCCTCCTCCTTCTCCTGTCGCCTCGCCTCCTTTCCATTTCCCCCAACCCAACCCAACCCACAACGAAGGCACACACGCACCAACCAAACAACCACACCTCTCCTCGTCTCCCTGCGGGAGCCCCGGTACTCGCACCCCCTTCGCTTCGGCCTGAGGTACGCCTCTGTTCCTGCGTTTCCGTGCGTGGGGTGTCGGAGTTAGGGTTTTGGTCGGGATGGGAGCCGGCTTCCACGTCGCAATGGGGGTCCTCGGATTGGTGGCCTTCGCAATCCTGCTAGGCTTTGCCTTCATGGCTTCAGACTTTGGTTAGGGTTTAACCCCATTTCGCGCCCCTAGGTTGTGATTCGCGTGCGCTTGTGTTTCGTATTATGCTCACATTGTTTAGGGTTCATCGCTTCTTGTGTTTCCTTCCGGGGCTGGATATTGATGTGTGGACGAAGCCGTGCGTTTAGGTTGTCAGGGTTTGGGTATCTAGGTCACTGAATCAAATGGGCACCTTGCAGAGTAATTTCTGGCGATTAGGGGGCGTGCTATGGGATAGAAAATTTGTATATTTCATTGCTGGATGTCTGTTTAATTGGTCATGCATGTTTGGGATCATATATCACGATAAGGTGCAAAGATCAGTTCTATCTCCTTTTGTATTTAATCCAGGAAAAAATAGTTCTTTGAATGAAGTGAACCAATGGGCTTCGAATACTGATGAGTTAGTGATGTCCTTAGAAGTTAGAAATGTACTGGCAATTGGTACTGAGGTGTGGAATGTGTGTACCCATTGGGTTGGGGATGTATGTATATAATGTAAAAACTGATCCTAGGAGCATAGCAGTATATTTCTAGGGACAACAGTGTTTCTCTCCTTCTGGTGATTTTGATTGCTCACCACCTTGAGTAGAAGGCTTTTAGATATAAAATCCCTATTAAAAGTTGGTTATTCTCTGCTTTTGTTGCTTGTTGCAGATTTGCTCTCGTGCCATGTTTCATTTCTATTTTATCATTCACCCCTTGTAGTTGACAGAATCGCATTACTCATGCATCTTCTTGCATTGTTCTTTCTCTACTGTAGGTTAACCAATAAAGTGAGTATATTGAGCTGTGTTGCTGAAGGCAACATTCATTCGCAACATTCATTCCATTAGTTGCAAACAAGGCCATTGTCTAATCCAAAGAGAAATAAGGCCATTCTCCAATCTGAAGAGCAAATAAGAGATACCCTGATTTGTTGTACAGGATAAAGTTCACTGAGTTAAGGGATACTCGGTGGTGGTATACCTAGAAAGGAGTTTCTTGTAAATTTTCTGGTGCATATCAACTCTTCCCATCGTTGGCAATAATGTCAGAAAGTGAGTTAGCAGTAATAAAACCAGAGGTATGACCCCTGTGCATTTCTTAATTAGAACTCCTTTTGCTGTTAATTGGAGGGAAAAACTGCTTTATATTTTTATTAGCTGTTCATTTAGTTTAACTTAAGCTTATTATGAACTCACAGGCATTGAAGAGTTATATTTGGCTTCAGTGCTTTGATGGTTCCATACTGCAAGTGGAGGAGGAGGTTGCCATGTTCTGCCCTATGATATGTCGAGAAATAGTGAAAAATGGCACTGGATCATCCAAATATCATGCTATTACTCTCCCGGAAAGAGTTAATCCAGCAAGTTTGAGTTTGATTCTTGACTATTGTCGGTTTCATCAAGTCCCAGGGTGCTCAAACTAGGTCTGTTGCAATATATGTGGCGGTTCATATACTGGTAGCATAGCAAACTTTGTTTATAAAATTTGTATTCTGGTAATTGTTCTCCAACAAAAACCAACAGTAGGACAATTAATACAGCTAACACTTTGAGAGTCCATTTAACAGGTATCACCAAGTTGACAGTGATGATTTGACCATAGTAATTAGCTTTTGGTGGAAGTCAAGAATAATGACTGAAATGTTAGTACATATGGATGCCTACTATCTACGCCGAATTTGAGATGAAAATTTTGACGAGAAATGATTTTGGAATTTTTATTTGAGATTTGCATTGAAACGAAGAAAATTTGATTGATTTAGCAAAAACTCCAATTTAAAATCCAAGTCTTCGAATTAATTAATTTGAATTAAACTTTTTTCAGGAGGCAAGAAATTGGATGTTACAAACGTCCACCCACCACTTGTCATGCTTGGTGTCTCGTTCAAATGAATTACTACTACGTGTATTACATACCTTTCTTTTTCTTACATGGTAAAAAAATAGGGTTTTGAACCTTTATATACATATATCTAGATTTACATAACGTATCACGCCTTCAGTTTCCTAAAACAATAGCTCAGTTAGCTAATATAGATATACTACACCGTTTGACCATACTAAATTTATCTACCAATATATTCTTACTTATAGTGACATATTTCCTCCTGATTATACTACACCTCACTCAAACTAAATTTATATTTCTCTTCTATATTTCAACGTTTTTAGCTCCTCTATTAGTACTCTGATTTTGCTCTTTGTTGATATCCTAAATCCACCCTCTAACTCTATTTTTATTGGCTCCTATGTACAACGAGCGCGCAAATACATGCCCGTACCTAGTACCGACAATGGGTTGCCTCGTCTAGTCTAGTGCTACTGTATGAGACTGAGTACGAGGAGCACATGCACGCTGCGACTCTTTCAAACCAAACCCATCTGAAAAAGGCACTCTTCAAGTACCAATACATCCAAGATTCATCCTCCTCTACACGCTCCCCTCCCTCTCTTCTCCTCGCAAGTTGCAGCCTCTCAAATCACCACCCTAAACTTAGCAACACCATCTCTCTCTCTCTCTCTGCGCGCGCGCGAAGCACGCTGGTATGGTACGCACATTTGCCGCCACCAAGAACAGGGCGTCGAGATGAGCAACGACGACAAGGAGCACGGTGGTGGCAGGGAGGCCTTCTTCCACTGCCTCGACCGCGTGCCGTCCGGCCTGCACATCGACGCCGACTTCCCCTCCGATGACGATGATGACGACGAAGACGACGTCCGCGTCTCCTTCGCGTCCGCCATGGGCGACCACAACTTTCAGAGCTTCCGCAGGTACCAGGCGGCCGTGCTGGAGGAGGAGGAGGAGGAGGAGGAGGAGGTGGAGGACACGTCCAAGTACGACATGTGGATGGCCGACGAGCCCATGTCCATCCAGGAGCGCCGCCGCCGCCTGCACAAGGGGCTGGGGCTCGCCAGCAGCCGGGACCTCGCGCTGCGGCGGCACAGCATGAAGAAGCGCCCTGCCGACGTCCCCCGGAGCGTGTCGAGGCTACAGTCGTCGACATCGCTGGCCGCGCTCACCGAGGAGCCGAGCACTGCGACAACCCCGGCGTCGTCGGCAGTGGCTGCCGCGCACGACGTGCTGAAACAGCAGCCGGCGAAGGCCATCACGCGGCGCCGGTCAGACAGTTTCCTCGCCGTGCGAGACGGCGCGTCCGGCTCGGGAAAACCACCGTCGCCGACTTTGCGTCGTGCTCGCTCCTTCCCGACTCGGCACGCCGCCTGCGACAGCTCGCCCATCGAGAGGGTTCAAGCTGTGGCTACACGTGATATGCCCGCCGTGCCCCGGCCGGCAGCGCCACCGGTGGATAAAGGCGGCAAAGGTGACGGCGGGAAGGACGGTGATGACGAGAGCGACTGCGGGACCAAGAAAGAGGACAACGGCAAGGAGGTCGCCGTCGTCACTAAAGACAGCCCGTCGAACACCCAGACCGGCGTGCAGCTGGGTCTAGAGGAGTTCGAGAAGTTCATCGGCAACACCCCCATCATGAAGCACCTCATGCGCCGCGGCCAGAGCCAGCACCAGAGCCAGTCCGCGCCTCCCGCTGCCGCACCGCCCAAGGGAGACAAGCCGGCCGGCAAGAAGAAGGGCGGCTGGCTCAAGAACATCAAGTCCGTCGCCATTGGCTTCATCCACGACAAGGACAGCAACGGCAAGTCGGCCGCGCCCGCAACAACAGCGGTACCCAAGCCGACCGCGGCCAATGCCGCCGCGCCGTCGGCCTCGGCGTCCGAGCGGCTCAAGGTGCACCACTACGGCAAGTCGTGCAAGGAGCTCACAGGGCTCTACATGTGCCAGGAGATCCATGCGCACGAGGGATCCATATGGAGCATCAAGTTCAGCGCGGACGGCCGGCTGCTGGCGAGCGCCGGCGAGGACGGCGTGGTGCGCGTCTGGCAAGTCGTGGAAACCAGCGCTCCGCCGTGCTCTCTGGGGCAGGACGGGTCGGGAACCCTGCCCCCGCTGCCCCCTGGCGCCACGGCGGCTGACGGGTCGTCGACGCCGGCGCTGGCCCAGCTGTCCAAGAAGTCGGCCAAGGCCAAGAGCGGCAGGGACACGCTCCCCGAGCACCTCGTCGTCCCCGACAAGGTGTTCGCGCTCGCCGAGCAGCCGGCATGCGTCCTCGAGGGCCACAAGGACGACGTGCTCGACCTCACCTGGTCCAAGTCCGATCAGGTCTTGACTATTATATAGCCACATGCGAATCACTCTTTACTAGAGCCACTGCACATAGAGTAGTAGGAAGTTAGGAGTGAGGCCTGAGCAGTTTAGTTGTTGTTTCTTCAGCAGTTGCTGTCGTCGTCGATGGACAAGACGGTGCGGCTGTGGGACACGGAGAGCAAGGCCTGCCTGAAGATGTTCGCGCACAGCGACTACGGTGAGCGCGAGTGATCCATTGTTCTCGCTATCGATCTGCGAACATAATACCATCTCATTACCTCAACCCAGCTCAATTGCGTCTGCCATGTATATGCATGCAGTGACTTGCATCCAGTTCAACCCGGTGGACGACCGGTACTTCATCAGCGGGTCGCTGGACGCCAAGGTGCGCCTGTGGAGCATCCCCGACCGGCAGGTCGTCGACTGGACCGACCTCAACGAGATGGTCACCGCCACCTCCTACACCCCCGATGGACAGGTACACCTGATCACTGCATCTTCAACAGCTCAAAATTCCATGTCCATCTTAGCTCTCGTTTCCGACTCGCTGCCGTTGATTGATATGAATAACGATAAAAAAGGGCGCGATCATCGGCTCGCACAAGGGGAGCTGCCGGTTCTACAAGACAACAGGTACAATTTCTACTCATCATCCAATTGTGTTGACGTGCTTCTGTGCTTGAGTGTGCAAATGTTTGCTTAAATTTTGGTTCTTGCGCGCTTCTTTTGCGACAGATTGCAAGCTTAGCCAGGAGGCGCAGATTGACATCCAGACCAAGAAGCGTAAGTCGCAAGCGAAGAAGATAACCGGATTCCAGGTACATTTATGTATATATGCAGCACATTTCGATTGAATTTGTCGTGACTCTTAACATGAGCTGTTCATCTTGGTCATGCTCGTGGACACGCAGTTTGCTCCGGGGAACCCCTCCGAAGTGCTGGTCACCTCCGCTGACTCGCAGATCCGCGTCTTCGACGGCGTGACCATGGTCCAAAAGTTCAGAGGTACGGCCACAGATCGATCAACTTTATCATCGAATCTCCGCTTCAGAAATTATTCGCAGCTAAAGACCATTGAACAAAAATAAATATGTAGGATTCAAGAACACGAGCAGCCAGATCTCGGCGGCCTACACCTCCGACGGCCGGTACGCGGTGTGCGCGAGCGAGGACTCGCACGTCTACCTCTGGAGGACCACCCGGAGCGCGCCCGCCGCCGCGGCCATCGGCATCGGCATCAAGGCCAAGACGTGGTGCACCACCCGCTCCTACGAGAACTTCTACTGCAAGGACGTCTCCGCAGCCGTCCCGTGGCCGCACTCACCGTCCTTGCCAGGCGCCACCGGCGACGGAAGTGCGTCCAGCAGCCCGCCGTCGCAGGACTGCAAGCAGGGCGTGTCATGCAACGACGAGGTGTGCAGCATGGCGAGCCATGCCACTAAGCCGGAGGCGAGAAGCGGCGAGCTGAGCAGCTCCGGCACGCCGTTAACGCACTCCGGTCAGCTAGGCTCGGCGGCGGGCGACTCATCATCACGGCAAGGCGGCGGTAAGGCCGGCGGCAACGTGGACAGTGGCAATGCGTGGGGGTTGGTGGTGGTGACGGCGAGCTTAGGCGGGGAGATTAGGGTGTACCAGAATTTTGGAATGCCTTTTAGGATCAGAGGCCAGGGCAATCCTTTCTATTAATCAGCTGAAGACTTCAAGTTCTTCTTGCAAATTAAGGAGCAATGCTAATTCGGATATCTTTTGCCAGTTAGTAACTATTCTAAACGATTTTGTATGATCCATTTAAGAAAGTTGGCGCATAGATATATACATGTGCAATGCAATTGACCATAGGAAGTACCATGGTCAATTTGTGTATGTAATGTAACTAGTTAGTGGCTTAGTGGGCATGTAAATGCAAGTCCAAAATGAGATTTGTTACATTCTGGTGGAGAGACATCTTGAGAGTTGAGACTGAACAACAACTTCAGGGGAATTGCTTCTTGTAATGTCTGGAATAATCACTTCCTTATGCAGTTGTTCCCAAGAATCTATTCCTTTGCCAAAGATAAAGGGCATCTCAGTGCAGAAATATATGAGTACAAATGTTATACGGGACTTGTGATTATTCGGTGCAAGCTTATGACGAATACAATCAGCTGCAAAATCTGATATCCAAATTTAACCGATCCATAGATGGACATTTATCTGGGGGAATGGAATTTATTCTTCCCAACGAGATTACAGGATTGCTTTCCAAAGTATTCAGGTGTCACAGCCATACCAATAGATTTGGAAAAGTAGATGCGTAATGAAACTCAGTATTTGCCTGGCTGCTTATCTCGGAAAAACTAAATACAAGGAACATGTTGCAGAGAAAATGTATGGTGATTCAGGGAGGATATAACTGTCTACTTTGTCAAAATGGGGGCGGAGGAAACCTTGGTTCATCTAGTTTTTTATTGCCCTTTTAGCATGCAATGTTCGAACTATCTTGGTATTCAATGGCAAACAAATATAGACTTCTATTCAATGCTTCAGAATACAAGAGTTTCTTTCCATCAGCCTTTTTTCATAGAAGTTTTTATCACAGCTGCTTGGAATATTTGGAAGCAACACGATGGGCAAATTTTTTAACCGAAAGCCCCAAACTTTAATGGCTGGAAAGCTCAATTCCACAATGAGGTCACTCTACATTTGTTTAGAGTGATAGATATTTATTTTTTTGACGTAAAAGGTAGAGAATTCCCTACCTTATGACCATTGGTTGCCAAAGCATAACAATATACAGCGAAGAAAGTAAAAAGAAAAAAATACAAAAAGGAAAAAGGAAAAAGAGAAGGAAGGAAAAGGAAGGTATAGCTACCCAAACATTTACAATAAGAGATGACACCACTGTCGGAGTGAATTCTGGTACTCGGTTTTGGTTCTGAAGGACTAGATGTTAATGTAATCTTGGATCTGGCGTTGCATTGTAGTGTTTCCACTTTCAGTACTTTTGACTATCCTTTTATTTCTCATGGTCCATAATGTATGAGCGCAGGCTGCAAAGCAAATAGGCCAAATTTCATGGTAGCTCATTGATTGTGCTGATACTTTTTTCAGAAATTCTAGTATGTCCTTGGAAGAGATAGTTTCTGCCAACAATCCTAGTTTTGTCCAGAGATAGTTCGCAGCTTTACATCTTAGAATGATGTGATCAATTGTTTCTAAAGCTAGGCAAATGTCACAGTGAGGATTTGTTATCCATTTCTTAGTTGTCATATTATCCTTAGTGTTTAGTTTTCCTTTGAACGCTAGCCATAAGAATATTCTGTATCTGTGAGGGATTGATCTATGCTAGGCAAAATCTGTCGCCTTCCATTTCAGGCCATGGAATGATAGTATTTTGTACACCTCCGATGTAGTTACACCATACATGGTTGAAGCGATGACACGTCGGTCCAAGGTTCCCTGTGTGAGATGCTACTCAGATAAAACTTGTAGTAAAGCCCGGTGTTCCAAAATCGCCTTCTATGATAAAACCGGATGAAGTGAAACCACCCAGTTGTTATCCACTGATTGCGAGTTGGCTATTGCGAGTTGGCTATGCAATTCGGATTAGTGGCAAATGTGAACAGAGTAGGAAAGCATAGATATAATCTTCCTTTGGATATCCAAGAGTCCTTCCAGAACGAAGTAGTCCGTCCATCTCCAATTATGACCTTAGTCATTTGCATAGTTGTCTCTATGACTGTAGATAAAGTTCTCCAGATTGCGGTGTCCCCCTGTCGAGACTGTATCGGTATTTGGTTTCGAATATATTGACCTCTTAACCAGTTGAAGCAAGGTTCAGTTGAGTCTGATAGTAACTTTGTTGTGCACTTCATGATCAAAGCTTTGTTATGAGTCCGAAGATCACGAATCCCTAAACTCCCTTGCTCTTTGGGTAGCATAATGGTGCTCCAAGCAATCAAGCAATGTCCACCCCGAATCTCCTTAACTCCCTTCCAAAGGAAGGCTCTTCTGATTTTGTCGATTGCATCTATGCTATGCTCCGGCCACTGGATGCAACTCATGTAATATGTAGGTATTGCTGATAGAACTGAGTTGATCATTAACACTCTCCCTCCCCACGATAGCAATCTAGCCATCCAACCTGCCAGTCTTTTGTCTATTTTGTCAATAATAGGTTGCAGCAAACTGTGAGGTATCTTGTTAGTGGATAATGGTAGTCCCAAGTAGTTACATGGAAGTGAGCTGAGCGGGCATTGTAAGGTGGTGGCTGCTAAAGTGGCATCTTGTTGATACATGTGAATGGGTACTAGTGTACTCTTATGGTAATTGATCTTCAATCCTGAAAAAATTACAAATGAATCCAGGAGCTCTTTGAGAACCATGGCTTGTTGGACTGTACCCTTGAGTAGGATTAAGGTGTCATCTGCGTATTGTAAGATGGGTGTGGTCTCTTGTATATCCAAGGGGTGTAGGATCCGTCCATTAGTGTGGGCGTGTTGCAGTACTTTTTGGAGGACATCTGCTACCAGAATGAATAGAAATGGAGATAGCGGGTCACCCTGTCGTACCCCGCGTTTGTATTTAATTTGGTCGTTTGCGACCCCGTTGACAAGAATATACATTTTGCCGGAAGAAAGAATAGTATGTATCCAGTTTACCATTTGCTGTCAAAACCTCGATGTTGCAGTGTCAACTGAATACATTCCCAATTTATTGTGTCAAAAGCTTTATGTAAGTCTAATTTGAGAACTAGCATAGGTTTTTCCCTCTTCAATGCACATTGGACTAGTTCTGAAGCTAGAGTGAAGTTCTCTGCGATTGATCTTCTTGTGATGAAACTAGACTGCATATGACTAATGAGGTCTGTGATTTTCGGTTGCAGCCTATTTGCCAAGACTTTGCTAATGAGTTTGGGAATGCTATGTAGCAGTGAGATGGACCGGAAGTCCTTGATTTGCGTCGACGTGTCAATCTTTGGAATCAAAGTGATATAAGATTTGTTCACCCCTGACAAGTCTATAATATTGGAATGCAGATCCGCAAAAACATGTACTAGACCAGGCTTCAGAATATTCAAGAACTTTCTGTAAAACTCGTTTGTAAATCCATCTGGTCCTAGGCTTTTATTGTTCGGGGAAAGTAAAATTGCATTTGATATCTCCTCCTAAGTGAAGTTGTCTGAGAGAACCTGTAGATTTTGATCTTGCTGGTAAAGTTGTGCGAGGTCTATTATTGGAGACCAAGGGACGTCTATACTGAAGAGATCTCTGAAATAATCAGTCAAAATTTGTAATTTGGAGGCATTGTCATAGTATTCTATTCCATCCTTAACAAGAACTTTGATGATGTTCCTTTGGTGTCTTATGGATGATGTGACATGAAAGAAATGTGTATTATCATCTCCCAATTTGCACCATTTAATATTTGCCCGACGCTTCCATTTGAGCATCCAGAACTAGCTTAATTCTTGTAAATGTATTCTGACATTTTTCCTGAAAGTAAATTCTAGAGTTGTTAGAGGTCTCCACTCTTCTGTACTATCCAAGTAATCTAATGGTGTTATGAAATTTTCAATTTGAGTTGGTAGGCCACGATTCCTTTTCGACCATGATCTGATTCTTGCCCGAAGTCATCTTAGCTTGAGATTGGCAGTGGATATACTAGCCAAATTTCGGGTTCCTCGTGTCTAGTTTTGTATCACCAGGGTTTCAAATTCTTTCACATGAAGCCATAAATTTTCTAGTATGAAGATCTTTGACGGTTGTAAATCTGTTTTGACATCAGCCACAATTAGAGTGTGGTCTGAAGTTGTTGCTACTTCTGATCTTGAAGAGATGTCCAAGAATGTTTGGCTCCACTCCGAATCAATTAGAATCCTATCTAGCTTGGTCATTGTTGGATTTCTCCTCTTGTTCGTCCATGTGAATCTTCTGTTCGAAATGTCCACATCCAGTAGACCCTGATTTTGTATCCAAGAATTGAATATGGACATGCCTGTCCAATTTATATTATCATTGCTTTTCTCATATACATATCTATATATGTTAAAGTCTCCCATTACCATCCATGGTCCAGCTAAGTTCTGCCGAATATCAGTGAGGCTATCTAAGAAAGGCTGATGAGAATTGTCTTCGAAAGGTGCATACACATTTGTGACGCTGAACCGGATTCTGTCTTTTTTTTATTGGAATGCTATTGTTAATGACCAAACATCAGCATGAATCAATGACGCCTCCAAATTGGTGCTGCACCAAGCCGTGAGTGTGCCACCTGAGGTTTGGGCAGACAGATGAAAGTGATAATTTCTCAATTTCGGGGGTAAGAAGCTTATTGCTTTGAATGTATCAATGTTGGCCAGTTTAGTTTCTTGAAGGCAAATGATATCTGGTTTTAATTCTGTCAAAGTTTGATAAACTAAAGCCCTTTTCTGAACATCTCCTAGCCCTCTAATGTTCCAGGCTAAAATCCTGATTTTTGCCTCTGACTAGCTCCCTATGACAGCATGCCCCAGCATGCACCCCTCCCTAGCATCCAAACATGAGAAAACCCAACAGGTTTTCCAGGTTGCCACACAACAAAAGACCGAACAGATACACAAGAGAAATTAAAATGCAACAAGAAAATTGAAACCGAAGGCTTCTGGTGCTAGACTGAAGCAAAACGACACCAGACCATAGTCGCTGCTAGTGCCAAAAAAAAAGACAATGACAGTGAACAGTACCCCCAGGACAGACCGAACCGAAAAGGAACTGAAATACCATAAACGACTGCAAGGAACAAATTCAAACAAATGTGCTAGCAGACAAGGTGCAGCACAGACACAATTACATTTTAGGATACGAAATAGGATGCAGAAAATGAAACAACATGATGCAAATGGGAGGAGCTACGCATGCAGACGAAGTGCAGCACAAATGCTGAAATAAAAGTGGATGCAGATACAAAGGAGATTGCCTGAAGTGGCAACTCCATCCGGTGGAACAACATAAGTGACTTAGGCATTGCTAGGGGCATGGCCACCTGATGCGGCCTTCTCGATTCCTGATGCTTCTTTGATGGTCTCCTTTGCCTTTAAACCACATAAGTTTGCTAAATCCCTGATCATCGCCTTTGAGGTCAGCTTTGGCATTGCTTTGAGCGACGGTTGGATTATCTCCCCAATCTTCCTTGTTTTGGACCGGTTTCTGTGAGTGTTCCCAGCATTTGACGTCGAGCTTGCCAGGGAGGTTGTTGGTGCCGCCACGACACGGCGACTGGCTCGTTCCACTGGGGTAACCCGATCTCCTTCATATGCCTTCTGCGGCCTTGGTCTCCTCAAGACATATATCTGTATGTCTGTCTCATTGTTGTGGCAGCCCTCAACCATCGGAGTGACATTGAGGTCTGGGATGATGTCGTTGAGGTCCGGTATATTGCCGTTGAGGTGCTACATATTGCCTTTAGATGTTGTCCTCAGAGGTTGGAGCTGCAGCAGTTTTGGAGCCTTAGGATTCGGTGAGTCAGTCTCACTATCACTTGTTATGACATCTCCCTTGTTGTTATCTACTGCCTCTAGTGGTTGTGGCCTTGGATATCCAATTCACGCACAATGTAATGTTTCCAGGGGTACCACCGCCACCGGGCTCCACTCAGGAGGAATTGGTAGACGCTTTGCAACTGGTGGCAGCAAAAAGGGTGGCATGGTGTAAATGGGAGGTGATGGCATTTCAATCGGGGCCTGCTGGCTAATTACCATTTGGAAAGAATTGTGTGGCAAAATGGCTGGCTACTGGGACAGTGGTACAAGCGACAAAGGGGTGACTTCAGCAGCAAGAGTCTTCGAGCGTGTAACCGGTTTGGTCTTGAAGCGGCAATCTACAACCAGAAGGAGAGCGATAACCGGCCCATCTTCACTATTTGGTAGCAAGCTGAATAAGTGAGACCGGTATCCTTCCCTCGAGATGGAGCCAGTTTGAATGTTGTAACAAGAAAAAGTGGGTTCATCTAAGTGGTCTACTTGAGCTACCGGGATCCATGTCTCTACAATCCTAGAAGGGCTAAGCTCTAGCCGAACATGGTAAGCTCCCCGCTCAAAAGCCACCGATGCACGCGGTGTATGGCTAGGATAACCCTCCAGCTCCAGCTTAGCTGTTTGGGCAAGAAAAGCTAGGAGATCAAAGAGGTTGGGGTTGGCATTTTGTTGTAGAGTGCGTCTAGCCCAGTTTGCCATGGGAAAAAGAGCGGCGGTAGAATCAAAGATAGTTCTAGAGGTGTTTGAGTTTGCGAAGTAGTTGGGGTTGTTGGCCTGACTAGAGGTATTGCTGCTGGTGCCAATGCTTGGTGTAGTAGGTGATCTGTTGTTGCGTCGGTGGCCAAAATGGGTTGGTGGGTGACTGGGGAGAGGAGGCGGCGATGGCCGGGTAAAGGATGGGTTGTCGATATCCCAAATTTCATTGATGTAAACATCTGCATAGGCTCCAGTCTTGTCTGGTTTATGGAAAGCTAGATGATGAGGGATGTGATCCAGCGATTCGACTTTAGCCATGGCAAAGATAGCAGCGAAGTCATGGCCTCTGAGGCAGGCGTGGTCGATATTGACTAGGCTTGCAAAGCCGGAGATACTGGCCGCGATTCCACGCCTGTCCTAAATCTTGAGAGGTACTTTCTCAAGCGTGAGATAGACAATGTAGCGGTAGAAGAAAGTGAAAGAGTTTTCCCCTGGTCATGAAGGAAGATCGAGATCACACGACCTTCTACATGGAGTGGACTGCTTCGGAGGGCTCGCTCTTGGTCCTCGAGCCTGAGGAAGACAGCAAGGACATGCCCTGCCCCTCCGTTGGCGAAACGAACTTGAGGGTTGCCCAAGCGAGCATGGAAGACTCGACGCAACCAGGGAACAAAATAGGGGGGTGCGGGCTCAACGGTGACTGCCGTTAGGGGTGGATAACGAGCGGGCTCGGCTCGGCTCGGTAGAGCTCGTTAAGAAAACGAGCTCGGCTCGTTAAGCTAACGAGCAGAATACCAGGCTCGGCTCGGCTCGTTAAAAAGCTCGAACTCGGCTCGTTAGGCTCGTTAAGAAAGTCAAGAGATCACAGTTTAGGGCTCGTTAGGCTCATTAGACTCGCTAAAAAAAAGGAAAATTAGCTTAATAAATTTTTTAGAAAGTTAAGAGATCACAGCTTGGGGCTTAGGCCTCCCTGGACCGTCTAAGGGTTGCTGGGTTAGGCTGGTCTGGTGCTACTGCTCAACTGGTGTATTGAAGTAAGAAGAGAAAAAAATGTAGTCTAAGTTGTACGTGTGTCTCTTCTCCTTCCTTTGTTCTCTTTGTGTGCTTGTGTTTCTGTGTGAGAGCCAACGAGAGAAACATAAGTAAAGAGAGGAAAACAATGTGAGTGTTTTTCATGTGCGTGTGAGAGAATCAGCGAGTGATTTCCAACAATTGATATCAAAGCAAGGTGCGAGGAGAAGCTGTCTGGCGATGGCTCGCCGATCGGCATGATGGCGTGCGCAGTAGCACACGTCGGGCGGAGGTGCATGGGTGCCGACGATGAGCCAGCTACAGCACCATGCGCTCATGAGCACGATGGCGAAGGTCCTCGCGGCCATGGCGAGGCTAGCGCAGTGTGCCGAAATCGCATGTGGTGTGCGCACCAGCGGCGGCAAGGTGAGGCGGTGCGAAACCGCTGAGAAGCGAGTCGACATGAGGCCGACAAACGACGATGGGCGCACCAACGGCAGACTCCGTGAGTGGAGGCCAGAGGTGGCGCAGTCGCAAACTCCATACGAGGTGGAGGCTACGGATGGCGGTAGACTCCAGGCGAGATGGAGGCCGGCGTTGGTGGCCAAGGCCATCGTTATGAAAGTCGGTGTGATGCTAACGATGATGGTGTGAGGTCGGCACGTGGAGGCGCGTGCTTTGGCGGTGCGGCACAAAGCGCGACGGCGGTGCGAAACTGTTGTGAGGATTCGGCGTGAAGCCGAAGGCGGTGGTGTGAAGCCATAGTCTCTAGAGGAGTCGGTGTGCGAGACCGACAATAGCGTGATGAGTCGCACAAGGTGCCCACGGAGGAGGCATCGATTGGCGGTGAGAGACCGCAGACAATGTTGCCTCACTCGCGTTGGAGGCCATGAGTAGTGGTGTGAGACCGCTACAAGGTGGATATCGGCGTTGGGAAGGTGTTGTCCACAAGATGAAGATGCTGATGCGTGTGGCAAGGTGAGGCCGCTACGTGTGGCAAGAGGTTGCGGGCGATCTGCAATGGTGAGTTGACATGTCAAGATTGAGGGGGAAATTGTTGGTTATAATCTTGATATGTAATTTGTTTAGAGTTTGCATAATTGTGTTCACGTGCACAAGTGTGTTAATGTTGCATGTTAATTAGTGTGATTGAGTCTTGTAGCTGCATGTATAAGCAGCTGTGTGTGTTGATTAGTGGTCAGCATGCATGCGTGCATGAAGGGGAGTGGAGAAGGTGCAGTCGGTTGAGTTAGTAGTGCATGCATGAGTTAGTGGAGCGTTAGTGAATTAAGATAGTTAGTGGGGAGGTTACATGGGGTTAAGTGGAGCATTTCTTACGGGGTAGTGGGCAGCAATGTCTGTCATGTTTAATTGGTTGCATGTAGGAATGGCGTGGTCTTTATAAAGACTTGTAAGCATTTGTATTGAAGTAAGAAGAGAGAAAAAAATGTAGTCTAAGTTGTACGTGTGTCTCTTCTCCTTCCTTTGTTCTCTTTGTGTGCTTGTGTTTCTATGTGAGAGCCAACGAGAAAAACATAAGTAAAGAGAGGGAAACAAGGTGAGTGTTTTTCATGTGCGTGTGAGAGGAATCAATGAGTGATTTCCAACAGTCGTGGCATGGTTGTGGCAAGAGGGGGTTCTGAATTCTACCAGCAGTTGGGTGGAGAGCAGGTGTGTTGCGGGAATTTTGCTGTCACTATCTGCTTTTCAGGCACAATGTGATCTTCAGACCTTTGACGATTGGCTCAGTATCCGCATGCAGTCTCTGCCGAGTCGGGAAGGTAACTACTCATTATTGTCAGATGAGATGTCTCGCTATGCGGCTTATGTTTTGAGATGTCGTGAGCCTGGATGGCAGAGTTGGCAAGGTATTTTTGGCACATCTGCTTGGAGCTTATGCTTGGGAACAATCCCTCATGCGATGAATGCGCCAAAAAGGCTTTCCCGCCGTGCAGCTTTATTCTGAGCGAGATCAGGATGCAGCCCGATTAGCCAGACGACTAGCCACCGAACCGGGAAGAGAGGAGGGTGGCCAATCTCTCCAGCGAGATGAGGATGCCAGGAGAGACCACCATTGCAACTAGGTAAGCTGGAAGACACTTATTTGGGTTAATGGGATCATAGGTTGCAGAAAAGCATTTGGCGAGCATCAAAGATTCGAAAGAGATACCACGTGTTGTCGATTTCCACTGCACAAGTGAAGAAGCCCTCGCAGAGTGGGCCGGGAATGAGGAGTAGCGGTGAGACATGATCAAGGCTAATGAGCAGCATGCAAAGCAGATCCAGAAGCTAAAAAGTAAAAACGGAGTGAAACCAGAAACAGACAAGAAAACACTGCAGAAAAAACCCAAATGGCAACCTGAATTAACCTCTGCACTACTGCACGAAGGAGATGAGGATTGCACTTAGCTGGGCGTCATCGTCGACGGTTGCAAGGCGTTTCACTTTCCTCAATGCAAGGTTGTCCCCTTGTATCACTTGCTTCCCATAGCAAAAAAAAGCCCACCTCCGCAAGCTAGCCGGTATCCGGCCACGACATCTTGACCGAGCAAGGCTAGTCGGAGCAGGTCGGCTCAGTGCCGAAAGCGATCTACGGTTGCAGCGGCGGAATCATCCACAGCTCTCGGAGGGGTATTCCGTTGAACACCGTCCGACCGTAACCTTGTGCAGCTCTCGGTGGGGTATTCCGTCGAACACCGTCCGACCGTAACCTTGTGAAACAACCTCCTTTCTTTCTTTTTCTGTCTCACTCTGGCTTCGAGGAGCGCGCCGCGGGGGCAAGACGCCACGGAGGAGCGAAATCCTCAGGTGGCCGGCGCGGCCGAGCCACCGGGAGGAGGCGTTGGCGGCGGGGGCAGAGCAGGCGGAGCAAGAGCCCTCAGTTGGTTTTCGTAGACGTCAGCCTTGATAGTTTGCTGGCCTGTTCTTACGTATTCTGGAGCGCAGTCCTAGTGAAAGATATTTGGAAAACACACTTTCTAATTGGTTGGATTCCTTAAGATGATGTAGTCCCTTTGCAGGGGTTGAATATTCTTTTCCCTTTGTTTCTTGTACATAAGTTCTGTAGGGGCCTCCCCTGCAGGTTTGTTTTAAAAAAAAAACAACAGCGAACTGACCCTATGTACAATTACAAGATCAGGGCAAAAACATTCGCAAAACCCAATCTAGATTGATGGAAAAACGAACCAACTCAATAGGTACGTAGGCAATATTACTCCCTCTTGTGCTTAATTAATTTCAGAAGCTCTTCCATAACTACTACTTGGATTAATTAACCTCATTAAAGTGCTGTCGGGAACTAAAATAATAGCTAAAATAAAGTCTACTCCCTCTGTTTCGCTATATTTGTCTATGACCTCGAGGGTATCTGTTTCAATATACTTATCCATTGAGAAAATATAGAATATAGTTATTGCAACTTTTCATCTCTCTATCCCTACTTAAATGCTTTGGAAGAGGTTAAGTGGTTATGCTATGTTATCTAATAGAGATTGGTATGATCATTTCTTATTAAGTATTTCTTAGATTTAGCCCTCTTTGGTCTGTACGTATGGTAGGCTATGGACAAATATAACACAACAGAGGAAGTAGCAAATATGAGTAAAGAAGTTCAATATAGAGTAATTAATCAACCGATTGGAACAAATTGTACACATTACTCCTTCTCATCCAATGGTTGTTACAAGAATCCCATCAAGAATACACTAACTGCAACAAATTAATTGAACACAACACTTCCTATCCAATGTTTACAAATTACTCCCCAAACATTAAAAGAATCAATGCTAATGAAATACTACAAGCCTACGGATCAATTAAACTGCAAAGCTTCCAACCCCATCATCTCAAGCTGATCAGTTGCGAGCCTGTGGGACTAGACGTCGTCTTTGAGGTATTCGTCGATCATAGACACGTCGAAATCCAGCAACTCAAACGGCGTGTCGAGAAACGACATGTCAAGAAATGAACTTGCCCAGAGTTCGCCGCTGTCGCCGTCGTCGAGTGTGCTCTTGACGTGGGGCGTGAATTGCTCGCCGTTGTCGGTGTATGAGCTTTCTTGCAGCGATGGCGCCGCGGTGGGCTCTGGTTCTTGTTCGACTCCGGCACCGGTGCCGCACGTCATGTCGACGTCCATCACGTAGTCGCCCTTTGGGTCCAGCTGCGGCGGACCTAATTCCTGGCACGCGGGATAGTCCATGGCCATCGTCTCAGGGTAGCCCATGACAGTGCCCTGTGCTCCCTGATTGTCCCCATACGTCAGCTGCGGAACTTCCTCCAAGAATTGGTCTATGAGCATGCTGAAACTATCCGATGCCGCGGCCTCCGCGAACTGACCCTGGTGAAGATCATGAAAGCTTGACGGCGGCGGCGGCGCGTCCGCCGCGAGCTGCCCCTGGTATTGACCAAGAACACTCAGCGGCGGCGGCGCGGCCTCCGCTAGCTGCCCATTGTAATGACCAAGAACGCCCATCGGCGGCGGTAGCTGCCCATGGTCGCCCGGCGGCGCGGGCTCCGTGCCTTGCCCCTGGGCAATACCACGAACGCTCGATGGCGGCAGTAGGGCCGCGACTGTATCAAAATACGCCGTTGGAATCATCACCCGGGCGGTTTTCTTCTTCCCGTCATGCCCGATTGGCACGCCCTCTTTCCCAAAGATGGCCGCCTTCTCCTCGTCGGACGCGCGCGGCGAGACGTAGATCTTGCAGAGCACCGGCGCGGCGGCCTTGCCGGTGCCGTCGTCCATGCAGCTGGTGCACTGCTCCATGAGCCACGGCGTCTTGTTCTCCTTCCCGAGGTAGAACCCGAAGCAGTGCCTGAACCCGACGAACTCCCCGCCGACGCTCAGCTTCTTCTTGGTCTGCTCCAGCCGCCAGAACCCGCCGGTGGCGACGCCGCGTTCGGCGCGCTTCCCGCGCGCGCTCTGGAACTTGCATTCGCTGAAGAAGAACCACTTGTGATCGAAATTGCGGGTGTTCCCCGGCGGGTACCCCCGCCGCAGCACGTCGGGGCTGTCGCCGTAGAGGTTGTCGCGGAAGATGATCCCCTTCGTGTCCGGCATCTCGTCGCCGGCGATGTACCGGTTGAGGTAGTTACAAACGGTTTCCTCCGGCCCCGGGTTGAAGTAGACGCCGGGAGGCAGCTCCACCGCCTGCTGCGGCGGCGGGACTTGGTTCATATCGCGGGAGGAAGCATTGGTTTCTTGCTTTCTTTTCTTGCCTTCTTGGTGGCCAAGTCGAGTCGAGTACAGTACTGCTTCCAAAGAGAGCCCAGGGCGCGCTTATATGGCGCCTCCGAAGCCGCGTTCCCTCCGGAGCCTAGTCGGAGTCGGACGCGAGTCCGACACACCCCACCCCTCTCCGCGAGAAGCCCCAGTGCTCCACCATGCGCCGCCTCTCCCCGCGTACTCCGACGCCTCAGACGTTCGATCCCACAACGCCGCCCTCATCGCGCTCTCCAAGCGCGGCGGGAGCCCGCGCTACCTCGGGCACCTCCTCGCCGCGTTCGCTGCGATGCTCAAGTGTGGCGCGCGGCACGACCGCTGCACGTACTACACGCTCATCAATGCGCATTGCAAGAGCTCGCGATCATCGCGGACGTCAGGGCCGCACTGGCGCGGATGCGAGGACGGGCTCGCGCCCAGTGGCGGAACCACCCCCGGGGCGGCTGCCCCGGGTCTCCCGGGCGGAACCACTGCCCCCCTCTCTTCTTCCGGCATCAGGTGAGTTAATGCCCGAAGCCGACGCCGCCGGCGCCCCGACGAACTGGAGGAAGGAGGCGGGCGAGCGGCTGCGGCGCTTCCATTCCCTCCTCTTCGGCGCCGACGCCGCGCTCGAGCGCGGGGACGCCGCGACGGCGCAGGCGCTCGCGCTCCGAATCCTCGGTTTCCTCGGCTCCCAGACCCTCTCCGCCGACACGGGCCCCGACGCCGCCTTCGCCGCCCCCATCCGCGCCGCGGCCTCCAACCACCTCGCCGTCGCCTCCCGCGCCCGTGCTCCTTGCATGCCCACCATGTGCTTGATGGAATGCTTGGGGTGGCTGTGTTGGTGCGCTGCCGACTGTGCGCTTCTCTGATGCTAGACAGCTCCACAGGTGCAAAGGTACCTGGTATTCTGGTATATTCTTGTGGAAAGGGATTAGGATTTGCTGAGGTGATAGGTTGGTTCTTAAGAAACCAGAATTCGGTTATAGGGACTGTTTGGCATTACAGTGTGCAAAAATCAGCTTCTACTGAGTACTGATGCTTGTGCCGGCATAGGGTGCGCACTGCTTCAGTCGAAGTGCTCATGATAAGTAGCTTTCCCCCCTCTTACTGCCTGTTGGCTACGTTAAAGGCCATTTGTTAGTACAAGTGTTATTAGAAAGTGGTTGCTCTTACATGTTTCCAAGTTCAGTGGCGAACGCAGAACAGAAATAGAGGGGGTGCTGGGTGCTCAACCTATTTCGTTCTTCTGGCTGGGGCTGGCGCAGCACACTCCCTTTCCCCATCTCTTCTGCCGCAGCCTGCAGTGGCACCACCCTCAAGTCGGCTTCCTTGGCCATCCTCCTCCTCCGGCCTCTGTCGCCTGCCTCCTCTTGGCCTGCACGCCCGCGCCTCCTCTGCTGCTCGGCGCCGCCTCCTCGGCCTCTCCTACCTCACCGACCGCCTTGCTTCTTCTTGTTTGTCACAGCCGCCTCGGCCTCTCGGAGTCTCGGTTGCTCACGGTCGCCCGCCTCCTCTCGGCCGCCTCGGCCTCGCCCTCGGTGGCCGCCACTCGCCACCTCGCCCTCGGTGGTGCTGGTGGCTCGGTGGCTCAGTCCTCCGTCCTCTCCTGGCCTCGCCGCCTCGCCCCAGCCGGCCCCGCTTGCCTCGCTCATTGCCGTCGATGGAGCCAGGGTTACTAGGGCGTCGCCGATGGAGCAGTCTTGCGCCCTGCAGCAAGACCGGTGGTGCCTCCGCCCCTGTCCAAGTTGGAACACCAGCTTACTGGCCATGAGGCACGGTGGTGTTAGTAGGAGTAGTGGTTATGGTTAATGCATTAACTTAGTTGTTTAGATTATATTACGAAGGAATATTCTTAAGCTACAAGAAGCTTCTTTTATACTGAGCTTTTCAAGTCCACCCAGCCAAAGGTTCAAACTGCATTTCCTTCTTGTTTTTGAAATTGCTAATGGAATCAGGATTTGGGAGATGGCCACGTATGCCCCAGATGATCTAAATGCTCGCTAGCCGGCGCTGTGGCACCTGTTGGACCTAATCTTGTTACATTGCATTTGTGTATTTGTCTTTCCTGTTTTCAGTATGGCAAATAGGCCACGTTCTGTTTGTTTGCGTTTTCGGTTAACAGGAGCTAGTCTCCCAGGTAAATGCGTGCGTATCGGTCGAGCTTAGTGCTCACCGAAAGTCTAGGAAGGACAACTTTTGTATTCCGAAAGTCTAGGAAGGACAACTTTTGTTTTCTCAGTTGATTCAGTTGATAAGGAATAACAGAGAAGAAAAACGAAACGACGTGCTGCCTGATAGCCTGATAAAAGGTATATTCGGAGAGCATAGCATAGAGAAGATGACTCATCAGGAGAAGATAGAGTATCAGAAGAAGATGAAATATCAGGAGAAGATGGCTCATCTGGAAGATTCTCAATACGAAGTCAATGGGTGTAGAAGAGAGGGGAAAAAGGTACTGTAGTGGGAGGAGCCTGGGGAGTCGCAGGAGACGAAGCAGGCGGCGACAACGACGGAGAGGCCACAGGAGGAATATGTGGAGACTCAGTAGGATGGGTGGACGAGGGCAAGACAGATATAGGTGTATCTGGAAAGGTCAAAAAGGACAGAGACTCCACAGAGGAAGCCGAAGGAGAGGCAGGACGTGGGTAGAAGGGACGAGACCCGTCGAAAGTCACATCCCGAGAAATCCGTATCCGTCGACCAACAGGATCCCAGTACCGATAGCCCTTGTACTGCATCAGATCTCGAAAGACACACTCAACAGATCGAGCGGTTTGATGCGCTGAGGGCGAGGAGAACGTAGTAAATGCAGCCAAACAGATGAAGGGCAGAGTAGTCAGGAAGAAGATCACAGAGACGCTCAACAGGGATCACACCCTGAAGAGTAGAAGAGGGCTAGATGTTGACAAGATAAGTGGCAGTGGAAACAGCCTCAGCCCAAAAGTGAGGTAGAATAGAGGCGGCAATCATCAGTACACGAGCCGTCTCAAGGAGGTGACGATGCTTGCGCTCAGTGACATCATTCTGAGCTTGAGCATCAGGACAAGAGAATCGAAGAGAGTGCCCTCGCCGACAAGGAAGCCTGCAGTAACGAGAGAGGTACTCGCCAAGCAGAGTCGACGAAAGACACGAATAGGAGTGGAGAACGTAAAGCGAACCATAGAGGCAAATTGTTTATAGATAGACAAGGCCTCACTACGAGAAGACATGAAATATATCCAAGTGTGGCGAGAGAAATCATCTATAAATATGATATAATATTGATGACCCCCTTTTGAAATGAAGGGAGCCGGACTCCAAACATCTGAATGAACAAGATCAAATGGACGCTGAGACACTGACTCACTATGAGGATAAGGAAGTTGAATAAGTTTATCTAACTTACAGCCCTAACAATCCAAAGACACGTCTCCTAAGACAGACCCCAGAAGACCACGATGCACTAAGGACGATAGACGAGATCCACACAGATGACCAAGACGGTGATGCCACTGCTGGAAAGAGCTGGTAGATGAAGTAGCAAAAGCGGAGAGACTGACGGCGACGGTGGCAGCGGAAGGAAGGTGAAGCTAGTCAAGCTCCCAGAGACGCTGTGTGTCAAAGCGCCAAGGGCCAGAACCAACCAGAACTCCCGTGTGACGGTTCTGAACACAACAAGAGTTAGAGTCGAGAATGACCCGACAACCAAGGTCAGTAATCTGCCCAGTAGAAAGAAGCTGCATGGTAAGGCGAGGAACATGAGCAACAGAAGGAACATAAAAAGATGAGTTGCTAAGAGGTCCTCGACCAGAGACAGAAATAGATTTACCATCAGCAGTAAGAACACTAACAGGAGAATCAAGAGGTGTAATGAAGGACAGAGTGGAAGAATCAGGAGTCATGTGAAAAGATACTCCAGAATCAAGAATCCACGGGGAGCTACCTGACTATGTAGGGGGTGGTTTCTCGGTTCAAGAGTTAGTAGCGTAACTGCGCAGAACCTATTGAGGAGAACTCAAGCGAAGAAGCAAGCGTCAAGTCCGCTATCTCTCGCCGATGAGAGAAACTGAAGAAGTCAATGCAGACGTCGATGTAGAAGCACCAGTGCTAGTGCTAGTAGAAGAACGACGTGAAAGATGCCGCTTCTTCTTATAGCACTAGGACTTGATGTGGCCGACCTTATCGCAGTAGGAGTAGTGAGGACAGCCATCGCCAGATGGAGGGCGTCCACCACCACCTGTGGCAGCCGCTGGAGGAGGTAGTGTGCTGAAGCGTGGAGTAGGCGGTGTAGCAAGTGGACGAGCGGCCAGCACGAAGGGGAGTGGCATTAGACCAGCACCACTCAGGTGAATCTCCTCCGCGCGTATCTCGGTAAGAGCCTCTAGGAGAGTGACATGAGGGTGGCGTACAAGGAGCTGGGCATGCCTCTGCTCGAACTCAGGACGAAGGTGAGTAAGAAACTCAGAGACCACTGAAACTCTGTGTCAAGATGAATACCAGCAAAGACGGACAGAGCGACAACAAAGAAGGCGAGAGAGTCCACCGACGCCAGACAATGAGCTCGAGCGTAAAAGCGCCAACAAGAGCATCACCTGCTGAAGAGAGTGCTCCTAGCGGACCACGGACAGGTACAGGGCATCACTAGATGGCTCGTAGCGCTGACGAAGGTGAATCCACATCTGGAAAGCTGAAGGGAGTCCCACAACCTCAAAAGAGAACGAGGTCGACATCGGGCGATGAAAAGAAGCAATCGAGCGACGTCATCGTACCACTGAGTGTAGGCGGTCAGTCGATCCTTGTAGGAATCCAGAGCCTCCTGGTAGGCAAAGGCAGCCTCATCATCAGCAAGGCGAGCGGCCTCAACAAAGAGCTTTGTCGGCTATCGAAGCGCGCGATAGGCGAGGGTCGTCGGAGGAGTAGGGCAAGGCGGGCAGGCGACATCGCTAGAGAGGATACCCCAGAGACGAAGACCACGCATGTGGATGCGCATGTGAGACACGAAGTCGGTGTAATTAACACCATCGAAGATTACCGGGCAGCGAGGGAGGGAAACGATGCCCATTGGTAGACGGCGCTGGACGGCGTGGCGACCAAGACAACGAAGTCTAACAGGCGGCGCTAGACGACGCGGCGGTTAGAACGACGTTTTTTTTTCTTTCTTTCTTTTTCTTTCTTTCGCTCGCTTACTTACTTACGGGCCGGCCAACACTCGGCCCATCCAAGAAAGCAAGAAAGCAGCGCACGGGGGGAACTAGGGTTCCCCAATGGCGATGGCGGCGGCAATCCCAACAAGGCGGCGCGGCCGCCGCGACGGCGATCCCCATGGCAGCATGGCGGTCCGGTCCCGATCCTGGGCGACGGAGACGGCGGCGTTGGCGGAAGCACGGCAACGCGTGCGGAAGAAGACAACGGGCAGCGTGGTCCAAGAGATGACGGGCGGCTCGATTCGGCGGAGGCAGCTCGCAGCGTCGACATTGGGTGAATCCGGGCGATCCGGATGGAAGACGACGACGGTCGGGTGGCCTCGCGTAGCGTCGAGGAGCTCCAAGCAGCGGCAGCACGTCGGCTTTGGCGACGGCAAGCCAAGCTCGGGGTCCTCAAGAGCGAGGCAGCGGCGCGACGCGGTGAATCTGGCGGCGCGCGACGAGGCGAATCTGGCGGCGCACGAGCAACCGGAGGACGAGGCCGACAGCGGAAGATGTGGCCATTGACAGCTTCAAGCCGCGGAGGGGAAGGGGGAGGGG
The DNA here is from genome assembly GCA_036346405.1 of Phyllostachys edulis. Classification (NCBI taxonomy): domain Eukaryota; kingdom Viridiplantae; phylum Streptophyta; class Magnoliopsida; order Poales; family Poaceae; genus Phyllostachys; species Phyllostachys edulis. Next base: position 45,176,719 of record CM070567.1, read on the forward strand.
AAGCTGCTGGCGGCGGCTAGGGCAGAGGAGGGCGAGTTGCGCGTCCGGAAGAGGTAAACCTAATTGGCTGTGATACCATGTTAGCAATAGCAACTTGTATTTTCAGGGGGTCAAAGGGTCAGTATATATACACAAAGTACAGAAGTACAGGTGGTGAATATGCAAATAACCCCTCATAATAATAGGGAATAACACACTATACATATATCTCTAATAGGGCAATGGCGCCGCCGCACTGGGGCTTTCTTGCGGCGCGGACGTGGGCTCTGGTTATTGTTGGACACCGGCGGCGGCGGTGCAGGCCATGTCGACGTCCATTTCGAAGTCGCCGTTTGGATTTGGCTGCGGCGACCTTAATTCTTGGCACACGGGAACGGGGTAGCCCATGACCTGAACCACAGGGTAGCCCATGACGACCGTGTCCTGTGCTCCCTGACTGTCCCCGTACGTCAGCTGCGGCGGCGCCTCCTCGAGTATCGAGAAGAATTCGTCCATGGGCACGCTGTGATTCTCCGACTCCGCGGCTTCCTGACTGTCCCCGTACGTCGTACTCCATGTTGGAACCTCCTCCAAGAATTCGTCTATGAGCATTTTGTGATTATCCGGCGGCACGGTTTCCCCGTACGTCGGCTGCGGCACGGCCGCGGCCTCGAGTGAGGTGAAGAATTGGTTCATAGGCACGCTGTCATCATCCTGCAGCGCGGCCGCCGCAACCTGACCCTGGTAATGGTCATGGTCGACTGGTGGCGGTTGCACGGCCTCCAAGAACTGCTCCTGGTAATGACCAGGGATGCCAGGTGGCGGAGGCGCTTCCGCCGCGCACTGCGCCTGGCCAATACCGCGAACGCTCGACGGCGGCAGTAGCGCCGCGACTGCATCAAAATACAACGTCGGAACCGTCACCCGGACAGCCTTCTTCTTCTTCCCATCATGCCCGATCGGCACGCCCTCCTCCTTAAAGACGGCTCTCTTCTCCTCGTCAGACGCGCGCGGCGAGACGTAGATCTTGCAGAACATGGGCACGGCGTTCTTGCCGGTGCCGTCGTGCATGTAGGTGGTGTACTCGTCCATGAGCCACAGCGTCTTCTCGTCCTTCCCGAGGTAGAACCCGAATTTGTTCCTGAACCCGACGGGCACCTCGCCGACGCGGAGCTCCTTCTTGGCCTGCTCCAGCCGCCAGTAGCCGCCGGTGGCGACGCCCCGGATGGCGCGCTTCCCGCGCGCGCTCTGGAATCTGCAGTTGCTGAAGAAGAACCATTTGTGCTCGAAGTTGCGGGTGTTCCCCGGCGGGTGCCTCTGCCGCAGCACGTCGGGGTTGTCGCCGTAGACGTTGTCGCGGAAGATGATTCCCTTCGTGTCCGGCATCTCCTCACGGGCGATGCACCGGTGGAGGTAGTTGTACACGCTCTCCTCGGGCCCCGGGTTGAAGTACACGCCGGGAGGCAGCTCCAGTGGCTGCTGCGGCGGCGGGACATTGTTCGCGTTGCCGGGCGGTGCCATCTCCTCCATGGCCATGGAGCCGGCGGCGGCGGCAGTTCTTTGCGTTCTTTCTTGCTCTGAGAATGCGGCGGTGGAGTGGAGGTCTGAGAACTCCGAGAGCCCGGGGCGCGTATAAGATATAGCGCCTGCGACTCCGAGTCCGAGTCAGGTTCCATTATTTCGATTCGGACCAAGCGCTACCGCTCCCCGGCGCCCCTCCGCCTCTCCACCTACACCGTGGCGGCGGCCGTCCCATCCGCGCCCGATCCCGCTCCCCCGTCCCCTCCGACGTCCGATCCCGGAACGCGGCCATCGTCGCGCTCTCCAGGCGCGGCGGGGTGTTCGTGCATATGCTGCGGCGGTGGGGCATGTACCACGACGCCTTCTCCTACACCATCCTGATCCAGGGGTTTGCGCCGAGGGGCGCGTGGACAAAATGTCGAGCAGCTGGTGCAGGCCCGGGTTGCACACGTGCACACATGCCGGGAGGTTAGGTTCTAATGATTCCCTATTATGCTAGAGACAAATATAGCTGCTGTTTCATTATTTGATCTTGAATAGTTCATAGTTGGGTTCTTCCATGCTGTTATAAAAATGCGATATTATATTCTTGGAGCTGCTTCTTACGGTCTCTGATTAGAGACACTATGGGTCTGTTTGGTACAACTTCAACTTCTAGCTTCGTAGTTGGAGTTTGTGGAGCTGTGCCAAACGGAGTTGCTCCATAATTTTTTTGAAGTTGGAGCAACCAGAAGCAGAGCAGCCTGTAGTGCAGATTTTGGAAGCGGGTAGAACCTTGCTCCAATTGAGGAGCCGCGGACCAACAAAACAAAATACCCCTAGAAGTTTAAGGTAATTACCCGCAATTTGCCACTGATATACCCTACCTGTTCATGCACCCCTCAGATCCCCGTGCGCGCACTGAGCCCCCTCCTCCCCGAGCCCCCGAGGCCCCCTCCTCCCACGGCGCCGCCTCCCCTTCTCCTCCCCACGCTGCCGAGCCCTCCTCCTCCTCCCCGCCACCCCTTCCTCTTCCTCCAACACACCCACCTCCACTGCACCACCCCACCCTCCTCCCACGGCGTCGTCACCCCTCCTCCCCACTCGCCACCACCCCTTCTCCTCCCCACACGGGCACACGTGGTCGCCCCGAGCCCCAAGAACCCGTCAGAGAGAAACCCTAGAGAGGAGAGAAGAGGCGACGGCGACTGGTGGCGCCTCCCCGGCGACAACCACCTCCCAGTGGCGACACCTCGTCCCCAATCCCTCGTCATTGGATCCTCGCCTCAGATCCTCACGCTGTAACCCTCACCGCCTCAGATCCCTCGTTGCCAACCTCCCTTGCACCCAGATCCCCTCATCGCCTCCCCCGCCGGCCGAAGCTCCCTCCTTGCTTGCTCTCCTTCATCCCGACACCGACCCACCTACTCGAGGCTCCGCCGTCCAGGCACCTGCCAGTCAAAGGTAAACTCCATCCTCCTGTTACATTGTAGGATGCAATATTGTTTTCTGTAATGGCAAAGATATCTTACACAATGGGGTATTTAAAACATTTTTCTTTTGGGGTTTTCTTGAAGAACACCACAGGGTAGTTTATATGATATGGATAGTTATCCTTTCTTTGCTTCTTTTGTGTATTACTTGAGTTTGAGCATGCTTTGTAGCAAGTTTGAATATCTTTCCACGATGGCTTGTCTATATATGGACTAAAATTATTGTACTGGCTGATGTTTTCTTTGAAGCACTTGGTGTAAAAGTTTCTGAATTTTTCTATATCTGCTACTATGTTTTAATGCAACAATGTGTTTCTATCTCATCCTAACAAATCTTCTTCTAACCATTAGGTATCTACGCGTTTGCTTGATAGGACAATATCTGTTGCCAAGCATTCACCAAAGGCGAAATTGTCTCGCAAACAAGTGCTTTGGATTTGTTGGATCTCGATCCTCATAAATGGGTCATAATGAGAAATTTCAGCCTACTTCAAAGTCAAATGGCCATCTAAATGGTGCTAGCTAAGAGGTGCATTTGCCGAATGAACATAGCTTAGGTAACACAGAGAAATCAGGCTGTCAAAAGTCCTCTGCTATAGTTGCAAAATCCTACACATCAAGGCTCTCTGTTGGTAATCCAGACGAGACAATCCTTATAAGAACCGACCAATATAACAAATGATGATCTTCGAGTGGACTATCATTATGCAAAGTTCTTTGTTATCAAGTCAATTGGTGAGGCGATGTCCACAAATCAATAAAGTATGGTGTATGGTCAAGTTCCTTCAAAGGAAACAAAAGTCGGATTGTGCGTATAGGGATGCCGGCTGCAATAGCTAAGAGGAATTCACCAAGTGTCATGTTTTTCTTTCTTTTCGTGAGTAGTTCTAATGTTTTAGCATCCATTTATTCAATATTTGTGCTTAAAGTTCAACTATTAAATTTGTGATTATGGTTTATCGTGAATGGTAGTGGGCACTTCGTGGCTTGGCCGAGATGGTCGGTCTGTTGATTTTCGTATGACATGGACTTTTGGTGTCGTGAATTCGCATTGTTTGGAGGAACAGCTCAAACCATGAAGGCAATGCATTCTAACTACAATTTTGAGCTACAAATATGAATGGATCAATTATTTTCATTTCACATTATTTGTAAAACATTTTTTATGTCCATTGTCATTTGTCAATCATAGGATCATCATACTAGCTACCTTCATTAGTGTATCATAGAAATGAGTGGATGTTTTGTCTCGACGGTCGAACTTCGCTTTTGATGGTTAGAAACCCGAATCATACACCTAAATGGAAAACCAAGATGTCTGCCACCGCTAGTACTTCAAAGGAGGCTACATCTATTTGTTCATCGTGTTTTTTTATGGAAAACCACGAATGAGATATTCACAATTCTTTTCACGAATGATTATTTCACCCCAAGCAGACTTGTATACGCTGATTGACAGTAGTTAGATCCAACGGCTTTGCAAATCGGCCTAATCCAACGGTTAATCTTGTGTTAGTCAGCCCAAATACAAAGTAAACAGTAAAAAATCTGATAAATATACAAGTCACAAAACCAAGGTTACTCTCGTCTTTTTACATGAATCATTCTCATTCATGGAGTGGGAGTTGGTTTCCTAACCAAACACCTCCTCAGACTGCTCCAACTTCTCAGGGGAGTGGATCCAAGATTGAACCTGGAGTTGAAGCTGCTAAAACTTGGAACGGAGCTATACCAAACAGGGCTGACAATCAATGAAAATCTTGTAATTCACTACAGCTCTGTGTCTTAACTGTTTGAGAATATGGATGTCACTGAACTTTTGGGTCCTGGAATATACATCTAAATTATACTCCACATTTTCTTAGAAATGGCTGGTAACCCCATATGGGAGGTGGTAGACCAATTCTCTCTTGCTGGCACTTTATTGTCATTGTCTCGTTGATATATAAGAATCTTGATCGAAAGCCAAGATTCGACCAATTTATCTCATTGATGTTAAGAATAATCTCAGGTCAAAGGCCAATATTCAACTGATGCTGATTATGTATCTCACTGGCAATTAAATATTACCAAGTCTAATGCCAATATTTTACTGATGTATCTACATCTTTTAGTTATGTACAGTGTTTGCTACTAAGAATGCTTATTGTAGTAGGCTTACTAACAGTCTAACACCACTTTTCTGAGCTGTTCTTGTCAGTGAAACAACAGAGCATAAATAGTAGACCATGGATCAAGAGGTACCGCTTTGATAACTTTTCATTGAACCAATTTTCATCAACTATGACAAGGTGAAGTATTCTTCAACAATATATTATCATGAAGGGTCTAAGGCTGCTCCCAGTGGACAGTGTTTTAGTGCAGTTTCTTAGTTCATGAAAAGTGTTAGGATACTATCTTCTCAATGCATGGTTTTTTATGGTGTAGTATCTTAGACTGTTTCATTTAATTACATGCATGAGTACCCTCTCTCTTCACAATAAATTTTATGCGTTGGATTTCGAGACCGAACCGGTATCCAAATTAGATACTAGAGTACCCTCTCTCTTCATTAACTATAGTGTCACATCATCATTTTACCCACATAATAAACTTAAGATACTAGACAGGGTAGAGCACCAGGAGCAGCAAGACCTTAAACAATCTTATAGTGGTCCTAATGTTAGAAACTCATAATGACTACATTAATAGTACTATGTTACAGATGGCAGAGGAAGTAAGTCTAGATATTTTCTAACTTCACAAAAGAGGAAACAAGGGCATTTGTGGGATTCCTTTATAACGACCACAAACCATATAAAGAAAGCTTTTCCTGGTGCATAAGTTTGAGAACTTTTTTTATTAATTAACTTTTTTTTGAATTTTATTTTAAAGTTAACCCTCGACGTACTTTATTTCTAATTCTGATCCTTTTGGTCACGTCACGAGTGGTGGCGTGACAAAACAACACTGTCACGTGTCAGGATAAGTCCCCAAAATAGCACTTCTTGTCACTCCACTGGCTGTGGCGTGACCAAATAACACTGTCACGCTACTTCCAGTGGCGTGATAAGAGTTTGACCAGAAATGGGCTAGCGTGATAGTGTTATTTTATCACACCGCGGGTGGTGGCGTGACCAAAGGGGTCAGAATTGGAAATAAAGTGCGTCGAAGGTTAACTTTAAAATAAAATTCAAAAAAAGGTTAATTAATAAAAAAAAATCTAAGTTTGAAGATATCAGTTTAGCTTCTTCACACTTCCATGGCATTTGTTGCTTGCAGGCTGAATTTGCCTACGAATAAATTATGAATCACATATTGTTGCTCTATCTAGCAAATGGTGAGCTATTGTTGTCTGTTGAAGTTATTTCATAATTTGGATAATCGTGTGACTGTGTGAGGTGTACGAATTCCATCAGATAATCATTTGACCAGTATTTCCATTTTAAAAGCATAGGTGATTGAGTTTGTGGCTGTTGTTTTGTTCACAAAATTGCATGTCGTCTTTTATTATTCTTTACAACTTCAACATCACAGCGTACTGGTGATAGAATTTGAATTCCTTTTTAATTGTACATTTTGCTAATCTTACAGGTAGAGCTGTTCATGTAATAAAAATTAAAAAACTATTTTTTATTCTCAAAATGAATTAAATATTACTTTTTATTTCCAAAAGGAATTAAAATAATATTTTTAAATAGGAAAAGTCATTTTTCGGGACGAGCTAGGCCCAGGCTTCGAGGCTTTTCAGGCCGGCGTTTGGACAAGTCTACTACTAACCGGCAGCATTTTTTTCTGATGATGTGGATCATGGATTGATGGGCACCTACTAGAAGTCCATTTGTGTGCCATAACCGAGTTGGCAGTTGCATCTTCGAACATGCCGCCCGGCGTTGGTTTTCATAATTGTTCTGTTCTTGTACTGATGCTCAGTAAATAGCAATGTTTTAAATAGCGTGTAGCGTAGTGGCTCAGTGTTTTTTTATAGCGGATAGCAGATAATGGCGATTTAGTGGCGGCATATCAGGTGCACAAGCATCCTATCTATGCACATAAAGCATCCTGACGGTTCATCAAGAAATCAACAACAAGAGCATGGGCGAGCTTCAGGCGGCGGGCATTTTTATGCTTACCCCAAGGCCACCTCCCTAGCCCAACTCATGCATTCCCCAACCCCCCCCACACACCCTCCTCCTGCGCCGCACCGCTTCTCCACCGGCGCCCTTCTCGGCGGCCCCCTGCTCAGCGACTCCCTTCTAGCCGCCACCTCCCCCTCTAGCTGCCGCTACCCTCCAGCGCCACCACCATCTCGAGGCACCGTCTCGTGGCGAATAGGGTTAGGGTGGGGGCACCGTGCCACCCTAGCATCACTCGCCTGCCCCGAGCCTTCCTCCTCCTCCTCCTCGGTGCCCTCGCCACCGTGTCCGCATCCGCCTTGTCCGGCGGTGACCACCTCCCCTTCACCCTCCTCCCCGCCGACCCCACCGCCGGGTGCGGTGGCTCCGTGGCCAAGTGCCTGGCTAGCGACGAGCTGGGCCTAGGCGGCGACCTCCATCGCCGCGTCCTCTATGGCTCCGGCTACATCAGCTACTACAACTGCCGCCTCGGCACCTAGGCCAACCCTTACCACTGCTACTGCTCGCACAACACCCGGTGCCGCGGCTGAGGCCTTAACTTGGCGTCTGGTAACCACTACGATGGATTCTTGCCATCCAAAGAAAAAGAAAAAGATTCAATCTTCAATCTTTACTTGGCGCGTTCTCGGGTGTTGCAGTGTGCTACTACCACCTAGTGTTCCTTTGTTGTTGTACTATTGGGATCTTGAATGTCGTAATGTAAGAGATCTTTGTTGCTTATTATGAAGATCTTTGTAATTCTGGTATTCTGTTGTTGTTTTACACATGATTATCATGTACACTGAAATTATCACTCAGAAATGAATAAAAATATGTGATTCCTTTCATGTATATATGTCTCTGAAATGCCATGATGCTTCCATTTTGCAAGCTAGGTGCATGAGAGATTGGCATTCACAAGTGGCAATTGACCTTTCTTTGCAAGCTAGATGCGTTGACAGTAGCAGGTTGAAGATGCGTCCACTTGATTCCTGAACAAAATGGCAGCACATTCATCTCAAGGTTGACTGTAATGTATTCCTGCAAATTAGTAGATGTTCGTTGGTCTTCATATGTGTGACGACCCACCCTGTGATATACCGCAAGGGGGTCCAAGAGGACCATTTTTTTTTTTGCGCTGCGGTGCCACCACAGGGAGGAGTGGTAGCACCGCTCGGTGCATCTCCGAGGAGGTCTGCCAGGACCTCCCAGGAGGTCTTCAGGACCTCCTGGAGGTCTTGGACCGCAACTGACCTCCCAGGAGATCTTTGCCCAGCACCCCACGGTAGCACCTCCAGGTATATCACTAGAGAGGTCCGACAGGACCTCCCAGGTTAAGTCCCGTAGGACCTCCTGGAGGTCCTGTCCCTGTGCAACCGAGCTAGTCCTAGGACAACAGAAGTTAGCTCACACAAGAACACAAGCTAATATCATAACCACGAGGTCAAACAAAGATGAAGCAGACAAATTAAACTTAATATATAACAGGACCTTATGGTCAAGCTTGTTAACAAGAGGTCTGCCACTGAGGGCTTACTAAACCAACAGGGACTTACAACTGACAACAAGGAGCTCTAAGGCCCCAACACCAAAAGCACGTGAAAGACATCCAACAAGCACCACAGGCTGTCGGGTGGAGGACGTCCTAGGTAGCTTAGTCGTCGAAAAACTCCTCCTCAAAGAGGTCTGCACTGCCCTGCACTTGATCATCTTCATAATCTGCTTTGACACAGGGCTTGAGCCATGAGTACTTTGAATGTACTCAGCAAGTCACAGGGAGCAATTATGCAATAATATTCATGCAAGGGCTTACCAATTGAGAGCTGTATAGTTAGTTTGCACAAAGCCAAGTTTTGACAAAGAATAGCAAGAATAGATTGAAAGGCAGCAAGGTAAAACAATAATACATAATAAATTTGAAGCTTGAAAAAGTGGAGTAAGCACCAGCTCACATCTGCAACCAAAAATGGGGAAGGTCTGTCACACCAAAGGGCTGTGTCCTCACCAAAAACCCCTCTAGAGCACCCACTCTAGAGGTCCCAACCACTGACCACTACCCGAGCCAACCCCGACCCCTCTGGAGCCGGCCAAGGTCTCTTCGAGGCAAAGCCAAGGCATCTCATTGCAAAGGTCCAAAGGCACAAACTTTGAAACAACTACCCTTGCACCATTTGCACCGAGCATGTCCATGACCAAGGACTTGGCTATTCGAATAGATCTTACACTCTGCAGAGGTGTACAACTTTACCCACAATCCACGATCTCTCTAGTGGGCGAAGTTCCTTACCCTTGCTCACTTCCTAAGGTGAGCAACCTAGCCAAGCGCAAGCAAGGCCTTTACAAAGCTTTGAACCGACTCTGCCGCCCGCTAAGGTTTCGTAATCCCTCCTCGTGGTCTAGAAATCCAGGTTATGGGGTACCCTCTTGCGCCAATGAATCACACACTCAACCACAACAGCCCCAAGCCATCTCATTGTTAATTATTCAGCCCAGATCATTCCCATAAAATGATCTTGCGGTTGCACTGTTTGGCCCAGTTCAACAGACACAAAGTGAAGTCCTTAATTGTGCTAAGGCAAGAATTCCACAAACCCAGATGTGCATAGCACCCACTACTCACTCCCTACCTTCTTGCCTCAGCAAAACCATGTGTAATTACCCATGCCAAAAGACCACCCAGTCTTGGCACAACAATTTTTAACCAAGTGGTCTCACTCCATAGTTAATACAGCTTAGGCATCCTGCCATAGCTGCTCAACAGTGACACCAACCACACATTCCATAAGTTATTAGTCAAGATTATTAGGAAAGAAATATGATTCACAATCCCACGACTTCTAAAGCGAGGCAATACATAACATACGGCCCCATGTTGGCAAATAACAAAAAATTCCAACTAAATAACCGTCCTAGGGCTCACAAGGTGAACATGACAACATGATTGGGACCAGATATGAAGGAGGCATAACAGCAAGTAGGAAAGTAACTACAACCCAAACATTTTCTTATAAACATAGCCATGCATGATAAAGTAAAACCAAAATACATTTGCAGAAACTGGGTTCAAAATGATCAAAAGGAGGTCTGTGGCTTGCCTTGGTCAGGCAGTGGAGAGCCTTCGGTGGAGAGAGCTGGGTCCAAGATCTCCTCAAGCTCGTGATCTACACGTTCGCAAGAAACCAAATAAGCAAAACCACACTAGGCCAAAGAACTCCAAAAGAAAACTAAAAGAATTAAAACAAAACTTAACCAAAACCAGAACAACAGGCGGCCCCAAACAGCAAGTGGAGGTCCAAGGCAGGAGAGGGCGGCCTTTAAGCAAAAGACCAGCAAAATCCGCGAGGAGGTCTCCCAGAGGGGATGCCAACTCCTGCGGCTCACTCAGGGTGAAGCTCCAAGCACAAGCCAGGAGCGAACAAGGCAGGAGCAAAGTGGGCAAGTGAACAAAAGGTTACAAGAATTTGCCCACCCAGGCTATATATAGCCAGAGTTGGGTGGGGTGCTCCACAAGGAAGCTCAGTGACGTGTTGGCAATCGGGGCAACTAGGGCAGGGCTTGCCCTAAAAGAATTGAAATAAGGTACCTTAGATGTGACTACATTTAATGTGACCCGACCCCTAGTAAATGCGCACAGAGTTCTGAGGCAAGAGCAATAATAGCAAGGTTGAAAGAGACTGGCAAGTGGGGCCAGTCAAAAGGGTGCACCACTGGTCAAAGAGGTGGCCCCACCGCAAGGGTCGCCCCCGCAAAAGACCACAGGAGAGGTCCTGGCGGAGGTCCAAAACGCTCAAGGGGGAGGTTCTGGAGGGGAGGTCCTAGACAGGAGGTCCAAAACGCTCACAACGAGGAGGTCCTGACACTCAGATCTTCACAAGGGAGGTCTAGCGGTCAAGATCTCAAAGGGGGAGGACCTCAACGGTCCAGATCAAAGGGTACAGGGAGGTCCTGACGAGTAGATCTCCAAAAGGGAGATCTAGCGGTCAAGATCTCAAAGGGGAGGACCTCAACGGTCCAAATCAAAGGGTACAGGGAGGTCCTGACGAGTAGATCTCCAAAAGGGAGATCTAGCGGTCAAGATCTCAAAGAGGAGGACCTCAACGGTCCAGATCAAAGGGTACAGGGAGGTCCTGACGAGTAGATCTCCAAAAGGGAGATCTAGCGGTCAAGATCTCAAAGGGGAGGACCTTAACGGTCCTGATCAAAGGGTGCAGGGAGGTCCTGACCAACAGGGGTATTCAGGGTTAGGAGGGTGGTCTTTACAAAAGACCAGCAAGGATCGAGGAGGTGGTCCTTGCAAAACAGCCAGGAAGAGGTCTTGGGAGCAAAGGGAAACGCGCAGCAAAGTAGAGACGTTCGATTGGAAACGGGCGGTCCAGAAAGGAAAGGAACGTTCGGACCATCCAAACGTTACCTCGTAGTTGAGCCGTCAGATCCAGATCGGATGGCGCAAAACGAAGGGGCCGTTCGGACCGAGCGAACAGACCAACAAGACTAGGCCGTCTGATTTAGATCGGACGGCTAGGAGGGGAAGGGGACGTTCGGACCACGCGAACGTGCCCTAAGGATCGGGCCATCCGAACAACATCGAACGGTCCTAAGGTGACGAAGGCAAAGCCTCAAGCGATGCAGCCACAAGAGCCAAGGATGGGTCCAAACGCTAAGGAGGTCTTGGACCTGAGGAGGTCGGGACCTTTGGATTCAATGAGGGGAGGACCTGGACGGCTAAGATCTCCAAGAGGGAGGTCCTAACGGCCAGATCTCAACAAGGGGAGGTCTGAGCGGTTAAGATCTCCAGAGAGGAGGTCCTAATGGCCAGATCTCAACAAGGGGAGGTCTGAGCGGTTAAGATCTCCAGAGAGGAGGTCCTAACGGCCAGATCTCAACAAGGGGAGGTCTGAGCGGTTAAGATCTCCATAGAGGAGGTCCTAACGGCCAGATCTCAACAAGGGGAGGTCCTAAAGGACGCTGAGGAGGTCCGTAGGACAAAGAAAGGCACGTAGGGACAAAGGGAGGTCTATTTGAACATAGGGGAGGTCCAAATAGACAAGAGGAGGTCTAGGAAGGTCCCAAGAGGGCACTGGGAGGTCCAGAGAAACTTCTGGAGTGCCCAAGAGAACTCAGGAGGGGTTCAAAAGAGGTGAGAGGTCCACGGGGAGGTCAAAACAGAGAGGGAGAACGAGAAAAGAGTTCTAGACACAAAAGAGGTCTGGAAAGGAGAAAACCAAACACAACGGCACACAGAGAGAAAAAGGGAGAACGAGCAAGCTCCAAATAAACAACAAAGGCACTGAACAGATTTAGTTCAAGTTTGGTTTAATCAATTAAAGCTCTTTTGAAAACTCAAGTTAAGCTTTGAACTCTCAACCGAACCAAATGGTTACTTTTATTTTGAAAACTGGGCAGGAACCTAAGAGAAACGGGACGTTACAATATGCAATCCATCAAGTATGATCTTCCTGAAGTAAGCATGTATGATCCATGAGCAGCATCAATGTATGAAACAATGCCTCCATGAGCAGCATCAATGTATGAAACAATGCCTCCATGGGCAAAGATCAATGAAGATAAAACAGCTTTAGTGTAATTCATTGATTTAAGTTTGCTATCCCAAAGAACATGTGAACGAACTATTTTTATACTTGTCATTTCAATTCAGTTGACATCAAATAGGTTCATCTATGCTTATCTTGTATTGAGATCATTTGTTTGAGGCCTCTAAGTTCCATTTTCTTTTCAAGAACCGAATCGGTGATGGAAGTGTATGCAAACTACAAGCATGTTACATGTCCATACAACTCTAAGATATTTTGTCTAAAATTGCCATCCAAGCAAACTCGATTTTATACTTGTTTAAGGAAATGTTTTTCTTGAGTACATTACAATAACAGCTTCTAAAGTTCACACAAGAGTCGAGTGACCGACCTCGCGCCTCCGAGCGGCTACTTGCATCAACTCATGGGCATGTCTTGTTGGATTAGATCATGTCCGAAAAATGTGGTATTTACGCTTAGGCTTCGCACCACCGATTTCTCCTTTTTATCGCAGTAGCTATGCTAAGCCTAAGCCCATGTATCCAGTTTGGGCTATCAAGAAGAAGAAAATTCTAGCAAAGATGACCTCAAATAATGGATGATGAATGATTGGAGTATCACATTCATCGTTATGACATTCACGCTATAAAGAAGAAGAAAATTTCGCAAAGATAACCTCAAATAATGGCAGATGGGGAAACTATGCAAATCTCGATGAACAAGACCAAATTCATTGACAACCACATTGTCCATACAACAAAATCTTGCATCCATTCACATCCATATAACAAAATCTTAGTTCATACATGTCCATGACTCTAGAAATATGAAGCTCAACATTTCTGAATTACCAGTATATCATGGACTTCATTCACATCCATACAACAAAATCTTAGTTCATACATGTCCATGACTCTAGAAATCTGAAGCTCAACATTTCTGAATTACCAGTATATCATGGACTCCATTCACATCCATACAGCAAAATCTTAGTTCATACATGTCCATGACTTTAGAAATCTGAAGCTCAACATTTCTGAATTACCAGTATCACATGTCCATGAGACCAGAACTGAAACAATGCCTCCATCAAAATCCAACTAGCTAATATGAGAACAGCAGATACATCCTGCTTACATTACAAAGTTGTACTACATATGAGAACAGCAGATACATTACAGAGTTGTGCTACATCTACTTCATTACAGCACAAGCATTACAGAGTTGAAGCAATCGGAGTGAGCACATGGCGCCATCGCCGGATGGGACCAGATGGCGACCCAGGCCGTAGTTGTCGTGGGCATAGCACAAAGGGAGCCGTCGCCGAACTGGGACAGGAGGTCCCCGAAGGCGACCCGGGGTGACGCATCCTGGGGGGTGAGCACATGGCGCCATCGCCGGGGGCGTGCGACGTAGGGGAGGCATGGCACATGACCCGGGGAAGCGCGACGCAGGGGCTCAGCCGTGGACGAGCGAGGCGACGAAGGGGCGGCCACAGGAGGGTGGCGCGGAAGGTCAGAACCAGATATGCCATCTCGGCTCAGCAGGGTGTAGCAGTGCTCGACGGGGAGCTCGACGGGGTGTAGGGAGCGACGACTTGGGGGGGGGGGCAGCGGTGTAGCGCACAGCGGCGGCGCGACGCAGGGGCCTCCGAACCCTAGCGCGCTCCCGCGCTCCATGTTGGCCGAAGAGGATTTGGGGGAGGAGCGTCTCGCGAGAAGTGGCGTCGCGCGGGAGGGGGAAATCGCAAAAAGCCAGAAGTGGGAGCCCGCCTCGATCTCGGCCGCTCGTTTCTGGATGGACCGCCCGGATCAACCATGTGCATATGTCCATGGAATCACCCATGTGCACCTGAAACGTCGCCCGATTTAGCAGGCACAACATGCTCAACAATATTTGTAGAAGTACAAAGTTAAATAAATTAGTTTTGAAGTGAAATGATCTATCTTGTATTAGAATTATTTGTTTCTGTGCATATCTCAAGCTTTAGAGTAATTATTTAAAATGACAGATGACAAGAGTATGAAATAAATGAATCATATGAAAGCCTGAAATATATTTGTACTGAATCGCTTCTACACACCATACATTACAGCGGCTATAGTGGGTTGTAGGAAGCCACAACCCCTAACCGCTATATCCACCACCCCTAATGGCTATATCAGGGCTATATTGGGCTATTTAAAACAATGGTACAGAACTATCATTCTGGGTACAAAGTTGTTTCATTGGAGGTTGGGCTATTGCAGGCCTTGTTGTCTGCCCCTTTCTTACTCATTTAACAATTAACATACAACTTTTCTTGGGAAGTTTGAATGCCATTTTTGGAGACAAATATTCTGAATTGTTTTCTTGTGCTACTACAAAACTCGGTAACCACGGGTCTACTACATGCCAGCATCTCTTAATTATTGCAGTGTGGCAAAAGTGCCATACTGTGTGTGCTAAGTACTACTAGGAAGGATTCATCAGCTTCTGCTAGCTCAGTGCCTCGACTTCCGTGGGCCGCCACATCGTCTTGTTGACGCAGAGCAGCCCCTCCCCCTGCTTGGACACGGTCATCCTGACCTCCCAATGCAAAGATCTCGCGATCCTCTGAACCTCCTCGACCGTCTCCATGTCGTCGCGGACGATCAGCTTGCCCTCCGGTCTCAGAATCCGGTCCACCTCGACGATCACCGGCAGTAGCATACACCTGCAGGGAAGCCATGGCTCAGCCAGAATGCTCTGAATTGGAGTGATGCAAAATAGCGAGAAGCATATCACAGTAGTACAAATTTAACAAGGAGATGAGCTAAGCTGGTTGTGCAATGTGTACCGACCTGTTCTTCAGCTTGGAGAAGAGATGGTCCGCGTGGAGAAGATCGTACGACCTGGGGTACGTGCTGAAGGACTCGCACCAATCGTGGTACATCCCGAACAATCCGCGCTCGTAAATGATCGGAAGCGTGTCCGGCGACTCGATCGTCACGATGTTCATCACCCATACCTTCATGTCCCGCAGCGCCGCGGCGAATCTGATCGATGAGATTATCAAGATGTCAGTGCTTGATCAACTGGAAGAAGAAGAATGAGATGCAATGCGGCAACAGTGGTGAGCGATGATGTCGTCTGAAGCTGCAAGAGGATGAGAATATGCGATACTTCCTACCCTCCATAGACGGCTCTCATGTCCATGACGTTCCTCACGTTCTTCCAGTCGATGCCCATGCCGGTCAGGTACGAGTTATTGACGACCTTCACCCAGTGCTCGTAGTCCGCCGCGAAGTCATCCGTCGCGGGCTTGCCGTAGACGCCGACCTGGCTGTCGGTCAGCCAGTAGGGAGCCTTCACCAGCCTCTCCGGCCACTGCTCCGGCCACTGCGCGCCGCGGACGGCCGGGTCGGTGGGCACTGTGTGCATGCACGACTGCAGCGTTATGTTCCTGCAAGCAAGCCTCAGCCATCAGTTCGTGAAGCCATTCTGATCATGGAGATCAACGAGAATTTCTATTGTTAGTACCATGCGGCGTTGGGGTCATCTGAGGCTTCGCATAGCGGCGGCTCCGGCCGGGTCCTCTTGCCGTAGCAGTCGTTGCTCGACGGCTTCTTGAAGACGACCATGGCGGTCTGGTCGACCGTGTCACTCGTCTTCTTCACCATCTCCCAGCACATGGACTTGGTGAGTGCTGCCATGGCTGCCACGATACGACCGCGAAGAGCAGCAAATGCGACATGACAAACATGCAAATTCCATTGATCCTTAAGCAGCTTTTGCTTCTGAGTTCTGACATGGAAGAAAGGAAGGGAGGAAGGAAGAGCTCACTGACCGTGCCAGATCTCGACGTCCTCCGGGAGCTTCCGGTAGACTGGCGTCGCCGACCAGACGAAGAGGCCGCCGGGGCGGAGGAGGCGGTTCACCTCGAGCAGCAGCTTGCAGCCCTCGATGTGCCACGGCACGCGGCACCGCGCGCAGTGGATGACGTCGAAGGCTCCGCCGGGGAAGGGGAGCCGCTTGGTGCCCATGACGGCGGAGATGGCCGGGATGCCGCGCTCGAGCGCGAACTGGACCTGCGCCTCGTGCTCGTCCTTGGGAGCCAGCGACATAGTCAGCGCGTCGCTGTCGAAAAGGTAGCCGCCGAAGCTGGCGACGCCGCAGCCGACGTCGAGCACAACGCGGCTGCGCCGCCCCCACGCGACGTCCGGGAGCGCCTCATGGATCACCTCGATGTAGTGCTGCGCGCCATGCTTGAACTGCGTGCCGCCGCCGGGGAACGTCAGGCGCTCGCCGGAGACCTTCACCCAGTTCTGGTTCCCCTTGTACGACGCGAGCTTCGTGTGCGGCACGTTGTGGTACCAGATCTTGTCGCGGCTGTGCGGCCACGGGATCGGCCGCCGGTACCCCTCCGGCAGCGGAACGAGGCACGACGGCGCGTCGGCGGGGCAGTGCCGCTCCCGGTGCTCGTAGTGCTTGGTGCTCTTGAGCCTCTTGATGGCTTCCTCGTTGTCCAGGCACGGGATGTAGTCCGCGCCGGCGCTCACGTTGCATAGCTTCCAGACGTACGCCTCCTCCTCCGTCGTCGTCTCGCCGCCGGCACCCTTCTCCTTGTTGTTGCTGCTCGCGCGCACCTTCTTCTCCTCGCTCGACTCCACCGCCTGCGTCGGGAACGTGCTGTTCTGCGCCGCCGCCGCCACCGTCTCGTTCAGCAGCTCCGCCAGCCCGCTGGGCAGCAGCTCCGCATTCTCTGCCGCGTCTCCGTCGCCGGCCTCTGGTTTTTTCTCTTCGGTGGTGGTGCTACTGTTTGTCGCAACCCTCTCGGTTTCTTGAGAGATCGTGCCATTGATGCCATCTACCACTGCAAATGTCTGGTTCTTGGGAGCGTCGTTCTGCTCTCCGAAAGTTTGGTTCTTTGATGCTCCGAAGGTGGTCGTGTCGTCGTCGGTGGCCCGCACCTTGTCGCCGTCCTGGTCGTTGCTGGCAACTTCTTCGGGGCTCTTCTCTGCAACCTTGCCGTCTTCTTTCACGGGGTCCACGCCGTCCAGCTTGCCGTTCTCGTCGTCGAAGGCCGTCTGGTTCTTTGGCGTGCCGCCGCCGCCGGCCTCCTTTGAGTCGGTCGGGGTCTCTTCGGCGTTCTTGTCGGTGCTCTTGTCAGCCTGACCGCCGGTCTCCTTCGTCTCGGTCGGCGCCTCCTCGGCGTTCTTCTCGTCCTTGCGGCCGGTTTCCTTCGTGTTGGTGGACGCCTTCTCGGGGTTCTTGTCAACCCGGTCGCCAGTGTCCTTCGTGTCTCTCGGCGCCTCCTCCGTGTTCTGCTCGGCGTTCTTGTCGGCCTGTCCGCCATTCTCATTCGCGTCGGTCGGCGCCTCCTCGGCGCTCTTGTCGGCCTGGCCGCCGGTAGTCTCCTCCTCCGCGCTCGTCTCGGTTTTCTTGTCGGGGTCCTCCGGCTTAACCACCTCCCCGCCCTCCGTCTTGCCGTTCTCGTCGGAGAAAGTCTGGTTTTTGGACGACGTCTCGCCCTCGGCAACCGTGTCGCCGGCGGGCTTGCCTCTGGTGGTGCTGTTGGATGCGGCATCCATCGTCTCGGCAACGCCACTCCGGTTGACGTCGTTACTAGCAGCGTCCGTCGTTTGCGTGGCTCCGGCATCGTCGTCTTTCTTACCGGTGTCCCCTGCGTCGTCCGTCGTCTGCGGTGTATCGCCGGCACCTTCGTCCTTCTTGCCGGTGTCCCTAGCCTCCTCTCTCGTCTGCGGCGTGTCACCGCCACCGCCTCCTCCCTTAACGCTGTGGGTGAAGTCGATGGACCTGTCCTCCTCCTTGGCCTCGGACTTGTTCTCCGGCGACACGCTGATCGGAACGTCGTTGCTCGACGACGCCATCATCCACGCGCTGACGAGGCAGAGCGCCACGAACACGGCGATGGTGGCTGTCGAGCAGAATGACGACGGTCGCCGGCCGCCGCCGCCGCCGCCGTCCAGCCTCTGGTACCGATCCCGATCAAACAGCGGCATCTTTTCCTTCCTCTTCTTTCAGCTAGCTCATGCAGCAGGCTCACAGCCTCACACTAGTCTGCAGATTCATACAATGAAAGCTGGCTTATCAATCATATGACAAAAACATGTGTGAATTGATTGGACATCGTTGTGCATTTTCGCATTTACAAGACACTGAAATGCTGCAAATGCTAATGTCAAGGAACAAAAATGGTACGTATTCTGAATCAGATTTCAGCATCTAGGTGTCACACATAACCTGCAATTTCGAGTGATTTTTGGCATTCTAGTCGTATAAACATGCAATTCGACAATGATACAAAAGCACAAACGCGTTGAGCATCGTAACAACCACCAACACAACCGAGCTGCAGCGAAAAACAACCAAAAAAACAGTACAAAACAACAACCATTCCAACCAAAAACGCACCTGAATGAACACGATCAATCCACAAATTAAACGGATCCGCGATCGATCGACGGCGAAAGCGAGATCAGCAGTGCCTCCTTGCAGCAGCAAATATATACCACTGCTCCAGGATCCAGCAGATCGAGTTTGCAGCTTGCTTGGATCAGAGGTGAAGTAGCTGGAGAGAGACCTAAATCAGAATCAAAACTACCCCTTTTCTATTTCCCAACAAGAAGCAATCGACCATGCAGGCGTCTCCTTGTTCTCCTAATCTTTTATTGGTGTGGTATTAATGGAAGAGTTAATTTGGGTGGAGGGGAAGGGAGGATTTGGCGGGAAGGGAGGAGAAAACGCGGTGACCACGAACACCACTCTCCAGCTTTTTCGCGCCATCACCACCACCATTTTCCATGCGTGCATAAGAGATGGGAAATTTGGGGCCATTTTTTTGGTTGCAAATTAACATGCATCGTGCATGCCCCAGCTGAGAAGCGTAATTGGTTGAAACAAAGACGGTTTATGTCTTTGTTTGGGTATCTTGAGATTAAATAGTAAAGGGCATATGATCAGTGATATCGTCTGAGGCATCCGCCATGGCTAGCTGTAGTTCTATACCACTCTCTCTGGTTACAAAAGAGTGATGGTCAAGAATGCATGTAGTCAAACTCTATTAATTTTGACTAAAGATATTGTTTAAAATCTATGATTTGGATATATGAAAATGATACGAGTGCATTTTTCGTAAATAATACTTTCGTAATATTTCACTTTTATAACTTTTTCTTTAGTGGTCAAAGGAGCAACTCGTTAACTCTAAAAAGTAAAAAACGTTACTCTTTTGTGATAAGAAGGGGTACATGGCATTCTATTGTCACCGGCTTCTCTATGGATACTAACGCATCCAACATCCCTGGGATGGTAGCATAGCTAACCTCCAAACATTGAAGAAGATCAACAAACAATTATCCGTTATATTGATCAGACGTCTTATCTTTTACGTGTTCTAAAAAAATTATCAGAAGTCTTTACACAACAAAGTTGTATGTTAGCCCTGAAAAGGAAGTTTGCCCGTGGACATCTCCGGTGTGTGTTTTTAATCGGTACCAAGAAGAGAGAGAAATGCTTGGTACCGGTACCACGCACTAGAGGGGGTGGGATTTGCATCATCTGACATTTCACCAATGAACAGTGCTGTAACATTCGAAAGATCTGGATCGTTTGATCTGTGAAGGACGGATCGATCATCTCTTAAATCTGGAATAAACAAACGATACCATGCTACAATTATTTCACTCTGTTTTTGAACAGTATTTTCGAACAGTGCTTTGCTACAGTGTTTTGATCTTGTCCGTTGTTTTTCGATCCGACGGATGTTACGCAATGTCACGGATGCGTTCATCCGTGACATTGCTTAGCAATGTCAGAGGATTTGATTCCGAGGGGGTGTGGCGCTAGCAAAAGATTGAATTTTTTTTTAAAATAATATTTTTTTTAAAAGATAATTACAAATATATATCGTCTCCTAAAAAAATTACAAAAATGTGTTCCTGTCGCCAGTTAAATTACAAAAATGTGTTCTCGTGCTTGATTATCGCCATTCAATCTGGCGGCAGGACCTCTCTCCTCTCCTGTCGCCAATTCAACTAGCGACACTAACCCTATAAAACCCTCAAAATTCAGCGCAGGACTCATTCTTATTCAGAAAAAAGAGAAGGGGGAAGAGTAGAGGGGAGGAGAGAAACTAGTGAAGCGCTGCCCGTCCGATTGCATACCTCTCAGGTAATTTTTTTAACCGAATGGATTACATAGTTTTAGATGTACGGTTACGTAATGCAGTATAGTTTTACATAATACTTTTCGGTGGGTAGTATAGTTTTAGATATGTGGTTAATCGTGGAAATGTTTTTTATGGTGCAGTGCGTCAAATATGTCCGACGTCGTCAATTTCAAATTTTACTATGGTCAACGGACTATTCTGGAGGGTCCTGAGGGGATTGATTTACGTTATTTTCAATCGACGACCATGCCCCTAGCAAGACTAGAGCAGCGTACATGGGGTGCTGTGATGCGGTGATTGTACCACACATTCCAAGTGGACCGCGATGTGTATGATCTGAGATTGAGTTGTCTTTCCCCACGGAGAGGACAACTCACATATTGGGAGTTAGTGGAGCTTAAGGGACCAAATTCATGGTAGTCATATGTACGCATCGCGAGAGAGGCATGGTGGAAATTGGTCCTTCTCGTTCAAGCATATGCCAAACCCACTCCTCCACCCGGTGAACAAGAAGAAGGGTGCCGAGGTCAAGAGGAAGTCGGGGCTATGACCAGCCACAAGCACACAATGGCCGAAGCTCTTGGAGTTGCTGATGCTGTCGATGAAGACCCTGCGGAAGTAGCTTCTACGGCCAGGCAAGCTACTGGTCTTGCTAACGAGGGTGAGGAGGTTGAAGCCGTAGTGCAAATGATGGATCTCAAAGACCGAGACTACATGGCATTGTCTAAAGATGAAGGTTCCGACGATGAGGATAACGTGGACCAGCAGGCGGTTCCATCCGACTGGAATACATACCAGTTCGACAACCTCGTCGTCAACGAAGACTCCCGTGTGCCGTGGGAGTACGATCAGAGTGAGGTCAGGCTAGGAGCTATGTACAAATGCAAGGAGGCCGTGCAGGACGCGGTCAAATTCTGGGCCTTGTCGGTGTGGCGCACATTTAAAGTCGTCAAGTCTACCCCTAGATTCTACGACGTGAAGTGCGGCATAGAGGGATGCCCTTGGCGAGTGCATGCATTTCAGCCAAAGTGGGACACCTACTGGAAGTGCTCTATAGTGATCCCTCACACATGCATCATTTACGAGTCGGTCAGGGTCCCATCGAACTGTCATCGAGCTTCATCGCCAACCTTATGTACAGTGAGATCGTGGATAATCTAGATTTTGAGCCACGATCCATCATTCAGGCGATTGAGGCAATGTTCCAATACACAATCAGCTATGCCAAGGCTTGGAGGAAAAAACAGAAGGCGTTGGAATCAAGGTGGGGTACATTCAAGGATTCCTACCACAACCTTCTTGCGCAACTTCGAGTCATACAAGACAAAAATCCTGGCACCCATATCGACAATGAAGACGCCACACACCCGAAGTGGACCAATAAGATGGTATTGCAGCGAGCATTCTTCGCGTTTGGTCCATGTATCAATGCATTCCGGCACTACCGTCCAATCTTGTGCGTAGATGGCACATTCTTAACTGGGAGGTACAAGGGCCAGATACTGACTGCAATAGCGACGGACGGGAACAATCAAGTTCTTCCCATGGCATTCGCTTTCATTGAAAGCGAGAACACGGACAGCTGGTTGTGGTTCTTGAAGAATGTGAGGATTTCTGTTGTGCAAGGTCGTCCCAACGTATGCCTCATACATGATCACATGGAGGCCTGCTGCGTGCAATAACCCAGCTGCAATAAGGAGAGAACGTACAACTTCCTTGGCCGGATCTGCAGAGCAGGTGGTGCATGAGGCACTTAGGTGCAAACTTCTACAAGCAGTTCCGCAACAAAGACTTAATGAACATGTTTAAGCGGCTGTGCAACCAGAACCAGCAACGGAAGTTTGAAACACTTTAGAAGATTCTAGATGAGTGAGCCAAGACACACAGAAGGGAGGCAACAAGAAGGGTCGCCCCAAGCGCTGACCAGGCCCCCGAAACATTGTCAGAGATACCCGCAGATGCTCCCGGATTAACGAGGAGGATGGGGGCGTAGGTGAGATGCTTCTCGAACTGGATTGAGTACGACCCTAAGGAGAAGTGGTCGTTGCTCCATGACAGGGGTGGCGCTCGATATGGTGTCATGACAACTAATCTAGCTGAGGTGTACAACTGGGTCATGCGCGGCGCAATATGCCTCCCTTTGGTGGGTATTGTGGAGGCAATACTCCGCGGAACGACGAAGTATTTTATTGACAGAAGCAACAACGCATCGCTCGCCATGGCAAATGACAGAATACTCTACTCTGCCATGATCACCAAGTACATGGAGGAGAAGAGCAAGAAGGGTGAGATGCACCAGGCATTCAAGATGGGCACAAGGGAGCTTCGCTTCGAGGTAATGTGTAGGGATAAAGGACGCTACAGGACGAACCGCGAAGGGTTACCCACGAGTGCACGCTACGCCGCAGTAGTTGCACATGCACTTGCAACAAGCCCCTTCTTCTGCATAGGCCCTGTTCCCATGTCTTAGCCGCATGTTCGACGGTGGCGTAGCATCCCGGTCACTACCTCTCTGTCTCTTTCACCAAGGAGGCGGTGATGCAAACTTGGACCGCGGAGATGTATGGTTACGCTGTGGTTGGCCATTTCACTGGCCATCCAACCTGGGAGCAACTAATCTGGGCCGCGGACATTAATAGGCTCAAGGGAAAGGTTGGCCGGCGACAGGTACGGCGCATTAGGAACGACATGGACGGAGCAGAAACCAGACGTCGTACGAAAAAATGCTCTATTTGCAGGGAGTCTGGGCACACCTTCAAGAAATGTCCTACGAGAAATCCTCAAGACGAAGGAGACATCGCGGGGACCTCATCCGGTCACCCAACTCGAGACAGTCTACATGGGGGACGTTGAAGCTGCGACCAATGTTATTGCCAATGTTCTGAATTATGTTATTGCACGGACAGTAGTAATATGTTATTGCCAATGTTCTGAATTATCATTTTAATTAAGTGTTATGATGTTTTGCTGAATGTTATGTAATATCAGTGTGATTTATCGTAGTTTTGATAGTAATGGCAAGTTCACATTTGTTTCCTTACATAATATGCAGTGCATGTACATGAGCAAGTGTATAAATTCCTGGGCGCATCGCAATATCACTTACCTTCCTACTTACGAATCATTCATATCTCAATCTTTCTCATAAAATTCTTCAGAAATTCATCACACTAGAACAACATATGACGATCAAAAAATGTTATTGCGAATCTAATAGATTTTGCACCGTTCAAAACGTGTGAAAATCGAAAATGCAAACCCAGCTAGAGAAGCGGCAAACTTGGTTAGGGTTTGAGGTTCTGTCGCTTGATTGAACTGTCATGGGTTCAATGGCGACAGTTCTTTGACGAAGACAGGAGGAGAGGTCCTGCCAATGGCGGTGGCAGACAGAACACAGTTTTGTAATTTTTTGGGGAGACGATATATTTTTGTAATTATTTTTTAAAAAATATTATTTTAAAAAATTCGCAAAAGATTACCCTAGTTTTAAGTACCGGCGCCAAAGGAAATCTTTGCTAGTATGAGCCCGAATGGGTAGGAGAGGGAGAGAGGGGATGTGACAGAGACAAGGGTGCTAAAACATTAGAGAGAGAGAAATAAACTTAGCACCGGGCAGGGGCGGAGCTAAGCCTTAGGCATCCCGGGCAATGGCTCAAGACATAGCAAAAAAATGACAGCTAAAAGTGAAAATTCAAACATCAAAAGCCAGCTGCAATTTGACAATTGTGTCGAACTGTGCTGGGTCGGCCCAAGGTCTGGGCCGACGCTGGCTCCGCCCCTGGCACTGGGTGATGTGACATCTTATTAGAGCTAGTACAGTATCTTATATTGTGGATGCTCCTCCTTGACATTGCATTGTGTAAGACTGCTGTGAAAACTTTTGGAAATGTAAAGGTGCAATGGAAGAATGCACGCGCGCGGTGAAGTGTTGATGGAAGCTGAGCCGCTGACTTGATGCAGGCGTTGACGCGTGTAGGGTAAGTTGGTTACCCAACTTTTTGATGTATGCTTTTTTTTATGGCCATGATGCACTTTCTCATGCTTTGCAGTAGTACTAACTTTCTATGGAAGTAGGTATAAAAAAAACTTTCTATGGAAGTAATTAATCGGTTAGAGCCGTTCAAAGAAAGAAATCACCGGTTAGAGTAAGCATACGAAAGGTTCCTTCCAAAGAACCATAGAATGATCATTTGTAAGTGAAGCGGCACATGCATACCGTCTAAGGCCCTATTTGGAGGGCAGGTATTTCATATAAATTTTAAATTTTGCAGAAATTTAATAGGATGTAGCTTAATTCCCGCAGAAATCAGAAAAAGTTTCCGCGTTTCAAATAAAGCCTAAGTAAACAAAACATTTAACAAGAATTTACATACACAATGAGGTTGGGAATTAATGCAAAAATATATCGGACAAACAGCAACCTGTTTATAGTTGCTTACAAGGAATTAGAGTCACAGGGTTTAAAATTCCAGAAGGCATTCTCCCACTAAAATAAATAGTTTAAATTGACTTGTGAAAAAGACATATTTTTGTAAGATTAAAAACCCGTAAAGGGCTGGCTTCATTGGAAACATATGATGTTACATACGTTCGTCACAGAGTCATGGTTACAAAATGCTGTCAATATTGGAATTTTTTTAAAAAATATTTATAAAAATAAATAGCCGCTCCAAAAAATTATAAAAATAGGTCTCTATCGCCAATTCAACTGGCGACAGCTACCTCAACTGGCAGGACCCTCTTCACCTCCTGTCGCCAGTTCAATTGGCGGCAGGCTGAACGATCTTCTGCCGCCAGATTGAATCTGGCGATAACTTCACATGCCATTGAAGCTATCGTTAGTTCAACTGGCGAAAGGATGTCATCTACGAAAGCCCCAAAAAATTCCTCCAAAACTCATTTTAATTCCAGAAAAAAAAAGAGAGGAGATGAAGAGAAGAAAGGTGGCAAAGCTCTGCTAGTTCGTCGCGGAGGAGAGAGATTGACAGAGCATTAGATCCAGTGGGCCGGCCATCTTGCAGGTATATTTTTTTTCAACATTGTACATTATGTCAAATTATGTAGAATTGAGAACATCTTTTGAGCTGTAGCGAGTAGAATTAAGTACATAGAATTAAATAGAATAGCGACATAAAATTAAATAGAATAGTGACATAGAATTAAGTAGATTAGATAATTGTAGTCAAATTATGTACTATATTATTTGAGATGTGTATAGTGTAGTTCGTCGTACACATGTTATGAATGTTACAGCAGTCGAACGATTTAGAATAAATCAGCAGAAATAGGAAGACGGCTATTAGAAATATGTAAAAATAATAATCTCAGCTTTATTTAGCTTCTCATTTGTGCGTGGTAATTATATTGTTAATGTCGAAAATCAATTTTAAACTACAAAACTAGGAAAATAGGAAGAACTTTGTTTATTGTTTATATTTGCACTTGAAAAATATTTTAAAATATCCTCTAAATTGGAAGACTCTATTACAAATCTGTTTAAATTGCTGAGTAGGCTAAAATTAGGTTTACATTTTTGTGTGATAATTATTCTATTAACGCCGAAAATTATTTTTAAAGTAGGAATTTTAGTTTTTGTATATATTTCGTAGTCTTTACAATGCACTTAATTTGTCCCTGCATCAACATAGAATTAAGTAGAATAGCGACTAGAATTAAGTAGAATAGCGACATAGAATTAAGATTAGATAATTGTAGTTAAATTATGTACTACATTATTTGAGATGTGTATAGTGTAGTTCGTGTAAGATCGAGGAGGCCGACTAAAGGGGGTGAATAGGCGTTTTAAAACTTCTTTGACTAAAACCGATTTTTAATGCGGAAGCTAATACAAATACGATTTTGCACAATTAAAGCCTAAAACAACTAGGTTCAACTACGTGCAACAACAACAAGTCTAGTGATAAATATAACAATCAAGCATAGACTTGTAAACAATTCAATTCTAACAAATACAATAGCACAAGGTAATGAATAACTATTGCAATCATACACAATAAATAAGCAATTTAATTCTAAGAATATAAATTGCACAAAGTAAATCTAGCATTCATACACAATGAATGTAAATGCAATAGTGAGGCACAAGAGATCAAACCACAAAGACACGTCGATGTTTTACCGTGGTGATCGGAGACTTGCCGGTCTCCCCTAATCCACGTTGAGGCAAGCCCAAACTAATTGGACCGGCTCCACGAATTGAGCACCCGCCTCCGAGGTAAGTCCAACCACTTGGACCGGTTCCAAACCGAACCAACACCTCGCTCCACTAGGGTTGCTCTTTCCTCCACTTTGGAGATGGCGAGCACCACACCACTCACAAACCGCTCGGGTCTTCTCACAAGCTTCTTTGAGAAGATCACCGACGCACGACGCCTCCACGCCGTCTAGGTGTCGGCAAACACCAAGAGTAACAAGTTTCCAATGCTCACTTGAACTAATCAAGTGTCTAAGCTCAAATGGATACGAAATCCACTACCTAAGGCAACACATGCACTTAGGGTTTGCTCTCTAACCTCACTAAGTGCAACACATGCACAAAAGAGAATGAGAGGCTTGCTCTTTGCTCAATGGAATGTCGAGGGGGCACCAGCAACTTCTCACACACGGCCAAGGTAGGTATTTATAGCCCACACACAAGAACTAGCCGTTGTGGAAAAGTCTGCTATAAAAACTAACCGTTGGACCTCGTCCGGTCGTACCGCCAACCAAGATCCAGTCGTACCGCGCTACTCGGTACAACCGTCCAAACACCTGCGGTCATACCGCTCCACAAAAGAGCAACAAATGCGGCTAAGTCCCAAAAACATCTGTTCTGAAAAATTAGAACTGCCACATAGAAATCGGATCAACCGATATGCGGTCATACCACACCAAGATTCGGTCGAACCGCAGCACGGTCGTATCGCCCATAACACGTCGGTACAACCGACCACAACAAAGCAACACATTCTCAAATGCATCTCTTCTGGAAATAATGAACCGCCAACAAATAATCGGAACAACCGGCCTACGGTCATACCGTTCAGTACACGCCGGTTCAACCGATTTTTCCTGAGAAGACAACAGATTGCATTCGTTTCAACTCAAATTGCAAAACACATTTGCCAATTTGATGCGCAATGCAAACAATGGTTCAAGTGGGATTCTCAACAAGTTGCAAAACACATTTGCACACTTTTAGAATCACACCACAAGGAATAAGGTATATGGACTTACACCATTTGCAAAACATATTCGCAAACTTAAGTCACATGCTACAAGGGTTATCCATAAGCCACAACTATTTGCAAAACACATTTGCAAATATTGGCAACATGTTAAGATGAGCTAGAGCAAACACAATGAGCTATCAATACATGACAATCTCAAGCTACTAGTCAAAGACCCCTCTTAATAGTACGGTGACCTATACTAGCAATCCGGTCTCCCATCCAAACACCGAGACCGGTAAAAGACTAGGAACACATCCTTAGCCCTAGCTAACCATACATTTGCCTTGCACGAACACTTGAAGCTTGATGACGCACATCCTCACTTCAAGTCCGGGTCATTGACTCGAATACTCATCAACACATGATGAGTTCTTCACTTGACCTTCATCACCACATGATGAAGCTTCACTTCGGGATCTTAACTTGATGCTCATCAACACATGATGACATCCTCCATCCCGAGTCTTGATATGCATCAATACATGATGCACTCTTCATTCGACCTCCATCAACACATGATGGATCTTCACTTGACTTGATGATCAACACATGATCATCTCTTCTTCTTGAACATCATCGACACACGATGATTTCCTTCACTTGACTTCCACCAACACATGATGGAACTCCTCTTGACTTAATGACCATCAACACATGATGTCATCCCAAGTCTTCATTATCATGGAACCTAACCTGCTTATCTAACTTATGGAAAATGTTAGTTCCACAATATGATTATCATTAATTACCACAACATACCATTAACTCATAATGGTGGGACAAGATACCACAATCTTTCCCTCTTTGGTAATTGATGATAACCACTTCAAAAACAAATAATTGAATGTAGATTGGTATGAGTATATAACCACTACATAAGTTGTATATACTCATATGAACATATATAACTACACAAGTTATATATACTCAAAGGATATATGAGCACACATGTCTCATATATACACATGAATATATTAACTACACAAGTTATATATATTCAACGATATGTGAACTACACAAGTCTCATATATACTCATATGAATATATTAACTATGCAAGTTAAATATATTCAAAGGATATGTTTCAAAGTAAAGATCCCAAGTATATATGGAAACAGAATATGGATCAATACTAATGAAACCTCGAAATATAGAATGAACTCCCCCTATATGTGTGCATACATGAATATGTAATGGAAACATATGCACATATTCAAGATAACCTTTTGATGGGTTCAACCTATATTTTGGATCCGAGGAATGCAACAATATATAAGAACTATGAAGTCGAATGCATACCTCTTTTGTTCTTTATATCCAAATGAGACTAATCATAAGATAAGGCAAATAGAAATATTAGTCTCACAAATAGATTCATCATTATGAATGCATACTTGTTTGGATTTATCATTAATCACTTGCATGCTTTCATGATTTTTACCTTTATATCCAAATAAGACTACACAATATGTATATCAATAAAAGTGTTAGTCTCACAATTAGATTTTTCATTAATCACCAAAACCCCATTAACACATAATGGCAGGTCTAGATCTTTCAGTTCGTCGTACACATGTTATAAATGTTACAGCAGTCGAACGATTTAGGATAAATCAGCAGAAATAGGAAGACGGCTATTAGAAATATGTAAAAAAAAATCTTAGCTTTATTTAGCTTCCCATTTATGCGTGGTAACTATCTTTGTTAATGTCGAAAATTAATTTTAAACTACTTAAACTAGGAAAATAGGAAGAACTTTGTTTATTGTTTATATTTGCACTTGAAAAATATTTAAAAAGAACTTTGTTTATTGTTTATATTTGCACTTGAAAAATATTTAAAAATATCCTCTAAATTGGAAGACCCTATTACAAATCTGTTTAAATTACTGAGTAGCCTAAAATTAGGTTTACATTTTTGTATGATAATTATTCTGTTAATGCCAAAAATTATTTTTAAAGTAGGAATTTTGGTTTTTGTACATGTTTCGTAGTCTTTACAATGCATGCACTTAATCTGTCCCTGCACCTCCCCTACTATGTCGCTATCCTACTTAATTGTAATCACTATTCTACTTGATTCTAGTCGCTATTCTACTTAATTCTATGTCGCTATTTTACTGAATTCTATGTACTTAATTCTACTTGCTATTCTACTCACTACAGCTCAAATGACGTAATTAATTCTACATAATTCCATGTCGCTATTCTACTTAATTCTATGTACTTGATTCTACTTGCTATTCTACTCGCTACAGCTCAAATGATGTACTTAATTTTACATAATTTGGCATAATGTACGAGGTTGCAAAAAAAATATACCTGCAAGATGGCTGGCCCACCGGATCTGATGCTCTGTCAATCTCTCTCCTCCGTGACGAACTAGCAGAGCTTCGCTACCTTTCTTCTCTTCCTCTCCTCCTCTCTTTTGTTTTTGTTTTTGTTTTTTTGAAATTAAAATGAGTCTTGGAGGAATTTTTTGGGGCTTTTATAGATGGTATTCTGTCGCTAGTTGAACTGACGACAGGAAACTATCGCCAGTTGAACTGGCGACATGGACCCATTTTTGTAATTTTTTGGGGCTGCTAATTATTTTTGTAAATATCTTTTTTAAAATATTATTTAAAAAAATTCGCCAATATTGGGCAGCTGGTGGAATGAGATGTACAATAATTTCTCTGTATGAAGCTGAAAGGCAGTTAAAGCTTGCTCAGCCAAAAGATCAGCTTCTTGATTGTTCTGCCTGCTGACGTAGATGAAGTGTACCTGCATAGATCGACAAAGTTCTGTGATCTGAAGCCAAAGCGGACTAATCATCCAGTGTCCCGGTTTTTGAAGAAACAGTCTTTCCGAGATGGCTCACGCTAGGACCTGGCAATCAAGGAAGAAGGTACATGTGCGTAGATTCAACAAGTTAGCTATCTGAACAGCCATCAGAAGAGCATGAGCTTCGGCCTCCAATGGTGAAGAGGATTGATTACCTTGCGCTTGAATCTGTAACCTGCAACTGCTAGCTGAGATAGGGATATATGCAGTGATGCCAATACCATATCCACCATTTTTTCATCTGGAAGCATCTGAGTAGAAGCAATTTGTAGAGTTGCTATTTGGGTTTTGATTTTGAATGTAATAAATAGGAATGAAAGAGAACAGATTTGATAAGAGTAAGTCTACCTACGTGAGAGAGTTTGTCAGCTTTCCAATCTCCTAATTTATTCTGAAACCTGTTTTGGAGAAATTCATAAGCCGCCGTTTTGGATTTGGTGTTAATAAAGATGGGATGACCTAAGTGAGTGAAGGATTTATCCATGTCCTGAACCTGAAAAATATTATTTACCGTGTCCTTAATATTGTGAGGGGAGTGTTAGCTCTAAAGTGGGGCGTGGGACCTGGTCAATTAATTTGCAGAATTCTACCGCGGTTGTTCCACTTTGATGTGTGGGAGGTCTTATAGGGCCTATGGTCTTTTATAACCTATATTTCTCACTGGCGCAAGAGGGGGCACGAATCCGGTGGATTTGCAACCCATCCGGAAGCGAAACCTTAGCGATGAGGGGCTGTGGTGGAACAATGCATTGTAAAGGCCTTGTCATGAACTCTAGACCTCTTACCTTCGGTAGTGAGAGGTGGCATTGATGGATGCCGAGTAAACTAGAGGAATCATGTCGTGTGGGTAAAGTGTACAACCTCTACAGAGTGAAAACTATTCGAATAGCCGTGTCCATGGTCATGGACGTGCTGGCAAAAGACTACTCAAAGTTAGATATTGGTTTTGTTTGCAAAAGGTTTTGGATAAACTAATTTTGGGATGTCTATCCCATGGTTGGGCGGGGAGCCTTGTGACAGGCGGGTATCCTTCACCATTTGATGATGAACGTTATCCAACTGAAAAATGGAATTTGGTAAATGAATTTTAGTTATTGTATAACTGCCTTGGAACTTAGTATATGTATTTGAAAGAAACTTGGCTTTACGCAAATCAACCATATTATGCCTTCCCTTTGATACTCATTATGCATGTCATTCTATTATTTGACGGGTGTAACTTGCGATCACGGTTGTTGTGCTCACTCGTGCTTGAAATAATCTTTTGAGCAGGAAGGAAGCCTCATGATGAGCTGTGCAGTGGACCAAGTGGTCCTGGACGACTAGGATGCGCCCTCCAGCCGATTGCCTGTGGCGTATCGGATGGCCTTTATGTTTATCTTCCGCTGTGTTCTGGTTTGTTGGCTTGTATGCCTCCCCTTTGTAAACAACTTGTTGATATTAATAAAGTTCTCATTGAAGTGTATGCTACCGCTCTTGTACGCTGTGATGAGCTAGCTATTGATCCTTTGGACTAGCTCAGTTGCACAGGGAACCTTGGAGTGTCGTTGTCCTCCACGACCACCCTCAGGTCTGGTCGTGAGTGGTCCTGGGGTAGTCTCGGCCCTCCACAACCTCCTCTGGTTGGTCGTGGGAGGTCTTGAGAAGACCTCAGTTCCCCACGACCTCCCCTGGGTTGACCGTGGGACGTCTTTGGGGCGCCCCTTGGCTCCACGACCTCCTCAGGGACTTTCCCAGGACCTCTAGGCGGTCCTACTTAACCTCCTGGGTGGTCTTGGAGGACTTCCGAGAGGTCCTGCTGGACCTCCTGGGAGGTCCTGGTGGACTTTCCGGGAGGACATGGAGGACCTCTCGGGTGAGCCTTTGGTCAGGTCGTTGCCCTGACTTGGAGACCTCCTGGTTTAGCCGCGACAGGACCTCCTGGGTCCTGTTGCAGCTAGGCCTATAGGGACCTCTCAGGTCGAGTCGTTACAAGTCTTGAGAGTGTCACGACCAGAGGAGGTCGTGAGAGCACTACGACTTGAGGAGGTCGTGCGAGTGTTATGACCAGAGGAGGTCGTAAGAGCGCTACGACTTGAGGAGGTCGTGCGAGTGTTATGACCAGGGGAGGTCGTGAGAGCGCTACGACTTGAGGATGTCGAGCGAGTGTTATGACCAGAGGAGGTCGTGAGAGCGCTACGACTTGAGGAGGTCGTGCGAGTGTTATGACCAGGGGAGGTCGTGAGAGCTCTACGACTTGAGGAGGTCGTGCGAGTGTTATGACCAGGGGAGGTCGTGAGAGCGCTACGACTTGAGGAGGTCGTGCGAGTGTTATGACCAGAGGGGTGGTCTTTGTAAAAAGGGAGGTTGCTGTGGTCGTACCACCTTCGACCGGGTGGTCGAAACTTTCTGCAACCAACCCCAACTCTTACATCCAGGAGGTAGTCGATCCACCTCTCCCTACGACCACGAGCAGCTCATGACCTTTCAACCAGCATTCGAGATGAACAGTACTTGGATGAATAGTGTTCGGGTGAACAGTACTCATGGCGGAAGAAAATATGCGATTGGTTTCGAGAGCAATGGCTCCACTTTTTGGTTTTACTGCTTTTCTCAAGTCTCGACTTCTTACCTCGATACAAGACTCTTATATAGGCCTGAGTACAAGGACTCAACACTAGACTTGGACACATTTTCTACGAGTATGTCTCGGACTCATCTACTAACTGACTTCGACTCAAAATAGGATTGAATAAATCCAATACATGAAGGATTAATTCCAACAGTCGTGCCCAAGAGGGTGGTCTTTGTAAAATGGGAGGTCTGTGCAAGGAGGGAGGTCGTGGGAGTGTTAACCGTGCGTAGTAGAATGAGATAAATGTTCGACTACACAGAAAAGTCGAAAGAAGCAAGGATTCAACTGTATTGATGCAATTGAATAAACCAGCGGAAAAGCCAAAGGAAGAACCAGAGGAAAAATCCGCGAGAGAACAAGGCGGCTTGAACTAGGAAGAGTATCTGACTACTAGGAACTTACCAGTACGG
Source organism: Phyllostachys edulis (assembly GCA_036346405.1). NCBI lineage: Eukaryota > Viridiplantae > Streptophyta > Magnoliopsida > Poales > Poaceae > Phyllostachys > Phyllostachys edulis. The sequence goes on from CM070567.1 coordinate 45,210,548, forward strand.
AACTGGGGAATGAGCTGGTCGAAGTTGAGCCATCGTCGGTGGACCAAGACAAGGAGAGAAACTCCGTGCTACAGGAGCGGCTTGAGGAAAAAGGGGTGGTCTTCAATCTTCAGTGTAGCACCATGGGGCAAGCAGCTGGTCCTTCAGGGAGGTCTTGCAGTATCCGATGGGGTTTGGCGGCGAAGGCATGATCAAGCACTTGCAGAGATGGCTGGGCCGGCTAGAGCTCAAGCTCTCTTGGGAGAGGAAGGAAGTGAGACTAACACTTTGGAATGGCAAGGAGAGCACTATGGGGCTTGGAGCAAAATATGTGCATGCACCTCGGCACATTCGGCGAGGAGGAGTGGGTGAGTTTGTGGGCGGTAGGGGCGGTGAATGACATCAGAGGATGGCTATTAATGGCTGATGGACAGCACTAGGCCGTGGCTTTGACCCGGCGCACACAACGCATGAGTGAGAGGCACGACTGCCCCGGCTTGACCACTGTTGGTCAGAGGAACAGGAAAGGGGTGCACGGGAGCGGGCGTGTCAGATTAGACACTAGGCTGATCAATATTTTAACTAAAGGAGGTAGGGGAAAAGAAGAAAAATTAGATAGACTTAAGAAAAGGCAAATTGACAGGATGGTAGATAAAGTCACGGGAACAGAAGAGATGAAAAATGTCTTTAAGTAAAGCTCAAAGATGCAGGCAACCGAACGACAATACACATTATACAAAAAAAATTTAACAATCCCTCATTTTTACAATTATGAGTTTTTGGGCTGTTACACCACGCCACCTCCGCGAACACCGAGCGCCCTCCGGCTCCTGCCCACCTCCGCCTACGCTACGCGTCCTCGAGCTTCTGTCGCCTCCGTGAGCATTGCACGCCCTCCAGCTTCCGCGATTTTGCATCTGGTTTGTCGCTTGCCTTCGAGCTTCCGCTGCTTTAGCATCCGCTGGCGAAGCCTGTCGCGTGATTACACCATCTGCTTCGGTTGTTTTGGCATCTGGTTCCCGATGCTTTCGCATCTAGCTTCCACCGCCTCTGCTGGCCAAGTATTTTTTTGTTGCTGCCGCATGGCAAGATTCACCAATCCACCACCTGCAGCCATCGCCCTCCATGCGCCGCTACACCAGAAAAAGTTAATCCTTCAGTTTAGCTCTCATTGTTTTGAGTAAATTGTGGAATTAAGTTTCTGCATTAGGTTAATTTGAAGTTAAGTTTTTTTGTTACAGATTAGCAGATGCATCTTCATATTATCAAGTTCTGGGTTAATGTGTTGGTTATTCCTTGTTGTTTCTGGTATAATCAATCAACTGATATACTGATATTGTGATTTCATATCTTGTTGCCAAGTCTCTGTTATTTTCAGTGGTACAGATACATCTGTGTATTCTGTGATGGGTTGAATATTGTGTAACGTCACGTTCGTCCTGAGTCTTCTAAGCTTTTAAAATAAAAATAACCATTTGGTTTTGATGAAAGTTCAAAGCTTAACTTGAGATTTTAAAAGGGCTTTAACTTGACCTAGCTAAACTTCAACTAAACCCAGTTGTTTGCTGTTCTTTGTTTGTTGGAGTTCCTTGCTGTTCTTTGGCTTTTAGCCTCTTTTCTTCGTTGGCCTTGTTTGCCCTCCAGGCTAGCTTTTCCCTCTTGGTCTCTTTCTCTTTCTCTACACCTTTCTCTTGCTGGACGTTCCCCTTTGTCCAGATTCTTCTTTTGTTGGACATCTTCTGATGTTCAGATCTATCTCATCTTCCTGACCTCCCCTTATTCAGATCTGGCCGTTAGGACCTCCTCTCTGGAGATCTTAACCGCTCAAACCTCCCCTTGTTCAGATCTGGTCATTAGGACCTCCTCTCTGGAGATCTTAGCCGCTCAGACCTCCCCCTTGTTCAGATCTAGCCGTTAGGACCTCTTCTATGGAGATCTTAACCGCTCAGACCTCCCCTTGTTCAGATCTGGCCGTTAGGACCTCCTCTCTAGAGATCTTAGCCGCTCAGACCTTCCCCTTGTTCAGATCTAGCCGTTAGGACCTCCTCTATGGAGATCTTAGCCGCTCAGACCTTCCCCTTGTTCAGATCTAGCCGTTAGGACCTCCTCTATGGAGATCTTAACCGCTCAGACCTCCCCTTGTTCAGATCTGGCCGTTAGGACCTCCTCTCTGAGATCTTAGCCGCTCAGACCTCCCCTTGTTCAGATCTGGCCATTAGGACCTCCTCTCTGAGATCTTAGCCGCTCAGACCTCCCCTTGTTCAGATCTCGCCGTTAGGACCTCCTCTCTAGAGATCTTAGCCGCTCAGACCTCCCTTGTTCAGATCTGGCGTTAGGACCTCCTCTCTGAGATCTTAGCCGCTCAGACCTCCCTTGTTCAGATCTGCCGTTAGGACCTCCTCTCTGAGATCTTAGCCGCTCAGACCTCCCTTGTTCAGATCTGGCCGTTAGGACCTCCTCTCTGAGATCTTAGCCGCTCAGACCTCCCTTGTTCAGATCTGGTGTTAGGACCTCCTCTCGAGATCTTAACCGCTCTGACCTCCCCTTGTTCAGATCTGGCCGTTAGGATCTCCTCTCTGGAGATCTTAGCCGCTCAAACCTCCCCCTTGTTAGATCTGGCCGTTAGGACCTCCCCTTTGGAGATCTTAGCCGCTCAGACCTCCCCTTTGTTAGATCTGACCGTTAGGACCTCCCCTTTGGAGATCTTAGCCACTCAGACCTCCCCCTTGTTAGATCTGGCCATTAGGACCTCCCCTTTTGAGATCTTAACCATCCAGATCCCTCCTCTGTTTGATCTAACGATCAAGACCTCCTCTTTGTTTGGATCAAAAGGCCCGGACCTCTTTAGGTCTAGACCTCCCTAGCGTTTGGACTCACAGCTGTCTCTTGCGGTCGTACCGCCTAAGTTTTGCCTTTCTTGCCTTAGGACCGTTTGATGTTTATCGGACGGCCCAATCTTGTTGGAGCGTTCGAATGGTCCAAACATCCCTTTTCCTTTTAGCCCTCCGATCCGCATCGGACGACTTGGTTGAGATGGCTCGTTCGCTTGGTCCGAACGGCCCATTAGCCTTGCTCCGTCCGATCAAGATCTGACGGCCCCTGTTTCTCCCGCGCATCCTTGTTTCCGTGGGCCTCCCTTTGCTCTCGGTCTTGACCGTCAGGACCTGCTCTCTGAGGATCGGACTGTCAGGGCCTGTTCTTTGAGGATCTGACCGTCAGGACCTGCCCTTTGTGGATCCTGTCCGTAGGACTCCCCGTTGTGTGTCTTTTGGACCTCCTGTCCGTAGGACCTCCCCGTTGTGTGTCTTTTGGACCCCCTGTCCGTAGGACCTCCCCGTTGTGTGTCTTTTGGACCCCTTGTCCGTAGGACCTCCCCGTTGTGTGTATTTTGGACCTCCTGTCCATAGGACCTCCCCGTTGTATGTCTTTTGGACCTCCTGTCCATAGGACCTCCTTGTTGATGTGTTCCTTTGGACCTCCCCGTGTCCTTAGGACTTCCCCAGGTCGGACCTACCGCTTGCTCGGTTGGGCTTACCGCTCGAGCTTGGTCTTCATCGTTTGAGGACCACCCTCTTGTTGATCTAATCGTCTAGGACCTCCCTATCCTTTGAACCTCCTTGTCCTCTCGGACCTCCCCGTGGCCTTTTGTAAAGACCACCCTTGTGGTTTAGACCTCCCCTTTGAGGTCAAGACCCATGGTCTCTCTTTGTAAGGACCGCCCCAGTGGGTCATGACCTCCCTCGTGGGTCATGTCCTCCCCTTCGACCTCCCCCTTGGTCCTGACCTCTTCAGGACCCCTTGCCCCAGGTTCTAAAGCACATTTGATGTGGGTTGAAGTCACATTAAAATGATGTCCTTTCCTTTGTACTTACTCCTACTTTTTGTCACATCCTTAGCTCTGTTTCTGCCCTTTTGGTACTTGCTAGCAGTGTACCTCTTGTACTAATGCCTTGAACCTGGTCACTTCTTTTGGTGGTGGTTCTATTCTCTTTTTCCCTTTAAATAGAGCATCACAGAGTGACCATTGCCTCGTTGTTCTTCATTTCAACTCCTCCTCCTCCTCTCTTTCTCTCGGTTCTGGAGAAGCTCTCCTTGCTCCTCTGGAACTTCCTTGGTTTTGGACCTCCTCCTTGTTGGACCTCTCTCTTTGTGGATCTTTTCCTTCTGTCCTTGCTAGTTCTTTCCGGGTTCCTTTTTGGAGCTGCTTTATTTAGTTGTTTTTCTTTGCAACGTGTAGATTCCGTTGGTGCTGAGGAGCTCGGTGAACCAGCAGCCCTTGTTGAAGACTCAGCAGCTCACCACTGAAGGCAAGTCGTGGGACCCTTGACCATCTTGATCCCATTTGCAAAAGTATTTTAATTTGTAAACTTGCATTCGCTATTTGTATAAAGTTGGTTTTGGGCATAGTTATCTACCTGCTTGTCTTTATACCTCCTTGCTACTTTGCAACCGACATGTTGACATGTTACCTTTGATAACCTTAGCTTGGGTACTATTAGTTGGACATTCTTGCTTACCAACATGGGTATCGTGTTTGCTTAGCCATGCTCTTGTAGACGCTGGTCTCCTCATGATTCAATATTGCTAAACTTGACTAATGGAATTATGGAACTTTGGTTGGTGCCACGGATAAGCAACTAGGGCGAAAGTCATAGTTGTGTTGTTTGTGGTGCGAGGCCACTTTAAAATATGTTGTGCCAAGACTAGGGTGGTATTTGGCCAGGTGAACCCAAAATTGTTTTATGCTCGGGCAAGTTGGCTGGGAGTGAGTAGTGGGTGCCCCATTTGTCGTTGCGATGGGGTCACATTGGGTTGAGGATAGCCTTGCCTGAGCAGCCAATTAAGGACTGAACCTTGGGAGTCATTGATCTGGGCCATGCCGTGCAACCACATGTCCATTATGGGGTGGACCAGGTGTAATAATTGGTCATGCTCTGATTCGGTTCCAAGGTAGAGAAGGTGCTGATAGCGCACCACGGCACAAGAGGGGGCCGCCAGGTGCTATACGCACACTGTGATGGCGAAACCTTAGTGTCGGTGACTGGGTCGGAGCAGGTCCTAGTAAAAGCCTGGTGGTGGTCTCTACTTGATTCACATGTCTAAGGTAACGTGTGTAATATCAAGCGACTACCTCTTGTGGGTAAAGTTGTACACCTCTGCAGAGTAAATCTATTCGAATAGCCGCGTCCTCGGTTATGGACACGCCCGGAGATTTCGAATGAGGGGTAGATTTCCTTTTATAAAATTGTGTTCCTCCTAGGCGCTTTGGTGAGAGATCATGGCTTTTACCTTGAAGAGACCTTGGCCGGCTCTAGAGGGGTCATGGATGGCTCACAAAGTGGTCTAGGGGCTGGTCTTGTGGTGCTCTGGAGTGGGTACTCCAGAGAGGTTTGGTGGGTGCCTTGGGAGTGAGTGGGTGCTCACTGTCTCCTTTGGAAATCAAATGTAATTATGTAATATTGTTTTAACTTGTTGCCTTACAATCTATTATGTTGTTTACTGTCAAACTTTGCTTTCTGCAAACTAACCATACAGCTCTCATTGTCAAGTCGTGCATAATATTACTTGCATACCTTACCCACGGCTTGCTGAGTACATTCAAAGTACTCATTGGCTTGTGCCCTGCTGTTTTTGATCAGCAGAGGTTAGAGATCCAGGTGACCAGGTGCTCTCAGGAGGAAAGCTCTTTTGAAGACCTTGTGCGTTAGGACGTCCTCCACTCGATAGCCGGTGGGCTGATCGGTTGGACCCACGCGTTGGTGTTTTTGTTTTCCTGCTGCAGGTGCTCTTGTGTTGTAAGCCCTTGTGGCTCTTGTAAGAAGCTTGACCATTTGGTCTTTAATAATATTCGATAATTTGCCTTTTGTTTTCCTTTAGCTTGTCGTAGTATGGATTTGATCACACCTATGTGTCTCTGTGCGAGTTAGCAGGACTGATCATGGGACTAACTCAGTGCACAAAGGTCAAGACCTCCAGGAGGTCTTGAGATCTCCTGGGAGGTCCTGGCAGACCTCCTCTCGGGGTACCCTGGGCGGTACTACCGCTCCCTAGTGCGGTAGTACCGGCGCTCGGACGTGGGTGGTACTACCGGTCCTCACCGAACGGTAGTACCGCAGCAAAAAAAAATCCGAGCATTCCAAGTATCCCGAGAAGGTCCTCACATATTGTGTTTGTGATCTTGCTAAAACTCTGTTGGTAGAAATCAATAGATACTAATTTGTGATTTCAGTTTTGAACTAAGGTTTAATTGTTCTCTATTTGCCGTAAGGCTATAGTACTGAAATTGGATATACAAGCACTATCATGTTGGTTCGATCCTCTGTTAGGCTGAGAATTATCTTGTTGTTTTAAGATTAGTCTTGACATATCAGTTTAATCAGTCAACTGATATATTGTTTGTCGTGCAAATTGATTAGGTTCTCTAATTAGCATTCGTTCATCTACGCCTCTGAGAATTCTATAATGCATTGTGGGATAAATTGTGGACTCTTATGATATATCTGTAACATCTTGATTTTCAGAGCCTTTTTGAAAATTGTCAAAATAAGAAGAACCATTTGGTTTTGATGAGAATTCAAAGCTTAACCTGAGAATTTCAGAATTTGAAGTGTTTAAAATGACTAAACTAAACTTCAATTAATCCAAAGCTTAGTTCCTTTGGTGTTGCTCTAGCTCTCTAGAGCTATCTCTCCTTTTCTTGGTAAGGGTTTCCTTTCCTCTATCCTATATTTGGACATTCTTATATGTCCAGACCGTCCCCCTTGTTTGACCTCTGCTGTTGTTATTTTCTTGTCTTTTCAGGTCTTTCCTCTCCGCTGGAAATCTCTCTCTATTGAGACCTTAACATTTACCCTCCTGGTCCAGCCCATCCTTTGGGTCAGGACCTTCTTTAATCTCAATTACAGTTTAAACCTCCTCTGAGGTTTAGATTCTTCCTTGTATCTAGACCTCCTTTGAGGACTAGACAATCCTTGCGGTTTCGACATTTCTCTTTTGTTTGGGCACCCCCTAGGTCTAGACTTTCCTTGTGTTTAGCCTTCAGGTGCCTGCACTTCCTTACCACTGGGACCCCTCCCGTGGTTCGGACCTCTTCTTTGTCTTGACCCTTTGATGTCCTGGATCTCTTCTGATCCTAGACCACATTCTTTGGTTTGGGCATAATCTTATGCCCAGCCTCCTCCGAGTTGATCTAACCCGACCTCTTCCCCCACATCTTTTGCTTGAGTCTCCTCTTGCTCACTTTGGGCCCAAGAATTCACTTGAACCTACTTGTGTCCAATTAGATCTTCTTTGCATTGATTGAATTACCCTTGTGCTCAATTGAACCTCCTAGTGTCCAATTAGGATTCCTTTAATCTCATGTATATGTCCGCACCTCCTCTATCTCGATTCGCCGTCCAGCCTTCCCGAGGTCTAGACCTCCTCGTCTGCCCCAGCCTCCCCTGTTTGTATCGGCTATCGTTTACCTCCCCTCCGAGATCTTAGCCATCCAGACCTCCTTCTAAAGATCTTGACCGTAGATCTCCTCGTCTCGACTTCGTCTTTTGAATCTCCTCCGTTCAGACCTCCCTTGTGTGTGGATCTGCACCACTAAAACCTCCTCCTGGTTAGTCTGAACCATTCGGGATCTCTTTGTTCTAGTCTTAACCAACAGGACCTCCCGTGAGCACGTCTTTTGGACCTCTTGTCCATAAGACCTCCCCAATGTTGAGTCTTTTGGGTCTCCTTGCATAAGACCTCATCCTATCTCTTTGCAAGGATCTCCTTGCGCTTGAGGCCACCTTGTGGTCAGGACCTCCGGTCCTGTGTCCTGTGCTTGGACTTTCTTCCCCATGGGCGAGGACCTTCCTTGAGTTCGCAGGACCTCCTCCCGAGCCCTTTGGGTCCTCCCCTTTGAGATCTTGACCGTCCAGGATCTCCTTTTGAGATCTGAGCGTCAGGACCCCCTCAGATGCCTTCACTCTTCATGGTTTGGACCTTCCTGGAGGTTCAGACCCGTTGGTAGTCTAGATCTCCTTTTGAGGTCTAGATCCTTTGTAATTTGGACCTCCTGTGGGGTCTAGTTTTCTTTTGTATTTAAACCTTTGAGGTTTAGACCTCATTTGTGTTTAAACCTTCTTTTGTGTTTGGACCTCTTTTAGGTTCAGACCTTCTTTGTTGTCTTTTGGACCTCCTCACAAGACCTCTTAGCCTCTGGACCTCTCTAATCTTAGGACCTCCTAGCCCTTCAGACCTCCTCAAAAACCTCCTTATGGTCGACCTCCCCTTTGACCCGCTTGTTTCTAAGTTTGATCGACCCACTTGCCGTCTTACCCATTCTCAGTTTTCTCCACCACACAAGTACCTTGTGCATTTAATGCATATCATGTCGCATTAAATACAGCCATATACGTGGCTCTTACACTGAATTTGGTCACTTAGTGGCACACTGTTCTCTTTCTTGTCTCCTCCTTTAACAGCACACATTGTCCTTTTCTTTTGTCCTTCACCAAATTGGTGGTGACACTTGCCCTGACACCTACTTACTTTTGACCCATTGTTCACACTTACCTTGACATGTACGCTTCTGTTTTCCCCTTCTCGGTTTTGGCTATAAGTAGCCCAGGCAGCCTTTCCTCCACAACTTTTTCCACACTCAGCAATTTGACTCTTGCTCAGAAGGCTTCTTGGGAAACTTTGCTGCCAAGAACTTTCACCAGGGTTCTCCATTACCAAGTGCCTACCGTTGGAGGCTATGGAGCATTGGTGCCGACCTTAACCGCCACGGTGTTCCATGACCTCCTATTCATCCATTATTTCTTCCTTATCCCTGGTAAGTCGCCCTGTGTTCTACTCCATTCTTGTTTTACCGCCACAATTGAACGATGGCATCCTCCCAGGACCTCCTCTCTTGGATTCTCTTCGGAACTCTATGGCTTCACCTGAAGATCACCTCTTTGGACTCTGCGCAAGCATCATCATCATGGTCTTTTGCTAAAGCCACCTCTCTGGTCTTTTGTGAGGACCTCCCTCATTGGACCTTCTCCCAGTAAGTTAGGACCTCTCCCAAAGAACCCGTTCTCAGCAAAATGTTCTTTTGTTGTTTTTCTTTTTGAGTTCTTGTGGTTCCTTATTGAAGCTTTATTTGAGCATGTTCTTTTGACCGCGTAGATTGCTTCGTATCCAGAGAACCAGAGCTGTGAGAAAGAATAGAATCTTATGCTATCAAGCAAGAGGCAAGTTACACTCTTGATCATATTGCACCCAATAATTCAATTTATTTATGTTCAATTTCAAAGTATAATGCATGCTTATTTCTACCAAGTTATTTCAATACCTGTCTTTAAACACATAGTTGTGCCTATTTCCTTCATATGGCCAACTTTGATATTGAACCAAATTTGTTGTCACCTTAGACAAAATCTGGTTGATACAATAGTGTGAACCAGGAGCAATTGAAAAACCATATGCTTAGTCTTGCTTAGACCAAAAGTACTTGATTTGAGGGAAATCTTTACCATCATGACCAAATACTGTTTTAAATGTTTTCACCATGACATTGGGTTATCATGGAAGGATGAAAATGTTGCTGGGAAAGCAAAGAAAAGAAAATTAGATTTGGACTGGGGCGAACTGGTTGCTTGGATGGTGCATGTGTATGCACGGGACCATGCCATTTCTATGGCCGGTGCCCAGGGTTTGTGATTGTCGCCCAAGTCAGTTGAGGACCGGTCTTTGAGCGACCAATGCCATGCCTATAATGGGCTATGCCACAATCGTGCAACCACATATCTCCAGAGTGGGGCGTGGGGCCTGGCTGAATAATTTGCAAAGTTCTACCACAAGTTGTTCCATTGGAGGTGTGGGAGGTCTTTCATGGCCAATGGTCTTTTATAACCTCATCGCTCCCATCGGCGCAAGAGGGGCTTTCATGGGTTTCTATCCACAGGAAAGTGAAACCTTAGCAAGGAGGAGCTGTGGTGGAATAATGCATTGTAAAGGCCTTGTCATGAGCTCTAGACCTCTTACCTTTGGTAGTAAGAGGTGGCATTGACGGATGCCGGATAAACTAGAGGAATCATGTCATGTGGGTAAAGTGCACAACCTCTGCAGAGTGTAAATCTATTCGAATAGCCGTGTCCACGGTCATGGACGTGCTGGCAAAGGCTACTCAGAGTTAGATGTTGGTTTTGGGTTTTTCAGAAATGTTTATTAAACCGGTTTTGGGATTGCTATCCCATGGTTTGGGCTGGGAGCCTTGTGACAGGGGATATCCTTCACCATCTTGATGATGAAAGTTATCCAAGCGAAAAATTGCTTTGATAAAATGAATTTTATCTATTGTACCAACGCCTTTAGAACTTAATACATGTATTTGAAAGAAACTTGGCTTTATGCAAATCAACCATAATAAGCCTTCCTTGTGATATCCATCTATGCATGTCATTTTGTTATCTAATCTGGTGTAACTTGCGAGCACTGTTGTTGTGCTCACTCTTGCTTGATGTTTGTCTTTAGCAGAAATGAGAGCTTCGGTGATCTCTGCGGTGGACCCAGAGGTCCTGGTGACTAGGATGCGCCTCCACCGATTGCTGTGGTTTTATCGGGTGGCCATATATGTTTATCCTTCTGTCAGATTTTATTTGTCGGCTTGTAAGCCCTCTTGTAAACAACTCCTTTGATTATTAATAAAGCTTGCTTTTGATGTATGTTACCACTTATATTTGCTTTGTGTGAACTAGCCATTGATCCTTGGGACCGGTTCGTAACACGTGAGCTTGAGAATTCTTCAAGTCCCATGACCTCCCTTGGGGCGGTCGTGGCCCTTGGGGAAGTCTTAAGTTCCTAGACCTACTCGCTTCTGTCCCCTGGACCTCCAGGTGGTCTTGCTGGACCTCTTGGGAGGTCTTGGTGGACTGTCCGAGAGGTCCTCCCTAGATCTCCTGGGAGGTCCTGACGGACTTTCCTAGAGACCCTGGAGGACCTCTTGGGTGCCCTAGGGTTGGGTCGTTACAAAAGTGGTATCAGAGCATCACGACTGCAGGACGCAACCTAGTAGAATGGTCGATAGTGAAGATTTCAAGAACCTATTTTACAACAAGAAAAATAACTTGTTCTTTCCTTATCTGAGTCATCTTTCTATTCTTATCCCCTTCTCTGTATCTTTTCTTACCCTGTTTTCCTCTTACCATTTTGCTTGCCTTAATGTTTTACAGAGGTAAATGAATTCTCTTTCCTCTGAAAAATTCTATAGGATCGAGCCTTTGTGTTCTAGCGCTGGATGCCCCAAGAAGGATGATGCAGATGGTTCAAGACCTGAAGCGCATCAGGCTCTTCGGAGCTATGTTTTTGAGAATAACCAGTGCGTTGGATGTCAAGCTGGAAAGCTTTAGAGAAACCTTGTTGAATCTGATCTTGAGGATTAGTGATTTTAGGTTTTGCTGTTGATTGCTTGAAGTTCTAACAGATTTTGGAATATGTTGCTAGTTATGCCTTGATTATGAATGGGATAAAAAGGAGCCACTTGCTGGATCATGCAAATTGTGCAAGTGGAATATGATTTTGGAAAGTAATTTGATGGATCACCAAGGATATAGGATTGTGAGATCCTGATCCGATTATTAGACCATATTGGATTGCTCTTGAAGCTGGAGATGGATTGTAATGGTTGATAAGAAGCTTGAATTAAGTAAGTGGAGTATATTGGATCTAATTAGATATGATTAAAATAGAGAAACTGGAGTTGAAAGGAATCATGATTGGATTATAGAGATAAACCTTGAATCAGATTTCGAAATCTATACAATTGTTGGGTATTGAAAGGTATGCGTGAGGGATACCTTGCTGGTTTTGGAATAGGTCAAAACCTTTGCTAGATAGATGATGACGAAATGATTTGATGAATCAAATTTGAACTGAAGGGTTGCTGGGAATCTTTTGGGAAATTCTATAATGAACATTTGTGGATTGTGTTATCCATCTAGTTAACGGTGATGTTGATTGAATCATTGTAATCCTTTAATTGGGTGATTCTAAGGTATGTGGAATTTGTGGAACAAATCTAAACTTGTAGAGTATGATAAGATTTCTCGAAGAACTTTCAATTCAAGATGGATTTAAGGATTTCGTGGTGATATTGGAGTTACCAGATTGAAGGGTATGATTATAGCTATTGGATTCTTATGGATTTGTGCAGAAGAGTGGTGTCCAACCGAAGTAGTGAACTTGTGGAACTATTTAAGTCTAGGCCTAGAAGGAATTTGTGGATTGTGCCGTCTCCCAACGGATTATGAGATTGATTAAGGGCTTGGATTTCTAAATAGGGTGATGTTAGGATGTAAGAACTGGTGGATCCCAATGATACTAAGTTGAGGATCTTGCATGGATGGGAAGTTGATCCTAGCTTCTAGCTAGCACCTAGCACTTGGTTGAAACAAATGGCTCATGAAAAGAGCTGGATGGAAGAAGAGAAGCATCGTTGGCTCCCCCTTCCAAGGATACCACGCAAGACGTCTCAAAGACCTTGAATTGAAGACCAACTCGTTAGCTCAGCCATATAGCTTAACCTGCCTAGACTCTTTCTACGATTCGCCCTGCCAGTTTACAATATTAATCAATAAAATGCTATTAAGTTGCTTACTTCTTCTGGCAAACTTTTTGAGCTGATTCTTTCCTGGGTTGTTATTCTGCCCTATTTCCTTTTGGTCTCCTTTGCCTCTTCCCTATCCTTGGTCTACTTCTTGGACCTCCTGGGAGGTCTTGGTGGACTGTCCGAGAGGTCCTCCCTGGATCTCCTGGGAGGTCCTGACGGACTTTCCTAGAGACCCTGGAGGACCTCTTGGGTGCCTTAGGGTTGGGTCGTTACAATATCCTCTTTTGATAAATGATTGAATTGATTCATAATTTGGCCGGCTAGTGTTCTGCATAGGTTAATTGAAATTCTATGTTGCCAAAGTAACCTGTGTTATATAGATTAATTTATTCAGAACAACTAGGCATTTTTTTTGTATGTATAATCCATGCATCTATTGACTAGCCTAAAGAAAAGTAAATATTTGGCCGAATTACATATGTAACTGTGGCAACAAATATGTAATAGTCATCAATTTTCCATATGAAAAATAAGTCGGACCAAAGTAAGCCATATTGTTTAACAGGATTTACTATTAGTATTTGATTGCTACATCAAGGTTACCACTTGCAAGTTAATATTTCTGTCCAAAGACTAAATATTAATGTAGCACTAGGTATCTTGCGTGATGGAATATACCAAATTCTGAATCAAATCTTTTGTTATTCATGTAGATAGCCCGAAACACGTCTACCCGTTGACGCGCTCATTGGAGAGTTGCCAAAAGACGCTCCGACTCAAGGACCAAGTCGAAATACACCTAGAGGCTCTCTTCCCTTGCTTGTGGTGTGTCGGCTTGGTCGACCCGCTTGCCCGACGTCTCAATGTAGCCGTTTAAGCGATGGTAATCCTCCTGAAGATGTATAACGTTGTTCTAGAGGACCACCTCGATGGCGAGGTTAGCTCGCCGGAAGAGGGAGATCACCTGGAAGACATGGCGGAGGAGGTTGTCTAGACGGTGGAACATCGCCGTCACGTGCCCCAGCATAGCTTCCGTCGGAGGAGCAAGGACACTGTTGGCATAGTGTCCTTCCGCAGTATCCGTCAGCGTACAGTCGGAGATGTGCTCGTACAAGATGACCAGGTAGGCCATCAATGCCGGCAACATAGAAAAAGAGTAGGGAACCATTTATTGAAAATTATTTGTGCTTGAGAGTAGAGTGATGTGGGGATTCATCTTCGGTGCCAGATGATCATTTTTATAAAACAAGTAAGAAATTCAACACGTGAGACGAAGAGACATATCGGAGACTAGACGAAGAGACGCATCGGGGAGCCGAAGCGGCATTGATGCGTTTAAGAGATATATATCACAAACACTTCCAACCGTAGAAACCGTCTGTGATAACATATCACAAACGGTTTGTGGTTGAAAGTGTCTGTGAATTATCACAGACGGTTCGTATCAAAAAACATCTGAGACGTGTGCAATTATCATAGACAGTTTTGGTTAAAAACTGTCTGTGATAATTACGTATCACAGACGGTTCTAGCCATCGCTAGTAACATGAATGGTCACACTTGTAAAACCGTATGTGATAATTACAACACGGACGGTTTCTAGGAACCGTTTGTGATGAGACGTCCAGTATAGCCTTCTCTGTAGTAGTGTTAGCCGCTTCCATCCTTTAAAAGAAAATATATTTTGTTAATGATCTTTTAGCTCCATATTTTGCAACTACTTCAATAAATAATGCAGTCTTTGTATTGTAAGCTCTACAAGGACAACCCAAATGTGCAACAGGAATGAGAGATCTGAGGACCACGAAAAAGAACTACGTGGGCATCTGACATACAAGATTATTCCTACGTGAGCATATGAAAAGATTGAGCCACGTTGCTTGGTCAGTGGGGATACACAATATTTAGATTTATACAATGTTATGTGGACAGAAACCTAACATACGAGCCCGTCGAGAAACCTATGCAATAGATTTTCAAAACAGAAATGGTCTAGACTTTACAACACTTTTGTAAAATGTTTTGAGAGTACGTGTACTATGTACACACCGGAAGATGTAAACTAAAAGCGGTTAAATCCCTAAAAAAACTAAAAGCGGTTAAATGGTCTATACAGCTGCTCTTTAGAACAACGATTTTTCCTAGTGAACCATAGAGAACACGGATATGAACCCTCTGCAATACTGCATAGGTTCACTGTATAAACAATATTTTTAAGTGTGGTAGATATTGATCTCATCCTTTAATTTTTGATCAGATGGTATAGATTCTTTCTTGATAACATGCACCGTAGAAGACATTAATTTTTTAATAATCCGTCGTATGATGTAGTATTGTAGATAATTTCTAAAGAATTTTGTGAAGACGATTGAAGTAGCAATGAGTCGAACGTAGGAAGGTAAGTGATTCTTGCGAAGAGACGTGGTTACGGCGTAACGAGAAACAAAATAGTGGTGTGAACTGAAATGTGATTTCATTATAGGCTACCTGTGGTCACGGTGTGCATGTAAAAAAGAAATATCGAAACACGAGCAAAGCATAATAATAGTTGTACATGAGGCTTGCATAGTAATTGTTGTAAGAATAATTCATCCATCACACTAATGGGGTCCGTCTTGCAGAAGACTCGCGTACAGGTCCAAGAAGTGTCGTAACTCTCCTGAAAGACTGTAATACCCCTCGCTTGTACTCATAGTGTAGATATCCCCAAGGGTTATTTTGGTCATTTGTACGGTCCCAAGAGCTTATAAATACCCTGTGTATCTCCTATTTGAAAGGGAGCTCTCTTGAGCAATAAAGAAGTATAAAGAAAGCTGGTGAGCCTCTGGGCTCCTCCCCGAGGTAACCCCGTTGGCTCACCGACAGGAGTAGAGCGGTCCTCTCGGACCCCCAAACCTGTATAAATTCTCGTGTCATTTTTTTACCCTCATGGGCGATGGCCTGTCAGACAACCGACGTACACCCCCTCACTCGTGTTTAGTTTTTACACCTATAACATTGCCGCCGACCATGGGGACTTAGCTATTCGACGAAAGGCTATGTCCCCTACCAAAAAATACTCTAAGTCCACGAAACCTCCTCCGGCTCCAGAGGGCAATGATCTCGTGGACGACCCATCCGCTCTTTAAAGGAGCCCCAGCCGAGCACCCTCGTCGGAGATCAGGGCCATCCACCTCGGGATGGACAACGTCCTACATGCCCTGGGGCTCCCACGTGCGTCCTCCTCCCTTGTGCCGGTCAATGCAAGGCCCAGCCAAGGGCGAGCAGTTCAAGGCACCCTTGCAGCCAGAAGGCTAATGATTCCGAGGCCAACCATCACCCCCAGGACGCATGATGTCCATGTGGCGCAAGCGATGAAAGCTCGCTACGGGGGTTGCCCCCTAACGCACTACTGTTAGGGGACAGTCCCAACATATAAATCTCGTATAGGCTCTCAAGACACTTTCCCTACAAGGGATTTCACCCTCGTGGTGTGCAGGGCGTACGACCTCCACGGTCTCCCCTAGCAAAAGTCCATGGTGACTTGGGCGTTCGTCGCCTCCACCATGGTAGCTCGTGTCCTACTGGACCTAGGGCATGAGCAACCACCCTCGTGGTGCGTAGGGCGTACGACCTCCGTGGTCTCCCCTAGCAAAAGTCCATGGTGGCTTGGACGTTCGTTGCCTCTACCATGGCGGCTCGTGTCCTACTGGACCTAGGGCGTGAGCGACCACCCTCGTGGTGCATAGGGCGTACGACCTTCACGGTCTCCCCTAGCAAAAGTCCATGGTGGCTTGGGCGTCTATCGCCTCCACCATGGCGGCTCGTGTCCTACTAGACCTAGGGCATGAGCGGCAACTTAGGCCCAATACCAAGTTGATGGATGCGCCGAGGACTCGTCCCCCTTAGACTCCAGGCCACGCGTCGAACGACCTCCGGGTCCCCGCATGCCTAGCTCCATTGCTTCGCAAGGGTTAAACATTCTCATGCATTCCCGATCACCACAAAAAACCCACCTACGGGATAAAAGGGCTCCATCGCCCTCATAGTTCAGTGCCCACGATTTAGTGTCGTGGGCGTAACCGGTGTGCCCTTGACTTACTGTCGGGGGCACACGTCCAAGGTGCCTATGAGTTAGCCTCATGGGCACCTCCAAGACCGCTGGGGGCTATCACCCTAGTGGCCATTCGGCGCCCCACGACTTAGCCTGGTGGGCAGCACAGATCTGCCCGTGACTTACTGTCGGGGGCACACGTTCAAGGTGCCCATGAGTTAGCCTCATGGGCACCTCCAAGTCCACTAGGGGCTACCACCCCTAGTGTCCATTTGGTGCCCCATGACTTAGCCTCGTGGACGCCCTTCCGGTGTGCCTGTGACTTAGTGTTATGGGCACACCTTGAAGATACACATGAGTTAGCCTCATGAGTGCCTCCAAGTCCATTGGGGGCTACCACCCTTGTGGGCCATCTGGTGCCCCATGACTTAGCCTCGTTGTCACCCCTCTGATATGTCCATGACTCGGTCTCATAGCTCGAATCATCTACTGTCGACCTAGCTCAAATATTGATCAAGGACTATCATGCTCGCATAAGGCTATCACCTCAGAGATCTTAGTATCTAAAGTGATGGGACTCTACTTGTCCCACAGCAACAACTTCGATCAATGCTCATGTCGAACGAATGCTATCTTGCTACAAGAAATAAGTGTTGATCATTCTCTCTTTCCCGCAGAGACGCTCGTGTTATCTATCTGTCCCTGCAACGTTTCTAGATTGAACCGTGATGATTTTAAGGAGTTCTACTTCGACAACTATCGTCAAGCCGTGGAGCAAGAGGAGGACAACTTCGCCTACACGGGCTTCTCTCCAACGCGTCGTCCGCCTCGAAGGCTATGCCTCGGCTCGGCGGCCCCGCGCCCATGACTTCACCGACAAAGGCTTCGCTCCGACACACCGCCTGCCTCGAACGCTATGCCTCGGCTCGGTGGCCCCGCGTCAACAACTTCGCCTACACGGGCTTCTCTCCAATGCATCGTCCGCCTTGAAGGCTATGCCTTGGCTCGGCGGCCCCGCGTCCATGACTTCGCCTACAAAGGCTTCACCCCGACGCCGCCTCGCTCAAGCTATGCCTCGGCTCGTGACCCGCAAGATCCACAACTTCGCTTACACGAGCTTCTCTCAATCGCGCCGCCGCTGAAAGGTTATGCCTCGCTCGATGGCTCAAGATCCATGACTTCGCCTACAAAGGCTTCGCTCCGACGCACCGCCCGCCTCGAAGGCTATGCCTCGGCTCGGCGGCCCCGCATTCACAACTTTGTCTACACGGCCTTCTTTCCAACGCGCCGTCTGCCTCGAAGGCTATGCCTTGGCAGGGTGGCCCAACGCCCACGACTTCACCTACAGAGGCTTCGCTTCGACACACCGCCCGCCTTGAAGGCTATGCCTCGCCTCAGCGGCCCCGCAACCATGACTTCGCCTACAGAGGCTTCGCTCTGACGCACCGCCCGCCTCGAAGGCTATGCCTCAGCTCGGTGGCCTCGCGTCCACTACTTTGTCTACAGAGGCTTCCCTCCAACGCGCCACTCACCTCGAAGGCTGTGCCTTGGTGGGACGGCCCTGCATTCAATACTTCACCTTCAGGACTGGAAAAACGAAAACCACGCGACACAAAGGGCCAGCGAGAAGCGGCAATTTGGTACCCACCCTCGTGTGGAGCACTCACGCGATATGAAGCACAAAATAATCCGAAGTCTTTGGGCACTCGCGTGCCCACCAAGCCAAAATTAGCTTAGTCGTGGGTGCCCTTGTGCGTATTCCTCAGCCCTCATGCCTCACACTGCATCGAGTCAAAAATTGGCTGAATCTTGAGCATTTGCATTGCCGTCAAGCCGAAATTTGGCCAAGTCTTTGGCGCCCTGGAAAACATGCCCTGCTAAGCATATTCGTCAACAAGATACAAGACCTCAGCATTCTTATTTGCCCCTTGGGTGCCCTTACAAGCGTCCAAAGGATAGGGGGGCTACACTGTTGAGGAATCAGACCACCTCCCATCAAAAATGCTATATACTTCGATAAGTCTGCACAAGGGACATACGTGAGCCCCTTGCCCCAGGCGCTTGGCCACTAGCCCACTGGAAGTGGTTCGAGGCCTGCTGGATACTCACACGCTACATGCTCGTGTTGCATGGATGTCCTCGCCCGTACCTCGCACCTTGACACGCTGGTGAACCGACGCACCGTGCTCCAATGCCCTGCACGTCCCGTCGCCACTACAAGGCCCACGCCCCGACACCTCATTTCTCCAAGGTTCTACGCGCCCTGCCACGCTCGGCGCTATGAGCCACCTCATGTAGGACCGGAAAGGCGATTAGAGGGGGGGTGAATAGACGCTTTCTCTATTTTTCACCTCGGTCGAACTCAACACTACTTTTACTCCAATAGCTATAAAAGCTATGAAGATCTGTATACAGGCACAGTGGATGACCTGTGTTGAATCCGATCAAACCCCGAAGCAAAAGACTGAAAACACCTCACAACTGCATGCACAAAATCCAAAGCATCCTCTCACGCATAGCACAAGCAAAAACCAAGGAGGTACTAACTAGTAACAAACTAAAGACTAGAACAAAAACTAGTAGATGAAATCCATCACAGGATTTTTCTTCGGCAAACACACACAGCCTCTGCTGGTCTCTGTTCTTGCACACCAGATCTTTGAAGGCATCCAAGCAGTAAACAAATACAAGCATCAGTAAGGCAGCCGAATAAAAGAACTTAAAACAGGGATTCACTGGCAATCAAACCGAAGACCCATCGCACCATTGAGCAGCTCAAAGCGATTCTCGCAACAAACAAATGAAGCCACAGTAGCAGTCAATCCACCAGTCACCTCAAGAAAGCAGCCGATCAAAGGAGATCTTGCACATTAAAATTTTTCCACAGGCGCACAAGCAGGTGGCCCAAAGAAACTGCTTTTCTGCAGAGCATCTATAGGATACAGGGCGCCTTCAAGTTCCGGTTTCTGCAGGCACAACCGGCGCTGGATTTACAGCAACAAAGATGACAGCCAAATAAAGAAATCTAAGAACATCAATCTGACAGATCTTGGACCAACTCAATTGAAATACAAAGCAATAAACAATTCTTAAATGGCAAGTCACTAGCACTCAAAACCGAAAGACTTGGTCTTTGCGGGCAGAGACGCTGCTGCCGAGCTCCTCATTCTGCAAGGAACAGCCGGACCTTGTACTGCTAGCACAAATCCCGATCCAAACAGCAACCTAATGCTAAAGCAAAAACGGCGATCAACTAAATTTTTCTGGGGAGAGACACCGCCAAGCTCTGGATTTTTACGGGCGCTCACTTTTTCTCCAGGGCCTAAGGCCGCCGCCAGCCACTCTGATTTTCACCGGGCGGAACAAGCTGCCATCAGGAACACTCGCATGCACAGGGAACAGCTGGTAATCAAAGCCACAAACTTTCACCTCACATCAAAGAAGGAAGCCAACAGCAATTGCTTGCAACGATGAGATTGCCGAATAAAAAATTTGAAACAGGGAACAACCAAGATAAACAAATCCGATTTTCCTCACAGGCGCCGCCACACAATCTTGATTTTCCGGGCGCACAAAATCACAGATCCAAGCAGCCAACCGAAGGGAATTGAAACCAACACTTCATAGCATATATGAAAAAATGGCAGCCACAAAACAAGAATCTTGGAACAAGAAACAACCAGGACTACACTTGATGCAACATCAAATCAAACAGTAGATGAGTCCTTACACACACGGCTGCAGGCTACCACCCATGTCTACGATTTTTCTATCTACAGAGAAGACTATCAAAGCCGCCGCCAAAACCTCTGCATTTCTGCAGGGCAGAGAGGCCACCGCCCCAACCATTTTCCTAGAGGGGGCGCCGCCACCATGGCTTCTCAAATTTTTTCAAAAGCAGCCCCAAATCTCCAGCGGCAGCAACCCCACAATGTCCCAACTCAGCTCCTTTTATAGGGTAGCCTCTAACCCTAAAAACCTTAATGGGCTTCCGTTAAGGCCCAACAACAACGGAACACACACGCACGTAAATTAAAGCGTTGTCTTCATCGTCGATTGAACTAAACCGCTTCACCATGCGCCGACCCACGCCATGCTCGGTCAAAGGTCACCAAAGATTTGGTAAAATTACCAAAATACCCCTTCTCGATCCTTCTCCAAAAGACCGAGTCCATCTGTTGAAGCAATCCCATGCTTCGCCACGTGTAGGTTGATCAACGGCTCCATGTCATCAAGTCTCTCCCGTCCAGATCCCACCGGCACCACTGAGCACTTACAACGACTCCCGCGCTGTAACATCCCAAATGTTTAATCAGGTGTGTGTTTCAAATGTAAGAAAATGTGTAGAAATAAAAACATTTTCTCACACCTTGAAACTCTTGAACTCCTCTAAAAAAATTCTTATCAAAAGTGGTGGGGTTCCAAAACCTAAACCTCCTGTGGACTAAAGTCCAACCCTTATTCAACTTGTCTCAAAATCTTATGCCAAACCCTTGGAAATATCTTTCCTTGGTCCTATAGTTGATGTGGGACCCCTCTGAAAAATATCATAAGTTCTAAAACTTGTTTGATAATTTTTGGAGGTAAAACAAACTCTTGAACAGCATTTATGAATTTCCTGAGAAAAATGCAATGCATAAAAACCTCTGGAAAATTTATGTAAGGTTAATCTTGATGTCAGCAAGCTCCGGTTAAAATTTCATAAATTTTGGAGCTGGTTTGATATCTCAAATTATTCTGCAAAGTCTCAGCGGTTTATTTTGAAATTCCAAAACCATACACTGTTCCTTGGGCTGAGCCGCTTTGCAAAGCGGGTCCAACCCAACCACCTCCCTCAGCTCAACAGACCTCCCTTCAGCTCTGTTGAGGTCGTAGCCGTTGGATTCAGATCCAACAGCCACGACCTCCTCCTAAACCATCACAGCGAGGTCCTCCCACCAACATGAGGTCATAGCCGTTGGATCAGATCCAACAGCCATGACCTCCCTTCGTTGTCAAGCGCCAAGTCCTCCACCCATCGAGGTCCTGTGCCGTTGGATCAAAGATCCAGGCCATGACCTCCCCTCGCTGTTAAACCTCAGACCTCCCAGCTCATCTCGTAGCCCTTAGATCTAAATCTAAAGGCCATGACCTCCTGTGCGCTACGCGCAAGCTCAGGACCTCCCCTCTGTTGTGTGCCCTTAGATCTAAATCTAAAGGCCATGACCTCCACGTCCCTGGCTGTAACGTGCGCAACGTTAAGTCCTCCTAGGAGGTCCGCGTCGTTGGATTTAGATCCAACGCCTTTGACCTCCTGTCCCCTTATCCTTTGCGCCTTTGCGTGATGGAAATCGGAGGGCCATGACCTCCCCTTTCCAAATCGTGTGGCTGGGACCTCCTCCCAGTCACTTAAAACGTACCGTTTCAAACTCAAAATTCGAGGGTCAGGACCTCCCCATCCTCTTTATCCAACGGTGGTGTTGAGGTCCTGTTCTTCTCCTAGCTTGGGCTCGCGTGCAAGATCTATGGCGGTGGAGAAGGTCGAGCTTGTCACATCCCAACGGCTCTGTGCAAGATTAAATGCGTGTCACCCCTTTCCGCCCCTAGCCCATGCCCCTGCCTTAACCTACTATGTCCCTCCATCTTGTCCAAGCCATAGACCTCCGTGGATTCTCCCATGGGCTAAGCTCACCATGAGCTTAACCCGTGGTCCATGACCTCTTTTGCCCTAGCTATAAAACCTCCCCACTGTTGCCTTTGGCTTCTTTTACACACCATTGCCGCCTTTGCTTGCACCTCTATGCTTGTAAACTCAAACCACCCGAAGCTCTCCTTGGCCGTCATTGTTGGAGCTTGGAGCTCCTCGGTGGACAAGGGTCCCTGGAGTTTTTCCTCTCTTTCTCTGTGCTTCAATTTGTGCCATGTCCTCTGTGACCAAGTCCTAACTTGTTTAGTTTGGGCATTTACAGAGGTGGCCAAAGTGGATCTTGGAGTTGGCAGTGGAGCAACCCTTCTTCTCCAGCTCCGGTCCTCACCTTCCACGACCTCCTCAGCATCTCTGGACCTCCAGGTAATTTCCCTGGTAATCCTTAGGTTGGGCACCATGCTTGTATGTCGTTGCGGAGCTCAAATTTTGCTACTTCTCGTGTTGGCTGTAGAGGTCAACTCGTGCTCATCTCCGGCTCGCCGGCGCTCAAGGCCGTCGCCGCCGTCGAGAGTGAGCTCATTTTGTGCGCAACACTATTGTGCACACGTGGGTACTTTGGTTGTCGCCATGAGGTGCGATCGCCGCAATGACCCCATCTTTGCGTTGAGGATCTTGTCGAACGGACGCCCAAATAGCGTGCTATTAAGACAAAGATCCTCCCTTAAATGCGCCAATCATTGCTTAACCTCGTTAATCATTGGATTCACCTTAATCGCCTTTTAATCTGTCTTTGTCGCAAGATTTAAGACCTCGCTACTGACCTCCTTGTGTCTCGCGCTTATTAACTCAAGTCTGCACAAGACGCAGGCAGACGCGAAAGCGCGATGGCGCTGATTCGGGCCGCCCAAGACCTCCTCCAAGGAGATCTTGAACGCCCAGACCTCCTCTGCGCAATCTTGGCCGCCTGCACCTCCTCCGGAGGTCTCAGGACGCTAAGACCTCCGCGAGGACCTCCTCGAGATCATCTCGACCGCTGAGGACCTCCTCGCTAATCTGGGCCATTCTGGTCCTCCCTCCCGTGTTGTGGTTCGTTGGATGCGACATCAACGGCCACGACCTCCTCTGCTTTCGCGTCTGTTCTTTGGAGGACATGGACCGTTGATCCAAGATCCACGGCCCATGTCCTCTGGACCTTCGCTTAAGCAGCAAGTCTGTCGTTGTCCTCTGGGAGGTCTTGAGCCGTTAGATTCAAGATCTATGGCTCATGTCCTCCCATGTCTTTTTGGCTTTTAAGAAATTCCAGAGAACTGTTATTTCATGAACTGAAAAAGGTATGAACTTTAAAAATGCATAACTAATTCAATTTAAATCCAAATAAGGTGTTTCAAATTGCTGCAGCTCTGGTTTGGACCAGACTCTAACCTAAAATTGGTTATGAGCCCAGTTCAGCTCCAGAAAATGGTTTTGTAAGTAAATTTCAAAACTAACTTTAAATGTCTCATTAAGAATCCTTTTAACTTGTAAATTGCATAAGTAATTCTCAGTAGAGTATTTTTGAGTGAATCCAACTTTGTTGGCTTCCTCTGTTAGTGCACTAAATGTTAGAATAGGATTTAGGCATGTCACTGTTTTCAAAAAGCTTCCTTGTGCATTTTAATTTTGTTCAAGTTCTTGTCTTTGAAAAATTATAGAAAATGCATAATAGCTCCAAATGAGATGAACTCAATTGTGTTATTCATCTCATGAGGTGCTGGTTTTACAGTAAAAATATCAGTATCACCACCTCCCTAGAAAATGTTGCCAAATAATTAAATTAGTGAATAGTGGCAGTTTGTATTTTTAGGGTTGAGCAGAATTGTTTTGCTCATATCTTTTGCATGGAGAATCCAAATCAATTGGTTCTTATTGCTAAATTCCCTAAAAATCATCCTCTTGCTGCTGTAGAAATTTCAGAGCATTTGGAGTTTGTTTGCTGTGCTGTCTTTGTGGTTTTCGCTGTTTTATCGATTTCTTTTAAGCTTTTCGTTAGGGTGCCGATTTAGTGCTTGAACCCGTGAGTGGTCCTCAGCAATATATTGAGCAAAACCAACAAGGCAAGCAGTTTGATCATATCCCATTATTGTCCCATTACTTTAAAGCTTAATACTTTGTTTCACTTATATGTATGCATGCTACTTTGTGTTAAAATGTCGTTAGTAATCCTATAGATGCATATTCTCAGAGGTAAATGTTCATTCTCTACTACTAAGCCTAGGATTATTTTGCTGCAATTTAGAGTTCGATGGATGGACTCTTATCGCTTAGTAGTTACATTGATAATGCTTAGCAATGCTTAGATAACGGTAGAAATGGGCGGTTGTCGACATTATGCCGATGACCTTGATCACACAAAAACTATTATTCCATTATGTCCATCTTGTGCTTGTTACTTTGTAAATAAACAAAAATGAAAACAAAACTGTTATTGACTTGGGCACAATGGATGTTGGTGTGATTTGTTGGGTGTGAACGAATGGTGCCTAAGTCCCCAAGGACCGAAAGTTACTTGCGCCATTGATCCAAGCACTTTTATGTGCTAACCACACGAGGGGGATATGGGACCTCTCTTGACTAAGTACTTTGGGTGATGTTAATTATGAGTTGGTCGGTGGGTGTGTTAAAAATAAAATGTGTGTGTGTGGTGTTGGGAAGGGAGCATTAGCAAACCGTTAGGTTGTCTAATGTGTCCTTATCCCGTGGGTTCTTGACTCTTAATTAGCATCATCCATTGGAAATGTCTCAGAGGACTTAGCCGTGCTTAAGCATACCAAAGGAAGTGTGCTAAATCATGTGGCTAAAAGGCGGTCGGCATGTGGGTACATTGGTACACCCTGCGCAGGTTAAAACTATTCAATAGCCTCGCCCTAGGTTATGGACACGCTTGGTGATTTCGCAAGAACTAGACTAAACACTTAATTAAAACTTGATGGGTGGTATGAATTGGGTAATTCATGCTATTGTTGTGGTGACTTGGGTGAGTCACTTCCAGGTTGTTCTTGTTGTTATTATTGTTGTATCGTGTTCTTCACAAATTAAAATGCTTTGTCAAATTGCTTTCAATCTATTACATTATTGCAAATGAAAGCTTGCTTTATGCTAAAATGAGTCCAAAGCCTCATCCACTTAAATAAAGCTTGCATGTAGCTATTTATAGTTCTGTTATACTACACGTCAGTCTTGCGAGTACATTTTTGTACGCATTTTCTTTGCTTAATAATTTTGTTGCAAAGGAGGTAGAGCCCAAAGGGCTTTACTTTTGTGAGATGTGCATGGGTTGGGAATCGAGCTAGGCGTCTTGGTTGGTTGCCTTGTGGGCTAAAGGCAAACCTCATGGCTCTCTTTTGTTATCGCCATCTTATGGCATGTTGCTTCCATTGTGTTATCTTTATTGTTGTATTTGGTCGGTCGGCCCCTTTTGTAATAACTTTATATTATGTATGTCTTTTATTCTAGTTGTGTTTTGGTTCTATGTCTTGAATGGAATTGATGCATGATTTTGTTAAGGGGTGTGTGTACATCACTTCTGGGATGTACATATTTTCCCGAGGCACGGGATATTTTGTTTGTGATGCTAAGATTAATGATAACTAAGCATTACAAGCTAAATACCCCGGGGTCTCACACGCGCCACTTGATCCAACCAGTCGCACCGAACCACCCGTTCGGCCATCCTTGTCCATTATGCACCATGCTTGAATTCATTGACCTCACCCGGCATCCTTGATCGTTCTGGACCTCAGCTCTCCAAGCTTAGTCCCGATCCTCCTCGCCATTGACCGTCGTTGACCTTCAAGCCACCTGCACAACAATAGACAAGCAAACACGAATCCGAGAACAAGTTCTTCACAACTTGACCCACGTTAGCCAAAACATGCAATATGCAACACATATGCATTAACAAATATGGATATGACCTATCCCAAAATCAATTCACCACTTATATCAACATTCAACATAAAAACCGGTCAGACCGCCGCTGACCTGACAGATCTGAAACTTTGCCAAAAACGCGTGAAACTTCAAACCAAAAGCAACATTGCCAATTGTTTCATCATCCTAAGATCATGGGCATATCCCCATGATATCCACACCTCACCTCTGCCCGAGCCCCGGTGACGCCCTCGCGGTGTCGGGGCCTCACCCCATCGCGGTGCCCTCACACTCTCAGAGCCTCGGGGCCTCATGCCCTCGTGCCCTCACGGTGTCGGGGGCCTCGCCCCCTCGCGGTGCCCTCGCACTCTCAGGGCCTCGGGGCCTCGTGCCTTTGCGCCCTTTGCACCCTCGCAGTGCCCTCATGCCCCCCGCGATGGCCTCGTGCCCTCGCGTCCTCGCGGTGCCCTCGCCCCTCGCGGCACTCTCAGGGCCTCGGGGCCTTGCGCCTTGGGACCATTCTCGGATGTGGTGAACATCTTTCTATCACCGGTCATGTGTTGAGTGCATCCACTATCAAGCACCCAATGTTTTTGCCGGTTTTATAGTTCACCTACAAAATAAGAATCAAGTTCTTTTAGGTACCCAAATTTGTTTGGGTCCTTGGAGGTTAGTAACCAAGGATTTAGGCACTCAAATAGCATTCTTTTTAGCGCCTAAAATCGAAGTGCCAACAAAATGAGCAATTACTTTACAATCCTTAGTCTTTCTAAGTATATAACATGAATCATATATACCAAGAGATGGAGTCTTACCCTTAGGACAATTTTGTTGCACATGTCCTATTTCCCGACACTTATAGCAATACTTACCATTTTGCCTCACAAACATTGTGGGCTTGTTTGCCGGCTTCTTACCTTTCTTAGGCACATACCCAAGACCTTCCTTATTGAATGAGCACATTTGCTCACTCAAAATCTTGTCAAGAGTAGCCTTACCCTTGAAACACCTTTCCAAGCTTTTGCTTAGCTTGGTCACTTGCTCTTTTAGCTCATTGTTCTCAACAAAAAGCTTAGCATCATTTTGCTCAACATTAACATGATTAGCATTAATACTAGAGTAACATGGTATAGTGATAGGATCATTACATGAAACAGATGCACTAGTTTTAGCAATTTCTATACTAGGCATATCATCCATAATATCACATGTAATTCCTATACTAGAGCAAGACTTGCTTGAATATTCTTGGATAAGCAAGTCATGAGCTTCCTTTAGCCCCCCATAAGAATCTTTTAGAGAAATAAACTCTCTATTCAAGACCTCATATTTTGACTTTTCTTTTCCAAGATATTCATTTAAGTCTTCAAGCATATCCATTAATTCATTATAAGTTGGTTTATCATTATCAATGGATTTTACCTTATCTCCTTTTGCCATGAGGCAAGTAGGAGTGGAGAATAGCGAATGAGCTTCCTTGATGACGATGCCAACGAGTCCCTTCTTTTTGGGAGACTCATCCTCATCGGAATCGGAGTCGCTTGATTCATCATTTGAATCCCACTCTCCAATATGGGCTTCATGCTTGCCATCTTTGTGATGTTTCTTGAAAAGCTTCTTCTTGCCACTATACTCCTTCTTCTTGAATGACTTGCCCTTATTATCCTTATTTGCGGGGCAACGGGAAGCAATGTGCCCTTTCTCTTCACAATTATAGCACCGAATGTTGCTATAATGATTTTTGTCACTTGAGGATTGCCCTTTCTTGTACTTGTCAAAGTTGAAGCTTCTATTAGGGCGTCTCTTCATGAACTTCTTCATTCTTCTTACAAAAAATGCATACTCCTCGTCGGAGTCTTCTTCTTCATCCTCATCGTCACTTGATTCCGCTTTAGCCTTGAAAGCGGTAATCTTCTTCTTTGAGGAAGATGTCTCCAAGAGCTCTCCCTTGTCCTTCTTGAACAACTCATTGGTGATGAGGTTGTCCAAAAGTCCCGTTGGTGTCATTCTTGGCAACTCGGGAGAGTTGAGAAATAGCATCACCAATGTCTCATATTTGTCTGGAAGAGCCCTAAGAATCTTACGCACAATATCAACATCAAGAAGGTTAGTCCCAAGGCCTTTGAGCTCATTCACAATGTTGTTGAGTCTTGAATACATCTCATTGATGTTTTCATGAGGCAACATTATGAAGTTCTCATATTTGATCCGAAACCTATGCAATTTGGCTTCTTTGACCGTGGATGTTCCCCCATGAATTTCCAACAGGGTGGTCCAAATATCATGAGCGGTTTTCAAATTGCTCACTATATTGAACTCATCCGCGTTCAAAGCGCCAAAGAGAGCGTTCATAGCTTGGACATCTAAATGAGTGTTACGCGCCTCTTGATTCGTGGGAAGTAGTGGATTAAGAGGAATGACATAATCCTCATTTATGATTTTCCAAATGCTTGGACTCATGGCCTTTAAATAAATTGACATTCTAATTTTTCCAATAAGCATAATTTGAGCCGTCAAATATAGGAGCCTTTCCTATAGCAATTCTCTCACTAGCCATCATTTTCTCTTTTAGACGGTTAAGTCTAAATCAATGAGAGACCAAGCTCTGATATCACTTGTAGGATAAAGGATAACCGACTAGAGGGGGGGTGAATAGGAGGTTTTTAAACTTTTTAACAAATTAACAATTTAAGCCAATTAATAACTTAGTCTAAACAAGTTACACTTCTAGTTAAACAATTCAACACAAGAAATAAGCTAGGAATATAAATGCGAAAAAGTAAAGACTAGGAATAACCACAATGAGACAATGAAGTTTTTCCCGTGGTATCGAAGACTTACCGGTCTTCACTAGTCCACGTTGAGGAAGCTTGACAACTCAAGCCGGCTCCACGAATTAAGTCTTCCCTCGGTCACTATGGTTGTTCTTCCTCCGCTCCGGAGATGGCAAATACCAAACCAATCACAAGCTTGCACCGGGCCTCTTCACAATCTTCTTGAAGAGATCATCGTGCTCCACCGCCAAGGTCGTCTAGGAGTTTGGCAAAACTCCAAGAGTAACAAATCGATGACCTTCGCTTCACGGGGGTCAAGTGCAATAGGATCAACTAGGATGAATGAATGCACTTGAATAAACTCAACCACCTCACAATGAATACACAAGGGAATTTTGGAGTTGAGTGAATGCTCAAGGCTCTAGATATGTTAAATGAACACTAGCACTTAGTCCTTGAGCAGGTGGAGGGGTATTTGTAACCCCCACCAACAATTTTGACCGTTGGGGAGAGAAACCCCAACTTTCAGCGAAATGCGATATGACTGCCATCTAGGGTGCAGTACAACTGCATCTAATGTCAGAGCACAGTAACGGCTAGAACAGAGGCATTTAATATTTCTGACATAACCGTTGAAAATTCGGCGTGGTATGACCGCCAACCAAAACGCGGTACAACTACATCGCCCGATCATACGGCATTGACGAGCGGTACAACCGATCGTAGGGTTTCCAATTTCGTCGAAATGACATGCTCTCTGAAAAATACGTACCGCCTTATAAAAATCGGTACAACGCAGAGCAGTACAACCGTTTCTCAAATGCGGTACGACCGATTATCAGGGAGTGCTCCAAACCAAAATGCATCGGTTGTGGTTTTATCAAACCGCCAACTAGAAATCGGAACGACCGCAATGCGGTAGTACCGCTCAAAGAGCCGGTCGTACCACATTATCGCGCAGTTGGCTGAAGCATTCAAAATCTGGTAATACCGCCAAGTAAAGTGCAGTCATACCGCTCCAAGCGGTACAACCGCCAGTAATACTTCGGTACTACCAATTTTTGACAAAAGTACTTAAAGCTTTCAAATTCAAATTCAAATGCATGTATGATCTTAGATTGATCCATATAGCACAAGAACATACTATCAAGCTACTAATCACGATCCCTCTTAATAGTACGGCATTTAACCTATAATCCGGTCTTCCAACCAAATCTCCTAAGACCGGTAAAATAAAAAGGATCCTAGACTACGTGTACCTTGTCTTTAAGCCATGTAGATCTTCATGTTGTCCTTTAACATGCATCTTTACGTCATCAAGTTTACCAATGGGACTTAACCTTGTAAATACTCAATAAACACGTTAATCCCATATTCACATATTATCATTAATTACCAAAACAATTTTTAGGGGCCTAGATGCTTTCACATTGCGGTGTCGGGGCCTCGCCCCCTTGCGGTGCCCTCGCACTCTCAGGTCCTCGTGCCCTTGCACTCTCTGCACTATTGTGGTGCTCTCGTGCCCCCGCGACAGCCTCGTGCCCTCGCGCCCTTGCGATGTCGGGGCCTCGCCCCATCGCGGTGCCCTCACGCTCTCAGGGCCTCGGGGCCTCGCGCCTCGGGACCTCGTGCCCTCGCGCCCTTGCGGTGTCGGGGCCTCGCCCCCTCGCGGTGCCCTCGCACTCTCAGGGCCTTGTGCCCTCACGCCCTCTGTGCTCTTGCGGTGCCCTCGTGCGCTCGCGCCCTCGCGGTGTCGAGGCCTCGTTCTCTCTACACCCTCGCGGTGCTCTCGCCCCCTCGCGGCACTCTCAAGGCCTCGTGCCCTCGTGCCCTCGCGATGTCGGGGCCTCGCCCCCTTGTGGTGCCCTCGCACTCTTAGGGCCTCGGTGTTGGGATACGGGTAGGCTACGATAGCTACAAACAAAAATTTTCTACCACGCAAACCAGGAAGCCAAGCAAGTACATGATCACAGATCGTTACCACCAGACGCGCAGAGTAGTGGAAAAAGGGTTGGAGCAGCCTGGTCTAATGTAGAGTGCGTCGATGTAGTGGTCATAGTCAATCGTCCAGCGTCCTCGCAAGTCGATCGTCTCCTCCAGCAACCTCTGTAGTTCCTTGTGAAGATCGCGGATTGTCCTTAAGCGCAACACTCGCAGTAGCGCCTCTACAGTATCCACGCGTCTAGGGAAGGAACAACCGTATGTCGATGTACTAGCACCAAGTCGCACGACGGAGCTCTCAGAAAGATGGCGGCTAGGGTTTCGGTGGTGTAAAAACTTTATTATCCCAAATAGCCTCATGCATCTCCTTATATAGTGCAAGTGACGGATCCTATTCGAACACGTTTGACGAGTCGATTCAGACTTGGTTTGTTCCAACTTTGTAAGTGTGTGACCACAGAGGTTCATGCGTGTCGGTTGTGACTAAAACCCTTTCCGATCACGGGTCGAGCGGCTCCTAGCGTAACATAGCGATTCCGAATACACACAAATTATATCGGACGAACCTTAATACAATATGATCTACGACTGTGTCCTCATCACTTACGACTGTGTCCTATCTCTATATGACCAGCTTCATATTTGGTCACGACCGATTCAGAACTCCTTACGACTGTGTTACGACCACTCAGGACTAAGTTCGACCGGTCACGATCACCAGATCTCCATAATGACCAAATCAGAATCGCTCGAACTAAGCGACCTACTCGTGTATTCTCCCTTTGCCTCACGATATCTGGTTGAACTCCAGGTGAGATGTTGTGTCATCCATGGACTGTTCAATACTTTCTTGATCACGTGTCAGATAACTTTACTTGGTCGAACACTTCGACTACTAGTGGCATAACCATGTACTTTCTTTATCCGACCACAACGAGGGGCCCAAAGACATCTCTCCTGTTATGTTAGGAGGGGCAAATCCCATATCCGACCAGTCACATTCTTCTGCATGTTTCATAGCATACCCAAAAGCTACCTTTATAACTATCCAACTACGAGCAGCGTTTGGCAACCCCTAAGAGTATTATTACATATGTAGGAAACCATGCTATCTCAGGTCTTCAGGTCTAAGGATTATACATCATCATTGCTTGAGACCAACTAACGATACATAGAATCATAACAATCTCAATAGTGTCTCAAGGCGGGTCTTATTCAACACCATGTTCTCTAACATGTGTCCATATTATTGGTTTGATATCTACATATCCATGACTTGTGAAACATAGTCATCAACCAATATATATGCTGGTCTATTCATATGTGTCCTCATATGTTTCCGACCAGGGATCGTATAAGAATAATTATTGCAGAAATATAGAGTTTCACAATCAAGTCACATACTTGATAATATATATTAACAATATTATTCTAGGAACAAGATAACATATTATCCAATGTCATGAACATAATGAAATATAATCATATCTATGATTGCCTCTAGGGCATATTTCCAACACTCGGGGCCTCGCGCCCTC
This sequence comes from Phyllostachys edulis, assembly GCA_036346405.1. NCBI lineage: Eukaryota > Viridiplantae > Streptophyta > Magnoliopsida > Poales > Poaceae > Phyllostachys > Phyllostachys edulis. The sequence goes on from CM070567.1 coordinate 45,242,919, forward strand.
GCGCCCTTTGCGCCCTCGCGGTGCCCTTGTGCCCCCACGATGGCCCGTGCCCTCGCGCCCTCGCGGTGTCGGGCCCGCCCTCTGCGCCCTCGCGCCCCGCCCCTCGCAAGACTCTCAGGGCCTCGGGGCCTCGCGCCTTGGGACCTCATGCCCTCATGATGTTAGGGCCTCACCCCCTCGCGGCGCCCTCGCACTCTTAGGGCCTCGTGCCCTCGCGCCATCTACGCTCTCGCGGTACCCTCGTGGCCCCGCGACGTCCTCGTGCCCTCGCGGTGTCGGGGCCTCACCCCATCACGGTGCCCTCGCACTCTCAGGGCCTCACGCCTCGGGACCTCGCGCCCTCGCGGTGTCGAGACCTCGCCCCCTTGCGGTGCCCTCGCACTCTCAGGGCCTCATGCCCTCTGCGCTCTCATGGTGCCCTCGTGCACCCGCAACGGCCTCACACCCTCGTGGTGTTGGGGCCTTGCCCCATCGTGGTGCCCTCGCACTCTCAAGGCCTTGGGCCCTTGCACCTCGGGACCTCATGCCCTTGCGGAGTCGGGGCCTCGCCCCCCTCGTGGTGCCCTCGCACTCTCAGGGCCTCGTGCCCTCTGCGCTCTCGCGGTGCCCTCGTACTCTTAGGGCCTCGTGCCCTCTATGCCCTCGCGATGCCCTCACGCCCTCGCGCCCTCAGGGTCTCGCCCCCTCATGGTGCTCTCGCACTCTCAAGGCCTTGGGGCCACGTGCCCTCGTGCCCCTGCGGTGCCCTCGTGCCCCCGCGACGGCCCCGCGTCCTCGCCGCGCCCTCACGCCCCCATGGTAACCTCGCGCTCTCGTGCCCTCGAAGTGCCCTCACACCCCACGGTGGCCTCGCGCCCTTGCTGCATCACGCCCCGCCGCATCGCATCCTCGTGCCCAAACGCTAGCACCTTGGTGATTCTCGTTAGTCCGCATAACCGGACTGAGCGCTAGCAACCGCAACTATGGCGTGACATCCAAATTTATTCACATCAGTTTTTTTACATCATCCAAACCTCACATTAGTTTTTACAGCATCCCAACAAAGTATTCGCAAACATCCTGGCAGGTAGACGCCTAGCGCCTGGCAAAGGATGCTCGACACCGATGCCTCGAAACTCCTCTGCTGGCGCGTAGGAGGCGAACCAATGTGGTGGCAAAGCAGAAGCCGGCCTGAGGCAAGACCAAGAACCGAGAGCACTAGAGAAAGCAATGGGGAAAAGTGGAAAAGAAGTTAAGAAATGAAGAAGAAGATAGGTGGCTTGGGAGCATTCGGCCGGTTGAAGCAAAAGCAAAAGATGGTTATTTTATAGGAAGACACTCAGCCACCGCAGGCTCACATAGTCACAAGGAAAAAGCAAAAGCTCCCCATGCAGCACAAAAGGACAGCACTTGCATTACTTTGAAAGAAAGAAGTTGCTGGCACCTCACGTGAAAAAAGAGAACGCAAAGACCAAATTTTGTCCAGTCGCGTCAAAGGACAGCGGGACCCACGAAGGAGCTTCTAGTTCACATCCGCCCGAGCAGTGCCTTGCGCGTGTGCGCCTGAAGACCCTGCCGTGGAGTGCCTTGCAGACGGCCCCGCACGACATCACGGTCTCGCGGCGTCGTGCTCTCGCGGCCTCGCCGTGGCCTCGGGCCATCGTTGTATCGGGCCTTCGCGCCCTCGTAGCCTCGCGGCGTGGCGCCCTCATAGCATGTGTGCTCTCGCACCCTCGTGCCACCGCGCCCTTATGGCATCGTGTCCTTGCGCCCTTGTGGGGCCCTTGCACCTCTAGAGCATCTGTTGCCTCGCGCGGCCCCCTCGGTGTCTACACCGCTTCGCGCGGCCCCTCGTCGTCCATCGCGCGCCCTGCGGCGCCCCGCTCACGTGCGTCCCGCTCCCAAGCGCCCAGCGACACACACCATGCGCCCTGTGACACCCACAAGACCGGAGGAGCCTTACCCGTCGGAATGCAACTACCGTTCAAAACCATCAGGACTTTTTTGGAATATCAACCTCTGCATAAAATACACAATTCAAGACTGCCCTTTTCGACGTTTCCCCTAAAAACGCCAAGGGGCAGGGGACTAGTTTTGTAAGAATAATTCATCCATCACACTAATGGGGCCCGCCTTGCAGAAGACTCGCGTACAGGTCTAAGAAGTGTCGTAACGCTCCTAAAAGACTGTAATACCCCTTGCTTGTACTCATAGTGTAGCTATCCACCAAGGGGTATTTTGGTCATTTGTACGGGCCCAAGAGCCTATAAATACCCCGTGTATCTCCCATTTGAAAGGGAGCTCTCTTGAGCAATAAAGAAGTATGTTAAAACTGGTGAGCCCTCGGGGGCTCCTTCCCCGGAGGTAACCCCCCGTTGGCTCACCGACAGGAGTAGGGCAGTCCTCTCGGACCCCCGAACCTGTATAAATCCTCGTGTTATTTTTTACCCTCGTGGACGATGGCCCATCAGACGGCCAACGTCCACACCCCACTCGTGTTTGGTTTTTACACGTACAACAGTAATAGTTGTACAAAAAAGAAATATGGAAACACGAGGCTAGCATAATAATAATTGAGTTCTGCCCGCACAACGAAGTCCCCCTACTAGCCGCCCTCTACACCACCCGCAGCACCTCCTCCATCGTCGCCACATCCCACCCCCCGTTCGTGCCCGCCCGTACGATCTCGCTTGGGCTTCCTAAGCGCGGGGTGTCGAGGCCCCGATTGGATGAAGTGATTAGGTGCATTGCTGACCCGTGGTGCCAAGGCCTGTGGGGTCGACTCCACTATGGCTCAAGGCCTCACCGGGCACCGCCGAGTCAGGACCTGAAAGAACCTCGATACTTGCGAGTTGAGGTGCTCCCCTGACCTCCCTCGGGTCTTTTGCGAATAAGACGTCCACGTCCTCGTGTGGGGAGAGTTGAACTCCCGGTTGGGGCGCGAACCTGCAGGACAAATTATGTTTATATGTAGGCTATATGATGGCCCGAAACAAACTTGACGAGACGAAATGTACCTTTGGTGTGGTCCATGGTGCATGCCCAATGGTCATACCCATCATACCCACCGTCGGGGAGGAACGGATACTGCCCTGACGCTGTCGGGTAGGGCTCTAGGAACGACGGTGGGGGTGGGTAGCCATGCGCCAACCCTGACACTCCTACTGCTCGGCGAGGCGAGGTGGGTAGCCATGCGTCGAATTTAACACTCCGGCTGGTCAGCCAAGGGGGTGGGTAGCCACGCACCAACCTTGACACTCTGGCCTAGCCCAGCGACGGCGGGGGTGGGTAGCCACGTGCCCAGCCTGACACTCCAGCCTGGTCAGGCGCTGGTGGGCCACATGCACGTGCAGGTGCTAGCTGGGCTGCAGGACATGGCAGTCTCGGCGTAGGCGTCGACATGGCCACCTCCGCAACCATCCTGCACGACGTCAGGGCCACAACACGCCTCGTCCCCAAGTAGACCCGATGGGCAAACTGCTGCAGCTTGTCACACGTCACCTCCGCACCGTGGGCGACCCTATCTAGGATCGACCCAGAGTCCCTCGCCATCACAATGTTGATGTCTGTCTGCAAAGAGTACATGAAAGCGTCAAACATGTAATTGAGGTAACCGTACTCAAACATTTTGAAACACGAGAGTACGTACCGCAAGGTGCACATTCCACACGAAGTGTAGAGGGTACACGTCGGTCTGTGCTGGTACATGAGCGGGGGGAGGGTCGATGACACGCACCAGCCTGGTGCGTATCCACGGAACGTACCAACGTAGGTACTCGTCATACGCGCTGGGGTCTTATGGGACGCCCTCCTGCACGCAGTCGTCGAGGGCCTCTGCCCACTCCGCCAGCCACGACGCCATCTTCGTCGCCCAGACTATCTTGCTCCCACCCCTCCTACTATGCCTACAAAATGTACCACTCAATTAGAAGCCATCGTAACAGAACTAAGAAAAAAATATAGGGACATGTGCTGTGTGTAACTCACGCGCGGTCCGAGTCAGGCACCCGACTCCTGACGGGGACGGGAACAACCTGACGGAGGTTGAACTGGCACATCACCCTGTGCACCGTGTAGACCTTGACGAACATGCCTGGTCGCGCTAGCACAATGAGGACAGCCCGGCGGGAGCGCGGTGCTCCATCTCCTGAGCAGAGTACAGCTCCCAACACAAGTCGTCAACGGTGAGGCGGTCGAGCTGCTCGACAAAGTGCTCGTACACACGTGTCACCTGCATGTGTGCAAACTGTGCCTGCGAGCCGTAGACAGTTTGTAACACCCCAGCCAAACAAAGGCCTGGAATGCTACTAAATTAAATAAACTAAACAAAATTAAACAAAATCACCTTACAAAATTTCGGCAGAACCTCCTTTGTATAGTTATCTATACCGGAGGTTCCAACAAACAGATATAACATAAATAAGCAATCCAACTTGCAATATGATCAAGACATATTCAAAACTGGCTATTTGTTACTATAACATCCATAGCAACTAAACATCTAAGATATAGATCATGTGCATCCAAACTTCTATTCATTTATTACAGTTTACTCCAAGCAAGCAATAATCATTAAGAGTACTTTAAACAGTTCATTCATCTCCTAATTAATTTTCCTTTCATTCATGGTGGGTAGTTCATGCAAAAGTGCAACAAGACTAATCCTTCCTTTCCTCCATGCATGCCGATCTCATAACGGTACCTAAAACACAACAAACAACAAGAGGTGAGTCCAAAGACTCAAAGAAATATAATAAATGGCATCAACAAAGATACAAGCATGTAACTCATCAACTATACTCCACAAAACCACATATCGGTTACTTTACACACACATGCTATGCAATATGCTCAACATGATCTTTATCCTTCTCTTTCCTTTTGCATTTTACGGTAATGCAAAGTGCGATCCGTCGATGCACACCATGCACATGCCATCCGCACGGGGACCATTGCCCATACTCCGCAAGTATGGGGATTAAAGCCCATGCTTTACAAGCATGGGGATTTTAGCCCGTCATTAACATGACGGGGACCTCAGAGTTGCTTGGTCATCACATGACCAAGACTTCAATAAGCCAACATGATGCATATATATGAATTCTCAAATTAATACAAACATGCATCCATAACAACATTGCATATGAATATCCAATTCATACTACAAAAGCTCATAATCATAGACTTCACAACTTTCAAACATCCATGATTAACACATAACTCATAGCTTTAGAAACCATGAACATTACCAATCATATCACCATATCAATCATGAACAACACAAATACTCATAGAAATTATCAATCAATGTCATTCGATAATATCTATTATATCCATAATTATACTTGCCTTAACCGCGAGAGAACGAGGGACGTGCAGAAGGTGTTGCCCCCGGGACCAGTCCACCACCTGAATAATAATTATAACGCACGCTAAGACAACTATACTGGACCAAATACATATTTGATAGCACACACGAACTCGCTAAACTATCAAGCGCCTTCCAAACTTCCTACTTCTAACGACCGATCTGTCCCCTCTGTGGACAACCAAGTTCTAAAATCCATAACTTTCACTACATAGGTCCAAATAAGGTCTTCTTAGACTTTCTGGAAAGGTAATTAAATTTCCCAACTAAACCTAGTTGAGGGGCTCTTCTGAATCTGCCATTTATTGCCCCTACCGAGCTAGTTAACAAAACATCAAATTCGCGCCGGGTTCTCTGGATAGTACACTAAAAATACCATAACTTTTACTACGAGTGTCCAAATCTCGCGTTCTTGAGCTTTCTGAAAATCTGGGACAATGACCTACGACTTTTGTTATACTGAGCTTCTCTAAATCTCCCTTTAACTAATCTATTAACTCAGATTACGAAAACCTATCAGAAAACCCACAAATCTGTAGAACAGTCCCACTAATAAAATCATAACTTCTGCTACAGGGGTCCAAATAATGCGTTCTAGCACTTCACGGAAATATGGCGATGTCCTCTACAATACTCTAGGAGACGTCCAAAACTAATTCCACCTTTAAGTACATCAAAACCTCGATCTACTCTAATCTATTCTGAGCAGCCCTAAATACCGACATTGCTAAAATAACTAAACACGCATCTAATCGGGGAAAAACAGGGGTTACCCTTGACGAACCGCTGAAGATCACGATGCAGCCTGCGAATCCTCTTCCCCTTCCTTTCTCCCTTCTTCCCTTTTCTCTTCTTCTTCTTCTTGGCCGGGCAATCACCCGGGTGACCTTCCTTCTTCCTCCACTTGGCCGGTAGCAATAAGGATCTTCTTCACCGGCAGCGGGGGGAGGAGATGCACTGTAGCAAGACACTGTAGCGGCGGCGGTACTGTAGCTACAGTACAGACTAGGGTTTTCCCCCTCCTTTTATTGGTGGTCGGCCCCTCATAGGCCTCCTAGGCCAAGGCATGAGGCCCAAGTTGCCGAAGAACTGCAGAAACCCTCTTTTTCTTATGTCTAATTTCTCTTTTGAACGCTTTCTTTTTTAGAATAAATCGTAGTATTACACAGTTGTTACAAATGATGACCCATAATACGACTAAAGTAAAGATATAGGATAGTACGTACCCGTCTACGGCACCAAAGGGACCTTGCAGTCGACCGGTCCACCTCGCCCCCATGGTACATGTCTGCGCGGTACGGACTAGTGTCGAGCAGCATGGCCATCCGATGGTGAAACGCTTGAACGACCAGAGCTACAATATGAGGGGGGTAGCCTGTGAGGATAGAGCTCGACCTCGTCCTGTAGCACGCCTCGCACATGCCGCGGTACTTCACGGCAAGTACGGTAGATCCCCAGCTGATCTGTAGCTCTTCCCCGTCAGTGATGGCCCTTGCGTACCACACAAGGCGGACGTCGACGGAGTCACCGTGGCTGCTGGTAAACAACACCCAATCGAACAGCCACAGCAAGTACGCCTTAAGGTGCCGCGACACCTGGTAATCTCTGGGCTCTGCGGCCATCCGTTCGACCTGTCCACAAACGAATATTTAGTAAGCCAGTCATATGACAAGGATAGTGCATCGCAAAAAATGGAAAATGGATCACATACGTACCCCAAACTGCGAAAGCCACCTCAGGGGCGTACCATGCCTCTGTCATGTCACGAAGTGGTAGTACGCTAGTGCAGCCTCGGCCGAAAGAACCTCGTCAAACCTGCCCAGCAAGTCGTCGCGCCAGTCGACAGACACGTCCGATAGGAATGCAGCGGCTCCTGCCCAGACCGAGCAGAACTTTTTTTTATTAATTAACCTTTTTTTGAATTTTATTTTAAAGTTAACCCCCAACGCACTTTATTTCCAATTCTGACCTCTTTGATCACGCCACGGGTGGTGGCGTGACAAAACAACACTGTCATGCGTCAGAATAAATCCCTAAAATAGCACTTTTTGTCACGCCACTGGTTGTGGCGTGACCAAATAACACTGTCACACTACTTCCAGTGGTGTGACAAGAGTTTGACCAGAAATGGGCTGGCGTGACAGTGTTGTTTTATCATACCACGGGTAATGGCTGACCAAAGGAGTCAGAATTGGAAGTAAAGTATACCAGATGTTAACTTTAAAATAAAATTTTAAAAAAATTAATTAAAAAAAAAATCGACCTACTAGTACCACGACGTCCTCCAGAGCGGGGCATCTCCCCATTTGGATTTTCTGAACTTTTTCCTCTCAAACAGCAGCTCTAAAAATCTCCTATTGGTCCATTCGTTCTCCCAATCACGCGAACCAGGGAACCACCCCTAAACCCCTCCTCCCCCCACGCCGGCGGCGCCGAGATGGCCGTCCACTACCTCCTCCGCCGCGGAATCTCCGGAGGCTCTCCCCTCAACCCTCTCCGCGGCCTCCTCCTCGTCTCCCAGGTACTGACGGCTCCTCCCCTCGTCCATTATCCATGTCGATGCGTCGGTTCTTGATTTCGTGGTGTTTCCTTCTTTGGCTTTCCCGGCGAAGGAGCTCGGCCGGCATCCTTTGAGCTCGGCGGCCGCGGGGGATGCGGTGGCCGGGCTGAGGGGCGCCCGGGAGGACGTCAAGCAGCTGCTCAAGGCCACCTCCTGCCATCCCATCCTGGTATCCTACACGCAACCTTGTACTTTTGTAGAACGATTGCAACTTTATCGAGTTCGAGCAGAGAAATGTTTGTATTGGGATTTAGCCTATCTGTCTAGCTGTCAAGAAATTTTGCATTTAACATAAGAACTAGTACTACAAGATGGGTTGCTATATGTTTAGTTAACTGACAGATTATTCTGTTTGTACAAGAAGATTATGCTGTGAGAAGATACTAGTGCTCTAGGTACTCCAGTCTCTAACATGTCCTATGCGCAAATTTAACCAATTGTTTTGTCTTTGCTGTATGCGGACAGTTCCTGATTTTGCATCTTCTTGATCCAACATTAACTGGTGCAACCTCCAGATGCCTCTGTATGACTTGTCTGCTGAGTTTCTCTTGGTTTCAGGTTCGGTTGGGTTGGCATGATGCTGGCACTTACGATAAGAACATTAGTGAGTGGCCGAAGTGTGGTGGAGCTAATGGTAGCTTGAGATTTGAAATTGAGTTAAAGCATGCGGCTAATGCTGGTAATATTTCTGCTCCATTGGTTATCTTTTGGTTCATGATGAGGGAACACATGATTCTTATACTAATTCTACTGCAGGTCTTGTGAATGCTTTGAAGCTGATCCAACCCATCAAGGACAAATATGCAGGTGTCACTTATGGAGATCTGTTTCAGCTTGCCAGTGCTACGGCCATTGAGGTCCTTCATGGCGCTTCAACCTACCGATGATGATTCAAAAAATGCTTCTTGATTTATAGTGATGCGACTGTTTTGATTTTCTCACATTTCAGGAAGCTGGTGGTCCCAAAATCCCCATGATCTATGGAAGGGTTGATGTTGCTGCCCCTGAACAATGCCCACCAGAGGGGAGACTCCCTGGTTAGTAACTAGATTCCGTAACCCACCGTACTGCATATGACAATTTAGCTTATGTCTAATTCAGTGTCTAGAGCATAGAACATCATGATGTACCTTTAGTTTCATCTGATATTAATCTGTACATTCTATTGCAATAATTGCTCATCCGCACTGATGAAAGCAATGAATCAGTACCTCACAACCTTGAATGGTTGTGCCTTGATTGGTACCAAAATTTCAGCTTACTCACTGGCCAAAACATTGATAAACCATCTCTTATCAAGTTCGTACCCTGTTTTTGCCCGTGCTACTTTTCTCTCCTAGATTATTATAACACTAGTATACTGAACTTTCATGAGAACAATACGAGTATATGACCAAACTTCATAATTCATGTGAATGAAAATATATTTGACTTAGACATGCATGTATAAAAAGAAACTCACCACTTGATTCCATTCACACCCTTTTAATCTAAACTTTATGAGCAACCACATGTAACAGAACTACCTCATAGACATAATCCACTTCAAGCCGAGATGCCTCCTTGAGGATATCACCTGTATTTAAACGTTTATGTGTCCGCAAGTTGTAACTTTGGTGCACCAGAGTGAAATATTAATATAAGTAAAAGATATTGATGTCACACTAACATCAACAGTAGATAACACAAATACTGCGGAATATTTTTCTCGCTAACTTTTCATGGTAGTGTTTTTCAATCATCATGAATTTATTTTCTTGAACTATCTTGGGATTCCTTGCATTGCCTCCAAAATCATCTTCTTGATATGGTTGAGTTAAGATAGTATTTATCCATGTATTTGTGGAATTTCGTTAGTAAAATTGAAGCAGAAAAAGGCTAAAGGCCTGGAAAGGGGTTATGTGATCTACAAGTTCTTGCAAAATTACCTTTGCAAGATCTTTGGTATGGTCGAATCACATGAGTGAATGTGCAACATGTGAAAGACATTGTTCTAACTGCCCACGATGTAACAGGATAGTGGAAAGCTGCACCACCTGTGCAGAATTGAATTATGCCTGTGCTCGTGTTTTGGTCATAAGATTAAAAAGTCGTAACCAATTGTCTTCCCAAATATCGCAACATTTTCAGGTGTTTGGTTTTTCTATTCAATGGGTGCTGATATATTTTTCCTGTGTGATATAATTTATGTTGATGTTTGGAAATCAAAATATCGACTATACTGTGTACCCGTTTGCTGCATGATGATGCTATATTTCTATGGCAGATTTTTTCCTAGTGTTACTTACATTTCCAATTTGCTACCCTTCCAGCTGCTGGCCCACCGTCACCTGCTGAACATTTGAGAGAAGTATTCTACAGAATGGGCCTGAATGACAAGGTACTCGCAGATTGCTGTGTTTCAACTTTCAATTATTCAGTACAACATAATTCTGGATTTGGTTGTCACATCTGTTTTGTGATCTGTAGGAAATTGTTGCATTATCAGGAGCACATACACTTGGACGGGCAAGACCAGAACGTAGCGGCTGGGGTAAACCAGACTCAAAATACACTGTATGTAAATTACAGCTGCAGTTCATTGTTCTCATTTTAAAGATGCCTTATCTATTGAATCATGTTCAGAGTATTGCATGTTCTTCCATAATTTACTTTTTAGATTAGCCGGTGTAATAACCAACATTGGGAAGTTGTACTAGTTACTTTGACCTTTGGCTGTCTCCTGAAAATTTACTGGTTGATCTTGATACGCTTCCTGCAAAAGCACCATTTTTTATTCCTAATTTGCGCTGGGTGCTGACAAGGCATTCATTTTCATTCAGAAGGGACTTATTAGGAGTTTTTCTATGATTCACAAGAACAAAACATAAGACATACTTGTTTCTTCTACACTGGAAGTGGCATTTAGCCATATTATGTATGGTGCATCTTCTATTGTGAATGAACTATATTCATATCATCACCACAAGCTTTTCCTATGCGGAGCTTATTGTTTTTGCAAAGGTGTTATTGTGGGTAGTACTTAGTGCTAGCATGTGCAGCATCTTAAAGTTCTCACTGAAGAATGTTTACCACATTGTTTGGCTAATTGATTTTTGTATTTGACTTGCCAGAAAAATGGACCTGGTGCACCTGGGGGGCAATCTTGGACATCTCAGTGGCTCAAGTTTGACAACAGCTATTTCAAGGTAAGATACCTAATTTGCTTAGGCTATAGCAATAGCTGCAATCATGTAGCAGTTACTAAACATGTGGAATTTTTTTTAATAATATTAATTTTAAAAAAATTACAAAATTACATAGTCGAAAAAAACAATTGCAGATCTAGGCTCCTGTCCCCAGTCCAACTGATGACCTGACAGGCTCTTGTCGCCAGTTGAATTGGCGATATGGTCCAATCGCCGTTCCAATTGGCGACAGGACCCTGTCGCCAATTCAACTGACGACAGGAGCCTGTTTTTTTTTTTAATTTGTGTGTACAGAATCCAACATAAAAATTTAGTAATTTTTAGGATTTTTTTGGGTAATTTCTTTAAGTGTCGCGTATTTCGAAATCCAAAATAGGAGAATATAACAAAATATGAGGTAAAGAATGCGAGATCGGCGGTGCAATAACAAAAACAGTCCCCTTCGGAGCGAAATGAAAAAAATATTTGGGATTAGGGTTGCCATACGCGCTGTTGTCCTGATTGTATTGTTTGTGGAACCGATTCCTTTGGACAAAGATTACGTAATATTTAATAGTCAAAATATTTTGGAAAAAAGATTTAAGTACGAAAGACTTCATAATTTAATTATGAATTACATGGCGCGCCGGGTTTGGTTACGTGCAACAGAAACGAAAACATGTACGAATCAATACACCTACGATACATGTGCGCCTTTTTGGAATCGGAAAAAATGTTGATTGGAACGAAGTCTATTAGTCTTGACGGCCCATCGGTCCCTTCCCATTGTCTCTAGACTGCCCGCAGCGGAGGCCAGTGTCGAAGTCAGTCATGTTCTACGAGACGGGCTGGACGATTGAATGATGTTAGGATACTAGAACATAGGGCTAATTCAATAATCAGGATGCAAATTGAACCTAACTTACCTCTTAAATATGGAGCGTTAGGACAGCTGCTGGTCTCACTAGCAGGAGCCTTTCCCTTCCCCTTGCCCGCTGCGCGCTCGGCCCAGTAGTACTCAGCTTCCTCTTCGGGAGTCCCACCACCAACTAGCTTTCCTGAGCTCCTCTGGTGCCTTTTCCATAAGGTCCGGTACGTAAGGTTTCCAGCGTTCGAAGGTCTCCACTCGCTTCGTGTAGTTGAACATGTACTTTTGCTTGATGAACGCTCTATCGTACATGTCTGTGCCGTTGATCCATTGGAAGAAGTTGCATCTCATCTCCAGCTGCTATTATGCGCCCATGAAGTTAGGGATATGTGGAATGCAACGTAACATGTGAAAAATCTATAAGATTTGCTTACGGGGATGTTCCCGCATGTGTAGTACGTCCGGGCGGCGGTCACCGGGTGTGTGGACTGAATGATCTTTGCCGGTTCTTTGCACACATTGCGGGCGTGGGAACTCTGGTAGTACCGGCACATCCTTCATAGAACAATCGGGGTAGGGTTTAGTCCTCTTGGTAAGCCACTTGCACTTACGCATCATCTTCGCGTAGGAGTTCGACGATGAGTCCAACATCTCCTTCCTCTCTGTTGTGTGAACCAAGTTGGATTGCAGTGTTAGGTATGGTGGTGTAGTGTTGTCCTCCAGCTTTCTTCTCCCTCCTTTTATGAGACAGATAGGGTGTAGTGCTGAGGGTGTAAGGAGAAGTGCAAAGACTTCGATCTGAAAAGGTGGTGTGGCAGAGTGTGGTCATTTCGGTACGAAAAGGTAGCGTTGCAGTGTATTGTCTTTTTGGTCTGAAAAGTTGGCGTGACGGAGTGTGATTATTTCGGTACGAAAAGATAGCGTCTTAGTGTTGGAGTATAGGACATTTGCATGGACGCCACCATTCGGGCAGTTCACGCACCTTGCACTTGCCAGCGCCACTACTCTTCGGCTCATTGAACTATACGACTAAAACCACAAAATTGGGGCAAAACTCACTTTTATTCAGAAAAAAGAGAGAGGGGAGGGAAGAGAAAGGGGCAGAGATAGGGGTGGATAACGAGCCGGCTCGGCTCGGCTCGTTAAGGCTCGTTAAGAAAACGAGCTCGGCTCGTTAAAAACTCGAACTCGGCTCGTTAGGCTCGTTAAGGAATTGACATCCAGAATTAAAAAACTCGAACTCGGCTCGTTAGGCTCGTTAATGAATTGACATCCAGTGGTGGATGCGAGAGGCCGGGAGCCCGGGACCGGAGCAGGAGGTGGCGGTGGCGGATGCGGGTGGCCAAGAGCTCAGGACCGGAGCAGGAGGTGGCGGTGGCGGATGCGGGAGGCCGGGAGCTCGGGACCGGAGCAGGAGGTGGCGGTAGTGGATGCGGGAGGCTGGGAGCCCGGGACAGAGCGAGAGGTGGCGGTGGCGGATCTGGAGGCCGGAGGCCGGGGCCCGAGCAAGAGGTGGCGAAAGAGGACGCCGGGACCAGAGCAGAGAGGTGGCGGAAGAGTGAGGCCGAGACCGGAGTAGGAGGTGGAGGTGGAGCCGCGGAGGAAGCGGAGGCCGGAGCTCGGGACGGAGCAAGGCCGGGAGCTGCTGGGGACGGCCGGCCGGTCGTCTGGCCAGCGTGGGGTAGTGGGGTCGGATGAGGCGAGGGGACGGGTCACGGGTGAATGAAGGAAAGGAGTTAGGGTTGCAGACGCTACTGGCCGGGCCGGTGATCTTTGGTGACTTGGTGAGTGGTGAAGTGGGTCGGCGACGGTGAAATACAAACGAAGCTAAGCGAGTTAACGAGTAACTCACGAGCCAGCTCGGCTCGGCTCGTTAAGATAACGAGTTTTTTTGCCGGCTCGGCTCGACTTGTTAAGGGACCGAGTTCGAGCCGAGTCGAGCCGAGCTGGCTCGCGAGTTTCGAGCTTTTTTTCCACTCTTAGGCAGAGAGGAGTAGAGGGGAGGAGAGGAGCTAGTGAAGCACTGCTCGTTCGGTCATCCGCCTTTGAGGTAATTTTTTTTTAACTTAATGGAATACGTAGTTTTAGATCTATGGTTACATAGTGTAGTATGTTTTAGATAGTCCTTTTCGGTGGGTAGTTTAGTCTTAGATATGTTGTTAATTGTGAAAATCTTGTTTATGGTGCAGTACGTTAAATATGTCGGGCACAACCAATTTCAAAATTTACTACGGTCAGAGGACTATTCTAAAGGGTCCTGAGGGGATTGATTTGTGTTATTTCCAATCGGCGACCGTAACCCTAGCAAGACCAGAGCAGCGTACATAGGACGCTGTGATGCAGTGGTTGTACTACACATTCGATTTGGACAATGCTGTGTATGATCTGAAATTGAGTTGCCTTATCAACCATGCACAACAGAGCACATATTGGTAGTTAATGCAGCTCAAGGGAACTAGGTCATGACAGTCTTATGTAGGCCTGGTGAGGAAGGGTGTGATTTGGTCCTTTTGGCCCAGACATATGCCAAGGCCATAACTGCATTGGCGGTTGAACAAACATGTGGTGGTGATGCCGAAGAAGAAGTTTGGACTCCAGCGCGGCAGGAGGTCCAGGAGTTGCTGATGTGGTTGATGAAGACCGTGAGGAAGGAGGTTTTTCTATCAGGCAAGCTAGTGAGATTGCTGACAAAGGTGAGGAGATCGAAGGCCTAGTTGAAAAGGATGAACCTTGAAGACCAGGACCACCAAGCATCGTCAGAAGATGAAGGATATGATGATGAGGATGGTGTGACACAGCAGACGGTTCCATCCGAGTGGAACGCATACCAGTTCGACGACCTCGTTGTTAACGAAGGCTTCAGTGTACCGTTGGAGTATGACCAGAACGAGGTCTGGCAAGGGGTTGTGTACAAATGCAAGGAAACTATGCAGGAGGTTGTCAAATTCTGGGCCTTGCCGGAGTGACGTACATTCACGGTAGTGAAGTCCAACCCTAAATGCTATGACGTGAAGTATGATATAGAGGGATGCCCTAAGCGAGTGTATGCATTCTAGCCTAAGTGGGACACCTACTGGAAATGCTCTATAGTAGTCCCTCACACGCGTCGTCGCTGAATCAACGCAGTCCCACAAGCACCTGTCATCAGCCTTCATCGCAAACATCATGTATGGTGAGATCGTGGATAATCTAGATTTCGAGCCATGATCCATCATTCGGGCAATAGAGGTAAGGTTTCAGTACACAATCAGCTATGAAAAGGCGTGAAGGGCAAAGCAGAAGGCACTGGAATCAAGGTTTGGTACGTTTGAGGACTCCTACCACAATCTCCCAGGCCAACTTCGAGTCTTACAAGAAAGAAATCCCGACATTCAAGATGGCGTACATTTGCGGTGGGAACGGAAGAGGGTATTGAAGCGAGCATTCTTCGTCTTTGATCAATGCATCAATGCATTCCAACATTGCCGTCCAATCTTGTGCGTGGATGTCACATTTCTGACTGGGAAGTACAAGGGCCAAATACTAACTGCAATAGCGACGGACGGGAATAATCAGGTTCTTCCGGTGGCCTAAGTATTCGTTGAGAGCGAGAGCACAGACAATTGGCTGTGGTTTATGAGGAATGTGAAAATCTCTGTTGTACAAGGCTGTCCTAACGTATGCGTCATACATGATCGATACGCGGGCTTGTTGAGTGTAATAACCTAGTTACAACAAGGGGAGAACGAAGCACTTCCGTAGGTGGATCTGTAGAGCCGGTAGTGCATGAGGTATTTGGGTGCGAACTTATACAAGCAGTTCCGCAACAAAGACTTGATGAACATGTTCAAGCGTCTTTGCAACCAAAACCAGAAGAGAGTTCGATGCCTTCTGGAAGATTCTGGATGAGCGTACCGGGGCGCACAGGAGGGAGGCAACAAAAAGGCCGTCTACAAGCGCTGACCAGGACCCTAAGGCATTGACACATATACCAACAGATGCTCCTGGTGTGACGAGGAAGACGGGGGCACAGGTGAAATGCTTATCGGACTGGATTGAGCACGAGCCTAAAGAGAAGTGGCCGTTGCTACATGACAAGGACGGTGCTCGATATGGTGTCATAACAACTAATCTAGCCGAGGTGTACAATTGAGTCATACGTGACGCCAGGTGCCTCCCTTTGGTTGTTATTGTGGAGGCATTTCTCTGGGGTATCACAAAGTTCTTTGTTTACCGAATCAATAACACGTCGTTTTCCATAGCAAATGACAGAGTTCTGTACTCCGCCATGATCATCAAGTACATGAAAGAGAAGAGCAAGAAGAGTGAGATGCATCGGGCATTCAAGATGGATGCAAGGGAGCTTCGCTTCGAGATCATGTGCAGGGAGAAAGGACACCGCGGAACGAACCGCGAGAGGATCATCCACGAGTGCACGCTACGACGGGCTGGTTGTGCATGCACCCGCAACAAGCCTTGTCTGCATAGGCCATGCTCATATGTTATGGCCGTATGTTCGACGGTGGCACAGCATCCCAGTCAATACCTTTCCGGATATTTCACCAAGAAAGATGTGATGCAGACCTGGAATGCAGAGTTGTATAGCTATGGCATGGTTGGTCATTTCACTGGCCATCTGACTTGGGAGCAACTCATCTGGGTCGCGGATATCGCTAGGCTGAAGGGAAAGGTTGGCCGGCGGCAGGTACGACGTATCAGGAACGACATGGACGAAGCAGAAGGGGGGCATTGTACGAAGAAGTGCTTAATTTGCAGGGAGTCCGGTCATACCTACAAGAAATGCCCTACGAGAAGTGTACGGGATGAAGGAGAGGTCGGCAGCCCGGACGGCAGCCACTAGAATAGTTTGTCTTCTCGAAATATGTTGTGCTGAATGTTTTGTATTGTCATTGTAATTTGTTGAAAAACTATGTGACGATGTCTTGCTGGAATGTGTTGTAACAACATTGTGATTTGTTGAAAAACTATGTGATAACGTTGTGCTGGAATGTTTTGTAACATTATTGTGATTTATCAAAAAACTATGTGATGACGTTGTGCTGGAAAGTTTTGTAACATCTTTGTGATTTATCGAAAAACTATGTGATGACGTTTTGCTTTAAAATATGTTATGTTAATATTGTTTCTTATGCCGTGTGTCCAATTGTAATGTGTAACTTACCTTTTTCGTGAAATCACCACCATTGTCTTTGCCGGTGGCGCCTTTGGTGACGGTAGTCTAGTTGGTGGGTGTTGTGTGGCGGTTCGGACGTTGGAAAATGGTAGAAATTTAAATAAAACAGTAATAAATGTTTAGCTCCAATTCTGCACACAAAAATAATAATAATAAATTTAGCCTCCTGCCGTTGAACTGGCGACAGGACCCTGCCGCCAGTTGAACCGACGGCAGTAGCCTAGATATGCAATTGGTCTTGTCGCCAGTTGAACATGTGGCAGTAGCCTAGATCTGCAATTGTTTTTTTTTTGACTATTTAATTTTGTAATTTTTTAAATTGATATTATTAATTTTTTTTTCTAAACATGTGCATAAAAAAATCAGGATGTCAAAGAACGACGAGACGAGGACCTTCTTGTTCTGCCTACTGACGCTGTGCTCTTTGAGGATTCATCATTCAAGGTTAGTGAGGATTCCCATATTGCAAAAACTTGCAATTCTCTTGCTGTTCCTCTGAACTGAATTTCGTGATTACTTGTCATGCTTGAAGATCTATGCTGAAAAGTATGCTGAGGATCAGGATGCATTTTTCGAAGACTATGCTGAAGCTCATGCTAAATTGAGCAATCTCGGTGCAAAGTTTGATCCTCCAAAGGTAGATGATACTAGGAAAACTTCCATTCTTGGGAGGGAGAAAATAAACATGTTCTAAGGTCATGCTGACATGCTTATCATTGAAATTGTGCAGGGTATATCACTTGACTAACTGACATCAGCCGCTGATGAACTGCGTTTTGGCGAGTGAACAAGAAAATGTCCCGTCTCTTCTTTGCAACTATTCTTGAAGGGTATGCTCATAGAGCTTGTTGTGGTTTTATGAGTTATGACTGCTCCAAAAATCGGACTCACTGACAAAATATGCCCCAGATGCTCTGTTTTGAGTTGTGTGCTCCATGCCTCCATTATTAGAAATAAAAGCAGCATTGGACAATTCCAGGACCAAACATTTCTTACAAGTACGGTACTTGGATGTATGATACTGCATTGAGCTCTTACAAAAGGATGATCAAAATATAATTCGGATTTAGCTGCCGAGTCTTTTTGTGATATTTTTGAACTAGAAATGTACCTAACCCACCATCTGTTTTTTCAGCTTTTGTTCGCTAGATATAATGATATATAGCAATTCTGAAGAATTAATGCAAATTTTCTTCTTCCAACATCACGCAAACTAGGCATCATTTTTGCAAGTTACAGCTGCAAAACATACGAGACGCATGTATTATGCCTTCACAATTGCACTGAAATGTTTTGTGTTGCGAAAACATGTAGTGTAGATCTGTATCTAACATACGAATAACATAAACCATGCTGAAGAGATCAGTTCATTTCCCTCTTGGGCACCCCAAGACAGCCTGAATCATGGCTGCCAGGTTGCCCTTAAGCACTCCCTTGAGGATCTTCGTCTTCGCCGGCGTGTACGGCGGGTACCTGGCCTTCGCCTCGCCACCGAAACCGCGGATCAGGACGGCCTTCCTGTGGCTGAAAGCATCGAAGCTGAACCTCCCATGGTAGGCGCCCATGCCGCTCTCCCCAACTCCCCCAAACGGCAGGTACGGATTGGTGAGCTGCAATATTGCAAGCAAATCAGAATCACTTTGTTAAGCATCTCATTAGTTAAAAAAACAAATTAGAGGCAACCTAGCATTGTATGTTGCTTACATGTATGCTGGTGTCGTTCACTAGCATTCCTCCTGCAGAGATGCTTTTGTCGAACTGGTCCTGGAGCTTGCTGTCCTTGGTGAAGATGTAGGCTGCAAGTGGTTTGGTCATGGAGTTGATCAGAGCAAAGCTCTCATGGATCTTGTCAACCTAATGAAAACACCATCACAAACACAGTAATTGTGCGATCTTTAGTGACTCATCTAGGTCATAGAAAAAAGAACTTGAATCTTGTTCATAGTTAGGATCAGTGGATTAGCACTAACCGTTATGATAGGAAGCAAGGGGCCAAATATTTCCTCCTTCATGATAGCCGAATCAAGGGGGACATCTAGGAAGATTGTAGGGGCTATCTTTCTGCAATGTAACGAAGAAACGATCTGAACAGATCAGCCAAAGCCATGATTCAGAAGCATTTGGCAGAGTTGGATTTGATCACTCACAGCTGCTGTTCATCTCTGTGACCACCGAACACGATCTTGTCGGAGACCATCTCTTCGTCCATCAGGCCCTTCAATCTGTTGAAATGGTTGGAGTTCACGATGCGCGACAAATCTGCCGATTGCAATGGATCCTTCCCGTAGAACTTCTCCAAAACTTTCTTCAAGGACTCCAGCTATCAAGTTTCATAAACCAAGAATCACAGCACAGTTAGTTAGCCCTGCAAATCCTTGGAAGTATTTTTCAGGGCGTAACGCCCATGCGTATTTTTACCATCTTTGGAGCAAATGTTTTTGTAGTTATGATATAATCAGGAGCAATGCAGGCTTGGCCATTGTTGCAACCCCACTTGCCAGCAGCTATCCTCTTAACAGCAACCTTGAAAGAAAATAAACTGATTAGTTGTTATATGTGAGCAAAAGCTAACAAAAGATGAGAACTTTTTTGCAAGATTTTTTTTTTGCCAATTCAGAGAAATATCATTTTTTTACATGGAGATCGACATTAGAATCAACAACAACAGGGCATTTGCCACCGAGCTCCAAGACCACCGGCGTCAGATGCTTTGCAGCTGAGGCCAACACAATGCGTCCTACTTTACCATTCCCTGCAATTTTATCGTAGCAATAGACTCTGAGCCAAATGCTAACTAGTAAGCACCTAATAAGTTAAGAGACTCTTGAGCCATGGAAGAAGCTTCAAGCTTCATCAATGGCAGCAAGGACTGATCAAACCTGTGTAGAAGATCTTGTCCCACTTCTGTTCCAGGAGCGCGGTGGTTTCAGGGACGCCACCCTCGACGACCTTGATGCAGGAGCCGTCAATGTACCGCGGCAGCAGCTCCGCGAGCAGCGACGACGTGGCCGGTGCGACCTCCGACGGCTTCAGCACGACGGCGTTGCCGGCGGCAATTGCTCCGATGACCGGGTCGATGGACAGCACTAAAACGAACAGACAGGAGTGATTACACCGGCCTTTGATGTGTGAAGAGTTGCAAGAAGACAAGAAAAATTGTTTAAAAAAATTGGAAGAGGGGGATTGCTCTAAAATTTTTTAGGATTTAGTTCAAATTTAAAATAAATCCTAAGGATTTGGTCCCAAACCCCCATTTTCAAACATGCCCTAAGTTGGAGCTCAAGCGAAGGCTCAGCAACCGAGAGGTCACGGGATGAAATTCTTAAAAAATTCTACAAACAACCACACCTAACTTATAGTTAGTATGACTTGAACCATGGCCTTTTTAGTCGAAAGACACGGTTGTCGTTCTAGTTGGACTAGCAACCGGTTGGTTTGACAAACTAAGTCCTCACGTGCAGATTATACAATTTTCAATACATGAAAGATACACATATCCAAACAATAGAAAATACATGAAAGGTACATGGCATACATGGTTGATGCCTACGTATCATATCTTCATTTATTTTTTCTTTTTTGTTTCTTTGCTGCTTGTGTCAATGATGGCTTTGCGTCCGTCAACTAAAACTGAACTCTCAAAGAGTGAGTGTTTAACGGTTGATAGCGTCTTCGAAAAAAAGGAGTTGACAGCAGCTAAAGCATGGTCCATACTACTGAAACAATGTAGATCACCATGGCCTCAACGCTCAGATGTTGATCACTGACAATGACTGATCAGAACTTCAGGAGACAATCACTTAGCCATACGCACGAGTTGATGAGGTTATAAACATGCATACAACTCCACAATATATCCTCACATCAGTGGACTCACTTGAACTATATTATACGAAAGGGAGAGTTTTTAGCTCATTTGGACTTTTTTGAAATGAAATAGCAAAACTAGTTTACCTCTATCTGAAAAGACAAATTTAGCACCACGATAGATCGGACAAACGACACGTGTCCTATATAACACTCACGGTCTGCTCCAAGTGCGTGCCACGAATACGGATCACTGGATCTGGCCTTCCGCGAATCACGACCGCCGACGATTGCGTATGCCACGGTGGAACCGCAGCACGCTCACCCCGCCACCACGACTCGTTTTTATTTTAATCAATCAGTTAAATTAAAGACTCCTTTTATTGCACGCCACACCATTCCATCGATCAGTCTCTATCACCAATCTATCCATCAGTCTCCATCATCGAGCCAGGTGCGCGGCAGGGACGTCCCGCAGACCGGGTGCATTTTGGACGTGTAGTATCTAGATTGAACTTTATTATATATATATATATATATATATATATATATATATATATATATATATATATATATATATATATATATAGAGAGAGAGAGAGAGAGAGAGAGAGAGAGAGAGAGAGAGAGAGAGACATCCGTTTCATACTATTAGAAATACATACTCTCATTTTAATATATCACTTAAACAAACATATTATCTTTATCACTTTCAAGATACTTAATATCAATTATAAGATACTCAATCTGATTTGATTAAAAAATCATTGGAACCTTTTATTTTTGCTATATACCTTATTTCATATATAAAGGAAGTATATACACATATTTAAGCTACAAAAGTGGATTTTCATGAAATTTTTCATGGAACTCACTTTGAGGTATCTTATAATCATTATTAGAGTATGCTTAAATAGATAAAAGAGGTATCATCATACGATTTAAGCGCTACATGAGAGGTGGAGTACGTACTCCCAAGAATACGAGTTCCATGAAAAATTTCATGAAAATCCACTTTTTATACCGAAATCCGTGTATATACTTTTTATATATATGAAAAAGGGTATATAGCAAAAATAAAGGGCTTCAATGAAATTTTTTCAATCAAGTTGTATTGGAGTATCTTATAATTGGTATTTAAGTATATTGGAAATGATAGAGAAGTATAATATTTTTTAAGTGGTATATTCAAGTGGGAGTATGTACTCCTAAGAATGTAAACGAGCTTCCTATATATATATATATATATATATATATATATATATATATATATATATATATATATATATATATATATATATATAAAGTTTTTTCCTACTCTCAGTGTAGTTACTCCTATTCCGTATCTCACAACATAGGAGTATTTTATGCAACCGAGAGTATGTATATGTAGTATACGAGTATATAAGACCACCTAGGTGGTATTCACACCTTTTCAGGGGGTGGTATGTATAATTTTTTTGACATACTCCTTTTTATATGCGAATATGAAGGTATTTACAAAATATGCTAAAAACTATAGACTCTCTTGCAATTTTTTCGTGTGGTTCACATTGGAGCATCTTATAATTAGTATATGAGTATACCTAAAGTGATAAAGGAGTATGTCAAGTTCTTTTAGGTGGTATATCAAAAATGGGAGTAACTACACCCGGGAGTAGAAAGAGTATTTTTCCTATATATATATATATATATATATATATATGTGTGTGTGTGTGTGTGTGTGTGTGTGTGTGTGTGTGTGTGCGCTCAATATCCGATTAAATATTCGTGACCGAGATAATTCGTATCCGATTCGTCATGTATTCGCTCCGTATTCGTGACTGAAACTACCAGTATTCGTATTTATATCTGACACTATCCGTATCCGACTCCGATTCTAAGAAAAAAAAAAGTGAAATATGATACAAGACGAGCGATATCCGTCCGTATTCGCTCTAATTGCATCCCTAATTAGGGCATATTTAGATACACTGTGATCCGACTCAATCCGTAAGAGTTGACTCAGAATTTAAACTAAAATTCTTCCCTATCCAAACAAAGCCTTAGGGAGGCAATAGGTCCGGTTTCTGAGCAACTCACGGGGAATTCCTCTTAACGTTAAGAGGAGATAAAGGTTTACCCGTAGAAAACCAACTGATTCCACCCTAGAACATCTCACCCCGTGCACACGTATCGCATGCAATTTAGAAGAGTGCAGGCCCTGTACTACGTACTCGACCTGAGTACCTATTTTAATGCGTTGAATAAGGTGATCTTGTTTAAGAATTTATGCATGCGTACGTTCCAACTTACAGAAGGGGTAGTTCCAGGCAGAGATGACGAGTACGACGCCGAGGGGCTCCGCCGCGATCCTCGCCGTCGATGGGAACGTCATGAGCGAAGCAGGGACCTCAATGAACAAAACGTGGCAAAGCAGTTAGGCAGTGGTGCAGATAATTAGAGGTTTTAATAGCGATTAATTGTTGCTATGTGCATGGTGGTCAGGTTCAGAGAAAAGCTATGCATCTCAGCTAACTCTATTTAAAAAAAGGCAATCAAATTAACATAAACAAAAGGTGTGTAACTTAGTCTAAACATTTTTGGGATAACCCATAAGTTCGCATTAATGATTGATATTATACTGAGCGCCAATTTTTTATGTGATAAAAAAACTACAGCTCTATTGAATACTTTACAAAATTAAATTGACATACACTTCTCTCTCAAATAAACATTGAGTTGTACACGAAATTGATCTTACTATGTACTTCTTATGTTAGTTAAAAAAATCAATTTAACTAGAGCTTTAATCAAGTAGTAAAAATAACCAGACATCACAAAACCAAAATAACGAAAAAAAAGCGTTATTAGGGTGTATGGTAGTGATTAGCTATCGCAGGTACAAGCTTATTATTAGCAATAGGCTAGCACATATCTTGAGCACTATATAGCATCAATAGATAAGCTAGCACATATCTTGAGCGTAGCTTCGTTTTCAAGTCTATGTATACACAGGCTACAACATAAGTAAGCTACATTGCAGATGCGATGCAACTATTGATAGGTATCTAAAACATTGGTACAGACCAACCACTACAGATGAAGAAATTTCATGCGATTTTTGGCCAAGTTTAGAACGCAGAAATTTCGCAGAAAACAATTTAATTCCTATATGAATCTAAAAAGGCCGAGGGTACCTTCTGGGGTTTCATCCATTTCTTCAAATTCTTCAAGGCCAACATACACGACGACTTGACCAGAGATATCTGCGGCACAGATTAATGGATGGACAAAATGTAACAGCATATGCATGCCTATGAGTAATGATCAGATTAGAAGATCTAGTTTATCCATGAATTTTCCAATCTCTGTGAAGCTTAAGATTAAGCATAGATTATGACATGAACTTTCATACCCGACCAAATAAAGGTTAATACTCGACCAATATATACAAAAAAAATATATCATAAAACACAAACTGTGCGTGTTTCTTAATTTATTCCCTTTTTAACAATAGCTCTATAGCACCAAACAGACCTGTACTAACAATGCTGCAAATTGTACAAATCAATATTCCAAAACATGAGCACGCACAAATTCATAATTGTGCATGTATAATATACTGTGTTTTTCTTTCTAATTTTTTTCACACACATGTATATATAGCACCGATTGACCTGTATCAACCGTCAAATTACCATCAAGGAAAGTATCATCTAAACATGCAGGCAAATACATCAGATGGAACAAAGAAAGGCCAAGAATTCAGAGCAGTTTACCAATCTAATTAACATAAGAAAATCTAAAACACTCAGAAACCCCGTGAAAAATCCAATCTTTACAGATCGTTCCAACGCAAGATCGCACACACAACGAAGATACGTAAATTGATGCTGCGACGTACGCACCTCGTGGACGTAGGACTCGGTGCGGGGCTTGGCGAGGTCGGCGTGGAGGGCGTCGCATATCTCCATCTCCGTCTCCGTCACCATCCTCAGCACCCCGCGCAGCTGCGCCGCCCGCCACTCCGCTGGCCGCGTCCGCCCCGCCGCGAACCTCGCCCGGAGCTCCCCAACCGCCGCCGCCACTGCCTCCCCCTCCATGCTATTTAGTACTTAGCTAGTTACCAAGCTTGGTTGTTTGCAGCAATGGATGGATGGGAGATTTACTACGACAAGTGAAGGAGGCGGGGCGTGGGAAAGGCGGAAACGTAGAGATGATGAGACGTGCTCTCTCTCTCTCTCTATATATATATAAGGATACACTCCATCATCTCTACGTTTAGGAAATTGCACTTTATCCGTTGCGCAAAACACCATGTTGGTTGTAACATCCCAAATTTTAATCTTTACAAAAAAAAAATTTAAATTAATTAATTCAAAGTGTTGGATTTCATTAGGAGTTTTTGCAATTATTTAAAATTAATACCCAAAATTCAAATTCAAATCCCATCGTCTCAATTCAAATCTCGTCTCCAAAATCCAAATCCAAACTTTGAAATTTGAGTTTTTCCCGCGAATTCTCTCCTGGCCGAAACCCATTTCTCCGCCCCACTTCCGTTTTCCTCTTTCTGTCTTTCCCCCTTGCACTTGTTCTATTCCTACCGAAGCTCGCGCCTATCCGCGCCCGATCAAGACGCAGTCGTGCCAAACTAACGCCCGCCACACCCTACTGCGTTCATACAAGATCCCACCGACGTCGATCGCGTCGTGCCCTGTGCCGCTTGTGCTGTCAAGTCTCGCCATCCCTGTGCACGTTCAATCCCCCTAATGCCACAAACATTCAATACGTTGCCATTTCGGTCGTTTCCAAAACCGAGCCTTTAACGTCGTCGGCAATCCCGTCGCGGCCATGTCCGTTCAAACCCCGACCAAGTCTATAAAGTGAAGCCACAATACCTCCTTCACCCCCTAAACACACCAACTACTCCCTTAGCCTCTGGAGCATCATCACCGCTGAATTCGTCATCTTCCCGAGCGCTGGCCGCCACCTCGCCTTATCCTCCTGTCGCTCCGGTGAGAATTTGGAATCTCTAACTACGTCACATCGTGTTCCTGAGCTCTGTGAAATTTTTCCCTAAATCACTTTCGCTTTTGGTTGCAGTTCATCGCTGGATTTCATCGTCTTCTTCATACCGGCCGAAACACCCCCATCACCCGATCTTCTTCTCCGGTGAGCTCCTCGCCGTTTGGACCGCGTCACAACATGTTCCCGTCCTCCCTCAATCCACCCCACCTCAATTCGGCCTCTCCGCCACTGTGGTGCACCGCCACCATCTTCACTGGCATCGGTGCCCAGCCTCCTCGGCCGCTCCTAGCCTCACTGATCCACTCGGTGTGTTCCCTATGCTCGTGCCGCGCTCATGCGTGCGCCACCTCCCCCGCAGCACCATCAAGCCGTCGCCGCCCCATGCTGCTTCGGCAGCTCCACCGCCACCACGTCACAATTGTGCTTGTGTTGAGGGGGAGTTTAAGTTTCTTGATTTATTGAAGTTCCTCGATTTGATGTCTTGCAGTTTTCGAAACCTTCTTTTCACAAATTCTTCTCTCTTTGAAGTGTTGTCAATGTATTTATCAAGGGGGAGATTGTTGCACCATGGGGTGTGGGTGTGGTTTTTACTGTTGAATAATTGACCTTTAGATTGCACTAGAATTTGCGGTTGTTAAAAGGTTCCGTTGTTCCATTTGGATGTTTTGTTTAAGGTCCTTTCAGGTTTGCCGGAGGTCTTCAAGGTCCTTCTAAGAAGCACTCGCGTGGACGCATCTGGACCGTCCAGGAGAACTAATGCGCATCAATCACAACCGTCCAAGAGAACTAATGCGCATCCATCGCAACCGTCCAGGACCTCTCCAGGTGAACTAACACGCATCAATTGCGTCCGTCCAGGATCTCCCCAGGATCAATCTGATCCATCCAGGTCTTTTCCCAAGGAGCGCCAAACGCGCATCAATCGCGTCCATCCAGGACCTCCCCAGGATCAATCTGATCCATCCAGGTCTTTTCCCAAGGAGCGCCAACGCGCGTCAATCGTGACCATCCAGGACCTCCTCAGGATTAATCTAGTCCATCCAGGACGTCTCCCAGGAGAATCAACGTGGAGAAATCTCGTCCATTCAGGACCTCCTTTAGATCAATTATGTCCATCTAGGACCTCCCCCATGGGGACCAACGTGGATCAATCTGGACCACTCAGACCTCCCCATGGGCACCAACGTGGATTTATCTGGACCACACAGGACCTCTCCCTGGAGTTATCTGGATTGTCCAAGAGGTTTTTGGAGCAGTGTAGCTCCAAAGTACTGTAGCTCCAAAGTACTGTAGCAAGGAGGTCTTCCAGCTACTGTCCATCACGCGCACTAAAGCGAGGAGGTCTTCGAGTTACTGTAGCGAGGAGGTCTTCCGAGATACTGTAGCACAGAGGTCTTCCGAGCAACTGTAGCACGAAGATCTTCCGAGGTACTGTAGCAAGAAGGTGGTCTTTGCAAAAAGATGACCCTAGAGATTTACAAAGACGACCCTGGATATTTACAAAGACGACCCCAGATGTTTTTCAAAGACCACTCCAGAGTTCTTTGAGGAGGTCTTCTAGGACCTCCCAAGAGGTCTTTGAGGAGGTCTTCCAGGACGTCTTTCACAGGACCTCCCAGGAGATCTTTCAGGATGTTTTTCCAGGACCACTCACGAGGTTTTGCAGGACTTCTCAGGTGGTCTTTTAAGAGGTCTTGTAGGACCACCCGGAGGTCTTTACAGGACCACTCGGAGGTCTCCACAAGACCACCCTATTCATTCCAAATATTGTATGCTTCAAGTGCTACGGTGCAGGTGAGTGATCGTAGGCTTGGTGGAAGTAATCGTAGACGTCTTGGACATCTTGGAGGTGGTCATAGATATACTAGAACTAATCATAGACATCATGGATGTCGTGGAGGTGGTCGTTGACCTACTGGAACTGGCCGCGGACTTTGTTGAAGTGGTCGTGGACTTCAAGGTTTATTTGGAAAGTGTTTATCGACGATTGAGACTTTGTGTTATGCGTATGTGAACTGATATTGGTCAAGTTGGAGAACTTGTGCCTGGAATATATTCTTTGTTCTTTGCATGTGCAGGTTGAGCGTGAAGACGACCATGGTCGATGATAAGGAGGACTGAGACTAGGATGGGGAAATCTGAGGTTCAAGAGGTCTAGGATGTCACGAGGTGGTCGGGCTTGCACTGGAGCATGTGGAAATCAAAGGTGGTTGCTGATGCACAGAGAAGCTTCGGGAGGTGGAGTCCTGAAGGCTTATAACGTGTGAGAAGATATGGATGGCGTTCAAATATCTGGAATGTTTAGAGATGTTGGAAAACTTGTGTTTGGAAGGGTTTCAGGTCCCTTGATTCTTGGAAGAGATATGATTTTGTGTCCGTGTCGTTGAGGACACGGATTAGTCTCTGCCTATAAAAGGAGACAGAGGGGAAGTGTTTTTCCCGTGGCTTTTGTACGCAGCTTTTGAGATAGAGCTTTAGAGGTCTTTCGGTTGAGAGCTTTGAGAGGTGCTTGTTTGAGCACTTTGTAGATACAGAACAATATTGAGAAATAAGAGATCGGATCTATTCGACATTGTCTCAGGATTGTTCTTGTTCAAGCTGTGTGTGAAAGGTCTTCTACGAAGAGGTCTTCGAGGAGGTTCTGAAGAGGTCCTCGAAGAGGTTCTCGAGGAGGTCCTCGAGGAGGTCGTGAGAAGAGCCAGCGCACGGCAAGTTTGGCTGGTTTGTGAGCAAGAAATCGGTACAATCATTCACCCCCCTCTGATTATGCTATACGATCCTACAAGTGGTATCAGAGCAAGGTTGCTATGGCGTTAGAGAGGTATGTGAATCGACCTCCCATACTAGAAGGTACTGATTTCGCCTTTTGGAAGTGTCACATGCAAGCTTACATTGAGGCTCAAGGTAACGGTGTTTGGAATAAGGTCTCTAGCCCTTATGCGGTTCCTGTTCCTGTTACTATTCTAAATAAAACATATGTTGATCTGAATGCCCAAGCTCGTAACTTATTGTTTCAAGGGATTTCTCGTAAAGAATTTGATCGTGTAGCTCATATTAATTCTGCTTACTTAATATGGAAGACTCTTTGAGATTATCATGAGGGAACCACTAAAATCAAGAAAGTGCGTAAAAATCTTTATCAAAAAGAGTATTATGATTTTGCTATGAAATCTGGTGAATCTATTGATGATCTTTTTGCTCGCTTTGAGAAGATACTGAGTAGTTTGCGTAGCGTTGATGTTATTATTACTGATGAAGATAATTTGCGTAGCGTTGATGTTATTCCTACTGATGAAGATAATGCATCTAAAATTTTGAGATCTTTAGGTTCTGAGTGGTTGATGGTTGTCATAACGATCAATCAAACTATCGATCTAGATACTTTAACCATGGATGATCTTTACTCTAGACTGAAAACTTATGGGATGGAAGCTTTGCCATCTAAGATTGATAAATCTTCACCTTTAGCTCTTGTGACTAACCCCATGCAGGCTGCTTCCTCGAGCTCTTTTCTTGTATCCGCTTTGTCTTCTTTTTCAGAGGAACAATTCGAACTACTTCCTGAAGAAGACTTGGTCTTGATCTCCTCACGGGCATACAGGGCACTCAACAACATGAGGATGAAAAAGCGAGGAGGTTTCTCAAGCTCGATCAAGTGCTATAAATGTGGCGAACCAGGTCACATTAAGGCTGAATGTCCCAAGCTCAAAGGGAAGGTGATCAGAGAAGAAAAGAACTACCGTGGTCGATCATCCAAGAACAGCAACACTAAGGGTGGAAATTTTCGTTGAAAATTTGTTGAAAAGGTTCTTTCGGCTATTGAGCAACTTGGTTTGAGCGATGTGGAATATGAGAGCTGCGACGACGACAACCACGACAATAATGATCCTAAAGATAAGAAGAATGACAACGATGACTTCACGGGGATGTGCTTTATGGCAAGAAACAACGACAACAATGAAGATGAAAGTGATTCCGATGAGGTAAGACCATCATATGATGAACTTGAAGATGGTTTGATTAAACTTGCTGTTGAATTAAAAAAGACTAAAAAGAAACTGAAAGAAAATAATGGTCTTGTTGAAAGCTTAACTTCTGAAATTGAAAAGCTCAAGTTCAGTGAACCCACTTGTTTAGAGTCAAGTATGTTAAATGTCCAAACTAAAACTTGTTCTAATTGTGGATTGCTAGAAGCTAGACTTAATTCATCTCAAGAAACAATTCAACAGATGCTTTATCATGAGATAGTTTCTTGCTCTAATTGTCCTAAACTCATAATAGAAATTGAAGCTTTGACTAGACAACTTGCTGACTTTGCTGAAAAGGAAAGGGACGCTCAGTCTAGTGCTTCTAAGAAAATTGTGAATGAATCTATTAAATGCACAGCTTGTCCTACTCTAGTTAAAGAAAATGAGTATCTTAAGGACACATTAGAGAGATTTTCCTTTGGTAAGAAAAATTTGAATATGATCCTAGACAAGTCAAGAGTTAGTGTTAAACATCATGGTCTAGGATTTAACTTTGTTGAGCATGCCAAGAATAATCCTCCTAAGATTGTTGAGCTTCTTGAACCTGGAAAATTTGTAGTAGAATCTGAACCGAAATAAATTATTTTTAAATCTGCTAGTGTTACAACAAACTCATCTACCAAAGTGAGTGCTATAAAGGCAAGAGATACAGCTTCTCATAAATTCAAGTATCATTGCACTCATTGTGGTAGAGAAGGTCATTTGGTTCAATATTGTTTTAGGAAAGCAAAGGAAGAAAAGAGAGACAGGTTAAGAAGGACGTCCCGTTCGGCAGGTTTGGGAGGTTTTGAGACAGGACCAGTTAGACCAGAATTATTCACACGGTCGGACAGGATAGTGATCAGACCAAAACTTAAACGGTGGTCTAACCAACAGTGCACTGAAACTAACAATTCTTTGTATTTGTCGGCTGGTGCTCCTGTTCGTCGAATGTCTCAGTATTGGTTACCTAAATCCCTATTTGCTAACCCTAGAACTAAGATACCGACGATTGTTCGTGCTTTGTAGGCTCATCGCAAGGGGGAGGAGAACATATGATTCATTGAATCCGGTTGTTCCCATCACATGACTGGAGACTCACGTTGGTTCTCCTCCCTCACTCATGCCACCGGTGATGAGATGATCACTTTTGGGGACAATGCACAAGGACGAGTTCTTGCAAAAGGAACCGTGCGTGTCAACGACAAGTTCATTTTAAAAGATGTGGCTCTTGTCAGCAAGTTGAGCTACAATCTTCTTTCGGTTTCACAGTTGATTGATGACAATCTTGAGGTAAGTTTTAAGAAACATTCTTGCTGCATTTTAGATGCATCTGGTGATCTAGTTTGCAAGATTACTCGAGTTGGTCGTTTGTTCAAAGGCGATTTTGCATTCTCTTCTTCCTCTGAGCTTAGGTGTCTTGTTTCATCTGATTCCAAGGATTTGTTTCACTGGCATCGTAGATTAGGTCATATTGGTTTTGATCATCTTGCTCACATTTGTAATTTGAATCTTGTTAAAGGCTTGCCTAATCTGAAATTTGAAAGATCTATGAATTTTGTGTGCTCTCCCTGTCGTCATGGTAAGATGGTTTCAGCATCTCATCCTCCTCTCTCTCTCGTCTTGACTGATGCACCTTGTCAATTGTTGCACATGGACACTGTAGGTCCTGCCAGAGTTCAGTCAGTTGGAGGTAAATGGTATGTTCTCGTTATTGTTGATGATTACTCTAGATACTCTTGGGTCTTTATCATGGCATCTAAGGATGAGGTCTTTGGTCACTTTAGAGAGCTTGTCCTTATAGACTTGCCACTGAACTCCCAGGAGCACTTAGAGCCATTAGAAGTGATAATGGAACTGAATTCAAGAACACATTATTTGCTTCCTTTTGTACTGAAAGAGGTTTAGACCATCAGTTCTCCTCAGCTCATGTGCCACAACAGAATGGTGTTGTAGAGCATAAAAATAGAACCTTGGTTGAGATGGCAAGAACAATGTTGAATGAACATGCTACTCCTAGAAAGTATTGGTATGAGGCTATTTCCACTGCTTGCTATATTTCTAATATAGTTTTTTTGCGTGCTAAATTGAATAAGACCTCTTATGAGCTTCACTTTGGTCATTCTCCTAAGATCTCTCATTTGAGGGTGTTTGGTTGTCGGTGTTTCATTCTTAAATATGGAAATCTTGATAAATTTGAATCTAGATCCTCAGATGGTATTTTTCTTGGATATCCTGCTCACACCCGAGGCTATCGTGTACTCAATTTAGAAACTAACAAAATTGCTGAGACCTGCGAGGTCACCTTTGATGAGGCTAGTCCAGGTATTAGAACCGATAGTGCAGGTATACAAGAAAATATTGCACCCGAAGACATCTTCTATGATTCAGACAACAATGAAAGGGTTACCTCGATTCACATTACACCAATGGAGTCTACATCCAGTGGCTCTGCTCCTACCTCCAATGAGGTAGAGGCCATTGATGCTACAACGATGTCACCAACGACTACACAGGCTCCTCTGCATATTCAACGACGTCATCCTCTTGATCAAATGATTGGTGAGTTAAGTGAGAGAGTTCTTCGCAACAGGTATAACTCTAATGCCTCATTTGCTCATACTGCTTTTGTATCCTCTTTTGAACCCCAAGATATAAATCACGCTTTATCTGATGAGTCTTGGATTAATGCCATGCATGAGGAATTAGAAAATTTTGAGCGCAACAAAGTCTGGTCTTTAGTCCCACCTCCTCTTGGTCATAATGTTATTGGAACTAAATGGGTTTTTAAGAATAAGCAAAGTGAGGATGGTGTTGTTGTTCGGAATAAGGCAAGACTTGTGGCTTAGGGTTTTACCCAGGTGGAAGGTCTTGATTTTGGTGAAACGTTTGCACCTGTTGCTCGTTTAGAAGCCATTATAATTCTTTTATCTTTTGCTGCTTCTAAAGGTTTCAGGTTATATCAAATGAATGTTAAGAGTGCCTTCCTTAATGGCTATATTGAGGAAGAGGTCTATGTAAGACAACCACCTGGGTTTGAAAATCCAAAATTTCCTGATCATGTCTACAAACTGTCCAAAGCTTTATATGGTTTAAAGCAAGCTCCAAGAGCATGGTATGATAGGCTTAAATCATATTTGCTGAGTAATGACTTTCAGATGGGCAAGGTAGACAAATTTTTTTTCCACTCAAGCATGGCAGTGATCTTTTACTTGTTTAGATTTATGTGGATGATATCATCTTTGGTGGTTCCTCTCATGCTCTTGTTTCCAAGTTTTCAGATACTATGAGCAGGGAATTTGAGATGAGCATGATGGGAGAACTCACGTTCTTCCTAGGTTTTCAGATCAAGCAATTAAAGCAGGGTATTTTTGTTCATCAAACTAAATACACCAAGGATCTCCTTCGACGTTTTGACATAGGGACAAGCAAACCAGTCTCCACACCAATGGGATTCACAGCAGTGTTAGACCCTGATGAGGATGGAGAGTCTGTTGATCAAAAAAGAGTACAGAAGCATGATTGGTTCACTTCTGTATCTCACTACTTGAAGACCAGACATTCACTTTGTTGTATGTCTATGTGCTCGTTTTTAAGCTTCTCCACGTGCTTCACATCGTCAAGCAGTCAAACGAATCTTCAGGTATCTTCAGTCAACTTTGGAATTTGGTTTGTGGTATTCTTCTTCATCATGCCTTACCTTTAGAGCTTTCTCAGATGCTGATTTTGGGGGTTGTAGAATTGATAGGAAGAGCACTTCTGGCACTTGTCACTTTTTAGGCACATCTCTTGTGTCTTGGGCTTCTAGAAAACAATTGTCTGTTACTGTTTCCACATCTGAGGCTAAATATGTTGCTCTCAATTGCTTTGGATGACTTCCACTCTTAAAGATTTTGGCTTAAATTTGGATAGTTTTCCACTTTTCTGTGATAACACTAGTGCTATTTGTATTGCAAAAAATCATGTGCAACATTCAAGAACCAAACACATTGTTATTCGGTATCATTTTCTGAGAGATTATGTTGAAAAGGGAGATGTTGTTTTGTATTTTATTGATACAGAGTCTCAAGTTGCTGATATTTTCACAAAACCGCTTGATACTGCTCGCTTTGATCTTTTGAGAAGTGAGTTGGGTGTGTTACATCCTATGGGCTTATTCTGAGGGGGAGTTTGGGTTTAAAAGTCCAGAAGCTTTGTTTTGACAATCAAATCATCAAGTCCAAGTCATTGAAATCAAATGAGTTGTAGAGCTTTCTTTATCATATTTATTCATGTGATGTGTAGCTTTGATCTTTACTGGTTATAATTAATTTGCTACATAAGAAATAAAGTATGACATGGCTAAATACTTTGACTAGATTGATTATTGTTATCACCTTGTGATGTTCATCGAAAAGGATGAGCTTGTTTGTGAGTCTTATTTTAAATCATAGATTTGAAGTAAGTATGTCTCTCATTGCAATCCAGTGATGCCCACTCTTTTTCGCATGTAAAAAAAAAAGAGAAAGAGACATTTGAAAAGATGTATGCTTCAAGCATGCTATACATATCTATGTATTCAAAAAAAAAAATTATGCACAAAAGTGCTCAGTGAAAAGAAGTATGCTTCAAGCATGCCACCTTGAAAAGAAGTATGCTACAAGCATGCCACATTCATAAGATTTGAATGTGAAGCAATAGGGTGTTAATATGAGACTGATAGCTCATCTAGATTTAACTTTTGCCTCACTGTTAGGCTTTAACTTTTTATGGTGATATCTCTTTGTGGTCTTATAATCGTTTTAGTCATTGTTTGAGATGCCATATCATTGAATTAAAACTGCTTAATCACTCTACAAACTTGTTTTGACTTTGCTCATGATACATGTTTTTATATGATCCTATTAAGCTCTACTAAAAAATAGCTTGGTTAATCTATTAAATTGAATTAAAAAAATCGGCACAGCTTCTGGCTTTTTATTCTCCTTGCTTTTCTCTCTGATGTCTTCTCTCTCGGAAGTTCTTGCTGAGTACATTACCAAAGGGGGAGAAAGATGGAGAATTTCAATTGGAATTGTGCTTGTGTTGAGGGGGAGTTTAAGTTTCTCGATTTATTGAAGTTTCTCGATTTGATGCCTTGCAGTTTTCGAAACCTTCTTTTCACAAATTCTTCTCTCTTTGAAGTGTTGTCAATGTATTCATCAAGGGGGAGATTGTTGGACCATGGGGCGTGGTCGTGGTTTTTACTGTTGAATAATTGACCTTTAGATTGCACTAGAATTTGCGGTTGTTGGAAGGTTTCGTTGTTCCGTTCGGGTGTTTTGTTTAAGGTCTTTTCAGGTTTGCCGGAGGTCTTCAAGGTCCTTCTAAGAAGCACTCGCGTGGACACATCTAAACCGTCTAGGAGAACTAATGCGTATCAATCACAACCGTCCAGGAGAACTAATGTGCATCCATCGCAACCGTCCAGGACCTCTCCAGGTGAACTAACGCGCATCAATCGCGTCCGTCCAGGACCTCCTCAAGATCAATCTGATCCATCCAGGTCTGACGAGGATCTAATAATCCTCATTTTATCTTTTATCTATAATTCTTATTATGGGTAAATATGATGTCATGTGGTCCCTAGGTATACCCCTTATATTTACAAGGGAGAAGCCTACCAGGTGGTCGTAAGTTCTTCTACGACCACCCCCATAGTCATAAGTCTTGCTACGATTACCTTATGGTCGTAAGTTCTTCTACGATCATTATCCAGTTGTAAGTTATTCTACGACTACCCCATGGTCGTAAGCTCTTCTACGACCAGGTCAGCTACGACCACCTTATGATCAATAAAACCTACAGACGAGTGGGCCCAATTGATTAAGGAATCCAAGCAGTCAACATATGCTATTATTTTACGGAGTAATAGTACGTAATACCCCATTATCTCTGACAAATAACTGCCAGGCGGCATGAAGGAGTTAACACTTCGGTGATTACTGCAAACATGCGCCCGTTACAGGACATGATGAGGCGCCTCTTCACCTGGAGAAACGGCTACTCCTTCACGATTATATAAAGGCGGCGATCAGAGAAGAAAGAAAAAGAGGGCAATCGGAGAACACAGCAAGCAATCGGGAAGACATGCACTATCTTCTGTAATAGTCTTAGTCTTTTCTCCCGATTGTACAAGATACACTCAATATCATACACACACAGGAGTAGGGTTGTTATTCTCCCCGGAGAAGGCCTGAACCTGTATAAAAATACCCGTGTCAATCTCTCTGCGTGATTCCATTCTAGGAGACCCCTCGAATCAAACAATCTTTACGTAAGATCGGTTCTAAAACACCAACAAGGTCTTTTCCCAAGGAGCGCCAAACGCGCATCAATCGCGTCCGTCCAGGACCTCCCCAGGATCAATCTGATCTATCCAGGTCTTTTCCCAAGGAGCGCCAACGCGTGTCAATCGCGGCCATCCAGGACCTCCTCAGGATTAATCTAGTCCATCAAGGACGTCTTCCAGGAGAATCAACGTGGAGAAATCTCGTCCATTCAGGACCTCCTCTGGATCAATCCTATCCATCCAGGACCTTCCCCATGGGCACCAACGTGGATTAATCTGGACCACTCAGACCTCCCCATGGACACCAACGTGGATCTATCTGGACCACACAGGACCTCTCCCTGAAGTTATCTGGATCGTCCAAGAGGTCTTTGGAGCACTGTAGCTCCGAAGTACTATAGCAAGGAGGTCTTCCAGTTACTGTTCATCACGTGCACTGAAGCGAGGAGGTCTTCCGAGATACTGTAGCACAGAGGTCTTTCGAGTAACTGTAGCAAGAAGGTGGTCTTTGCAAAAAGACAATCCTAGAGATTTACAAAGACGACCCTGTATATTTACAAAGACGACCCTAGATGTTTTTCAAAGACCACTCCAAAGGTCTTTGAGGAGGTCTTCCAGGACCTCCAGGACGTCTTTCACAGGACCTCCCAGGAGATCTTTCAGGATGTTTTTCCAGGGCCACTCACGAGGTTTTTCAGGACTTCTCAGGAGGTCTTTTACGAGGTCTTGCAGGACCACCCGGAGGTCTTCACAGGACCACCCGGAGGTCTCCACAAGACCACCCTATTCATTCCAAATACTGTATGTTTCAAGTGCTACGGTGTAGGTGAGTGATCGTAGGCTTGGTGGAAGTAATCATAGACGTCTTGGAGGTGGTCATAGATATACTGGAACTAATCATAGACATCGTGGATGTCGTGGAGGTGGTCGTTGACCTACTGGAACTGGTCGCGGACTTTGTTGAAGTGGTCGTGGACTTCAAGGTTGATTTGGAAAGTGTTTATCGATGATTGAGAGTTTGTGTTATGCGTATGTGAACTAATATTGGTCAAGTTGGAGAACTTGTGCCTGGAATATGTTCTTTGTTCTTTGCATGTGCAGGTTGAGCGTAAAGACGACCATGGTCGATGACAAGGAGGACTGGGACTAGGATGGGGAAATCTGAGGTTCAAGAGGTCTAGGATGTCACGAGGTGGTCGGGCTTGCGCTAGAGCACATGGAAATCAAAGGTGGTTGCTGATGCACGGAGAAGCTTCGGGAGGTGGAGTCCTGAAGGCTTACGACGTGTGAGGAGATATGGAAGGCGTTCAAATATCTGGAAGGTTTAGAGATATTGGAAAACCTGTGTTTGGAAGGGTTTCGGGTCCCTTGATTCTCGGAAGAGATATGATTTTGTGTCCATGTCGTTGAGGACACGGATTGGTCACTGCCTATAGAAGGAGGCAGAGGGGAAGTGTTTTTCCCGTGGCTTTTGTACGCAGCTTTTGAGCTAGAGCTTTAGAGGTCTTTCGGTTGAGAGCTTTGAGGGGTGCTTGTTTGAGCACTTTGTAGACACATAACAATATTGAGAAATAAGAGATCAGATATATTCGACATTGTCTCAGGATTGTTCTTGTTCAAGCTGTGTGTGAAAGGTATTCTACGAAGAGGTCTTCGAGGAGGTTCTGAAGAGGTCCTCGAGGAGGTTCTCGAGGAGGTCGTGAGAAGAGCCAGCGCACGACAAGTTTGGCTGGTTTGTAAGCAAGAAATCGGTACAATCATTCACCCCCCTCTAATTGTGCTATACGATCCTATAGAGATAGAATTCTGTTAGGTCAAGATTATGAGCAGGAGATAAGAAAGGAAGTTCGATATCCTTTGTTTTGGAGGTAATCATCGAGAGAATGGCGGGACCACGTCAGCATGCAGATATACATGGGCCTGTATTAGTTATGGTCTTAATCAAGTGATTACAAGCGAAGAGGGACACCCAGTATTAGGGGTGAAAATGGGGCGGATAATACCTGCCGATCCGATACTGTATCCGAAAAAAAAATCCACACATGGTACAATTTTTTAGTCCCGGTCAGCATTCGTATCCGGAAAATCTCACGGAATATGGGAAGAGCAATATACGATTCGTATCTGTATTTTATAGGATATCCGACAAGTCAACAAAATGGATATCTGATAAACATATATATCCTTTAATATCATCTATAGTTTTCTAGTCATTGACTAATATATAATATGAATTTACATTTGATTATGTTTATGTTGTTAAGTAGGATAAATAATTCTCTAATAGATGGTATAATGTGACACTTTCGTTGGTGAAGTTATATATTTTATTTATGTGTATACTATCTGTCAAGTTATCCGTGACCGATTTGAATCCGATCTACATCCAGTCGTGTCGGCATCTTGAAAAATCCGTATCCATATCCGA
Organism: Phyllostachys edulis; assembly: GCA_036346405.1. Classification (NCBI taxonomy): domain Eukaryota; kingdom Viridiplantae; phylum Streptophyta; class Magnoliopsida; order Poales; family Poaceae; genus Phyllostachys; species Phyllostachys edulis. The sequence goes on from CM070567.1 coordinate 45,281,596, forward strand.
CACTGAAGCAAGGTGTCAACCTGTTTTCACCCCTTACCTAGATGCAGTGCGGCCGCGCGGCTCACATGAGTACTGCTCTTCGTAGCTGTTTCGTATGAAAAAGTTAGTGTGTGTAGACTTGGTGAGCTCTGCATATAAGTAGATAGCATATGCCTGCTTCGATGATGATGAATGGATTGCTCATTACTCCCTCCGTTCTTAAATATATGACGTTTGACCAAGCGTGCAGTCAAACTTATCTAACTTTGACTAATAATATATGAAAAACTATTTAGATTGATCATGAGTGAATAGTATCATTAGATTTGTCATGATAAATATTTTAATAATATAATAATTTTGTAATTTTTACTAACAAAATCATATAAAAAGTAATGGTCAAAGTTATATAAGTTTGACTGCACGTTTGGTCAAACGTCATGTATTTAAGAACGGAGGGAGTACGTACTACATAGCTAAATCTGTTTCTGACCCCCCTACAAACCTTTTGTTCTCTTTATTGTTTATTACTCTGATTGGCTGAGGAGCTTGGCGAGATGAGGCCATCTGTGATCGTGCTAACGGTGAGAAATCTTAGTACAAAAAGTTAGATCGGACTGTCGGTTAAACCAAAAAAAAAAGTCAAAACTGGCGACCTAGCCAACTCAGTTCAGCTCAAAGACCGTCCATACATTCAGACCGAAAAAACCGGTCGAACCGGTGCCAGTTTCACTGATCCGGATGATTTTTGTTTAGGACATAAATACCCTCATTTTTATTATTTTCTTGCTGTGAATTCAGGGGTAAGATTGAAAAAAATGTGAATATGGGTGCCCTATTGTTGTACGCTAGTTGTTTAATTGAGATTTAGACTGTAGTTTCCACCCCATTGCTCTGTATAAATACCATGACAGATAATTACAATACAACTATGTTGTTGCTATAGCTATACATGCTTAACTCTAATGATAAATCTATTGTTCTGAAGATTCATAATCTACATATAAAAATTGATTGCAATATTTAATAGAAAATCTCTATTTTTTTTAATATAAAAACAATAATAATAAATATAATATTTTTGCATATATAAAAACCGGTGGTTAGATCGGTAAACCGGTGAACTCAGTGGCGGACCCAGGATTGAAAATTAGGTTGGGCGAAACGAACCACTAGTATTATCCGATAACAAAGCAAGACATACATAATACACATTGTCATCACTATAAATAGAGCATATGATACTAAATGGAACTCAAAACTGCAATCCGCATTATGTGAACATACAAAGATAGGTAAAATATAGAAAATGTACCCCATCAATGAAGTTTACATAACAATTTGCTACCAAAATACCAAATTATTGAATATACTAGTAACAACCTGTCAAAAGTAGATGAATAGTGAATACTCAGATTAATTCATTATAAATCATAAATCATAAAATAGAAAGACATACGTCTAAAGTACTAATTACATCTAGGAGGCCGAAGCAATTTCATTCTCCAAGATCATATTACGCTTGCACCGGTACTTGGGGAGGAACCACTCGACGCAATGGTAAAATAACTCTTCAAATCTAGCATATCAAGTAATCAACCAATCACAATCCACAAATAAGAGACAAGAGAAGAGAGGAAGAAGGTGAAGCACTAATTCATACTTAGGTGCTTGGAGCAACCTTGAAGAACAAGAAGATGATCGGAGAGAGGCTATTGTGGTTGGACCACATTGTGGTCAATGTGTTATTGACTTACAGCACTCTGATTCCTTTGGTTGATTTGAGGATTGATTTGGTAGAGCGTTACATCGAAGGGTTCTGGAAAGCTCATGTACCAGTGTACGTAGCAGCGGATTCAGACCGTACAGTTTTAGTAGAAAACCAGTGTGGGAAGTGAAACGGTGTTTGATTTTGCTGAAACTGTATCAGCTTGTGAGGGAGTCGTGGATCTACAGAACCGCCAAGTTTTGTGCAATTTTAATGTGTGTTGCTCGGTGTGGTAACTACAAAACTGCTAGTGACAACATAAGATCTCCACATAGAAATCATTTTATTCGTGCGTAAATACGAATACATGTATATTTTGTTTATTGTAAGCCAAATTAACCAGACAAGCGCATGCTGGTGCATACACATGTATGCTGAGTTACTGACAAATTAATCAACATATACATTGATTAGCTAGATTAGACATATACGTACCCCTGTCGATCCACGGAGCTGGATCAAATTCAAGCCCAGGACATGAGATATTCACCGTAGTGAGTCTGGGTGTCCAAGAACCTCTCCCAGAGCATGATCCCTCCATAGTTGGTTGCCTTCTGCATGTTGGGCAGAAGATGGTAGTAGAGCTCTCTAATGCTGACCATGTCGTTCTTCCAGTGCACGTCCGCACCATGCTGGCCAAAGGGAATGGCAGGAAGGGTTGTTGCTCGCCGGCGTCCGAGAAAGAGGGAGGTACCACCGGTGGCTACCTGCGGCGGCCGCCCAGCCTTACCCTATTGCTGGGGCTGCCCTGGGTGAACTGACTGTCGGTCCGACATTTTTCCTTGTGTGACATACTGGGTCGTACCTTGGGACCAAAGAACTAAGAAACCTCGCACGACGGGGGCGTAATTTGGTCTTAGGTAGGGCAGTGCATTGTTTTGCACGCCTCTCTCCAGGAATTTTCCTATCTTGTTTGAATTTCTCTTCCACTTCTCGATTGAATTTCTATCTTGTTTTATTATTCATTTGTTACTAATAGCGTTTTGATGCAGCTCGACTAACACAGCGCGCTCGACGAAGGCGAAGATCGATGGGCTGGCAGAACACCTGGTGCGCACCGACAAGGTGCACGACGATGGCGGCGTCCACCAGCCAGAAGGTAGAAGCAGAATCCGCTGAGGAGGTTGTCTGGTGCCGCGTTGCCGAAGACCGCGTAGCCCATGCACCCGCACATCATGTAGAACGCCGACGCCGTCGCCACGCTTAGCGCCGTGGCCTTCTTCATCACCGTAGCCTCCAACGGCGGCGTCTTGATCGTGTCCTGTATCTCGACGAGGACGTTGCAGGAGTGTAGTTTTCCAAAATAAAATAATTATTTTGGGTCTTATAAAGTAATGTTGATTTGGTTTAATCAAAGGTAAGAGAGAATGTGCTGTGGAGAAATGGTCTAATCGACCATGACCATGGATGCAGAATCATGCATGTGTATATTGACTTGGTAGTTAATGAATGAGCTATTGAGCTTGTTCAAGGAATAATAGCCGTCTGATTAACTTGATGATGCCTGCATACATGTTCGATGCATGTGCTGTCCAGAGATAGAAGACACTGTGCTTGTATGGATGTGCAGTTATTAACTGGCCGTTAATTGATTGAAGGCTGGGACAGCAGTTAACACGTGTGCTAATGATTGAATAAACTCATTTTAAGGGCATGTACAGTAGTCCACCATCAGCTGTCTATAAGAGATGCCATCTAGGATTTTAAGTGAGTTGGAGGAAAGAGAATAGAGAGAAAGAGAAACGCTGTCTAACATGCAATCGATGACTTCCTTCCACCAAATCCGCACTCTATCGATAGCAATTTTTGCGTTGTGTGCGTTTTCTTCCCCCCTCGTCGATCCCGTGCTCCCAGCCGTGTTTTTTTTCCCCAACGCCTTCACCTCCGCGCGATTTCTTCCCCGCCGCCAGCCCCTCCGCGCGCCATTTTCCCCGCCGCCTGCGAATCCGCGCGCGCGATTTCTTCCCCACCGCCAGCCCCTCCGCGCGCAATTTTCCCCGCCGCCTGCCCCTCCGCGCGCGCGATTTCTTCGCCATGCCCGGCCTCCTCGCGCGCAATCTTCTCCACGCCCGCAATTTCTTGTCCACGCCCGTGATTTCTTCTCCACGCCTCCACCCAGCGCGAGCGATTTCTCCTCCACGCCTTGCCCCCGCGCGCGAAAGGAAATGGGGATTTACTTCTTCTCCACGCCCTTCTTCTCCATAAGGCCGCAGCTGCTGGTCGCATTTGCTGAATCGGGAAGATGCCTCGCCGATCGACAAGGGTGGGTGCGCCGCCTCTGCCGCCGCGGGGAGCTGAAGTAAGCGCCTCTATGGAGCATGCAGCCGCCGCCTCCCGCTCCATCGCCGCCGTTTGGTGGGGCGGCGCATACACTGGTAGGCCCGCCGCATCCTCACCTCAGGCAGTCCCCACGGACAAGCAGGCAGGTCAGGCCGCGGCAGCTGAGTTCTCATCCCCAACCTCAGATCCACAACACTGGTAATGTTTGTTCTTCCCAATTTCCAGATTAATTTGTACATTACGAAGAGATTGGTTGTACATTGCTACAAGCACTCATGGATTTTTGAATGATTAGATGGCAAAGAGAAGATAAACAAACCAATGAAATGATCTTCTAGATTATCTCATTTAGATTGTTTTGGTGGCTTTCTGTCTCATCTGGAATTGAGTTAATTACATTTTCGAGATCATGCTGTTCCTTTGTTAATTGCTTGTCTTACTCCTGTTGTTTGAATGATTTATGAAACAAATTGAATGATTTATGAAATAACTTACATCAATCTGTTGTTTGAATCATTTATGAAATAACTTACATCTATCCGAGTGAGATACATTGATGATATCAGTAATCTTCTTTTGTATCTAGTGGTTAATTAATTTGTTGTTTGGATGATTTAGGAAATATCTAAGTGGTTGCTGGTGCACTGTTTTTCATAGATTTTCTGTTGAACTGAAAGTTGTTATTTGCATGACCAAAACCATGACATCAAACATTGCCATTTTGCAAAGATTCGCCTCAAACAACTTAAGCAGGCGAGCATGTTGCACCTCCCGTTTCTTCTTCTGCTAGAATTTGCATAGGAAAAATGATAATAGAATTACCACACCCACACCTAGGAGAACAGACAAAACTATTTGGGTTGAGTTGTCTTTTGACTGAGATCCAGGTTTCTTATCATCCTTGGCCATTTGAGGATCACCATCCACTCCTGCAAAGGTTGTAGACACATTTAATATATGTACAAGCAAAAAATTCACAATATATCATGTCAAGTGATTTTGACTCGTTTACATGTCCAGTCATCATAATTCACCAGTATAATGATAATATCTAGCTGCTTTCACCACTGTACATGTAGCAGCTACTTTTCCATATTAATTTGAACCAAGAGAAACCAGCGAGACATGGAACACAATAACTCTACCAGAAATACCTTTCCTTTTTGTGATAGCAATCATATATTAGAATTGACATTCATTCAGTGTACATGATAAATCATTTCTATTTTTTTGGTCTACCAATCCAAAATGCATAACCTACATTACATAAACACAATACGGTAAGATTAAAGGTGGATGTTCGCAACATTTTGAAAGTAAGTGGTTTGACAGTGCACTCAACTTCATTCATACTAGAAAGTATACACAATTCATACAATTCCTAATCTGAAATGAGACATGAGACATACATTTTCTGAAATAGCACTCAACTTCATTTAATTACATAATCAGTGCCTTCGAACTTACTTTCTAGTATGAATTGTGCTATTGTATGGTTTCTAATAATAGAATTGCACTTTGCATTCTTTCTCAGGGGGAGGATCCTCGTCCACCAGGTGGTTTTCTAAGCTATATCCAAAATCCATCAAGTTTACCTCTTCCACATCAGGTCCCTAACCAGTTGCCCACGTCACAAAATTTCAATTTCATTGGCGGTCCTTCACACTATGCTCCATTCATGGCAACACGACCATCGGGTGCCAAAGGGATTCCATCACCGTCAGTTTGCAAGTCGAGCACTCCACTCGCACCATCTGGTTTTCAATCCCAGCCACCCATCAATGTTGACAGTGGCGATGACGATGGGGAAATTAGGACCGACAAGCGTATTGCATGGACAAAAGAGGAGGACCTAAGATTGGTAAGTTTCTTATGTACTTATATGTGTTAAATGGTAATATGCGTGAATCTCCGACTAACTTTTTGAGATCTTCAGAATGTCTACAGCAGCTAATCTTCTTTTATCACAATGTAGATGAGCTCTTGGTTAAATAACTCGAATGACCCAATCAATGGGAATAACAAGAAGAATGATCGATATTGGGGAGACGTTACTAGTGTCTACAACAGCACCACTCCAAAAAATCGGAGAAGACTAGCGAAGCAAGCCAAGGACCGTTGGCATAGTATTAACAAGCTAGTCTACCAGTTTCAATGCTCTTGGAACAAGGCCTCCAACATTTATGCTAGTGGGTAGTCCGATGACCAGTTGATGGACAAGGCCCATGCATTCTATGAGGCAGACAATAAAATGGGACAGTTTCGTCTCATCAATTGTTGGAAGGCTGTCCGAGACCAGCCCAAGTGGGTGACATACAACGAGTGGCTTGAGAGAGAGAAGAAGAGAAAGTCGTCGGAAGCAGGGGAGGCAGGTGATCATACGTCGACCCCTATAGATATCGAAGATATCCCACGCCCAAAGGGAACAAAAGCAGCCAAGGCCGAACGTAATGGCAAAGGAAAGTCGAAGGCCACTACAGCAAATATGGAAGTGCTCGACAAGTATATAGCTGCTCAGGCCGAAGCAAAAAACAATCGTACCAGGATGCTAGAACTGCAACAACGTCTCTCCGCCGAGAAGCTTGAATCAGCAAAACTCTCAGCCCTTGCAGCACAGGACAACAAGGAGGCCAAAAAGCTTGAGAGAGAGTCTGAAATGATGAAAACGTATAGAGCGCTGATTATGCAAGATACAATTGGGATGACGGACGAAATGAAGAATGAGCATGCGAAGGCACTGAAGACTATGAGAGAGAGATTATTTGGCAACACTCAGTAAGATCTATTCCTAGTCCTTATGTTTCCTTGTCAAGTTACTGAAATATAGTCTAAAAGTTTGTTCTTTACTTCTTGAAGGGTTTAACTACTAGTTAATTAGCTTTATCGCTTCATGCTTCATGGAAATGCTAAGTAAGATGTGCTCTTATACTCCTAGTGTTAATGTCAATTGGTTCTGGAACTTCCTTAATATTCTGATTAATTATCTTGTTAATTACTTTCTATAACTTTTTACAGTTGGAACTGAGAAGTCATGGCGTGATGCTGCTATGGAGTCCCTTGTTCTGTCATTTGTATTAATGTCCCTTGTTCTGCTATGGTGTTAATGTTCTGTAATGCTGCTATGGAGTCCCTTGTTCTGTTATTTGCGTTAATGTCCCTTGTTCTGCTATGTTGTCAATGTTCTGTACTGCTACTATGGAGTACCTTGTTATGTTATTTGTTCTGTCATCGGTGTTAATGATCTATAATTTCAAATGTTTGACATATTTGGCTTGAGCGAAATGCCTGAATGTTCAGGAATTCCTCTAAGCATGCGTCCCAGGTTGATAGCTAGCGGAATCAAGGAAGAAATTCAGTCGTGGAAGGCTGCTGGAGCTAGTGGTATTCAGAGATTGGGGTTGTAAATTGTATTGGTTGTTTAATTTCTGTATTCAGAGATGCAAACATTCTTACCTGTTGTGTCATTATTGTACCCAGGTACCCATCTCTGACCTTGAGGGGAAGTATGTTGGTGTGTGCTTTGTGGTGAACGGCTATGGTCCAGTACTTGAAATACTACTATATTCATTTATTCTACTACTAGTGCCCAGCAACAAAGGAAAATGAAGGGCTGAACTACTGGTGTTGATAAGAGAGCCATTTATCTGGGAGATTACAAATGTATAATATTTTAAGTCACTGGCAATGAACATATGATGGCTGTTTTACCTGTTGCAGTGATTATACTGCCCACTTAGTAGCGATTGTCTTGCAAAGAATCTGCCTTCACTTACGGCATGTAATGCTGTAATACTATAGTGATTGGTAGTCACTGAGACATGTGTGTATGTGATTGGTACTGCTGTTGTGACCACATCTACATGGAGTATGTATACTCGGTCCAGTTTTGTAATGCTGCAATGGAGTAATGATCTGAAATGCCTAGTGGTGAAGTGATAATTGGTCCAGATCTGCATGTATTTCATTTCACTCAGTCAACATCTGCATGTATACCGAATTTCACTCGGTCCAGTTTTGTAATGCTGCAATGGAGTAATGATCTGTAATGCTTAGTGGTGAAGTGATAATTGGTCCAGATATGCATGTATTTCATTTCACTCAGTCCACATCTGCATGTATGGAGAATGCTGCAATCTCGGTTTAATATCGTGCGGCGTCCAGCACGGTTGTGGAGACGGGTCGCTGTCGGGAAAATTATGGAAGCTTGCATCATTCTTCATAATATGATTGTTGAATACGAACGAGAAATGGTTACCGTTCCTTTGGACTTAAACGAGACTCCAGGGACATTTTTCGTTCTACCACCTAAGTCAACAATGGCCCTAACATTTGCTTCATGGACGTGCTCTGAAGGAATTCGTCTATTCGCTCGCCAACACATACACAACTCAAGAGTGATTTAGTTCAAATATTTGGAACAAGTTTGGGAATAAGTAAAATCATTATGTCTAGTTTTGATAATTTTATTATGTAATATTTTTCTTCTATTAGTACACAATTTCGATATGTACTTGTTCCTACAAATTCAATTTCGTGCGATTGTATTTATCATATTTTATATATTTCACTCATAATAAAACTTCTGGAACATGTTTTATTCTATATAGACAACTCATAAAATAGGGGTGGTACATGCAATTCACTCTTTGCCCAATGTGTGAGAACTAATCCTTTTATATATAATAATATTATTCTTGCGCAGTATGTCCATAATATTGTTCATGCAAGTGTGTTTAAGTTGTGGCAAAAAGCAACAAGATAGACTACAAAGATATAATTTAGTGTTGATCTATAAATTTTCATGTTTCATGCAATGGTGGGGTTCTATATAGACAACTAAATAGACAATCCATTGTAGAGGGTGTTTTTAGAGCTATCTATAGATGACATGGAGTACAAGTATAGACAATAGCTGTCTGTACCACTGTACATGCCCTAATAGACGAAGAGATCACGGGTTCGCCACGTATGCTTTTTCGCGAAAGTCCTTGTGTTAGGTTTTTTTTTTCGAAAAGCCCCCGTGTTTCTGAAATTGCGTTGAGGTCCTTCGCATCAGTTTTTGTTGTGAAAAGGCCCATGTTGTTTTCGAAATCACGTTTAGGTCCTCCATGTCAGTTTTTTACAAAATGCCCCTCGGTGTTTCCTTAATCACATCAAAGTCCTCCACATCAGTTTTTTTGCAGCACAGCTTAGGGGTGTTCGTTCAGTTTTTTCGGTTCGGTATATACAGTATATACGGTAAATACGGTTTTATTACTTGGGTAAATATGATGTTCTTAAAAATACGGTTCGGTTTCGGTAAATCCCTATTTGTTTCGGTGCGGTATCGGTAAATACCATATTTACCAAAGTTGACGCGAATTGCGAACGACAAAGCAAGTAGCATTCGTGAACGGTGAAGCAGCAATCTGTTGAGTCTTTGGTTTGCTGTCAGTAGTGCCGTTGCTAGGCTCGCTTGCTAGTTGTCATGCGCTTTGTAGTGGCGGCGATCTTTGCGCCTTTGGCTGGTGGGCTGGTGGCTGCACTAGTGCACCACATCAAAGCATTAGGCCATTAGCCATTAGCATGCAGTCAAGCACCTGCACCAAGCACAAAGCAGCAAACAAAGCAGCAGATCGATGGAGCGCCCGAGAGTCCAAATTGTCCGCACTACTAGAAACTGATCACTGACTAATCTTTGGAATATCGATCATGGATCAATTGTGTAAACATTCGTTTAGGAAAGTACTAATGAGTGTAAATTGATCCTTCAAGAATCAAGATGCTACTTAGCTGAAAATCATAGAGTGGCTTTTCTTGATAATCTTACTAGTCTGGAGTGAAGGTACCAAGCACAAAGTAGCAGCAGTCCAGCTCAAGGCATTCAGACATCAGTATCTGTATTCAGTCCATGATCGATATTCCATTGATCCATCACAGCAGTACACTACTGACCATCAATCATTAACTACTATTGTACTACATCAGTATTCAGTCCATTGATTCAACAGCAAGTTGGCAAGGATTAAGGAAATACAAAGTAATAACCATTAACTAGCAAGCATGCTCATAGTCCATAGTTCGAAACTTCAGTTCAATGTATAAAATATCCAGCAACAGGAAGAATCTCTATATCATCAGACTTAGACATCTAAAATTTACATTGCAGTTATTAGCAATTCAGTGATTGACAATGGACAGTATGATCCCATATCATCATCACAACAAACAAAGTAGCAATTGACAGTGATTGACAAAGAAATTTACATTGCACGATCCTATTGACTCCGTTGTTGGTAAAATTGCCTTCAATTCAAACTTAACTCCCAGTTGGCCAATTCCAGACTTCCAAATTTCCAACGCAAGTGTGGTAGTGTGCACTGTGCAACCCTAAATTCCTCGATCTGCTAAAATCCGACAACCATCACTCCATCTCCATCAGGGCTCACACACCGCATCAAGGCATCAATGATTCATCAAAGATGGAAAGATCAAACCATGAAGGGGGGGGGGGACTGGGGGAGGTCAGAGCCTCATTAGTGAGTTACCTTGGGCTTGGAGTTCGGAAGTGGAACCGGGGGGCGAGGGAGGCCTGGGCGTCGTCGCGGACTCGCAGCGGTCCGTGGAGGTGGAGGACAGGAGGGTGGACCGGCGGAGGACCGTAGCAGGTAGCCGCGGTGGCGCCGGCTATCTATTGGAGTGGAAGCAGAGCCACGGAGGCCGCCGTCGGAGGGCCGGAGCCTGAATCCGGAGGCGCTGAGGCAAAGAGGCAGAGGGAGAGTCAGAGAGCCGGCGAGCCGCCGTCCGCCGCCACCCCACTCGCCAGTCGCCGCCACTCTAGTCTCCATCCTCTCTCCAGATGACTTAGGGTTAGTCGGGGGGAAGAAGTAAGAACCGAAGAAATGCCTAGAGTGGACACCTGGTGCCCTGGTGGTGTGATTTGTGAAATGGGCTGGGCATGGGCCTCCCCGAGCGGAGCGGCGCCGAACCACCGAATCAGCTATACGCGCGCGGGGAAAAGTAGCACCATTCGGTTTTTAGCCGGTTCTTACCAAAAAAACCGAAATCCCAAAAACCCTGATTTTCAAAAACCGTACCGAATACCGAAAACCGGTTAAACCGAGTTGACCGGTTCGGTTCGGTGTATTCGGTACGGTTTTTTTGGTTTGGTTTTGAAATAAACAACCCTAGCACAGCTAGCACGTCCACATTGTTTCCGGAAAAGGTTGTCCATGTCGTTGTTTTACAAAAAACTCCCTACGGTTTCCAAAATAACGTTATGGTCCCACTACATTTTTGCAAAACCACCTGCAATTTCCAAAATCGCATCAAGGTCCCTCAATCCATTCTACGCAGTGTAGCGCGCTTATCATCCTAGTAGTTTCAAAGGTTGATGAAACGTTGTGTCTTTTGGCGATTCGTGAATGATCGTGTTTCTAGGTGATGGCTCTTAGCATAAATATACATTGAGCGTCAGCTCTGTTGTTTTTCCACGGCAAGAAACAGAATCACAAGGCAATTATGTCAAACATAAAACATTCTCTCACTCAGATCGCTAGTGCTTGGCACTTCTGCAGGGTGCCATTCTCTAGTACTATTGATAGTCGTGCAAAGTCTGAAGAGCGTGTAGGGTCATCTTCACGAGTGCGCGTGCTGGGGATGGGGCTCCATTGTATCTTGAGAGGCTATTTGTTGCGAACCCGGTGGTAACAAATAAGTCTTAAGGCCTTGAAGCCGATCCTGCACGTATTCATTTCATCTCCAAGCCCTTGACACCAACAAGGAGTTGGCGAACGCGATGTTGCCCAACGCCTGCAGGGTGCGCCAGACCTTCTGCATCACGGTGACGCCTGCAGCGCTGATGGCGACGCCGGTACCTCGGAATCCGCCGTTCGCTACGGTCTGGGCGATGCAGAGGCCGAGCCCGATGCTGGAGTAGGTGAAGGACATGTATAGGACGCTCGACCTTGGAAGCAGGCAGCCCTCCTGATGGCGAGCATGCTGATGGAGGTGGCGATCGTGTATCCGACGGTGATGCCGACGAGGATGGCGTACTGGACTGTTTGGCTCGAAGTCAACCGGATTGCTCTATAAATGAACAAGGTTTGAATCACACCATCTGTTCTTGGTTAGTCGGAGGTTATAAGGCTTTGATCTACTGTTCCCAGAAAAAAATAATGCTTACCTTTTTAGTGGCTACAAGTGTGTAAGACGGGAATAGAGGAATTGGCCGTGAGCCAAAGGGCTGCAGCGGCGGTGACTTATATTGCCGTGTGCAGGATTGTCAACAGTAAATACAAGAGATTACATAAGATCTACAAGATTGAATCAAATCTTTCTACAATAATCTATACAGGAAATATATGGGACAAATATTAACTGCCATATTCTGTAAAGGGTATGGATGGAAAACATATTGCTAACATCCCCTGTAGTCGAATCGGGCGGCTTCCGAACGCAGAGACTAGACCTGAAGTCTCGAAACAGCTGAATTGGAAGCCCCTTCATCATGATGTCAGCGAATTGTAGGGAAGACGGCACGTGTAAAACATGAACATGACCAAGGGACACCTTCTCACGGACAAAGTGAATGTCAATCTCAATGTGCTTCATACGACGATGCTGAACCGGATTAGATGATATGTAAACAGCACTGACGTTGTCACAATAATCGACGGTGGCCGACGTGAGAGGGTGATGAAGCTAGCTCGCACAGGAGCTGGCGAATCCAACAGGACTCGACTACTGCATGGCGATGACGTGGTACTCAGCTTCGGCACTGGAACGGAAAACTGTAGTCTAGCGCTTGGAAGACCAAGAGATGAGGTTATTACCAAGATAGACACAGTAGCCCGAGGTGGAACGACGAGAGTCCGGACAATCGGCCAGTTTACGTCTGAGTAGGCCGTCAGGGAAATGACCAGGGAAACGTGAAGCTGAAGACCGTGATCAAGTGTCCCCTTGATGTAGCGCAAGATATGCTTGACAAGGGCAAGGTGAGGCTCTCGAGGGTCATGCATATGGAGACAAACTTGTTGGACGGCATATGCGAGATCCGTTCAAGTGAGGGTGAGGTACTGAAGGGCACCTGTGAGGCTCTGGTACTCCGTGGGATCGGCGATAGGCGAGCCGTCAGTGGCAGATAGCTTGGCATGTGTGTCCACAGAGGTAGTGGTGGTGTGGCACTCTGACATGCTAGTGTGCTGAAGAAGATCAGCAGCATATTGTCGCTGTGACAGGAATAAACCAAGAGAAGAGCGAGTGATAGCGATCCCAAGAAAATGATGCAAGTCACCAAGATCGGTCGTAGCAAACTCATTGTGGAGGCAACGGATGAGATGACCAAGGAGCACGTTAGACGATGTTGTGAGGATAATATCGTCGACGTATAGAAGGAGATAAGGGATGTCGGTGCCTGTAAGATTCCAAATTTTAGGCATAGTTCAAACATGTGAAAATGTGATTTTTTTTTATTTTTTTGATGCCTTCTTTTCTCATTCAATTATTCTAGATTTTCATTCAAGGTTTTGTTTGAATTTGAAACCTAACCATCAAATTTGGGAAATACAAATACAATGGATAATCAAAACAAATTGAAATGTAAGATGATAATTAAAAATCCAAACTTATAATAATTATACTAAATATAAAAGGAGGAAATATTTAAGGTATACCTTGAAACTATCCTCAAGTCAAATAATAAAAACAGAAGCTTAAAATAATTTTAGAGGAAAATATAAAACAAAAAAACCTAGAAAAATTATACAATGATCTACACAGTGTCAGAAAGCCTCCCCTAAAATTTTCAGAATTTTTAGAGCTAAAATGCTTTGTCCAAAAATTCCTAAATCACCCTTAGCCATTTCTAGAAAATAAGAAAACCTAATCTACCTTACCTCTTCCGCTGACAGCTCGGCCCCACAGGCCAGGTTTCCTCCTCCACACGGCGCAACACTCAGCGCCAGTGTCGCCTTGCTCATGCACACCAGTGAGCAACTACGCCAGCTTCAACCACTCCGCCCCTGGTCTTGGCACCATACCACTTGTTTTGCCGCGCTCACGCGCCCTTACTCCGCCTTCCGAGTCACCATCCCCTCAGCGTCGCTCGTGCCCCCATCAGCGCACTCAAGCACATCAATGCCAATGCCTGAGCTCCCTCGCGAGTTCTTCGCCCCATTGCCTATTTAAGGCCACCTCGAGCCTCATTGGACATGCCCCATCCTCGCCATTTCCTCCCCTTCCCCACCCTTCTTTCTCGTCGAGTTCCATCGAGAAGTTCAAGCTCTAATTCGGCCGCCGCACCTACCTTGCCATTCCGGCAGCACTAGTGAAGCTCCTCCTTCGCCGAATGCGTCAGAATGTGTTCCAGGATCCTAGGATGTTTTCCCCTATACTGATTTGACCTTTCATCCACAGGCTCTTGCTGGCCTAGTCATCTTCTTCGTCTCCAGCTGAAACTACCCCTTCCCCAACTCCGACATGGTGAGCCATCTCCTAATTCTCCGCTCTGGTACAACCTCCCCAAAACCCTTGAGCTTTACCGATCTTTCTTTGCCCCTATCCTTGCTCAGGTCATCACCTCCACGGTAAAACACAACCACTGCCTTGGATATTCATCGTCGGCCATCCACCGTACACCTCAATCCTCCCTCTCCACACCAGTGAGTTCCTAGTACCACGTAGACACTCATGCGTGTGCTAGTTAGCTAAGAGCATCAACGGGTTGCGAAATGGCATGGTAGCCCCGAGAGCCCCGCCGCTAAACCTCGTCGCGCCACCGCGTCGGACCACCCTAGCCCTCATCGTCGATACCCTTAGCACCGCCTGCCTCGTGGGGTTCCATTTTGGGTACACTGAGCCATCGCTGTGCGCCACCGTGCTGTCGATGAGCACGGGAAGCTAACGCCGAGAGCCTCTCTGTTATGTCCGAACCAGACATACATTGTAGCTCGGCAATTAAATGACCAAATCCCGGTCGTTTAGGGTTAATCAATGATTAGTTGTGTTTAATGACCGAATAGTTGCAGCTGTGTTTCAATGACGTGTGGGGCTGCGAACAGAAATTGAGGAGTAGTTAAGATCTATTTTTCGTATTGAGTCAATGACCTGCGGGCCCAGTGCATTAAGTGCACAGTGCACATGGCCATGGACCAAACACAGAGCACATGGACCGAAGGTCCATGAACTGTTCATATGTACCAGGCCTATGACACGTGGGTCCCACCTGTCAGAGAGAGATTCTATCTCCCTTTTTCTTTTTCCTAGATTTTCAAACCGAACCAACTCAAAATATTGATAACTTTTGCATAAAAACTCCAAATTGATTTATTCTTGTTTATAAATTCATGATCTACCTGAATATGCAAAAATATTTGGATTTTTTTACTGTTGGAATTTATTTGCATTATTTAATTCGTTTATGACTCTTTTTGATATAGACGTTGATTGCTCGAACGACATTTTCGATGACCAACCATCCTCCTACTCAGAACAACCAGTGCAAGGCAAGCACTTGCTTTGATCATGTTGATCCCACTATTTTAATCACCATACTTTGTTTTGAGAAATCTATTATGCATGTGTGTATGTTGATATGAAATTGCTATGTCTGGGTTAACGGTAGTTGTAAATCCTAATTGATGCATGAATCCCCTTGAAACATGGATGCCCTTACTGTTGTAGCCATTATGTTATGGGTTAGACAATACATAATGTCAATTGGGAATTTTAAGTGCGAATAACGCACAAATGTTTATTAGAAAGACTAAAAGGGCAATATGATAAACATGAGTTTGGGAGATTTATAAAAAAAATATCCAGAGGGGTGCGCCTCTGTTATTTTGTATAAAATAAAACGAAAAACCTAGTTTTCAACGCGGGCGAGTAATATTATATTCTAAAAAGAGTGAGAAATGAGTCTCACTAGTAGATTGAGAGTGATTCTCGTCGGGTCAATTAAGGACCGAACGCCAGCAACTCCAATCTAATCCTAAGCGTATAACCACATGTGCTAGTATGGGATGGCGTTAGCTAATAAAGTCATTGAAAACTAGCCTTGCACGTTGGTAGGCCATAGTAGTGTGGGCATGACCGAATGTACTGGCATATCCGAAGGGGCTCCCTTCACCGAGGCGTTGGGAACAAAGCTTGCCAACACAACTGCAAATGCCTCGCTGAGACAGGGGTGTAAACCTAGGTGAAGTGAGGGCATTCGTTCGCTGGGCTAGTGCAATGGTAGGACTAGATGATGTAAAGGCTTCAACACGTGCTCTAGACTGTTTACCTAAGATAGTGAGCGGTGGTATTGACGGATGCCAAACAAACTAGAGAATTCATGTACTGTGGGTAAAGTTGTACAACTCTATAGAGTGTAAATCTATTATAATAGCCGTGCTCATGGTCATGAGCATGCTTAAATTGTCGATTTAATTAGTATAGCCTTGATTTTCACAAAAAAATGTTTCTTATTGGAAAATGACGGAATGGTTTACGATTTATATTTGAGTTGATTGCCATGTCTATGGCTGAAATTAAAATGTTGCTCGCAGCCGAGGAGGGTTGTGAGTTGTTATTATTATTCATTCAATTACTTACTTATTGTCATGTATCTATTTAGCTGCTTTCTTTAAATTCCGTTGCAAAATACCATGGTTATTGCAAATAAAACTAGCTTAAAGCAAAAGAATTAGTAGAGTAGAGCCTCATCCTTGTTAGCCTTGCATCTATATAAACTTTGCGATACACTACAAGTCTTGCTGAATATGCAATGTACTCAGTCTTAAATTGTTATTCAGAGTATGAGGAAGAGCCAACGCCAAACAACGCTTTCTTCGCACCTAGAACCGGAGGGTTCGGTGACGGGTCTATCTAGGCTTTGTTTCTTGTCAGTTGCCTGAGGGTTTTGGATGGGCATGCCTCTGGAACTTGTTTACTTTTATCACCTTTACTTTTGCTGCTATTTTTGTACTCTATTGATACATGTTTTTATTTGGTCGGTTGGCCAGTGTTGTAATAACTTTAATCGCTTAAGTTAAGTACTATTTTGATTTAGTTTGTATATGTGAATGCCAAATGTTGTGATTGTGTGTACTAGCCACTGATCATAGGACTAGTATGGTACACACATAAGGTCTTCGGGTATTCCACGCCTGGGGGTCTGACAGCGTTTGGTGTTAGAGCCATATTGACTGTAGGACAAGCCCTAGATAGAATGGATGTTAGATTAGAAATTAGTTTTCAAAACGCAACCTATTCTAATCATAGGAATGATTCTGAAAATTTAGGAGTTTTTGCTAATCTTACCTCTCTTAGCATTCTCCTCTTATCTAAAGTCTTTCTTTTGGTCATCTCTTCTTATCTCATTCAAAATAACTCTAGATTTGAGAGATGGGATGCTCTCTGAAAATAAAAGTTTTTAATCACTTTTAGGACATTAAAACAGAGCCAATTTTTTTTGCAAAGGTCCTTAAAACATCCCACATAAAGTTCTTTTTGAAGATTCATCATTGAACTATTAAGGATGTCACTCTAGATGCCTTTTCCCCAAAAATTTCAGAACCTAGTATTTGCTGAAAATAATGTGATGTACTATTCCTTAAACCCCTCCTACATTCATTTGGAGTTAAATTGATCGATATTATGAAGTTCTACTTATATATGAAGTCCAAGGGGTAGTATGATACAAGTTTGAGCTATAGGTATTGGTTAAATAACATAGAGAATGAATAAGAAAAATGTGATGAAATTCTTTTCCTGCCTAATATCATTTCTTATCCATGTCTCCTATTACATGTTCACGAACTTCCTCGTTCTTAAAATGTAGATGACTACATACTAGGAACAACAGTACCACACTAGTGCCTTTGAGGAAGGTACGCTACAACACACTTTATGGGTGATGCTGCAACATGTGGAGTGGTCGCATACACCTTTGTATACGGTCTTCAGCACGCCCTCCAGTGCGGCGTCCACTAAGTACCTCACTCGAGTGCTCATCTTGGGACGTCATTCTGGAGACCCTGCCTTCCTTTACTACGGGAGGTGCTCTACGACCCTGATGTCGTTGTATGATGCGGCTTATGTCGTGATCATGCGCCTGCGGCATGAACTGCCGGAGCTGGAGGATCCATTCTTCCACTTCCCTGCCCAGACTGTGGACTGGGAGGAGCACACCTACCAGGTGGAGGGGAGACCATTCCTCACTCCCCACCTGCACCTTTTCGGCCTTGTGAGGTCTCTCGACGGATACCTCTATCGAGTGTCCAACGAGCTGCTGGAGGCTCGTCAGAGGATCTCCGTGCTCGAGGACAGCATCGCGCTGATGGTGGCCCAGGGGCTCTTCACATGGGAGCTACTGTACAGAGAGGATGTTGTACTAGCACCTATTGAGGAGCTA
The DNA here is from genome assembly GCA_036346405.1 of Phyllostachys edulis. Lineage (NCBI taxonomy): Eukaryota > Viridiplantae > Streptophyta > Magnoliopsida > Poales > Poaceae > Phyllostachys > Phyllostachys edulis. Next base: position 45,299,997 of record CM070567.1, read on the forward strand.
CCTGAGCCCATCATCCGCCTCCAGTCCAGTGCTGTAACATCCCAAATGTATAATTAGGGTTAATCAAGTATAATTATATGTGTAGAAATAAAAACTTTTTCTCACATCTTGAAAAACCCTAAAATCTTGTGTAACTCTTGTCCAAGAGTTGTGTAATCCAAAAACACAAAGCTCTTGTTGACCAAAAATCAAACTCATTTTCCAATTATCTTAAATCTTGTGTCAAACATTTGGAATATATTTTCCTTGGTCCCAAAAACTGATATGGGACCCCTCTGAAACATATCATGAGTTATAACACTTGTTGATAATTTTGGAGGCAAAACAATCCTTTAAACAACCTTCATGAATTTCCTGAGAAAAATGCATTGCATAATAACCTCTGGAAATTTTATGCAAGATTGGTCTCATTGTCAGCAAGCTCCAGTTAAAATTTCATCAAATTTGGAGTTCATTTGCTATCTCAAATAATTCTGCCAAGTTTCAGCCGTTAAAACTAAATTTAAAAGCCTACACTGCTCCTTGGGCTAGGCATATTCAAAGTTGGTCCAGCCCAACCATGTCCGCACCTCAGCAGACCTCATCTCCACTTGATCAGTCGCACTGCTGGATTTACATCCAACACCACGACCTCCTCATGATCAACACCGCGAGGACCTCCCACCTCATGAGGTCATTGCCGTTGGATCGCTGATCCATGGTCATGACCTCCCCGTGTTAAACCTCAAAGACCTCCTCGAGTGTAAACCCTCGCAGCGAGGTCATCCCATTTGTTGAGGTCGAGGCTGCTGGATCAAATCCAACACCACGACCTCCTCCTCAACATACTCGGTCAGTCATCCCATTTTCGTGAGGTCATAGCCCTTGGATCCAAGATCCATGGCCCCGACCTCCTCCCTCATCGTTAAACTAAACAAACCTTCCACTCTAACCTAGGTCGAGCCATTGGATCAAATCCAACAACTCACGACCTCCTGCTATCAAGCGCCACAACCTCCCCCATCTTTTGTTGTGCACCGTTAGATTTAAAATCTACTACCACGACCTCCTTTGTCTCATGCGCACTGACCTCCCCAACAAGACGTGAGATCGTAGCCCTTAGATCTAAATCTAAAGGCCATGACCTCCCTTGTGCGCTGCGCAAGCTCAGACCTCCACCTCCTTTGATCGAACCCTTAGATCTAAATCTAACGGTCTGACCTCCCTTGCTCGTGGCGCATCATATCGAGACCTCCCCATCGTGTCGGTGCCCTTGGATTTAAATCCAAAGGCCATGACCTCCCTCATGTCTTTTTGTTCGCGTGCGTTAAGTCCTCACCGGAGGTCCGCACTGCTGGATGGAGATCCAACGCTTTGGACCTCCCCGTCCCTTTTCCTCACGCGTTTGCTGCGATTAAGAAATCGGAGGGCCACGACCTCCCACCTTGATCGTGTGGCTGGGACCTCCTCCCACCACTTAAAACATAACGGTTCAAAAATTGATCCGATGGTTTGGACCTCCCCAGGTCTTATCCAACGGTCACTAAGACCTCCCCTGTTCTTCTCCTTCCTCTGGCGCGCGGGCAAACTCTGAGCAGCGCAATTAATGCGTGTCTGACCTTGGGGTACACTTCAACAACTTTTGTCGACCAAGATTTAATGCAGTCGACTTTTCGCCTCCGTCACTCAAACTCCGCCATCAGTGTCAACTTTAAGTCTTGTCCAATGCCAAGATCAGTGCCATGGGCCAAGCTCACAGGGAGCTTAGCGAGTGGTCTACGACCTCAATTGCCCTAGGATAAAACCACCCCCACTGTGCCTTTATCTTCCTTTGCACGCCATTGTTCTTTGCTCACCCATCTGTGCTTGTGAACTCTAAGCCGCAGAGCTCCTTGGCCGCCATTGTTGGACTTGAAGTTCCTCGGTGGACAAGGGTCATCGGGGTTTTCCACCTTTCTCCTTGCTTCCATTTGTGCCTTCCTCCGGGACCAAGTCCCGACTTGAGTTGTTGGACATTTGCGAGGGGGACAAAGAGGAGCTTGAGCCGGTGTCTTAGGCGGTGAAGCTTCACTGTCTTCCCCAACACCGCCATGACCTCCACGACCTCCCAAAGACCTTAGGACCTCCGTGTACACCTCCTGTAGTCCCTTAGTTGTCGGCACCCGCTGAATGTTGTCGCGAGCTTTTTGGCATACGCTGAATGTCGCGCGAGCTTCATTTTGCGTTTTGAATTTTGGCCGTCTTTGGTCAACCTTGCCCTCTCGGCTCGCCGGCGCTCAAAGCCGCCGCCGCCGTTGAGAGAAGGTCCACCGGGTCGCAACGATATTGTGCACTCGGTGGTACCATTGATCTCGCCGCATGAGGTCTACATCGCGGCGATGACCACATCTTTGCGCCGATTTTGCCGGACGTCCCGAGCGTGCCATTGTCGCTTTTAGGACAAGGCTTCACCATTTTATGCGCTAATCATGTGTTCCAATCATTGTGATCGTGGGCGTCTTAACCGCCTTTAAATCCACCCTTTAATGCGCGCATTTAAGACCTCCCTCGCGACCTCCTCATGGTCCCGCCAAGATTTATTCATGTCCTAGTGCGTGCGCAAGTAAAGGCGCTGGGTCTGGGACCTCCATGACCTCCTCCAAGGAGATCTGGAGCGTCCAAGACCTCCCCTTGCGCAATCGTGGCCGTCTAGACCTCCCTGGAGGTCTGTGACGTTAGGACCTCCCTTAGGACCTCCCGAGGCCATCTCACCGCTCATGACCTCCCGGTAGATCTTAACCGTCAAGGTCCTCCTCGGACGATCTGAACCATCAATGACCTCCTTGGAACATCTCGACCGCCCAGACCTCCCTCGTGAGGTCCTAACGATGTAGATCTTCCTCGGGAGATCTTGGTAGTTTGGGTCTTCCGTTGGAAGATCTCAACCGCTGAGGACCTCCTGTGTTGATCTGAGCCGCCATGACCTCCCATTTAGATCTGGTCCGCTCCGGACCTCCTTTTTGTGTTGTGGTCCGCTGGATCTCCCATCTACTGCCACGACCTCCCTCACCTCGCGCATGTGAGTTGCTAAGAGGTCCAGACCTCTGGACCTTCACGTCTGCGATGTGATGTTCTCTGGGAGATCTTGAGCCGCTGGATTTAAGATCTGTGGCTCACGACCTCCCCTGTCCTTATGGGTTTTAGAAATTCCAAGAGGTCTTAGTTAAACCTGAAATAAGGTATAGATTTAGAATTTCATATCTTTCTCATTTTAAATCCATTAGAGGTCATTCAAATTGTGTTAGCTCTGTCTTGAACTTGACTTTAATCCAAAAATGATTGTAAGTTGAGTTCAGCTCCAGAGCACGCTTGTCGTTAGGTTTTAAAACTCACTTTAATTATACACTCAAAAACAATACTTAACTTGTAAAATGTATAACTAATGCTCTATAGGCTATTTGTGGGTGAGACCAACTTTGTTGGTTTCTCTTAGTGAACTCACTGTGAAAATTAGTTTTGAGCATGTTGTCAGTTAGGAAATTGAGAACTTGTGCATTATAATTTTGTTCAAGTTCTTGTGTTTGAAAATTTATAGAAAGTGCAATATAGCTCCAAATGAGATGAACTCAATGGTGTTATTCATCTCATGAGGTGCTGGTTTTACAGTAAAATTTTCAGCTTCGCTGCTGTTATAGAAAATGTTGCCTCATAATTAAATTAGTGAATAGTGCAGTTTGGTATTTTAGTAGGTCGAGCAGAATTGATTTCATCATATCTTTTGCATTGAGGATCCAAATCAATTGGTTCTTGTTGCTAAAGTCATGATAAATCATTGTCTTGCTGCTGTAAAATTTTCATAGCTTTTGGAGTTCATTTGTTGTGCTGTCTTTGTTGTTTTTCGTCGTTTTATCGGTTCTTTCTCGCTTCCGTTAGGTTTCGACATTTGTGGTGATCCCGAGAGCGACCCTCTGCCACAATTTGACCACCAGCAACAAGGCAAGCAGTTTGACCATTTCCATCATTGTCCCATTACTTTAAAGCTTAATACTTTGTTTTACTTCTATGTATGCATGCTACTTTGTGTTAAATGTCGCTAGCGAGCCTATAGATGCATGATCTGTAGGAATTGTTTATCCTCTACTACCATGAGCCTAGGTTATTTGCTGTGGTGGGAGCTCGTTGGATGAGCTCCTATCACTTAGTAGTTTCGATTTAAATTGCTTAGACATGCTTAGTTTTCGGTAGAATGGGCGATCATCGACTTAGTCGATGGTCTTGATCACTCAAAAATGATTATTACTCCTATATGTCCAGCACTTGTGCTTTGATTAATTTGTAAAATCAAAACTGAAAATAAAAGATTGATTTAGACTTGGGCATATTGGATGGATGGTGCGGTTTTTGGATGTGGTGGTATGCCCGGTCCCTAAGGACCGAGTACTTGGGTCACTAAGCCAGCGATTTCACAGACTAACCACGCGAGGGCATATGGAACCCCTCTTGACTAAGTACTCTAGGAGGTGTTAATTATGAGCGAGCTCGGTTGGTGTGTTTTCAAAACAAATGTATATGTATAGTGTGGGAGGGAGCATTAGCTTCCTGAAGGTTGTGTGATGTCTCCTTCTCCCGTGGGTTGTGCAGCTCGTAATTAGCATTCATCCTTTGGAAAGGTCTCAGAGGACTTAGTCGTGCACAAAGACACCTTCTAGTGTGCGAAAGGAAAGGCGGTCTCGACGCGTGGGTACAGTGGTACACCCCGCAGGATAAAACTATTCAATAGCCTCGCCCTAGGTTATGGACATGCTTGGTAAGGTCGTTCAAGACTAGACTACAACCTTTAATTAAAACTTGACATGGTTGGTATGAACGGGGAGTTCATGCTATTGTTGTGGTGACTTGGGTTAGTCACTTCCAGGATTGTTCTTGTTGTTGTTACTATGTTATTATCTCGTTGTTACTTCAACATTTAAAAATGCTTTGCCAAATTGCCTTCAATCTATTATGTTATTGCAAATAAATGTCGCTTTATGCTAAAATGAGTCCAAAGCCTCATCCACTTAAATAAAGCTTGCATGTAGCTATTTATAGTTCTGTTATCTCACACGTAAGTCTTGCGGAGTACTTTATGTACTCATCTGCCCGTGGTTGTGGCAATTTTTTTTTGTGGCTTTTGTTGCAGAGGAAGAAGGAGAGCTCCAAGAGCCTCTCTTTTGTGCTACGTGTTGCAGTTTCTTCGACGACTAGCTTGGCGGTCCCACGATGCCTAGGGGTTAAGGCACACCGATTGGCTTTGTGTTATAGCCATCTTTATGGCACCTTTTGCTTCCGCTGTTATCTTTGTAGAATTGTTGCTATTTGGCCTAAGGGCCTCTCCTTTGTAATATCTATTCCATATTATTGTTAACTTCTGGTTTGTTGCTTATGTTCTATGTGTTGTATGGAATTGATACATTCTTTGTTGTGAGGTATGTATATCGCATTCGGGAAGTATACATCTCTCGAGACCGGGGTTTATTTGGTTGATAATACTAGGGTCAATTGGATGACTAAGTATTATGAGCCTAATAAACGTCAGGGGTCCCACAAGTGCCCGACCTCCCCACATGTCCGCAAGTGGTCACCGCCAACAGATGACTAGACTGAGGCAGATAGTCTAGAGCTCACTTGTAGGACTTAGCGTGAGCACTTTTGGGATTTTATAGGCCTAGAATTATGTATGATATCTTTGTATAATTATTGTAAGTTGCTACTTTTGTTGGTTTAGTTGTCTCTTTTGTAATGTAAAGGCATCGGGCATGTGCGCCATGTAAAATTTGACCCTTATGTTAAAATTCATGTGTGCTGCCCTTGTGGTTTAAAAACATGCGTACTTTTAGTTTAGACAAGTAAATTTAGTTGGGATGATGATACTTGCCGACCTGCTTAACTTGTGCTTATTCCCTCTCATCTTGTGCACGTTTGTTTAAGCTGCATTTTGTATGAACAAGATATCGATAACATGCTCTATTCGCTAGCTCATGGTGACAGGAGCTACCTCCGGATCACAACAACCAGGGAGAGAGGTCCCTACACCTTCGCAAACCAATTTGCAGCATCCTTCCACATCAATGCAGCAAGTTGAGCAACCTCAGCTTGCTCCTTTCGAGGAACTAGAAACTCTGCTACAACCAAGTGCTCACCATGATTGAGCAATGACGACAAACCAACACCCTTTTGCTCCAGCAACTAGTGCAAAACACTGCAGCCATCGGCACTGCTGCAGGAGGAAATGGATCTACTGCAAATCAACCACAGTCCAGGATGGGCGAGTTCATGCGAACTCGGCCACCAACCTTCGCTTCAATAGTTGACCCTCTCGACGCCGATGACTGGCTCCGCACCGTCGAGAGCAAATTGGTCATTGCCTAGTACAATGATGAAGAAAAGGTGCTATACGCATCTTACCAGCTACAAGGCGCAGCAGCTGCTTGGTGGGAGAATGTCAGACCCGGGAGTTACACCCCCAAATCCTCTGTGTATTCAACACTAGTCCCTGGAACAGTAGCTAGTGTACACAGTAAACAAATATGGTAACATCTATAAATCACACAACTTTATTAATAAATATCAGAGTTTATTACAAGAAAGGCTCACGAGCCAACAATAAAGAACACACCAGAAGATGAAGAAGAAGTAGTAGAGCCCGGCTAATCTGCCACAGGCAATCGACTGGGGTAGTGGCCTAGTTGTCGAGATCCACACTGGTAACGAAGTCTTTCTTTTCTGAATAATATTTTTATTAAGCAAGGGTGAGCACAAACAACTGTGCTCCGCAAGTTACACCCATAACAGAGTTAATACATGTATGGATATTATCAAAGGAAGGCTTATAGGGTTATTTGTGCAAAAGCAATGTTTGACATTTTAAATACATTTACTAAGTTCCAAAGCAGTTATTAGATAACTAAAATTTATTTTATAAATTCTCAAGTTTTGTAGTAGGATAATCTCCATACAGGTGTGGTGAAGGATACCCTCCAATCACATAGCTAACCGCCCAATTTCCCAATTGGATAAAATATCCAAAATCATTTTATAAAATCTTTTGAAATCAAAACCAAAATCTAACTTTGAATAGTTTTGCTAGCATGTCCATGACCGTAGACACGGCTATTCGAATAGTTTTACACTCTACAGAGGTTGTACAACTTTACCCACAAGAGATAATCAACTTATAATGTCCACTCACACACTTCTGAAGGTGTGTGACTAAGAGATTATCATAGGGCCTTTACAATGCGCCATCCCAACGTAGTTATGCCTCACTAAGGTTTTTCTTCCTTTGGATTTAAACCCCCTCTTGCGTCATGTGGGAATACATAAAATTTGGTCATTGTGACACCCACGCAACCAGACAACCACGGTGAAATGTTGTAAATTATTTAGCCTAGTCCTCCCCACTCTGGACTTGTGGTAGTATGATGGGGCTTAGCAAGATGCGGCTCGAAGACCGGTCCTTAATTGACTTGGGCGACTTCCAAAATAACCCCTGGGCCTCAACCATTCCCAAATTGAGCCTGTGCATAAACCTTCACCCACCAACTATCCATTTCGCCCAAGTCCAAACCAATTTTTATTTTTATTTTCAAACCATTTGTAAATTTCTATGGCACACTAATGCCATAAACATATTTTTAAACCATATTTTATTTTTGATTGAAAACTCCCAAATCAAATATTTCAGGTCTAAGCATCGCTAAGCATAGTTTTCCCAAAATATTCTAGTTCATACTATTGTATCAACTATATTTTATCTAAGGTGATAAGGTATGAATATTTCAATGTCAAAATTTGGCCATACAGGTGTATTGGAATTAACTACAATTTAAAAACAGGAATTTAAATTACATTGAATAAAAATAAGCGTGTAGCAATAATTTAACATATAATTTAAATAATTTAAAATAATGGGATCAAACATGATCAAAGATGTAACTTGCCTTACTTGATTAGTTGTTGTTCTCAAACGGCGTCGAAATATGGCTTTCCGAAGTCGTCGAAATCTATACGTGAAAACGAGCCAAATTTAAACAAAATTCAAATAAAATCCAAATTAAATAATTTTAGTTCTGGGAGGTAGATATTAAATTTATATGAATTTAATAAAGAATTTATGGATTTAGAGTTCGTATGAAAGAGAATGAACATCCGGAAGTTTGTTCTTCACATGAAATGATAGAAAATGTTAAAACTTACTATATATTCTGGACTGCATGTTTCGGATGTTTCACAGAGCAAAGAAATGGTGTGAATGATAGGCAGACCCATTTGCTAGATGAAGAAACAAAAAAGGAATGAAAGAATCGTGTATGACATGTGGGCCCCATTTGCAAGTGACACAAAACTAAACAAGAAGAAGAAGTTACAGAGCAGTACAGAGCAAACTACATGAACTTTGGCTCAACGGTGGCGCCGGTGAGGGGAAGAGAGAGGCGACCCATGAATGGGCAAAATGGAACCCCAGTGACGAGGCAGAGATGATGACACGAACCGATTTTGGAAAAACTCACCGAGGGAGTTGGGAACACGAAGAAACATTTTCAACATCGTGGCTCGACAAGGTCGGAGGTGACTCGGTGGTCTTAGTGGTATGGTGACGGAAGCACGACTTAGAACGCGTCGAGGCGAACTCAATGGTGTAGATGGCTCGGCTGGAGGATGTCGGATGGCGGAGAAGACCTTCGGCGGCCGGCGGGTTGATGTCGGCGTTTCGGGCAAACGGAGAGGAGATAGTGTGTGGGGTTTGGGGCAAAACGAAGAGGGGAATGCAGGGAACTCAATGCTCACCTGGGTGGTGGTGGGACGTGCATGGTTCGCCAGTGACGAGGGCGGCGGCGACGGTGGTGCCACTACTACAGAAAAGGTCATCACATATGGTTCAAAATAGTCACCACAAATGGTTTTTCTAAACCGTCTGACTTTATGGGTCAGTGATGACATGAGTCATCACCAACGGTTTTTGAACCGTCTGTGATAACCGTCTGTGAAAAAAGTTATCACAGATGGTTCTAAATAATAATTGTCTATGATAATCAATTATCACAGGCAGTTCTTGTTCAGAACCGTCTGTGATAATAGACTATCACATACGGTTCTTGTTCAGAACCGTCTGTGATAGTTTTTTCTATTGCAAAAAAATTCGAATTCTGAGCCAAACCAATCAATTGTTGGATAGTTGGACCCGATCGAGTATCTGTATATGGTTGATTACACAATCTGGAATGAAAGAAACTCAAACTGGACGGCGAACGAATGACGAAAATGGGTGCTAAAACTTCGGAGGCCGTTTTGAGGCCCTAAACGACCTTTTTTGGATTTTTTTCACTTTTCCAGAGCCTCACGAGTGAATCTAACTTGGACTAAAGGATTTTTGAATTGAAATTTTTGTAAGCTTCCCAACGAGCCAAAGAACGTAGCAATCCGACTTCGTATGCAAAAGTTATGGCTGTTTTACCGGACAGTGCGTGAAACCAAAATATGTTCGGGTTCGGATTTGTGGCCGGGGAGGAAAACGAGTCTGAGACGAAGAGGCGGACGATGGCCTGGTACTCGGAGTCAGGGATGTTGAGGTGCTTGCTGTTGATGTCCATGAGCTTCATCTCAAAATCCGCAATCTTATCTTGATCTATTCATTCACAAGAAAACCATGGTCACCACTAAGAGCCACCAAAAGCAACAAGGCAGAGGGAGATGACAAGCGATTGATCACTTACTGGCATGGGTCCTGCATGTCCCTCCTCCTCCTCGTGGCCGTCGGCTGCGTCTCCTCGCCGGGGAATCGAGGGCGGTCGCTGAAGCTCACCGTGTGGGGAGGGGAGAGGGAGAGACAGATGGAAGACAAGGCGAGAGTGGCTATAATGTAAAAGGACAGCGCCGCGCACGCGTTCAAAAATTTTCGCCATCCTGCGCTGTGAATCACAGACGGTTTCAAACAAAAACCGTCTGCGATGACTATAATATCATAGACGGTTCTTGTTAAGAACCGTCTGTGATACTTCACAAACGGTTTTCAACATGAACAGTCTGTGATATTATGGTAATATCACAGACGGCTCTTATTAAGATCCGTCTGTGATACTTCACAGACGGTTTTCAACATGAACTGTCTGTGATATTATGGTCATCACAGACGGTTTTTAGCGCAACCAGTAACACAAACGGTCGCAAAACCAAAACCGTCTGTGATTGTATTTAATACAGACGATTTTGGTCAACCGTCTATGATGATGCGTCCAGTATTAGCCTTTTTATAGTAGTGTGCGGTCGGGTCGGAGGTGGTGTAGTGGTTCCAGCGATGAGGAGGGTTGCACCATGTAGAACATCGCGAGGCAAAGCCAGGGGTATGGTCGATGGTGGCGGGGCTCTACTATAGGACGCGCAATCCTTGTCGGAGAGGCATTTGGCCGGCGAGAGAAAAATGATGATTGCGGTGAGGAGGAAGGGAGGGAGGAGGCGAAACTTCAGGGGTGGAATGAGGATGAGAAGGGGCACCTAGGGCTCTCTTTTATAGGGCCGGAGAGGGACCGAGGAGGGAGATCAAGGCGGCATGTCTTCCGGTGGTATGGCGCGTTCCCGGTTATTCCGTGCGCGAAAATGGAGGGAGAGGCTGGGAATGGAGGTGGGGTGATGTGGGGGTTTTAATGCTCGTGATTTCGTGAAGAATAGGGGAGGAAATTACGGGTTTTCAAAAGGTCCGATGAGCGCTCATGGCGGCCTGTGCGTCGGGACAGAGAATTGCTAGGGAAGAAGAAAGGAAGAGAGATAAAAAGAAAGAAAAGGGAAGAATAATCTAGAAACATCCAAAAATAAAATCAAATCAAATCAAAAAATTCAAGAAAATTTCACAAAAATCCTTGGAACTTGAAAAGATTGAATAAAATAATTTCGAATTTAATTGAAGTTTATTTGGATCATTTAAAATATTTTTTATTTTCTAAAATTTCAAATTAAGCTTTAAATTAATCCAATAAATTACAAATGATTCCTTTTATTTTTAAAGCTTAAAAATATTCTAAAATTTAGGATGTTACTTTTGAACTTAATAAAATTATTTCCAACTTAAAGTTGGCTTTTTTTATTTTTATGCTGTAATTTATTTTAAATTTCTAGAAAATAGGAAAAATCTTTCTAAAATCCGTAAAACTCAATAAAGTTTCTTTTTGACTTTAAAATTTAGGAAATTAAATAAGTGATTTTATTTTATTTATATTATCATTAATATCATTTTCTTCTTCTTTTAACCAAGAAAGCTCTTTTAAATTACAACAAATCAAGAAAATTCTTTGACACCCGTAAAATCTAATAAAATAATATCTTTAGCAGGAAAACACCGTGGCAAGTTGAGCAGAATTTTTTAAAAATAATCTATTTTTATTAGAAATTACGAAAATATTCCTCGCGATATTTGTTTTACCGAAATATACGCTCTGTCGCCTATCGGTTGGGCGATCGATCCGGCTCAACGGTTGGACATTTATACAAAGAAAGCGCCAACCGTCACATGGGCATTATTGCAATCGCCAACCACAGCGATAGGATCCAATATTCAACCATACAAAGAATCAGAGTCCCGCCCAACCGCTGAGCGATCGATTGCCTATATAGCCCCGCCATGTCCCTCTACCGATCAAGATTTGGAGAGAGAAAACATAAGTTTTGCGCGAGAAGAAAGAGAGGGAGAGGAGAGGAAAAAAGAGAGGGAGAGGGAGAGGGAGAGGGAGAAGAGGAGGAGAAATTCGACTGTGAGATAAGTTTGTTTTATTTTGTAGTGATTTTTTTAGTAGGTAGTTTATTTAGTTAAAATAGTAGTATAAGTAGCACTCGTAGAAAATTGTAGTTAGAGGAAAAAAAGTTGTCTATGAGGGAGTATTAGTGTTGTTTGTGAGAAGTATTGTAGCTGTGTTGGTGTATGCGTGGCCGACTATTATTGGGTGAATAATGTGTGAGTGAGCGCATAAGTAGAAGTAAATTAGTATGAACTAATTGACTTAGGTAATTGGTAGAAGACTGGAATGCCACTTGTAGCATTTCGGATTGCAAGTTAGCGTCCGAATCGGATAATGGCTGCTATGGAATAGCTCGGTTTTAGGTTGAATCAATATCGCATCAAGACGCTCATTGAGGCCTCTCGCCTTAGGGAATGAATGACGCCTTGATCATGCCGCCGTAGTAGTTGTCGACGATCGTGAAGGGCCTTACAAATGTAAATTACAATGTAGCAAGATTTGCATGTCGTATGCGCTATGATCCGACTAATTGCAATGTTAGAAATATTTGCGTACCATACAAGAAGTCATGCTCAGACTGGATGTCGGACCCGAAAATGCATCTCAGAACCCTCTCGTGTTTTCCTAACTAGTCCCAGATCAAGAGCTAGCTCACACAGAAACAAAGTGATGAAATACCATCCATTTATTCGATTTAACTAAAAAGATCTCAAAGTAACAAATAATAATAATAATCGGACCTTATGGTCAACGCTATTTAACTTGACACGCAGGCTAAAGAAACAAATAAAACTCTTGCAATGAACAAAACTCTTCAAATGGCCAATCAACATACCCACATGCAATCGAGTGGAGAACGATCCTAATCCAAGAAAACCTTCATAGTCCTCCTTCTGGAAGAACTCTTGGGCAGCTTGATATTCTTCAACTGCTGATTTAAACAGAGGGCACAAGCCATGAGTACTTTTGAATGTACTCAGCAAACCGTAGGGAAATGTAAGCAAATAGTATTCATGTATGGCTTGACAAGGTTAGTTGTATGGTTCTTTTGCAGAAAGCAGCATTTACGATAAATACAATAAATAGATTGAAATGCGTGGTTGAAAACAATAATAAATAATTAAACATTTTCTTTGAAACGACTAGTGAACTTCCCATTCACTTCCCACCCCAACCAAAGATAAGTGAATCCCCTATTCACCAATCGATACAAACCACCAAGTGAATGACCTGTTCACCAAACAAACATTATATTCATCAAGTGAACTTTCCATCCACACTCCGACTCATTTTAAAGAAACTCTATCTCCCGTGTGAAATCACCGAGCACGCCCATAACCGCGACATGGCTATTCAATAGTTTTACACTCGCAGAGGTTGTACAATTTTTCCCCACATGACACGACTTCTCTAGTTTGTTTGGCATCCGCCGATACCATCGCCACTACCTTAGGTAAGGGCCTAGAGCACGTGACAAGGTCTTTACAAAGCTCCTTCTTAACCTAGTTCTCGCCTGCTAAGATTTCAACACCAATGTCTTTATCCAACCAAACAGGGCCCCCCCTCTTGCGCCTCCGTGAGAATATGTTTTTCCCATAACTCACGCTTTCCACGACAGAACCAAAATAAAGACATTGCTAATTAGTTAGCCAGGTCCGTCCCATACCAGACATGTGGTTGTACGGTTAAGGCCCAGTTCAATGGCGCACAAGATTAAGTCCTTGACAAATTACTCAGGCGAGACTACCACAAACCCAATCCATGTTCCATCCACACCCCCACTATCCACCAACCACTCGCCCGAGTGAAAGCCATTTTGTTTAACCAAGACCCATGACTTCCCCCATCATGGTACCCACAAATTTTAACAAGAGTGGCTCACCACCACGATTCCATATATCATTAAGTCAGGATTAATCATTAAGACACATGTGATGATCAACCCCCAACGTAACTAAGCATAACTAAGCATCAATACGCTACCCATGTTGGCAATATAAATATGTCCAACTAAAATTACCCATGCTAAGGTGACAAAGGACTCATGGCATTCAAATAATCAAAGGAGGCATAATGACAACATGTAATAACTAATCCCGAAACAATTTGTATAGAAATAGCACGCAATTGTATAAAACAATATACTTTTGAAATCATAGGTTCAATATGATCAAAGGTCTACGGCTTGCCTTGGAATAAATCTTGAGATTGGTCTTGATCTTGGTATACTCCTTGCTCAAAGCTTCCCGAATTATCAACGTCTAATCGCAAACAAGCAAATAAACAAAATAAATAAATAACAGAGAGAAAATAAACTCCAAAAATTAAATAAAAATCTCAGATAGATAGATCTTGAATTTAGATGAATTTAGGAATTTGAATGGACTCAATCGGAGTTCGGATGCAAAAGATATGGGCGTTGGAAGATTCACATGAAATGATGAAATTGAGAGAGAAAAGAATATTCAAAGAATATTCCTTCGGATTAAAATAAATAAAAAGAATTAGAATTTGACACATGGGGCTCACTATCAAAGAGATGGTTCATGGTGAAACAAGTCCATGAGCTTAGGTCTCGGGTGCACCACATGTATTGACACATGTGCTACCGACCAAGATATCAACAAGGATGCCATATAAAGCTAAGACGCCGAGGTGGCACCGAGTTGGAGATGAGGTGGCAAAGAAAGAAAGAAGCACAGGCAGAGGAGCTCCCGGCAAAGAAGATGGTCGGCGGCTTGGGCTCATCGGCGAGGGCAGCGATGATCGCCGACGCCGGAGAAGACAAAGTTATGCGAGGCACTTCCAAAGGATGAGAGGACAAAAGAGAGATGGGGTCTGACGAGGAACCCTGACACGCTGACGACGTGGAAGGGCTAAAGCTCTCATCGGATAGAAGATCGCACAGCGGCGCGCGGCCGGTTTGGACAACAAAGGCAACGGCGGTGTAGAGGTCTCTCGCGAAGACGACTCAAGGCCACTACAGAGAACGCGAGCTTGCGACTCCAACGGAGATGGCGGCACGGCCGAGGAGGTCCAACGGTGGAGCAATCCGATGGCGAAGAGCTTGCGGCGCCCTCGGTTCTTCAACAAAACCGATGCAACGAGAAGGAGAACGAGATTGGGAGTTTAGGGTTTTGGGGAAGGAAGGCCGCTAACAAATTGACGCGTGGAGCTCCTTAAATAGGGTTGGATGGGAGGAGTCCCATGAGGAGCCCAGACCGCCATGGCGTGGCTTGCCTCGGACTCAAGTCCTGCTGGAATGCTTGAAGAAGACGATGCATACCGGTTGGCGGCGGACCACCGCAAAGTGAAAGAAATAGATGAGGCGAGCCGCTTTGCGTTGACTTGGGCCGCCTCACGCAAGAAGAACAGAGCGAAGGGAGCTTGGGCTAGCGATGAAAAGGAAACAATGGCTTAATGGGCATGCACTGCGCAAGGTAGGATGGCGGGTCTTACCGTTGACTTGACCGCAAGATAAGGGAAAGAACAAAGGGAGCTGTATGCACTCCAAGCTTGGCTACACACGCGCACAAGAAAGGAGCTAGCGGCCTGGTTGATCTGGCGTGCACAGGAAACGACGAAGGAGCGGCTGGACTCTACCGCTTTGGTTGACTATGCGCCAAGACAAAAGAGAAAATGGGCAAGCCCCCCATGAGGGAAACGTGAGGTGGCTTGGACAAAAATGGAGGCGGGTCAAGCTAAAAGCAAATGAGGTGGGCCAAGGAAAACGGATGGAGAAAGAAAATGGAATGGGCCAAAAGGAAGTTTGAGCCCAAAAGAAGCCTGAGATTTAAATTAGCTTTTCTTTTTAGAAAATAGCACAAAATCCAAATAGCAAAAACAAAATAGCAAATGCACTTAGAAAAATTCTAGAAAAAAATCTAGAAAATATATCCAAGCACATAAGATCCAAATAAAATAGTTTTGATAATAGTTGATGTTGACATTAATCACCTCAAATTGTTTTTGAACTCTGAAAATTCCAATTAAGCTTTTAACTTTACCAGGAAAATCCAAATGGTTATTTTTCTTTTAAAACTTTAAAACAGACCAAATTTTTGGGTTGTTACAAACCTACCCCCCTTAAAAGGAATCTCGTCCCCGAGATTCGGGCTGACTAGAGAATAGGTTTTGACACAGGTCTAACCTAAAGACTTACCAGAAACGACGCTCTGAACTGGTTGAGCTTCTTCTGCAGTGACGTGGTTTAGTCTTCCTCTTGTTGCAGTTGATGGAGTCCTGGTGGCTTGATTTGGAGTCTAAGGCGCTCCTCTTCCTGTTCCTGGCAACGAAGTCCTGGCTGGCGTAGCTCCCAAATTGAAAGGAATTGGTGTCAGGCCTTACTTCTACGGACACTTGTTAGCATAATGACCTGTCTGATGGCAATTAAAACAAGTAACTCCTGCGCCATGATTGGGGTTCCTCTGAGGTGGATTATTGTTGCTGTTGTTGACATTGGGAATTCCTATGTTCCTCGTGATGCGATATCGGTGCCGGGGTTCTGAATCCGGCAGATGAATTATTGGGACGAGAAAGTCACGAGCATTGGTCCCGCTCTTTGAAGTCGATGTCGTTGAACTCCATGTTGTATCATCTTCCTTTGCGAGATTCGCCTAACTCGCGATGACGAGAATCTTCTATGAGTACCGCTTATCCACCATATGTCAAAATCCACATAATCATTTCCAACAACTTGCACTTTCAAAATAGGGTTGAGTCCACGCTTAAATCGCTTCGACGCGGCGCTATCTCAGAAAGCAACATCTTCGAGCATAGCAAGAAAGTTGAGTGAACTTGTTGAGATATTCACCCACCGACATGTTTCCTTGTCAGAGTTCACGAAATTCATTCTTCTTCATTTCCACAATACCATCCGAACATGTGCTTGACTTAAAAGTCATGAAAATTCCTCCCAAGTAATGGCATGCAAATTCTCATGAGTCATGTGTAGTTCTCCCACCACTCATACTGTATCTTCCAACCGATGTGAAGCATAAAGAACTTTTCACGATCATTGCATTGAGCAATGACGAGCTTTTTCTCAACTCGAACGGCCAATCTTCAAGGCCCAAAGGTTCTGGATGAATGAGAAAATGTAGGCGGCGAGTCCTCATGAACTCGATAGCTTGGAGTGATGATGAGTCAAGCGGTGGAACAAATTGCTACTTGATTATTCTGACATACTCGACTATTCGGTTCAACAAGTTGACTATTGCAACAAGGGTCTAGCTTTGTTGGGTCATCATGGCATTCATGTTCTCGCATCATGGCACTCATGAATTGAGTTTGAGCCGCTAGAAGTTGTGCCATATTTGGTTCTCATGGCTTGTGCATCGTGTCCGCCACTAGCATTGACATTGGCATTGGCATCCTCTCGATCGAGTACGGCTCAAGTATTGCGAGTGTCAACCATCTCATGTGATTCTTCATGTGTTTTAGTAGGTAAGATAGAAAAGCAATGTGGATGAGAGGAATAGCACAATAGATGAGATAAAACAGGTGGAAAAGATAGAAACAACCTAATTAGGGAAATAGATTATACCCAAAGGCAAACCGCATATAGTCAAACGCTATGAAAGCACAAATAAACTCTTCAAATTAAAGCCTTAGTGTGACTGCAACATAATGCTTGACAGTAAAACTGCAGCTCCCACTTACACACAACACAAATAAAGACCTAATGCAACAACGATCTAGAACGCTACTAAAGACTCTAATAGGACGGCTTCCAATCTGAACTAGAGAACGAAGACTCTTCAAAACAACTTGAACGAAGCGACGAAGATACTCTTGATGATTGCTGATGACTTGACTTCTTTCTTCCGAACTAAAGAAATTAATGAGGTGAGAAAGTCAATTTAAGATTATAAAACAACGTTCAGCATAGACAAGGAACAAGATTTCTAGAACAAAATGAGCAAGAGTAGAGTAGGATAAGAATAGAATAGACTGAGATGAGAAAGAATTAGACTAGACGAGAGAAGAACAACAACTTAAATCAAATTAAGTTGATTTGATTTAGAAAATAAAATTTTAAGCTTTTAGCTAAAACGACCATGCTAACTAAGGTTGCGTTCTACAGTCGATATGGCTTTGATACCACCTCTGTCGGGACCCGAAAATGCATCTCAGGAACCCGCTGTGTTTTTCGAACTAGTCCCAGATCAGTAGCTAGCTCACACAGGAAATAGTGATGAAATATCATCCATTTATTCGATTTAACTAAAAAGATCTCAAAGTAACAAATAATAATAATAACTGGACCTTATGGTCAACGTTTACTTAACTTGCCACACAGAGCTAAAGAAACAAATAAAACTCTTGCAGCGGAACAAAACTCTTCAAATGGCCGATCAACATGCCCATAGGCAATCGAGTGGAGAACGCATCCTAATCCGCAAAACCTTTATAGTCCTCCTTCTGGAAGAACTCTTGGGCAGCTTGATATTCTTCAACTACTGATTTAAACAGAGGGCACAGGCCATGAGTACTTTTGAATGTACTCAGCAAACCGTAGGGTAATGTATGCAAATAGTATTCATGCATGGCTTGACAAGGTTAGTTGTATGGTTCTTTTGCGTAAAGCAAAGATTTACTTATAAATACAATAAATAGATTGAAATGCGTAGTTGAAAACAATAATAAATAATTAAACAGTTTCTTTGAAATGACTAGTGAACTTCCCATTCACTTCCCACCCCAACCAAAGATAAGTGAATCCCCTATTCACCAATCGACACAAACCACCAAGTGAATGACCTGTTCACCAAACAAACATTATATTCATCAAGTGAACTTCCCATCCACACTCCGACTCATTTTAAAGAAACTCTATCTCCCGTGTGAAATCACCGAGCACGTCCATAACCGCGGACATGGCTATTCGAATAGTTTTACACTCTGCAGAGGTTGTACAGCTTTCCCCACATGACACGACTTCTCTAGTTTGTTTGGCATCCGTCGATACCACTGCTCACTACCTTAGGTAAGCAGTCTAGAGCACGTGACAAGGCCTTTACAAAGCTCCTTCTTAACCTAGTTCTGCCCGCTAAGGTTTCAACACTGAATGTCTTTATCCGACCAAACAGGGCCCCCCTCTTGCGCCTCTGTGAGAATATGTTTTTCCCATAACTCACGCTTTCCACGACGTAACCAAATCAAGACATTGCTAATTAGTTAGCCAGTCCGCCCCATACCGCATATGTGGTTGTACTGTTAAGGCCCGCTCAATGGCGATAAGATTAAGTCCTTGACAAATTACTCAAAGTAGACTACCACAAACCCAATCCATGTTCCATCCACACCCCCACTATCCACCAACCACTCGCCCGAGTGAAAGCCATTTTGTTTAACCAAGACCCATGACTTCCCCCATCATGGTACCCACAAATTTTAACAAGAGTGGCTCACCACCACGATTCCATATATCATTAAGTCAGGATTAATCATTAAGACACATGTGATGATCAACCCCCAATGTAACTAAGCATAACTAAGCATCAATACGCTACCCATGTTGGCAATATAAATATGTCCAACTAAAATTACCCATGCTAAGGTGACAAAGGACTCATGGCATTCAAATAATCAAAGGAGGCATAATGACAACATGTAATAACTAATCTCGAAACAATTTGTATAGAAATAGCATGCAATTGTATAAAACAATATACTTTTGAAATCATAGGTTCAATATGATCAAAGGTCTACGGCTTGCCTTGGAATAAATCTTGAGATTGGTCTTGATCTTGGTATACTCCTCCTTGCTCAAAGCTTCCCGAAGTATCAACGTCTAATCGCAAACAAGCAGATAAACAAAATAAATAAATAACAAAGAGAAAATAAACTCCAAAAATTAAATAAAAATCTCAGATAGATAGATCTTGAATTTAGATGAATTTAGGAATTTGAATGGACTCAATCGGAGTTCGGATGCAAAAGATATGGACGTTGGAAGATTCACATGAAATGATGAAATTGAGAGAGAAAAGAATATTCCTTCGGATTAAAATAAATAAAAAGAATTAGAATTTGACACATGGGGCCCACTGTCAAAGAGATGGTTCATGGTGAAACAAGTCCATGAGCTTAGGTCTCGGGTGCACCACATGTATTGACACATGTGCACCGACCAGATATCAACAAGGATGCCATATGAGCTAAGACGAGGTGGCAAATGAGTTGGAGATGAGGTGGCAAAGAAAGAAAGAAGCACAGGGTAGAGGAGCTCCCGCAAAGAAGATGGTCAAGCGGCTTGGGCTCATCGGCGAGGGTAGCGATGATCGCCGACGTTGGAGAAGACAGGTTGCGGCGAGGCACTTCCGGTGACAGAGAGGACAAAAGAGAGATGGGGGTCGGATGAGGGAACCTCGGGACACGCTTTGACGCACGTGGAAGGGCTAAAGCTCTCACCGGATAGCAGATCGAACAAGCAGCGGCGCGGTCGGTTTCAGACAACAAAGGCAACGGCGGTGTAGAGGTCCTCGGGCGAAGATGACCGCTACA
Source organism: Phyllostachys edulis (assembly GCA_036346405.1). Lineage (NCBI taxonomy): Eukaryota > Viridiplantae > Streptophyta > Magnoliopsida > Poales > Poaceae > Phyllostachys > Phyllostachys edulis. Next base: position 45,320,228 of record CM070567.1, read on the forward strand.
CTGCCAGAGAACGCAAGCTTGCGACTCCAACGGAGATGGCGGCACGGCCGAGGAGGTCCAACGGTGGAGCAATCCGATGGCGAAGAGTTTGCGGCGCCTCGGTTCTTCAACAAAATCCGATGCAACGAGAGGAGAATGAGATTGGGAGTTTAGGGTTTTGGGGGAGGAAGGCCGGGCGAACAAATTGACGCGGTGGAGCTCCTTAAATAGGGTTGGATGGGGAGGAGTCCCATGAGGAGCCGGCGCTGTCATGGCGTGCTGTCTCTGGACTTAGGAGTCCCGGTTGGAACGCTTGAAGAAGACGATGCACAGCTGGTTGGCGGCGGGACCACCGGCAGTGAAAGAAATAGATGAGGCGAGCCGCTTAGCGTTGACTTGGGCTGCCTCACGCGCAAAGAACAGAGCGAGCGGGAGCTTGGGCTAGCGCATGGAAAAGGAAACAGCCGGCTTGGGCTGGGCTGTGCACCCGCAAGGTAAGGGATGGCAGGCCCGGCCTGGTTGACTTGACCGCGCATAAGGGAAAGAACAGGCGGGAGCCAGGGCGACCCAAGCTTGGCTACACACGCGCACAAGAAAGGAGCTAGCGGCTCGTTGATCTCGGGCGGCACAGAAACGCACGAAGAGCTACCGGACTTGGTCGCTTTCGCTTGACTATGCGCCCAAGACAAAAGAAAAATGGGCCAGGCGCCTCCCGAGGGAAACGTGAGGCGGCCGGACAAAAATGGAGGCGGGCTGGGCTAAAAGCAAATGAGGTGGGCCAAGGAAAACGGATGGAGAAAGAAAATGGAATGGGCCAAAAGGAAGTTTGAGCCCAAAAGAAACCTGAGATTTAAATTAGCTTTTCTTTTTAGAAAATAGCACAAAATCCAAATAGCAAAAACAAAATAGCAAATACACTCAGAAAAATTCTAGAAAATATATCCAAGCACATAAGATCCAAATAAAATAGTTTTGATAATAGTTGATGTTGACATTAATCACCTTAAATTGTTTTTGAACTCTGAAAATTCCAATTAAGCTTTTAACTTTACTAGGAAAATCCAAATGGTTATTTTTCTTTTAAAACTTTAAAACAGACCAAATTTTTGGGATGTTACAACCCAGAACCCACTACATTAAAAGTGCATTACGGTGTTGGCAGCGTTCGTGAAGGTCCGTGCGGTGTTGACTTGAGCAGTTTTTGGCAAACCACTGTGGTACACCCGGACGACGAGAATGCACGAATCGAAGATGTGAAGCATTGGCTCACCCGCAGCTTCTCTTTGAACCCGTCGTGTGGCACAGCACGCCACACGTATTTTCGTCCTATTGTCGTGCACCAGGCTCCCGGAGGCCGGCGAGGAGTTCAACGTCGAGCTAGCACGGAAGGGAAAATAGCCCCGGTCCACGCAGTAGGTCAGGTCATTACGTAGTAGTCCCCCGTCCTACCCCCCATATTTTTTACTATCCCCTAAAGGCATGTAGACTTACATGGTCCGGATGCTTGTGTCGCAGTGTACCCTAGTAGTAGTAAGCATGACTAAAGCAATTAGCCGAACCATCATGCCATGTGACTATGTGTAACGTGCTTCTGTTCGCGGACTCTAATATAGTTTTGGTTCTGTGTCTCCACTAAGCATCAAAGCAAGCCTATATTGCGCAAGTATGCCTCTTCTAGTGGAATCCCAGAAAGAACCATTCGCACCGACATCGAATCCTCCATGTTTTAGGGCATCTTCATAATCACAACGAGCGTTCTCACTTCTTCAATCATATTCTCAGATAAGCTTCATAAAGCACGATATCGACTACACCGCCTATATACGCCAGATATCGCTCAGACGACTTCATCGAAAGAGACTCGCACATCATAATATCACTTACTTTTCTACTTACAACTCATCACTATCTCAATCGCCCTCCCAAAATTCTACAAAATTTTACGCTACACAATATACGATGATCACAAAATGTTATTATGAAGTCCGACAAATTTCGCACTTTGATATTCTACAAAAATAACAAATGCACTCAACCAACATCATCAATTTTCAAAATAAATAACATCATACAATTAGATTTGCTAAATGTAATTAACCCACAAAATATAATATTCATTACAACGCAATTAAACAATAATTAAATAATACAAAACAGGAGCCCTGTCGCCTTACGGTTGGCGACAGAACTCGTTGCTGAATCTGTCGGGCGATCAAGTGCTACGCCTAACGGTTATGCTGATAGACTTCACGCCCAACAAGGCGACAGAACTTCAGTCGCCTAACTATAAAGCGACTGGATCTAGTCGCCCAATCATTCGGCGACAGACGGATATTTCTGTAAAAAAAAGAACGCAGAAATATTTTTGTAATTTCTAATAAAAAATAGATTATTTTAAAAAAATTCAGTTGAGCAGCACCAAAAAGAACTTTTGTCTTCTGTTCATCTTTAGCTATCCAGGCGAGTGTGTGTTTGTTCTGTCCAGGCCGTTGGCGTGGGTCGGCGAGGCTAACACCGGCCACGGCGGTCGTGCGTTCACAACTTCTTGCTTTCCTTGCAGCCTCCGCAGCTCCGCGCGGTTAAACGTGGTGACTGGTGAGATACAAATCGTCTCTCTTGAGCTGTGTATACGAAAATATGAACGTGCTATGGTTTGAGCCGGTTGATGTTACGTCGACTCATGCAATTTTACACATGCAATTTTACAGATGTAATTGTGCAGTTTTCAAGTTCAGAGACGTATGTGATACAAGCGTGTAACTTTAAAGACCTATCGTGCAAACTTCACTCAATTGATAATTACAGTTCTTTTAGGGAATTACAAGCTGTTTTAGTACACAGGATGAGTGCATCAAGATGTCTACTTTGTTACAGGCTTACTGTTCACAACCGTTTTACTCTGCCCTTGAGTGAAGCATGCTTTTCACACCGACAACTCGAGGCCCAAAGCATGCCAAAAAATGGAAGAAGAAGCCCAGATGCACGGGAAAGGAGAATGCCAAATAAAAAAGATCAGATGCACTTATGTACAGATGATGCTGAGTTTCAAACCAAGACGCCTTGAACTCTTGCTGAACAAACTATGACAGGTCAAGGACATCACCGATTCTCCATTTACAAGTTACGACACACAAGGAGCATGCAACTAGGAGGACAATAGTCCAACCATACAACTCTGTGCACAATAAAAATGACAACCTTCAGGCAGCAATGACATGTAAAGATTATTGAAAAGCAAGATATTTACAGACCATTAGAAAGCTGAATATATTAGCTCCAATCTTCCAGATAACGTGGAGCAATTATGCAAACCAAAATAGGAGCTCCTGCCCTTGGTTTCAAAAAATAACAAAATCTACATCAACAATATCATAACAAAATCCACAGCAACATCTACAAGGCTGCACCAAACAAAAAAAAGTTGTTAATTACACCAAAAAATTGTTTTCAGTACACCCATAAATGAAATTGATTATACCAAAAGACCTAACTGCTTTCACCAAAGGGAAAGAGAATAAGCTAAAGAAAGGACAAGGGCATAACAAGATGCCAATTTCATCCACATGAAAGAAACTTTACAGATAATGGGAAATCTACACACATTAGATCCAGAGAACAGATCGCAATTTATGCAAACCAAACAAAAGGAGCTCATCATAACAAAATCTACAGCAGCATCTTCAAGTATGCTACTCAACAAACAAAAGTTCTTACACCAAACAGATGTTTTCAGGACATCCACAAATGAGTTTACATTTCCAAAAAACAACATGAGATTTACCAAACTGTGTAAAAAAAGAAATAGAATAAGTTAAAGAAAGGACAGGGACATTACAAGTTGCCAGATTCATTCACGTGAAATAAACTTCTGCACTACATCACCCATGCTCGGTCTCTGGTTTCTTTCTTTTTCCAGGCACAGAGCAGCCACCTCCAACATCAATAACACCTCCGAGTGCACGAAGTCGCCGTTCAATTTAGAATCCACAAAGTCAGCAATCCATGTTTGGTCGCCACTTTTCATCTTCTCTCTAATTATCCGCACTAACTGTGTCAGTGCATCCTCTGCATCACCACTGCCATTTGAAGGCAGCTCAGACACTCTTAGTCCCATGACTAATTCAAGAAGCACCACTCCGTAGCTATACACATCCACCTTTTCAGTTATGGGAAGGCTAGACACCCAATCTGGTGCGATGTAACCTCTGGTACCTCGAACCTTTGACATGTTTGGATCAGCATGATCTCTCTGTAGCAGCCTCACGAGCCCAAAGTCACTGATCTTGGGCTCGAAATCCTGATCAAGAAGTATGTTCTCAGGCTTTACGTCACAATGAATGATCCAATCCATACACTCATGGTGAAGGTAGGCCAGCCCTTTGGCCACGCCAGCTGCAATCTTGTACCTTTGATCCCATTGCAGTAGTCCCTTGTTACTAAACAAGAACATGGCCAGTGATCCATTCACCATGTGCTCGTAGACCAGCAACCGGTGCTTTCGTTCTGAACATACACCCCATACTCTCACCAGATTCATATGGTAGATGCTCCCAATCACACTCACCTCTCTCTGGAATTCATCTTCTCCTTGCTTCACATCTTTCAGCTTCTTGACAGCGACTACACGTTTGTCATGTAGAATACCCTTGTACACAGAGCCATATCTCCCATAACCAAGCTTGTCCTTAAAATTCCTAGTTGCCTTACTCAATTCCTTGTAGGTAAACCTACGGAAATGATCAATTAGCATCCTGTAACCTTCCTGCGCTGCCCACGTCTCTGATTGCACTGTGTGTTTTCTGGCGATGAACCACCAGCCAAAAGTAATAAAGCAGAGCTCTATAAGAAAGAATGCTGCTAGAAATCCGTAGTAGTAGTTCCACATTGCAGCCTTTCCACCGTTACTTTGTGCAGAAGAATCAAACGTTAGATTTTTTTTGTGTGTGCTTGATGCATTGCAATAATGGACATCAGTGAAATTAGAATCATATAAGATTGATTCAGACAAAAAGTTCTTGGGGACCTTGAGGTGTGTTGTGCCAGGGTACCCTGGAATGGTCTTGCCATTGAAGAGAGCAGACTTCAAGAAGCAGCCGTTGTTATCAAATCTGAACTCGAAGGCTAGACAGGAACAGGATGCCAAGCACTGTGCTTCACAAGCATCAAGCGACGTCGACGGGATGTAGTTTAGATCAGAACCCCAGAAGTCAGTCTGAGGAAGGTGCACGAAGCTCATCTGCTGACCGCCACCACTGCAGGTGAGGTTGAACTTCGGTGTACAGCCTTTGCCCCAGTCACTTGGATCCCTGACTACATAACCAGGAGGACAAGAGCAGCCTGGAGTTAGTTTGTACCCACAAATACCATTCCAACCACATAGACCGTGTATATCACAAGGCTGAGAGAAAGCCATCCAAGAAACTGACCAGCTCCCGTCCGAATCATTCAGACTGTAAAGCCTAAGGTTACCATCATAATCAAGTGTTAACCTCCTCTTGATCTCCAAACCCCAATCTGAAGCAGCAAAGGTTGTGTTGTCAGTTGCAACAAACTGCCCCAGCTTGTCAAGAACACCTCTTCTACTGCTATTATAACTAATCCTGTGACTCTTCCAGGGACTGAGGTTAGGGTTAGGCCAGTAGATGTATGAAATATCTGGCCCGCCGTAAGCAAGTGATAGAATATACCGGTCATCGAAGCGCAAAGTGTAATTACTTGAAGGGTGTGAGAGATCGGTCGATACCAGCTTCGCAGTGGTTGTAACTCTCTGTGTTGGCAGCAAAGTGTCAGTTGGATAGTCGAAGCTTTGCCAAATGATGTTGCCACTTTGATCCCTCACAACGAGGTTCCCGGTGTCCATGAGCTCTGCATGATCAACTGCCGTGGAGCTCGTGTTGGTTCGCCACACGACCGTGCCATCGTAGTCCGTGAGAACCATGCTGCCATCGCTGTTTAGCTTGACCTTCGACCTGCTCCCGTGCACAGGGCGGTTGCGGTTTGCGCTCCAGGAAATGGTCTTGTTGGCCGAATTTGTGAACCAAATTGACAAGGTAAAGACAGTTGAGGAGAGGTTGCAGAAGCCAAATGAGAAAGTGCCATCTGGTGACCGAATGATATCAGAGGCATGATCCACAGTGAGAGAGGAGCCTTTCTTCAGGTAACTAGTATGAGCTATCCCCCCTGCAGTATGAGCTATAATGGCAGAGGTCAAAAGGAGGGCAAGAATTAGGATCGAGCTAGAACTAGACATGATAGGCATTACCAGGATACGAGAAACAAAGCTGCTTCATTAGGGTGCAGAGGAATCACATATGTATATGCTTTCAATGGTCCAGAAGTTGTGTCGTTATGTTTATCATTGCAGTTAAATAATACAACGTGTATAATATTCCTCAACTAGGCATTACTTATTGTTGGACCATGTGGCTAGGTCTATTATATTTTAGTTGATGAATAATTAACAATGTTATTTACTGATATTATTTGAGATGTGTGGCGTGTGTGGACTTATGTTGGTCAAGTTGAGAAGAACTTGTGCTGAAAAAATATGTTGTTTTGGTCTTTGTATGTGCAGGGTAACTTGGGAGAGATTGTGATCTACGGCGGTGACCGGGAGATAGCTTGGTGCGAAGTCATAGTATAGAGGGTTGATGATGCTGGAGGACACGATCGGACTCGAGTTAGGGCGCGTGGAGATCAAAAATGGTTAATACATGTTGGAGCTACGGATGTGCGTTTCGGAAGCTACGACACGTGACAATTTTGGGGTGTCCAAAATTAAAAAACTGAGAGAATTTGGAAATTCCTTATTTGTTGGAATTGGATTGGAACACATGGTCTTAGAGATAAAATCATGGTTTAGGCTCTAGGCTATAAATAGAGATATAATTAAGTGCTAACGGTGATGTTTTACAGTTGTTATTTTCATCCTAGAATTCGAGGGGCTTCCGAGCGTACACAACGAGGCTGATTCTCCATGTGCTAGCGGCGGTTGGCAGAGAAAAGGTGATTAGGGCCAGCTGGTTTTGAGGTGATTAGAGTATGTACAATGGGCTTATGTCAGCCGCCTGTAATCATTGCCACGTAGGATTTTTGCTGGCATGGATAAAAGAGAATGAAGAGAGAGAAAGATGATGTCTACAATCATGTAGTCGACTATAGCACAAGAAACAAGAAAATCATTAAAAGATTGTGTGTTCTATAAAGACAACTAAAAAGACAGCAGCCGTCTATGCCATTGTATGAGCTGTCTTTAGTACTGTCTACAAGTGACATAGATAGTTGTTATAGACAGCAGTTGTCTATACCATTGTACACGCCCTTAGGTGTGGCTTTTGCTTGTGCGAACATGAGAAAAAAGCTTTTGCTATTGAGAGCGTGATCTCTAGAAAGAAAAATTGCCATGAGGGCTGGGGTGTCGTGAGAATTGATTGCTGATTCAATCCAACGCCGGAGTTATCAAGTTCTTGACATCGGCTAGCGAGTATTATATTCGGTTTGATCCCATCTCATTGATTACCCCGGATTGTTACTGCCGTGAGAACTTCCAGGTATTTTTCTTCTGTTGGTAATCATAGGCTGTTTGTAAAAAATCTTTCACCATCATTATCCTCTCTAATTGTCATTAACAATCCTACAAGTAGTATCAGAGCAAGGTTGCTATGGTGTCAGAGAGGTATGTAAATCGTCACCTATGCTAGATGGTACTGATTTTGCTTTTTGAAAGTGTCGTATGCAAGCTTATATTAAGGCTCAAGGTAATGATGTTTGCAATAAGGTTTCTAGACCTTATGAGGTTCCTCATATCACATTAATCTAAATAAAATAGATGTTGATTTAAATGCTCAAGCTCAGAATTTGTCAAGCTTCAAGGATTTCTCGTAAATAATTTTATCATGTAGTTCATATTAATTCTGTCCACTTAATATGGAAAACTCTTTGCGATTATCATGAAGGAACCACTAAAATGAAGAAAGTGTGTAAAAATCTTTATCAAATAGAATATTATGATTTTGTTATGAAGCCTGGTGAAGCTATTGATGATATTTTTGCTCGTTTTGAAAAAATATTGAGTAATTTGCATGGTGTTAATGTTATTTCTACTAATGAAGATAATTGTCGTAGCAAAAAGGACTAGACAGTAAAAGAGTGGGGACCCCTGGTACATACGAGGTGTTCGAAGAGTCCTCGAGGAGGGGACAGATTGCTAGGAAATGTACTGTATATTAATGCTCTGAAAAAGCTCTCTCTATTACATGGGGATGGAGAGCTATTTATAGCCAAAATAGCAGGATACATGAGATTACATAAGCACCCCTACAAAGGTACTGCCAATGTAGGGACTGCAACGTCCTTTCCTACCCCTATGTGTAGCTTTTGGTCCACCTGTCTTCTCCCTTTCCTCCGGTCAGAGCTGCTTCAGGCACCCTTCAAATGCCTCCTGAACCTCCTCGCCGCCACCTCGAAGACACCCTGAGGCTTTGCCAACCTTGGTACCTCCTGCAGACTTTCTAAGACCTTCGGGGCTTCTGTCAAGATCGGGTACCCTTTGTACCCTTCGGCGATACTTCGGGGACTTCGGGTCGAGCTACCCTTCGGCGACCCTCCGGAGGCTTCGGGCCACCCTCGGGGCACCTCCTGTAGCTTTGGTACTGTTTCGCCAGGTCGATGGGGCCGTTGGGCCGCCCCTACGACAAGCCCCTCGCGGTCGATGTCTTGCTTCGTCGTATTTAAACCGCGCTTTACCCGGAGGGTCCAAGCACATCGCTCCTTCGCCGCAAAGCGCTGCTTTTCCGATGGATTTGCTTTGAATGCGATCTTGGGTGTAGCGCTCCGGGCGGTTGATGATGTCGGTGTCTGCTCGTGTCCTCAGGCGGCGCTTTTGCGATGACGCCTTTGGGGGCGGCGCGGTCGATGGCCGTTGTGTACCATTAAAGCTGTTAATTTTTGACATGTGTCAATGTTTGTGGTTTGTGGTTCTTCGGTTGCCCCCCCCCCTAATTTTGTCCGTTGGTGTTCTTTGATGGCTATAAATATGTGCGCCATCCCCCCTGTCGCTATCGGCTCTCATTCTGTTGCCTTCTCGTGTTGCTTTCTTTCTTCGCTGCGCTGCTGCGAGTTGCGAGGGTGTGGTCTGTATTGTTCGGGTATGGCGAGGCGTGGCAGGGACGTGGGGGTGATCCAGAGTATACGAGCGACTTGGGGAGGTCTACTGTGACGAGGCTTTTTCTTGAGACGCTTGTGAGAGAGGGCAAGCTCGAGGATATTACGAAGGTCTGCGCTCCTGGATCGGAGACGATTCCTCATCCGCAGGATGACGAAGCCGTTCTCTTTATTGCGTTTCTAGATGCGGGCCTTTGGATTCCTTGCGTCGATCTAGTCTCTGAAGTGCTGCGGCTATACGAGGTGGAGTTGGTGCAACTAACGCCGAACTCTATTGTAAAGTTTGGCGTGTTCAAGTGGATGTTGAGGTCTGCTGGGGTTGCTGCCGAGGCGGGTGAGGGTCGCCTCTTCACTTATCTTCATGACGGGCGCTGCCAGCCGAAGAAGAAGAAGAGCTCGGGCGAGACTCTAAACTTTGGCAGTGTCAACTTTCAACCAAAGGCGCTACAAAAGATATGTTCCTACCGGTGGCCGCAGAATCGCCGGGATACGACCGACGCAGATGGTTTTATCATACTAGTCCAGCGGGGGATGGTCTTCGGTCCGGGGCGAGCTGATTCAGCTAGTTGCTACCCTTGAGATTGTGCTTAACTCCCGGGAGGACGCCCTCCTTCACCTTCTTCTTGATACGACGAAGCGGCTTTCTACTAGGGATCTGGTGGAGGAGTTCTGTGCTTTCGGGATTTGGCCTCTGGCCAAGGAGTGAAAGCTGGAACTTGGGGCTTCGGATACGGGGCTCCCATCTCTGGCTGTGGAGAGCTGCAAAGGTATGTTTTCACTTGTGTCCCTTTCGTTTACTCCGGTTTGATGTTTACCCTGATACGAACATGGTAACTTTGCTAGTTGCGCCTATTACCGAAGCGGGGTGCGCTGCGGAGGTGCTCCTCAGCCCGTACATGGGTGAAGAGCATTCGAGGCGTCGCCTGGTTGTGAGGGAACGTCGTTTGAACCGTGCGTACGATGCGTCGGTTGTTCTGGCTGAGCAAGCCGACCCCGATGCGGGGAAGAAGAAACGTGCCCGCACATCTGAGGTCGAAGTCAGGGGACCCATCGCTGCGAAGCCTCTTCGCAGTTCGTCCTTACGATGGTGGTGGTCCTCGCGCCACTTGGAAGCTGCTGAGGAGAGGCCTGCCAAGAAGGTTGCCAAAGACACCCCCCAGGTGCGTGTTGAGCGCTCTGTATCCAGCAGCGCATCTTCCAATGATGGGTCCGCTTCGCATGTGGAGGTTGTTGGAACCAGGGTCGCTGGTCGTACCGCATCACATGTGCACAAAGCGATAGGTACTATTCATTTTCCGATTCTTGATGGGATGGAGTCTTCCAGCAGTGGTACTCGGTCGCTTGGTGATAGAATAGACCTCGAAGGCCTTGGGGATGTGCCTGCCACGCCGTAGGTGAATGTTGGTGAGTAACATTTACTTGTTTATTTCGAACCCTCCGTTTTGTTGGCTGTTACTCTTAAGTTGTTTGTTGCTCAGTGCTGAGCGAGGACGGCGGCAACGATGAGGTTGAGGAGGGTTCCGTAGGCCACGCACCGACGGGTTCTGAGCTGGACCCTTCGGCCTTGCGCGCGACCGCTGTTCCTAGCGCGGTGAACCTAGGTCGAATGCGCCTTAATGATTTTAAGGTGACGCCGGGCGCCGCTGCTGTCTGCAAGGAGATTACTGATTTTGCTACCCCTTCGTTTGTGCGGGAGCTTTTTAAGAATGCTCCGCTGAAGGACATGTTTGCCAGCATTGAGGCGAATGCAGCGAGGGTTAGTTTTGTTTATTACTCGTGCTCGTTATTGCATATGTGATTGTTTGTGCGTATGACATTTTGCTTTGCACGCAGATTTTGATGTTGTCTCGGGCCATTAATGCCGATGTCTCCCAGGCGTACGGGGAGATTCAGCAAAAGGTCGATGAGGAGCATGCCCGGAACGAGACCCTTTATGAGAGAGTCAAGAGTTTGGAGGCTCGGGTGGCGGAGCTGGAGGTGGAGCACACCGCCCTTCGGGGCGAAGTGGCGGACGCAAACAAGGAGCGTACAGCCCTTCGGGACAAAGTGAAGGATGTGCGAAGTATCCGCGCTTCGCTCGAAGAGGATATTAAGTACGAGAAGCAGCTATCCGCCGCCGTTGGTCAGTCCGCCTGGGAGTCCATGGAGGCTCTGGAGGGTGCTTTGGCGAAGCTGGGTGCCATTCCTCCTGAGAGGAGCCACCGTCCGGCTGCGATGGATATAACCTTGGAGCGCCTCCGCCGTGGCGGCGAAGCGTGCGTGCCTGCGGCTCGTGCTTATGGTGACCATTGCGCGAGGGTCACTTGGTTAGCGACCCTTGCGATGCTTGACAAGGCGGGGTGTGCTCACCTGGACAGGGTTGGCGCTCGCTCCGTTCCCGTGGGTACGGCGGAGGAGGTTACTGCGGCGCATCGTCGGACCCGGCAGGCAAGCAAGGTCCTACAGCGGGACTTCTGGATGTTGCGTGGACATGATGCTGCCGAGGAGTCCTTCCAAGACGCTTTCTATTTTTAAATGGGATACCTTCGGCTTCGATTGGGGATTAATGGCCATTTTTTAATGGCCTCGATCCGGGCCTCCGTGGAGGCTTCGACAAGCTCATCCGATACACCCGAAGACTTGGCCACAGCGAGAAAATATGCGGCGTTGCTGGCTGCTCAGGCCTCGGATGAGGAACTTCTAGAGTGGGGGACCCGCAAGGAAGAGCGGGACTTTGTCCCTTAGGTGTATGATGATCCTGCTGCATTTTGCGGCTTGTAACGGATGATGGCGTGTATTGTTGGTGTGATTTGAATTGTGCTGTACTGTTTCGTAGATCGCTGTTTGGGGCGATCCCTTGTACGCGTGTACTTGTTATGCAGAGTGTAATAAAAAATGGCTTGATTGCCCTCGTACATTATTGTTTGTTGTGAGGGGCAGGCGAAGCCTCGTGCCGTCCCCCATACTTTTTTAGATAGGGCTCTGGGGAGCCCTAACTCTTCTTTTTTTTTGCGAGGGGGAGGCAAAGCCTCGCGCCGTCCCCCACACTTTTTTAGATAGGGCTCCGGGGAGCCCTAACTTTTTTTTGCGAGGGGGAGGCAAAGTCTCGCGCCATCCCCCATACTTTTTTAGATAGGGCTCCGGAGAGTCCTATTTTTTTTTTGCGAGGGGGAGGCGAAGCCTCGCACCGTCCTCTATACTTTTTTAGATAGGGCTCTGGAGAGGCCTAACTTTTTTTTGTGAGGGGGAGGCGAAGCCTCACGCCGTCCCCCATACTTTTTTAGATAGGGCTTCGGAGAGCTCGACCTTTTTTTTGCGAGGGGGAGGCGAAGCCTCGCGCCGTCCCCCGTACTTTTTTAGATAGGGCTCCGGAGAGCCCTAACTTTTTTTTATGAGGGGAGGCGGCCTCACGTCATCCCCATACTTTTTAGATAGGGCTCCTGAGAGCCCTAACTTTTTTATGAGGGGAGGCGGCCCTCGCCGCCCCCCCATACTTTTTTAGATAGGGCTCCGGAGAGCCCTAACTTTTTTTTTGGCAAGGGGGAGGCGAAGCCTCGCGTCGTCTCCCATACTTTTTTAGATAGGGCTCCAGAGAGCCCTAACTTTTTTTTTGCGAGGGGGAGGCGAAGCCTCGCGCCGTCCCCCACTTTTTTAGATAGGGCTCCAGCAAGCCCTAACTTTTTTTTGCGAGGGGGAGGCAAAGCCTCACGCCGTCCCCCATACTTTTTTAGATAGGGCTCCGGGGAGGGTGACGCCGTCCCCCCTAGTGCGCTTTGGTCTGCGGATCATATCGCGCTAGGGTTTGTCTTGCGTGTCGTCATCGCCGGGGCGATCTTTCGTGCTTGCGGGATTAGCTTGCACCGGGGCCGAAGGCCTTGCGCGGTTGCTTTGCTTATACACTGATGCCTGCGGGAGGCATCGGTGTGCACCGGGGCCGAAGGCCATGCGCGGTGGCTTTGTTTATACACTCATGCCCGCGGGAGGCATCAGTGTGCACCGGGGCCGAAGGCCACGCGCGGTGGCTTTGTTTATACACTCATGCCCGCGGGAGGCATCGGTATGCACGGGGACCGAAGTCCATGCGCGGTGGCTTTGTTTTCGTTTTTGTCACTTGCTGCTTTTTGATTGAAGGGGAGCAAAACATGCAACAAGTTACAGCTGGTTTTGTACATGCCCGCTTCGCTTTAGCGAAAGTGGGGCTATTTTGCGGGTGCAGCTGATTTTGTACATGCCCGCTTCGCTTTAGCGATAGTTGGGCTATTTTCCGGGCGCAGCCGGTTTTACAATTCTATGGATAGTACTTTCGTAGGGTCTTCACATTCCAGGTGTGGCCCAATTGCTGCCCTTCTGGTGTGGCGATGCGGAAGGTACAAACATGGGTGTTGCTGGTGATGATGTAGGGTCCTTCCCATTTGGTCTCTAGCTTGCCCACAGCCGTGGGGTTTGTAACTCGCTTGAGAACCATATCACCCGGGACCAAGGGGAGGACCTTGACTCTCTGGTTGTATGCCTGGGCTACCCCGTTAGTGTACTTGGACATGGTTGCTATTACTTGGACGCAATGCTCTTCAAGGAGATCGAGGGAGGTGTGCCTCTCTGCGGGGTCTGGTTCGGATGTTATTCGAAGTGACTTTGCTGTGAATTCGGCAGGGGTCATGGCTTCGTCACCTAAGAGGAGTCTGAACGGTGAGAAGCCCGTGGCCCTTATTGGAGATGTGCGGATTGCCCACATGGCCTTCTGGAGTTCTTCCGGCCACACGCCCTTTGGGAGTCCCACAAGCCACTTCATTAAGCCTTCTAGCAGATTGTCGTTGGCGTGCTCGACCGCTCCATTGGCCTCAAGGTGCCCCACGGATGCGAAGCATACCGTGATGCTTAGATTCTGGCGGAACGCTCGAAAAGTTGTTGAGTCGAACTGGGTCCCGTTGTCTGTGACAATATCGCGTGGTATCACGTACCGGTAAATTATACTTTTCCATACGAACCGCTAAGCTGCTGCCGCGGTGATATTTGCGACTGGCTCTGCTTCGACCCATCTTGAGAAATATTCAATAGCAACAAACGCGAAGCGGAGGCTACCCCTTGCAGTTGGGTAGGGTCCGATAACGTCAAGCCCCCATCTCGTAAAGGTCCATACGGGGGGTAGAGGTTGGAGTGGGACCGAGGGTGTCTTGGATTGCCTGCTGGCCCACTAACACCCTTGGCAGCGCTGAACGAGGTCTTGCGCGTTCCGGAGCGCCGTTGGCCAGTAGAAACCCTAGCAGAATGCTTTGTCGACGATGCTCTGGGGCACTTGGTGTGCGCCACATAGGCCTTCGTGGATCTCCTTGAGGAGGGCCTGGCCTTCCTCCCTTGATAGGCATCGCAAGTAGGGGGCGCAAACGACCCCTTTATAGAGCTTTCCGCCGAGGATATGGTAATTCCTGGCTCTGTGGCGGAGGCGCTTTGCTTCACTTTCGTCTTTTGGTTCTTCCCCCGTGAGGTACCTAACGATGATGTCTCGCCAGTCCACCTCGGCCACCAGGAGCACGCTGCGTGTCGCGATCTGTGCTCTGGCCGCAGCCCTTTGTGCTTCGGGCACAGCTGAAGGTGTTATCAGCACTTCGTGAAAAACATCAGGTGGAGGGTGCTGGTTGGAGCTAGCCATCTTGGCCAGTCAGTCTGCTTCTTTGTTGTCGCTTCGAGGTATGGCTTGGACTGTGAGGCCGAGGAAGTAGGTTGATGCTGTGTGCACCGCGGCGAGGTAGCTTGCCATTTCTGGGTCTCTTACGACGAATGATCTGTCGAAGTGGCCCGCCACGAGGCGGGAGTCGCTTTTGATGAGTATCCTCTTTGCCTCAAAGGTTTCGCCTTGCGCGGCCTAGTAGCAATACCTCATTTAGAGGCATTGTTTGTTGTTGGGAAGGCGAGGTGGGCTGAGTGGGACACAGTGTGCCCATCCGGGGTAACCAAGATGGCTGCCGCTCCGGCTCCGGCACAACACATTGTCCATGGGGTCTCGACCTGAGGCGGAGGGTGATCTTCGCTGTTTGTCGTCCATTCGGCGACGAAGTCTGCCAGGGCTTGCGATTTAATTGCTGTCCTTGTGACGAAGGTGATGTCGAAGGGCGCGAGCTCGGCTGCCCACTTTCCTACTCGTCCCGTGGCATCCTTGTTTCGCAATAGCAATGCTAGGGGGTAGGATGTTGGGATTATGATGGTATGCACCAAGAAGTAGTGCCTGAGCTTCCGCGAGGCCATGAGCAGGGCGTACGTCAGCTTTTCAAGTTCTATGTATCGGGTATTTGCACCTTGGAGTGCCTCCGAGACATAGTATATTGGGCGCTGGCCGTTGTTTTCCTGGATGAGAACTGCACTCACCACTGAAGAGGAGGCGGCGAGGTAGAGTAGGAGGTATTCTCCTTGCTTCGAGCTGGTGAGGCTTGGCAGCTGGGTCAGGTATTGTTTGAGTTCTTCGAATGTCCACTGGCAGTCTTCGGTCCACCGGAACGGCTCCGTTCCCCGGAGTGTCTTGAAGAATGGAAGGGACTTCTCCGCCGAGCAGGATAGAAAATGGCTAAGGGCTGCAAGTCGGCCGGTGAGTTTTTGCACTTCACGGGCATTGTGAGGTTGCTTCATCTCCTGGACAGCCCTTATCTTTTCGAGGTTGGCCTCGATGCCCCTTTCCGACACGAGAAATCCCAGCAGCTTGCCTGCCTTGATACCGAAGGCACACTTCTCCGGGTTGATCTTGATTCTGTCTTTCCGCAAGCTTGCAAAGGATTCTTGCAGGTCCTTTGTGTGTTCATCTGCTAACTTGCTTTTGACCACTATGTCATCGACATAGGCTTCTACGTTGCGCTCGAACTGTCTGTCTAGGACTCTCGAGATGAGGCGGCTGAAGGTTGCGCCCACATTCTTCGGTCCGAAGGGCATGCGGGTGTAGCAATATGTGCCTACGGGGGTGATGAATGCTGTCTTCGGTTCGTCTTCCTTGGCCATGAGTATTTGGTGGTAGCCGGAGTAGGCGTCGAGAAAACTCATCAACTCGCAGCCCGAAGTGGCATCCACCAGCTGGTCGATGCGGGGTAGCGGGAAATCATCTTTGGGGCACGTCTTGTTGAGCTCCGTGTAATCGACGCGCATGCGCCATTTGCCTTCTTTTTGGACTAGAACGGGGTTACTGAGCCACTCCGTGTACTTGATTTCACGAATGACCCCAGCCTTTAGCAACTTGGTGATTTGTTTCTTGGCTGCATCCAACCTTTCTGCCAACATGCGACGCTGTTTTTGCTTTTTGGGTGGCGCTTCGCTTTGGAGGGCTAGGCGATGCTCGATCGTTGTGCACGCCACGCCGGGGATGTCTTCTGGGCCCCAGGCGAAGACGTCCTTGTTACCGTGGAGTACTCTGAGGATGGCGTTGTGCGCTTCTGGTGGTAACTTGGCTCCTAGGGAGACTGTCCTCTCTGGGGAGTCGTCCTCTAGGGGGACTCTTCGGAGCTCACCGTGGGGCCTTGGCTTTGGTGCCCATTTTGCCGAAGGGGAGCTTGCTTGTTCGTTCTTCTCCGGCTCGGCAGTGTGGACATGTCAGGCTGGTGATGATAATTGGAGCTCCGTCTATCTTGCTAGATCTTGGTCTCCTCGTGCGGTAATGACGCCTTCCAGTGCGAGGATTTTCATGCAGAGGTAATTGTGGTGTGCTATGGCTCCGAATAAGTTCAGTGCAGCTCTGCCGAGGATGACGTTGTACTAGTATTGCATCTGGATGACATCAAATATAACGGCCTCGGTTCGGGATGCGTAACCATCGGTGAATGTGACGTCGAGGTTGATCTGGCCGAGGGCCGTCACAGGCTTTCCTCTAAAGCCTGTCAAGGGTATGCCTGGGGTGACAAGCGATCCCGAGGGATCATCATTTTGTCGAAGGCGTCCACGAAGAGGAGGTCCGCAGAGCTTCCTCCGTCTACGAGGACAAGCTTGACCTCGAAATCCGCGATGCTAGCGGAAATGACGAGGGGGTCCTGGTGTGGGAAATACACCCCTTGAGCGTCTTCTGGGCCGAAATAGATTGGTATTTCGGCATAGCGGGGTGGGCTAGACGTGGGGTATGCTGCGAGGTGATGGATCTGCCCAGCGTACACTCGGCGCTGCCTTTTTGATGGTACTCCGAGCGAAGATCCTCCGGTGATCATGTTGATGATTCTGTGCTGGTGCTCGCTCCGGCCTTCTTCTATGAGGGGTCTCGGTGGTGGTGCAGGGAGTCGATTGTTGCTTCCTCTTTTGTTATCGGGTTCGGCTGGTTGCTGCTCGCGGCACATGTAGTCCTGCATGGCCGCAATGGTGCGACATTCGTTGGTGGTGTGCGTACCTTCGCCGTGGAGGTCGCAAAAGGGTGCGGGTCCTCCGGTGTGGTTGTCCGGCTGGTAGTCGGCATTTCGCTCGTGTCCTCGCCCGCGGCCTCGGCCCCAGTGACCTCCGTGCCGTCCTCCTTCGAAGTGTGGCGCGCCGTCCACATGGTAGACTCCCTGCCCTTTGCTTGCAGTAGTCGTTCGCTCATGACTTGGCGGGTGCCTCGGTACCGGGCGTTAGCGGCGCTTTTTTGTGGGTGGTATGGCTGGGGCGGAGGTGGTGGTTCCTCTCCAAACGCTGTCTTCCTCTGCCCGGGTGTACTCTTTCATCTTGTCGAAGAGCCCCGTCATTGTGCGGACGGGCTTGCACACCAGTCTTTCCGACAAGGGGCCCCTTCTGGAGCCCGCATGTGGTAGCGTTTATGATGGTGGTCTCGTTGACGCCTTTGACCTGACACTTGACCTCTGCGAATTTTCTGAAAAAGCTGCAGAGGGATTCATTTGGCGCCTGTTTTATTGCGAACAGGTGCCCCGCGTCCTTGGGTTTTGTGTAATTTCCCTAGAAATTGTTGCGGATGAGGTCTTGCAACTGCTCCCACACGTAGATGGAGCATGGGGGGATGGTGAAAAACCACGTCAGTGCCACGCCCCTAAGGGTGAGGGTGACGCTCTTCGCCTTCGTAGTATCGTCGCCTCCAGTGGCCTCCACCGCGGTTTCGTAAACCCGGAGGAACTCCGAGGGGTTGGTGCATCCCTGAAAGGGTGTGACCTCCGGCATCTTGAACCCCTGCGGCCAGCGGGCGGTCTCCAGCTCGACGCTTAACGGGGAGTTGGGATCCCCCCGGAGCAGCGGGGTAGGAGGCTCGGCAGCAACTTCCGCCGCGGCAATTGGCACGGGCCGCAGTGGAGCTGCGAGGGCCAGAGCTGTGAGGGTCGTCATCGGTGGGTGTCGGAGGATCGCCATCTCCCGACGAAGATCCGCCAATTCCTGCTGCAGTGCTCCATACGACCCTTGGCTTGCGCCCGCTTCTCCAAGCGGCGGGCTTGCTTGCTGGGTATCACTCTCGATGACGCCCCCATGCGTGGAGTTGTTTGCCTCCTCCTCCGCCGACAGGGCGAGGGGCGCCGCCACCGCGGAGGCTCTAGTTCGCTTTGCCCTCGGGGTACTTGGCGCCGCGGCCGCTTCGGTCGCCGAGGCTTTGGGCTTGGCCCCCTTCTGCGGTGCCATGCTTGAGGTCGGAGTTTGTACTTCGTAGCTTTCCTGTTGCCCCTACGGACGGCGCCAACTGTCGTAGCAAAAAGGACTAGACAGTAAAAGAGTGGGGACCCCTGGTACACACGAGGTGTCCGAAGAGTCCTCGAGGAGAGGACAGATTGCCAGGAAATGTACTGTATATTAATGCTCTGAAAAAGCTCTCTCTATTGCATGGGGATGGAGAGCTATTTATAGCCAAAATAGCAGGATACATGAGATTACATAAGCACCCCTACAAAGGTACTGCTAATGTAGGGACTGCAGGGTCCTTTCCTACCCCTATGCGTAGCTTCTGGTCCACCTGTCTTCTCCCTTTCCTCCGGTCAGAGCCGCTTCAGGCACCCTTCGAACGCCTCCCAAACCTCCTCCGGCCGCCACCTCGGAAGACACCTCGGAGGCTTCGGGCCAACCTTGGTGTACCCCTTGGAAGACCCTTCGGGGGCTTTGGGTCAGCCTCAGGGTACCCTTTGTACCCTTCGGCGATACTTCGGGGACTTCGGGTCGAGCTACCCTTTGGCGACCCTCCGGAGGCTTCGGCCCGAGGTACCCTTCGGCGACTCTCTGGAGGCATCGGGCCGCCCTTGGGGTACCTCCTGTAGCTTTGGTACTGTTTCGCTAGGTCGGTGGGGCCGCTGGGCCGCCCCTACGACAATAATGCAACTAAAATTTTGAGATCTTTAGGTTCTGAGTGATTGATGGTTGTCACAACTGTCAATCAAACTATTGATCTAGATGCTTTAACCATGGATGATCTTTTCTCTAGATTGAAAACCTATGAGATGGAAGTTTTGTCATCTAAGATTGATAAACCTTAATCTTTAGCACTTGTGACTAATCCTGTGCAGGCTGCTTCGTTGAGTTATTTTCTTATGTCTGCTTTGTCTTCTTTTTTCAGAGGAATAGTTCGAACAGCTCCCTGAAGAGGATTTGGTGTTGATCTCCTCACGAGCATACAAGGCACTCAACAACATAAGGATGAGGAAGCGAGGTGACATGTCAAGTCGATCAAGTGCTAAGAGTGTGGCGAGCCAGGCCACATTAAGATGGAGTGTCCCAAACTCAAGGGGAAAGTGATCAAGGAAGACAAGAATTACCGTCGTCGGCCATCTAAGAACAACAACAACAAGGGTGGCAATTTTCGTCGGAAATTTGCTGAAAAGTTCCTTTCGGCTATCGAGCATCTTGATCTGAGTGATGTGGAAAATGACAGTTGCGACGACGACGACCACGATAATGACGATGCTAAAAGTAAGAAGAACAATGATGACTTCATGGGCATGTGCTTCATGGCAAGAAACGACAATGACAACGACCATCATATGATGAGCTTGAAGATGATTTGATTAAACTTGCTATTGAATTGAAAAAGACAAAAAAGAAACTGAAAGAAAATAATTGTCTCGTTGAAAGCTTAACTTCTAAAATTAATAGACTTAGAGCTTATATTCCTAATAATGAATCATATGAGTCTGAGTTGGAGATTGCTAGGTCAATGAATGCTTCAAACTTGGTTCAACTTAGGATGTAAATGCTAAATTTGATGATTTAAGGTTGGCACATGACTCTTGTGATGAAAAGTTAAGACTTGCAAATGATGAAATTGAAAAGCTCAAGTTTAGCTCCCCTACATGCTTAGAGTCAAGTATTTCAAATACTCAAACTAAAACTTGTTGCTCTAATTGAGGATTGCTGGAAGTTAGACTTAATTCATCTTAGGAAACCATTCAACAGATGCTTTATTATGAGATATCTTCTTGCTCTAACTGTCTTAAACTTAACATAGAAGTAGAATTTTTGACTAGATAACTTGATGATTTTGTTGAAAAAGAAAGATTAGCTCAGTCTAATACTTCTAAGAATTTTATGAATGAATCTGTTAAATACATAACTTGTCCTCCTCTAGCTAAAAAACAGATTTTTCTGAAGAAAAAGTCGGCGGCGGTTGCTGGTGTCCATGTGCTAGCGGCGGTTGGCAGAGAAAAGGTGATTAGGGCCAGCTGGTTTTGAGGGAATTTGGTGTGGCTTTTGCATGTGCGAACATGAGAAAAAAGCTTTTGCTATTGAGAAAAATTGCCATGAGGGCTGGGGTGTCGTGAGAATTGACTGCTGGTTCAATCCAACATCGGAGTTTTCAAGTTCTTGACGTCGGCTGGCGAGTATTTTATTCGGTTTGATCTCATCTCATTGATTACCCCGAATTGTTTACTGCCGTGAGAACTTCCAGGTATTTTGCTTCTGTTGGTAATCAAAGGCTGTCTCTGTGTTTTGTTTGTGCGTGAGAGGAGCTGATATTATTTGGAGTTGGCATCACACATCAATTTCTAGCACTCCTGGTCGGACGAAAGTAGTGCTGAGCACTTCAATTATCAACTTCCGAATTATTAATGCATCAGAACAGTTCATTCATTAAGTGGTGTTGCTGTTGTGTTGATTAGGCTGATCGAGGAGTGTTAGGATACTATCTTTCTAATGTATGATTTTTTATAGTGTAGTATCTTAGGCTGTTTCATTTAATTACATGCATGAGTATACCATAAATTTTACGCGTTGGATTTCGAACCCAAACTGGTATCTAAATTAGATACTAGAGTACTATCTCTCCTCATTAACTATGGTGCCATATCATCAATTTGTTTATATGGCATGCTTAAGATACTAGTCAAGGTGGAGCATTAGGAGCAGCCTTAGAGTTGTTGGTGCAGCTGTTCTATTGATTCAAGTCACGTTGGTGATTTTTATATCAATTGTTTATTGCATATTTGCATTGAACTGAGTCCATCCTTTACTTGGAACCGCTGCTTGCTGTTGGTCCGTGACAAGAAGGTTAACGAAGAAGGTTAATCAAGAAGATTTGTTTCAGATTACTATAATTTACGCTATGAAAAATCTTTCACAATCATTCATTCTCTCTTATTACCATTAACGATTCTACCCTTTTGTTTTATTCCGTTTCCTCAACTATTGTATGATTTAGTTCACCCATGACCCATCGTCATCAACAACACTTAAACTGATTTGACTGATCTGCTAAGGCGGTGACTTTTTAAGGTGAGAATTTGCAGGGATCATAGTTCTGATCTACATCTGCTCCAGAAAAGAAAACTACAAAATTATAAATAATAGTACAATCACAATTTTAGCTCAACCGTGTCGCCAAAAAAAACACTGTTTAGCTCAACAACACTGAAACAGTTAATACATTTTATCGAGAAAGGACAGAATAGTGGGTAACAATACAAGTTTAGAGTTATATATCCTAGACAAAGATACCATTAAGGAAATCTATATACATTGCTTAATCCATTTTCAAATTTTGTAAGGTACTATGCCTGTCAAGAGTCACCTATAGGTTGTGCAGGGTTCTATGGGATTGTGGGTTTTTTTTTGCATGCAATGGTAGTCAGCCAACACATTACGGAAGTTCAGAGGAACACCTTTCACCTGGAACACGTGTTTTCTCTATGGGTCTGTGTCATGGTCGGAATCACGTATCAACGCCGTCGGAAGACATCAACAGCTAGCACACACGACCAGTGTGCAGCACTGTGATGCTTATGTTAGGGAGACTAGCTTGTCCGGTTAGAAATTCAGAGTCTAGAGTTTGAATAGAAGTTGAGTCCACTACGAGTCAATTGAGGAGTCCGAGTCTATCTCTAGTTGGTATTGTTAGGCAAATCTCTATTTAAGGAGGATCGTACGATTGAATAAGACAAGCCAGAATTATTAGTCTTAGTCTATCTCTAGTTGATATTGTTAGGCAAATCTCTATTTAAGGAGGATCGTACGATTGAATAAGACAAGCCAGAATTATTAGTCTTTCTTCTCTGTCGCTTCTACTGTTTTCTGATCAGGCACAACCTTCTCGTTGCTTTCTTCTTCTTCGTCTCTTCTATCAATCAAGCATCACGGCTCCTGGTCGAGCACCAAAGCCAAAGCCGCCCGTATTTCACTCGTACAATTGGCAGAGGCTGTAACAACTTGGTATCAGAGCCTATGGCTGATGATTAAACTGCAATAGAGGCCCTGACGCAGCAGATTGCTAACCTGACGGTGTCTGTGACCGCTCGGCTCGATCGTGTGGAGGAACAATTCACCAACACCATCGAAAGCATCACAAGTTTGGAGAAAAAACCATCTGATGGCATCCTGCCAGCGCCCATCGGAGCAGCGTTTCCTGCAACAAAGCATCAGTAGATCGGAAAACAAGACAGCGGCGATCCTCCTCGTTACCACAAATTAGATTTTCCAACATATGACAGAAAGGAAGATCCCCTGGGGTGGCTACAGCGTTGCGAGCAGTTTTTTCAGGGACAGAAGACGGTAGAATATGACAAGGTATGGTTGGCATTATACCACTTCACTGGTGCGGCACTAGTGGTATTATCAACTCAATGCTTGTTCATGTCATTTTGGCGCCATGATCACAAGGTTACATGGTACGGAGAGGGTGCTCCAACTTCCGTAGTGCCTCCGGCTTTCCATCTTGAAAAGCATAACCTCATGGATACCATGTTGGAGGACTTCAACACCATCTTTGCCGAACCAACCCAGTTGCCACTAGCACGCATTCATAACCATCATATTTGCTTGCTGCCAGGCACGACCCCGGTGGCGGTTTGGTCATACCGTTATCCACAACTTCTTAAAGATGAGCTCGAGCGTCAGTGTGAGGCGATGTTACACCAAGGCATCATTCGCCCTAGCACTTCGACATTCTCTTCCCCCGTTCTCCTTGTGAAAAAGAAGGATGGCACTTGGCGTTTCTTTGTTGACTACTGCGCCCTCAATAACAAGACTGTCAAGGACAAGTTTCCTATTCTCGTTGTCGATGAATTATTGGATGAATTAAAGGGCGCCAAATATTTCACCAAGTTGAATTTGTGCTCGGGTTATCATCAAGTGCTCATGCATCCTCCGGTATTGAAAAAACAACATTTCGCACACATGAAGGGCTTTTCAAATTTCTTGTCATGCCGTTTGGGTTGATGAACACGTTGGCTACTTTTCAAGCTCTCATGAACAGTATCCTGCGACCTTATTTACGGAGGTTCATTCTTGTCTTTTTTGATGGCATACTCATTTACAGTGCGTCGTGGTTAGAGCATCTTCGTCACGTTAGAGTTGTTTTGTGTCTTCTTCGGCAACATCAACTTTTCTTGAAACGTTCAAAGTGCCTTTTCGGGGAGACATCCGTCGCGTATCTTGGCCATGTAATTTCGGCAGCCGACGTCGCCATGGATGACTCCAAGGCTGAAGCAGTGCGCAAGTGGCCAGCACCACGTTCAGTACGGGCATTGCGTGGTTTTCTCGGTCTTGCGGGTTACTACCGCAAATTTATTAAGGATTTTGGTTCCATTGCAGCACCTCTCACAAAGCTTCTTAAGAAGGCGGCATTTACCTAGTCAGATGAAGCTACTCACGCTTTTTGTGCCCTCCAACAAACCCTATCCAGCGCACCTGTATTGCAATTACCAGATTTTACTAAACCGTTCATTGTCGAATGTGACGTGTTGGGTTCCAACATTGGTGCAGTCCTTCATCAAGCTCAAGGAGCCGTAGCCTTCTTCAGTCATGCCATGGCTTTGAGGCATGTTCACCTCACAGCTTATGAGCGTGAACTCATTGGTTTGGTGCAGGCAATTCGACATTGGCGACCTTATATGTGAGGACGACAGTTTATAGTGCGAACCAACCATTATAGCCTGAAATTCTTGCTAGATCAATGTTTGTCCACTATACCTCAGCATCGCTGGGCTAGCAAACTTTTCAGGTATGATTTCAGCATTGAGTTTAAATGTCGTTGCTGATGCTCTCTCCAGACAGCACGCCCAAAAGGCGTTGGCTTTTGCCTTGTCCACTCCTCATTTTACCATCTTTGACGATTTACGTGGTGAAGTCCGGACGAATCCCTCTTTGGCCGAGTTATTTTCTAACGTAGAGAAGGGACAACTTGGTAACTCCTGGAGCATTGTGGATGGCTTGGTTCTTCACAAGGGTTGTGTTCATACACCATCATCTTCACCATCCTTGCAAGCTGCCTTAACTGCTGCACATGCTGCTAGTCACGAAGGTATTCAGAAAACTCTCCATCGCCTTTGTGCTGATTTTCATGTACCGCAAGCTCGCACAGTAGTGCAAGAATTCATGAGATCCTGTACCACATGTCAACGCAATAAATATGTCCAACTCCATCTGGCGAGTCTCCTTCAACCTTTGGAAGTGTGTAGCGTCCCGTTTTCGGACGGCACATAGTGATTACTGTTCTGGTTTTCGTTCTTCGCCGTAATTCAAATTACCAAGTATTTGCGAAAACTTTCTTTCCTCTTCGGTTTGTGTTTCAAATGTAATGTCTGTAACATTTTAAATTCAAATTCATGGTTTGGAGTTTTCTCCTCTCTTTTGAATCCCCGGGCCATTTTGAGTTGGGCCTCCCTTCTCTTTTGGGCTCAGCCCATTTCTCCTCCTGGGCCAAGCCCATTTCCACCCGGCTTGTTCTTTCCCTTGGCCCAACCCTTGTCGGCCCTTTTCCTCCCCTCCTTTTTCGGCCTGCCCCAGCCCAAGCCAATCCCGGTCACCTCCTTTCCCGACGCGGCCGCCCGCCTGGGGGTCATCTTCTGCTTTCCTCCCCCCCGGGTCAAAGCTGCAGCGCAGGCCACTCCCTCTCTCCCGTGACACCGCATGCGCCAGCCACTAGCTCCCACTTGCTCCCCTGCGATGCCTAGGAGCTCCTCTGTGCGCTGCGCCAACTCCCCTGGCCGCGACGACTTCGGAGCCCCCGCCTCGCCCTGTCCTCTGCGTCGAGCACGGCCGTGATGCACGCTGTCCTCACTACCCTTGTTTGCCCGGTCCGAAGCCTTGCGCCTGCGTCAGCTCGTCCTCGCCCGCCCGGAGAAGCCAGCCTGCACCGTGTGCCCGAGTTAGCTTGGCCGCGTAAGTCTTGCTCCCCTCGCTCTGTCTTGTCGGCCGCGCCTGTGGCGTCACCACCATCCTCATCGCTCTGGAGCTCCCGGACCAAGCACCGCGCCCTCGTCAGCGGTC
This sequence comes from Phyllostachys edulis, assembly GCA_036346405.1. Lineage (NCBI taxonomy): Eukaryota > Viridiplantae > Streptophyta > Magnoliopsida > Poales > Poaceae > Phyllostachys > Phyllostachys edulis. Next base: position 45,345,968 of record CM070567.1, read on the forward strand.
GCCAAAGTCGTGCCCCCTCCTACCGCGAGCACCAACTCCCGCCCCATCCTCTCTGCCGTAAGATTCCCGTGGCGTCTACCATCGCCTCACCATCTCGCTCTGGACCGAGCTGCAGGCCAAGAAGCCTGACGCGCTGCTGTCGGCGTGGACACCCGAGTCGCCTCTCGTCCTCGCTGCGCCTCACCTGCTCCCTCGCCCTGTCCCCTCCGCGCACAGGCGCCCATGCCGTCGCCTCGGGACACAGCGCGACCACCACCTCGCCAACGGCTCCAAGCCTCCTCTCTTGGCCTATAAAGCCTCTCCCGTGCTCCCACATCTCCCCCACGCCGCCCCTTGGAGTCTCGGTAAGAAACCACTTCAAACGCCGCTCTCCCATTTTCGGCCGCCGCCACCTCCACCACCGTCTCGCCGCTTTGGTCACCTTCCAGCACCACCAACCCTGTCACCATGAGCCCCTAGCCACTAGGGGCCTTTCCCCTCAAACCCCTTCGAAGATCCTCCACCACAAAGCCCTTGAATCGAAGTTTCTTCCCGCCTCTGGTGCCGCCTTCACCAAGACTCCGCCGCCTCTGACCACCTCCGGCCTCCCCGTCAAGCCCGTTGGCTTTGCCTCATCGAGAGCCACCCGATGCTCACCTCCCCCGGCTCAAACCGTCACCAGACCACCTTCTCCACCATAGCCGAGCCGCCGCCGCCGCCTAGCTCTACCCACCGCCGGCCACCACCCTCCTCCGGCGCGGCCACCCCCGTCACTGGCTTCGCCACCCCACCAGCTATCCATCCCCATGCTCAAGTCACCCCGCAATGCCCTAGCTCACGGGTGCCGACCGAGTCGCCCTACGCCACAGGTTTCGCCAATACGCTCAAGACGTGGCTGTTCGACCCATCATTAGCACTAATGGTGTCCTTAAAACCCCAGTAATCATTGGTGTTAATGATGTCCGACACCTTTTTAGTCTCATCGCCTGCAGCCCTGTCTGCGCAGCTTAAACTACCCGTCTCTCCTCCTTGCTCTCATCGAATCAGGCCTGCTTTGCGCGAAACCCGCAGCCCTTCATTGCCATCGCCAGTGGACCCCTCGGTGCACTGTGCCATGTGCCGGCCTCCCCCTGTGCGCATGAGCCCGGTCCACACTATGCTGTGAACCGAAACTCTCTCTCCTCTCTCTCTTTTTCAATTCATTTAATCTTTGATAATTCCGTTCTCCTCCGTTATAACTCCAAAAATTATGAAATAAATTTATAATTTTTTTAAATCAAGATCTTGCTAATGGCATAGGTCTTGATCAATTTGGAGTTTATTTGTGTATTCTTGTGTATTTATTTGCTCTCTTTGCCGTTGTGCCTTTTTCCGGTATTTTCGCCCGATTAGGATTTGAAGACACTGGAGATCCTCAAGTTGATCAAGACCAAGAGTACGAAGATCCCCTTGCCTTTAACCAAGGCGAGTCAATGCTTTGATCATTTTGAGCCTACATTTTATGCAAATTATATTCATTTAAATTAACAAAAATTGCATGCTTTAATTCTTTAATCAAATGTATGTTAAAGCTTAAGGTAGTTAAACACCCACTTGTTGATTAATTAATTAATATGCCATCCATGATAATTTGAATCCATTATTCCTTTCTCACCCTAGTAATATATATGGTAATACTAGTTATAGGTTGTACTTATGCGACATGCTAGTCTTGCTTAAGTACCGGGGTACTAAAATACCCCAAACATCATTCTTCAAACATGAAATGATTTGGGTAGTCATTGGTGGTCCATTGACTAAAAGGAATGGATTAATTTGGTTTTACTCCTCAAAACCCCAATAATTGCTAATACCACATCTGGACGGATGGAGAGGCGGTGGGTGCTCTGGGAGCACGAGAATGGTTGGATAATGTGGAAAGAACCGTCCAGATGGATTAAGAATTTAATCTTGTCACGACCTCCCGTGTTAAACAAGTACAACCACAAGTCTGCAAAGTGCAACTTGGCTTAGTAAAGTTATTGAATGTGAGGACCCCAGCTTATTTGGCTTGTAATGCTTAGTCTACCATTGGCCTTAGCATCACAAACAAAATAACCCGTGTCTTCGAGATATGTATACTTCCTAGAAATGCAATATACACACCCCTTTACAAAATCATGCATCAATTCCATTCAAGATATAGAACCAAAGCACGAATTAGATTAAACAAAAGACATACATAATAGAGTTATTACAAAAGGGGCCGACCGGCCAAATAACAACTAAGAGAGTTAAATAAACAGCGGAAGAAAAGCCATAAGATGGCGATAAACAAAAGCCATACGGTTTGCCTATAGCCCACAAGGCAACCAACCCGGCCGCCAACCTAGTCGTCAAATCCACTGCACATCTCACAAAAGTGAAACCCTGGGGAATCAACCTCCTCTGCAACAAATTAATTAAGCAAAGCAAATGAGTACAAAAATATACTCGCAAGACTTACGTGTAGTGTAACAGACCTATACATATGCTACATGCAAGCTTATTTAAGTGGAGGAGGCTTTAGGCTCATTTTCAGCATAAAGCAAGTTTTCATTTGCAATAATGTAATAGATTTAAAGCAGTTTTTGCAATCTGTTTTTAATTTGCAAATAACAACGAGACAACAACATAATAACAATAGATAGATGACAACAACAATCCTGGAAGTGACTAACCCAATAGTCACCATAACAATAGCATGAATTACCCATTCATACCACCCTCATCATGTTTTAATTAAAAGGTTATAGTCTAACTCTCGAAAGACCTCCCCAAGCATGTCCATAACCTAGGACAAGGCTATTCGAATAGTTTGAACCTTGCAGGGGTGTACCAATGTACCCACACGTCAGACCACCTTTTCGCCAAGCTATTTAGCATACTTCCTTTGGTATGCCGGCACTGCTAAGTCGTACGAGACGCTTTCCAATGGATTGTACTAATTAAGAGTCGCACGTATGGGGGTTAGCCTTAGTGAACCGCCCACCAAGGGCTCCCACTAAGAACCCATACGTTGAGTCGGAGACACCGGCCCACCCGAAGCAACTGCGGGTGCTCCTGGGTATGGAGAACCTAGAAAGGAACCCATCCCTCTCATCCCAAAACAAACATTTTTCTTACCACCAGCGACTCATCAATTAATACCTCCCAAAGTACTTAGTCAAGAGGGGTTCCCAATACCCTCGTGTGGTTAGCACGCAAAATTACTTGGTTTAGTGTAACAAGATGTTCGGTCCTTGTTGACTTAGGCACCATTCCACACACCAACAGATCACACCATCATCCATTGTGCCCAAGTCCAAACAGTTTTCATTTTTCAGTTTTTGACTTTACAAATTAACAAAGCACAAGTGTTGGACATAATGGAATAATAATTAGATTTGTGTGATCAAAGTTATCGACTAAGTCGATAACCGCCTAATTCTACCGTAAACTAAGCATTTCTAAGCAATATCAACACGTAATTTACTAAGTGGCAAGAGCTCATCCAATGAACTCTAAATCACAGCAAGATATATCTAGGCTTAGTAGTAGAGATTGAACTTTTACCTACAGAGTATGCATCTATAGGATCAACTAATCGACAGTAATTTAACAACAAAATAGAGCATGCATACATACACTTTGCAAACACTATATTAGACTTTGAAAGTAATGGGATTAAATATGATCAAACTGCTTGCCTTGCTGGATATGCTCACTATGCTGCAGAGGAACACTCTCGAGATCAACACACTCATCGGCACCTAACGAAAAAGCGAAAAAGAACTGATAAGAACGAAGAATACCGAGAAGACTCCACAGCCAACTTTCTCCAAATGCACTAAAATTTTTACAGCAGTAAGAGCATGATTTTTAAGGAATTTATCAACAAGAACCAATTGATTTGGATTCTCAATGCAAAAGTTATGGCCAAAACAAATCTACTCAGCTGGAAAAATGCTGAAAAATTCAAATTGGTTACTGTTCATCCGAATTAAATTCTTTAGCACAATTTTCCAAAGAGGTGTTGCACCTGAGATTTTTATGATAATTATAGCACCTTATGAGATAAACAACACAATTGAATTCACCTCATTTGGAGCTAGGATGCATTTTCTATGATTTTTCAAAGACATGCAAAAGAGCACAAAACAAAATGCACTCACAAAGATTTTAAAAATAGTGGCATACCTAAAACCTATTCTACCATTTATTACACTAACAGAGGAAGCCAACAAAATTGGATTCACTCAAAAATGATCTACAGAGAATTACTTATGCAATTTACAAGTTAAATGCAATTTTTAGAATAACAATTAAAGCCTATTTCTAAACCAATTTACCACTCCATTTCCTGGAGCCGAACCAAGCTTCCAACCATTTTTAGATTAAATCCTAGTTCAAACTAGAGCTAACAAAATTTGAATCAACTCAAATGGAGCTAAAATGAATTAGTTGTGCAATTTTAAAGTTTATTACCTTTTTCAGTTCACAAATAAATCTCTCGGGATATTCTTAAAATCAAATCGACGTGGGAAAATCTGGGCCGTTGATCTTGCATCGCACGGCCCAAGCCAACTGGACAACGCGCGCACGCCCGCGCAGATCCAACGAATGCGGACCGTCGATGTCGAATCCAACAGTCCAGATTGAATCGCGCGCGCCGCGTTTGAACTCACGCGCATGAAGGGTTCAGCGAATGTGGACCGTTGATCGCGAGATGGACGGCTCACAATCAATGCGACACATCGCGTACGCACAAACCCCGCGAAATCTCAGCTGTTGATCCAAAAACGGACGGTCCGCACTAAGAACACGCATAGTGCGCGTTTAAGCACGCGAGACCCACTATCAACGACTCATTAGATCGCTTAAGATAACCATTAGCAGTTAATGACGCGCTATAGTGTCAGTCGCGTCCAACAACGAACCCGACGACATTCCACGGCGAATCACCGGCGATTCAGGCCACGGCGGCGCAAACCAAGAGTGGTCTGAGGTCAGCAATAGCCTTGCGCACACAATGGTACCACTCACTGCGGCTGAGCCGGCCTAGAACGGCGGCGAGCCGGCGAGGAGCGGCGGTGCCATGCACGGCCAAATGACAAGCAGTAAAGGAGCTCCACAATGTTCAAATGGCAATGCTCGAGCATCTAGGGACTACGGCGGCTACCAAGGACGCGGAGGGCGAGAGGGTCGGAGCAGCTTGGCGACGTTGAGCACACCCCCTGCTACTGGAGACGACAACGAGGAGACGACAGCCTGAGCAAAATGAGAAAGACCAGGTCATCACATTAGCTACAATAGGGCTCAAGGATGGTCCATGAGCAAAGAATTGAAGAGAGGAGGAGCTTACCGGCGACGATGGTGAAAAGAGCAAACTTCGGCTGAAAAGGGGAATCTCCAAAATTAGTTGCTCCCTGTTGAGGCAAACCAAAATTGGATTAGGGGAAAGGTTTAAGGTGGAGAGGGGCGCGAAGTGACGCGAGTGGTTTTACAATTGAACCCCTGGAGCGCTGGCGATGACGAGAGAGCTCCACGGCCGACAATGGTGATTTGGGGATTTAGTGAATTGAGCTCAACCAAGCAACAAGGGTGCTCAGCAAAGCTCAAGGGCGTTGAATGGAAGGCAAGGGAGAGCTGGAGAGGCTTAAATAGCAGAGAGAGCGAAGGAGGGAGCTGGCGCATGCTCATGAGTGCTCCACGGTCCACCATGGCACAGGCCGCTCGAGCGACGGCAGAGCGGTGAGCAAAGGCGACTTTGAGGCGGGCTCGACCAGATTTAATGCGCAAACCCGTTGCAGCATGCGCGGAAGGGACACGACGCTGCGCCACCCACGCGAGCTCTACCCATGGCGACAGCGTGTGCGCGAGCGAGAGGAAGGGGACGACTCGCCCAGCGTCGGATTTTGATCCAACGGCCCATACGCACGCTAGCGAACGTAGCTCCGCACGGCTCCGCGCGAATGACGGCCGTCCAATGGAGATCCGACGGCCCAACACACGCGCCACCTCACGGGCCGAAACGGACGCGCCAGTACAGTTAGGCGGTTCGACCAAGTCAAGTGGCCCGAGCCCAAGGAACAGTGAAAACCAATTTGGGTTTGAATTTGAAAGCTGAGTTTGGAAGAATTTTTAGAGGTAGCAAACTAACTCCAAAAATTCTAAAATTTTGACTGGAGGTTCCTCACTCTAGGATTAACCTTACATAAAATTTTCAGAGATTTTTATGTACTGCATTTTTCTCAAGAAATTCCTCAAGGTTTGTTCTAGGATTTGACCTAAGGTCAAATTGGTTTGACTTGACTCCAAAAATTATCAAATAATTTCTAAAAATTATGAAATTTTTCAGAGGGGTCACACAGCATCCCTAGAACCAAGGAAAAATATTTCCAAAGGTTGAACACAAGATTCTTGACAAAGTTGAAAAAGGGTTTGACTTTAGTCAACTGGAGGTTTAGGTTTTTGAATTCCACAATTCCTTTACAAGAATTATAGAAAAGTTCAAAGACTACAAGATGTAAGAAAAGTTTTAATTTCTTCTCATTTTCTTATATTTGAAACACACACCCATATTAGGTTACATTTGAAACACAAACCTAGATTTGGTTACATTTGAAACACAAACCCTGGTTTGGTTACATTTGAAACACAACTTATATTTGGGATGTTACATTGAACCCTGAAAGTCATCTCATTGGAGGGGGTCGAAGATGTACAAGTGGCGGAGATACTCCGGCTTGAAAGGGACACCAAAAGGTGAAGTTACAAATGCGCTAGTCGTTGTGGCGGGGCAATTCGCTAGTCGTTGTGGTGAACATCCCGCACAACATATAGGGCGTAACCTCAGATGGGTGAAATGATGAAGAGGCGAGATATCTAGAAAGGTTATCTTGTGATTTGTCGCCCAACTACATGACTACGGAATCATGTGGGGTATGGTATGACTATCTTTTGTGGGTACAGTGTACAACCTCTGCAGAGTCTAAACTGTTTAAACAGCCGTGCCTACGGTCAAAGGCGGACATGGGAATCATAACTTGAGTTAGTTCTATTTTAACTTTTGTGGGTGGTATGGAAAAATGTGGAAGGGCTCACCTAGCCCTGTGTTGGATGTTACCTGAGTCGTCGAGCTCAGCGGTGGTAGACATTGGAGGTAGCTCCAATCAAAAAGATGCATTGGTAGAGTTTCCGCCGGATGGAACATCTACTAAAATAATTATTGCACATTACTCTCTTTATCAAAAATGCAATTTGTTAAAATGCTAAATAATAGGATTTGTAATTATGATAGTTGAAAAGATTGCTTTAGCAAATAAAAGAACCGAGCCATGCTTGCTTAACCTTGCATATATATATTATTGCATTGTGTGTTGGCTCGTGAGTACGGTAGTAGTGCTCATTCTCGCTCCTCTCCCCAACCCTTCAGAAAATGAAGATGAAGGAGACTACGCTTTCTACGAAGGACCAGAAGATGATGGACAAGGATACGATGAGGAGTAGTATAGTTCTGTAGTTAGGTCTCGCTCCAATCTAAATAGACTCGTTGGTACTCGCGTACAACCGATATTATCCAGTTCTTGGTTAATATCCGTCGTACATAGGTCACCCTAGCCGCTTACTTGTGGTGAGATGAGCCCTACCTCCCCTTTTGCTTCCGCTGTAGATTTCGTTATCTTTATGCAATGTAATCAAGTTGGCCTTGTGCGGCCCCCCTTTTGTAAAACTCGATCCGATGAGGTCTATGTCACTCTATTTGTAATATATTTGTTTTAGTTCACGACTTGTGTGATTGAGTCAGCAATGTGCCTGTGAGTGCTATCTACTGATCCAGGGAATAGCACAGTGATTTCACAGAGGATTTGGATTCTCGGAATTCGGGTCCGATAAAGTGCCAATCGCAAGCTCGCACAGTAGTGCATGGCAAGACAATTATTCTTACTGTCGTCGATCGATTCTCAAAGTATGTGCATTTTATACCTTTAGCACGATGTTTGACTGGGGACAAACCAAAGCAATAGATCTGTTGGTTGTTGTGGTCGGAGTATTGTAATAATACTTCGTTTCAATCTTCTTTACGTGACACGCCTTTCAAGATTGTATATGGTCAGGATCCTCCCACTATACAACGTTATTCTGATCAAGCGACCCACTTACTTGCTGTGGATCAGCTACTGCAAGTTCGTGACCAATTTTTGGCTGAAGTTCGGGAGCGCCTCCTCCAAGCTCAGCAGTACCACAAACGTCACTACAACGCCAAGCATCGCGAACTTCACTTCGATGTTGGCCAGTGGGCATGGCTTCGTTTACATCATCGTCAAGCTGTCTCTTTAGTTGATCGTGCTAATCGCAAGTTAGCACCTCGTTATTATGGTCCATACAAGGTTTTGGAGAGAATTGGCGATGTGGCATACAAATTGCAACTTCGTAGAAGGACCCGGATTAAAAATGTTTTTCATGTTAGTTTGCTCAAACCGTATTATGGGGAGCCTCCTGAAACACCACCGGCTTTACCGGAGTTACAGTATGGTCGGGTCACTCCAACACCGCGTGAGGTTGTTCGTTCTAGTCTTAGTCGTGGTGTCCGCGAAATACTAATGCAATGGACTGGACTGCCCGGTTCAAAAGCTTCATGGGAGCCATTTGAGGATTTTTGTCGTCAGTTTTGGTCCTTCCAGCTCGTCCTCGAGGGAGGAAGAGATGTCATGGTCGGAATCACATATCAACGCCGGCGTCGGAAGACATCAATAGCTAGCACACACGACCAGTGTGCAGCAGTGTGAATGTGTGATGCTTATGTTTACGGAGACTAGCTTGTCCGGTTAGAAATTCAGTCTAAGGGGCTGCTTGCTTCGGTCCCTGGTCGGGACCTGCCTGGCCGGAAGCGCTCCTGGTTGCTGCCGCTCGAGTGTGTGGTTGGGTGCCTGGTCGCCAGGCGTATAGAATGAGCGCCTGGGAGCTTTGCCTCCCAGGCAGCTCGATCTACGTTGATACTTTGATCCTACGTTCTATTTTTTATTCATCAGTTTTAGGCACATGTTTCCAACCAAACAACTCATCTTCAGGTTTACCTGGCCAAGCAAAAATCATCTATTTTTCAGGCTACCTTCAGGCACCACTTTTTTATAGGCATAGAATCCAGAACATCAACCAAACAAGCCCTAAGAGTTTGAATAGAAGTTGAGTCCAGTACGAGTCAATTTAGGAGTCCGAGTCTATCTCTAGTTGATATTGTTAGGCAAACCTCTATTTAAGGAGGATCTTACGATTGAATAAGACAAGCCAGAATTATTAGTCTTTTTTCTCTGTCGCTTCTACTGTTTTCTGATCAGGCACAACCTTCTCGGTGCTTTCTTCTTCTTTGTCTCTTCTAACAATCGAGCATCACGGCTCCGGGTCGAGGACCAAATCCAAAGCCGCCCGTATTTCACTCGTACGATTTGCGATCAGGCACAGGATGAGACAGTTTGCCATTTTGATGGTTACTGGACAGTACCATTAACATCTCAAGGCAAAGCTATCACCTCATCAGTCAGAGCAGCGACATAGGCTCTTCGAATAAATACACTCTATAAAAAAAATCAATTTGTTTTTATAAAGTTGAATGAAATAGATGATATTATTATTGCCCACTTTGAGGACGACAACAATAACCAATTACCATTATCTCCCGATGCAAGTTCTTTGAGACTTTTGTTGGACTTGGACAGAGTAATGCCTGAAAAAACATAGTTTCGAGAATAATTATCAACTAGAATGGGACTAAGAAAAACAAAAGGACAGATGCGCACACTATGAATTCAGCCTTTTTACCGAGATAAGTGACAAAAATTGCATGTTAAACAACAATATGATGTCAGCATGTAGACTTTGGATGCAATTAAGACAGAGAAAGGATAGACCCATATACTCAGGTCTCAAACTTATGACCAGCATATGTGAATAAAATTATATGCAAAACAACATTCTGATGCCACACGTGTAGTCAATCTTGCTACAGGAATTCAACCAGCCATACAGTAAGGTGAAAAGAACATGTACCGTCCGCAGAAACAACAATTTGATGGAGTTACAGCATGGTCGGGTCACTCCAACACAGCGTCAGGTTGTTCGTTCTAGTCTTAGTCGTGGTGTCCGCGAAATACAAATGCAATGTATCGATTCAGAAGCTTCGTGCGAGCCATTGGAGGATTTTCGTCGTCAGTTTTGGTCCTTCCAGCTCAAGGACGAGCTGGTCCTCGAGGGAAGGAGAGATGTCATGGTCGGAATCACATATCAATGCCGGCGTCGGAAGACATCAACAGCTAGCACACACGACCAGTGTGCAGCAGTGTGATGCTTGTGTTTACGGAGACTAGCTTGTCCGGTTAGAAATTCAGAGTCTAAGAGTTTGAATAGAAGTTGAGTCCAGTACGAGTCAATTTAGGAGTCCGAGTCTCTCTCTAGTTGATATCGTTAGGCAAACCTCTATTTAAGGAGGATCGTACGATTGAATAAGACAGGCCAGAATTATTAGTCTTTCTTCTCTGTCGCTTCTACTGTTTTCTGATCAGGGACAACCTTCTCGGTGCTTTCTTCTTCTTCGTCTCTTCTATCAATCGAGCATCACGGCTCCGGGTCGAGGACCAAAGCCAAAGCCGCCCGTATTTCACTCGTACGGTTTGTGATAAGGCACTGGATGTCACAGTTTGATGGTTACTGGACAGTACCATTAACATCTCAAGGCAAAGCTATCACCTCATCAGTCAGAGCAGCGACATAGGCTCTTCTAATAAATACACTCCAGAAAAAAATCAATTTGTTTTTATAAAGTTGAATGAAATAGATGATATTATTATTGCCCACTTTGAGGACGACACCAATAACCAATTACCATTATCTCTTGATGCAAGTTCTTTGAGAGTAAAATCGCATGTAGAAGAGTGCCAGGCCTGACCAGATACAACAGGGCTCCTTGCCCGGCCCAGACCAACCGACCCTAAGACAACTAATAATACTCCGTGCAAAATCTCCTCTGCTCAAATCCTTTTACAGCACATACATATGGTGAGGATCCATGCCGTCAGAACCAGGAAATGTTTTCCAGGTGGAGAGCCAGGATTTCTTGATGGAGGTAAACTTCCAAAATAGAAATGTGCCTCAAAGTACAGATGCACAAATCCTGAGTGCCTGGGCCTAGGTGGAGACTGAAACTGCAAGCCAAAGAATTTGGAGATATCTCTGTCATGCTTTAGGGATGAGCTAGGGTGTAAAGGTGCAAATAAGGAACATAGCCTAAGCATTAGTGTACGGGGTTAACCAATTTTTAACGGGAGAATTGAGGATTTGCTATTGTACTTTTATGTGAAATTTAGGATTTGCCACTCATGTCAGGACCCACATGTCATCCTCATATGGAGTAGCAAATCCTAAATATCACTCTTTAGTAATGGCAAATCCTCAATTATTCCATTTTTAACAGTTTTGGGCTGCAGGTTAGGACGAAGTAGAGCAACCGGGATTCATCCCATACTCTTGAACCACGGAGGAGAGTGAGAGAGAGAGAGAAAAAGGCAATACCAGTGGATTTGTACCCTCTGCCTTTGCATAAGCGATGAAAGAGGAGCATAGCACCCAGCCTATTGGATTCCAAGTGGACGTCTAACATCTATCGCTACAGCACCTTAGCCACAATACAAAACTGCAATTTTTGTTACAGTTTTTTTGGTACTGTACTCGCTACAACACTTTTTATTGCGCGCTACAGTATCTGCCGTTCCTTTCTCCGCGTTTCTACCGGGCAAATTTGGATATATACCACTCAGAAAATTGCTACTTCGAGATATGCCACCTAGTTTTTTAAAATTCGAAATTTGTCACTCCAGTTTTTTGCTCCTTTGAAATAATCTATTATCACTCTTTTTCTCCTATTTTCTTTTCTTTTCACTTATTTTCCATCAATTCCCTTGTGGACTACCTATTTTGCCCCTCATGATTCCTCTCCATCCCTTCTAACGAACCAGCTTCATCCGTTTCATTCAATCGTAACCTCGCCCCGAGCACAGCACAGGCACTGGCGAGACGGCACCGCCTCCCCCGTGCTCCCCGCCGGTCTCGCCGGTCCCGCCGAGTCGGCGTCGCACCTCCCTCGAGCTCCCCTCCAGTCCCTCCCTGCCTCCCCCGAGCTCCCCTCCGGTCCCTCCCCGTCTCCCCGAGCTCTGCCAAGACCGGCGACGCCCCCGAGCTCCCCTTCGGTCCCAGCCCCAGTCGACGCCGCGCATCCACCGAGCTCCCCTCCGTCGGCCGCTACGTCCCCTCCCCGCCTCCCCCAAGCGAGCTGCAAGTGAGGCCGTGCCCGCCTCCCCCGAGCTCCTCGTCGGGCACGACCCCCAGCAGGCCGACGCGTATCCGGGCCCGCCCCCAGTTGGCCCGCCGCACCTGGTGCGGCTGCCTCTTCCCCGTCCGCGTAGCCGCTCCAGTCGGCGGCAGCGTCGTTCCAAGCCCGTCTTCCCCCAGTCGGCTTGTCCACCGGATGGAGCAGAAGCAGTAGCAAAAGAAGCAGCAAACGTTCTTGTTGGAATGTGCATTGAAATTGTGAATTCGCATTTAAATTGTGAAGCAGTAGCAGAAGAAGCAGCAGTTACTTCAGTTCAGCAGATACATGCAGGCTATTGTCAATTCCCATTGAAATTGTTGATGTTGCAACTTTGCACTGAAATTGCTGATGTGTGTGATCAACAAACACTGAAATGTGATGTCCATTTGGCTACATGATCTTGACGAATTGCTTTTGCTCTGTATTTTTGAAAGGCTATGCTTGTAATGTTGTAATGGATTTGAACTACACAGGGGAAATGAAAAGAGAAACATTGTGATGTTGTAAGTAGTTGAACTGAAGTCTATGAATAGCCTGCATGTCTTGATCATGAATCTCTGTGTGTATATGGAGTAATCCATCCACTTGAATGAAAAGAGCAACACTGTAATTGAATCTCCCCACTTGAATGTCTTGTATATGAATCTACACAGGGGAAATGAAAAAAGCAACACTGTCATTGAACTACACAGGGAAATGAAAATTGGTTGTACATGGAGTACATGCAACAATGACAAGCTTCCATCCTCAGATACATGTAATGGAGTCTGATACAATGACAAACCCAGAAATCAGTTTTCCATCCTCAGATACAATGACAAGCTTTAAGTCTGTATGTGGAGTCTGATACAATGACAATTTTTCATCCTCAGATACATTGACAATTTTCCATCCTCAGATACCATGACCCAGAAAGCATTTTTCCATCCACTCCAAGCAGTTGATGAGGAACTGCTCAGGAAACGGAGGCTTCCCTTTGGGCTTGCCCTGGGTGGCGGAAGTATCGCGGAGGTGCAGCCTCAGTTCAGTTGCATCTACACTGCAAGCAGATGATTCTCCCTGATATCTCAGCTGCCGTCCATCGGCTGCAGTCTGCAGATGTTGATCACAATTTCTCGAATCTTGATAGGCTCAGCTTCGTTGCTCCATTGCCGTTACATATGCAGTTGGGTTGGGAGATTTTGAAGTCTGTAAACAAGTAATGGAAGTTTGCGGTGTCATACTTTACTGGTTATGTTTTTAATCGATTGTCAATGAACACTTTCAGTGGCATGTTACACTGCAGTACTGCCACAAGTGACCATTCATATATAAATGAGTTTTCCAAATCTATATTAACACTGCAGTACTTCCACAACACAGTACAAATCAAATGCTTTCTTTCGCAAGTCTTGGATCACAAAATCACAATATCACACTTTGCAACAAAGGCATGCAAGACCAGGAAGGCTGGCAGAAAAGCATATGAATATCATTACACCAAACTACCAAAGTAATAAGACAACATGTAATTACATGTATGGTGTATTCTGACAAGCTGACCACTTCTGGTTTAAGCTACAGGGACTAAGACTTCAAAATACATTACACCAAGATCACTACTTAAGTGGTTTCAACCCTAGCGTGGTGCGGAGCTTGCTCATCTCTATAATCTCTGGATCATTTGGATCTGGAGCATTTCCTTCACCCTTCTTCTCTTTCTTCTCCAATCTCTTCTTAGGTTCCTCTCTTGGGCCACCATCCTCAGCACGCCCTCGAGGACTGAGGGGCGGCCTCACATGGAGCTCGGGGGAGGCGGGGAGGGACCGTGGGGGAGCTCGGGAGAGGCGCGGCGCTGACTCGGCAGGACCGGCGAGACCGGCGGGGAGCACGGGGGAGGCGGCGCCGTCTCGCCAGCGCCTGTGCTGTGCTCGGAGCGTGGTTACCATTGAATGAAACGGATGAAGCTGGTTCGTTAGAAGAGATGGAGAGGAATCATGAGGGGCAAAATAGGTAGTCCATAAGGGAATTGATGGAAAATAAGTGAAAAGAAAAAAAAAATTAGAGAAAATGAGTGATAATAGCATATTTCAAAGGAGCCAAAAACTAGAGTGGCAAATTTCGAATTTCAGAACACTGAGTGGCATATCTCGAAGTGGCAACTTTCTGAGTGGCATATATCCAAATTTGCCTTTCTACCGAGCTGCAATATATGTGAATGTTATGTAATGCTATTGTGATTTGTCCACAAAAAATGTTATGACGTCATACTGAATATTAAGTAATATCAGTGTGATTTGCCGATAAAATATGTGCTCAAAAATAATCAGAAAAAAAGAGTGTAGAGGTCCCTGTCGCCAGTTGAATTGGCGACATGTCCCTATCGTCAATTCAACTGGCGATATGGACTTCTCTATACTGTTGAGCCCCCCGGTCGTCAGTGCATAGGTCTATATCGCCAATTGGAATGGCAAGTACCTACTTTTGTAATTTTTTCTCATTATTTGATTTTGTAATTATCTTTTAAATTAATATTTTTTTTAAAAAAATCATCGCCATGCACCCCGATTCTTTGTCGTCATCCGTCTCCGTCTTCGTTTTGCACTTGATTCCTGCCTCAGACGTGGACTTTATTCAGGTTGCCGTAGCCCCGCAGCTACGACACGCTCGACCTCCATTTATACTAGTGCAACCCTCCCTCCTAGGGCCGGAAAAAAGTCGTTATGGGCTTGAATCAAAATTGATTTGATTACCGTAGTTAATTGGTTAAAATTAAAATAGGTCAATTTGGAATGAAAAATGTTAGTGAGGCTCGGCTCGGCTCGATAGTGGCTCATTAGCTCGCTTTTAAAATAACCACTTAAACAATAAATAAAATGATTTTAAGTCAAACTATGTCAATTTCAAACGACGCTCGATAATAGCTCCCTACTCCCTCCTATCTCCATCTCCATCTCCATCTCCATACGCATCGTTACTTATGCGTAGCGCTAGTTGTTGTAAATAATGCATAGAAAATTAAGAACGAGTGACACAAATTTTAAGTGAAAAATCATTTTGAAAAAAAAAATCACGGATGCAAGAAAGTAATATCACTATATAGGGAGATGTTTACAATGAAACTCTTGCTTTTTCCTATATACTACATAGATATATTTATAGTGGTACATGAAAGACTCCGTGTAGGAGCAGAACTATAAGTTGGAGTAGGAAATGAAATTCGTATTCACACTCAAACTCAGCAATATCCATCTTGAGATGAATTCCTTCTGTAGCCAAAATAAAACATGATCTCCTTGAAACAGATTAGCATGGATACCTTGTGTGCCGAACGTTCATAGAACTATTGAATGATAACAACTAAGTCTGAGTAGGGCTGAAACTTAGCGGTAGGAACTGACTTTGTCGTCATATCAGCTAGATTACCATGACTACTTATCTTGCTAACTTTAATGTCACATTGAGCAATGATACCTCGAATGTAATGATATATGTTGTCAATGTGCTTCGTTCTCTCATGAAACATCTGATCATTCATAATGCAAATAGCGCTTTGACTATCGCAGAATATTGTAGTGCAAAACGTACTTTCACAAAGCTCAGTAAACAAATTTTTTAGCTAAATGGTTTATTTGCAAGCTTAAAAAATGGACATATACTCGGCTTCTATAGTGGACAAAGCAATAATAGCTTGCATGCTTGTTTTTCAACTAACGACATACCCTCCAATAATGAACACATAACCAGTAAGAGATTTTCTCTTATCCAAATCTCCAGCAAAATCTAAGTCCATATAACCAACGATTGCATATTTAGTCTTCTCATACTATAAACAAGCATCAGATGTAGCTTGCAAGTATATGAAAATCCATTGAGCTGCTTTCCAATATATGCAATAGGGGTGTATCTCCTCCTGTTTTCAGTCAAAAAAAAACTATTTCTGACTTAGGTATAATTTTGAAAACTGTCTATCTCTGGTAATTTCTATACCAAGAATCTTCTTTATGCACTGATGTCGGGACTCAAAAATACGATTCAGGAACCCTCTGTGTATTCTGAACTAGTCCCAAATCAGTAGCTAGCTCACGCAGAAAACAGTGATGAAATATCATCCATTTATTTGATTTAACTAAAAAGATCTCAAAATAACAATAGTAATAATAACTGAACCTTATGGTCAATGTTTACTTAACTTGCCATGCAGAGCTAAAGAAACAAATAAGCTCTTGCAGCGGAACTGGGAAACTTGGAAAGGCCAATCAACATGGCCACAGGCAATCGAGTGGAGAACGCATCCTAATCCACAAAACATTCATGGTACTCCTAGGCGAAGAACTCCTGAGCAGCTTGGTATTCTTCAACTGAGCAACAATAGCGCAAAGCCGTGAGTACATAAAGCACTCAGGAAGTCGTGAGGAAATGTATGCAAATAGTATTCATGCAAGGCTTGAACAAATGTTAGCTGTATGGTTCTTTTGCATAAAGCAACATTGACGATTAATACAATAAGTAATTTGAAATGCGTAATTGAAAAGAATAGTAAATAAGTAAGCAATTTCTTTGAAACAACCAGTGAACTCCCCATTCACTTCCCAAGATAAACCACCAAGTGAATTACCTATTCACCAAACAAACATTATATTCATCAAGTGAACTTTGCATTCACCAAACAAACATTATATTCATCAAGTGAACTTCTCATTCACACTCCGACACATTTTATAAAGAAACTCTACCTCTCCTGTGAAATCCCCGAGCACGCTCATAACCGTGGACACGACTATTCAAATAGTTTTTAACACTCTGCAAAGGTTGTATAGCTTTTCCCACAAGATATTAATTAACTCAAAGAGTCTGACCACACTTCCTTAGGTGTGCGACTTAAGTGATCATCACAAGGCCTTTACAAAGCTCCTTCTTAACCCAATTATGTCCGCTAAGGTTTCAACACTGAATGTCTTTCTAACCAGACAGGGCCCCCCCTCTTGCGCCATCGTGAGTATACGTCTATCTCGCAACTCACGCTTCCAAGACAGAATCGAAATTAAGATATTACTAATTAGTTAGCTAGATCCATCCCATCAGACATGTGGTTGTACGGTTAAGACTCGATTCAATGGCGCACAAGATTAAGTCCTTGACAAGTTACTCAGGCGAGTCTACCACAAACCCACCATGTGTTAAATCCACACCCTGGGTCATGTGATATCTGCAAATGGAGTAGCCATGGACCCGACCAAGGTGGAAACCATCCTTGAGTGGCAACCACCTACCTCGGTGACCGAGGTCCGAAGCTTCCTCGGATTGGCGGGATACTACGGCCGATTCATTGAGGGATTCTCTAAAATTGCCCAACCTCTCACCCAGCTGCTAAAGAAAGAAAGGAAGTTTGAATGGACTGAAGGGTGTGAGAAAAGTTTCCATGGAGTAGCCATGGACCCGGCCAAGGTGGAAGCCATCCAAGGTGGACTCAATTCTGGCTATCCGATGTTAGCTTCCTGGGTCATGTGATATCTACAAATGGAGTAGCCATGGACCTGGCCAAGGTGGAAGCCATCCTTGAGTGGCAACCACCTACCTCGGTGACCGAGGTCCGGAGCTTCCTCAGATTGGCGGGATACTACGGCCGATTCATTGAGAGATTCTCTAAAATTGCCCAACCTTTCGCCCAACTGCTAAAGAAAGAAAGGAAGTTTGAATGGACCGAAGGGTGTGAGAAAAGTTTCCAAGCACTAAAAGCTCACTTAACCTCTGCCCCAGTCTTGGTCCTCCCTGATATCCATAAGGACTTCGAGGTATATTGTGATGTCTCTTGGCAGGGGCTAGGTAGTGTGCTGATGGAAGACAAGAAGGTGATAGCCTATGCATCTCGACAGCTTCGACCACATGAAGAGAATTACCCAACTCATGATCTGAAATTGGTGTCGGTGGTCCGTGCACTGAAGATATGGCGTCACTACCTCATCAGAAATCAATGCAGCATATACACAGATCATAAGAGCCTCAAATACATCTTCACCCAGCCAGATCTTAACTTAAGGCAACGAAGATGGCTGGAACTCATCAAGGACTATGACTTAGACCTCCATTACCACCCGGGCAAGGCCAATGTGGTGGCTGATGCACTGAGCAGGAAGTCTTACTGTAACCACATTGTGACCCATGAACGGCAGCCTGCTCTCTTTGAAGAACTTGAGAAGCTCAATCTGGAAATAGTGCCACAAGGGAGCCTCTCCGCCTTGGAGGTCTACTCGACCTTGAAAGAAAGGATCAAAGCTGCGCAAGCAGGAAACACCAGCACCAAAAGGCTCAAATAGCTCATGGAGCAAGGGAAGGCCTCCAAAATGACGAAGGATGATCAGGGCATCCTACAGTTTGGAAAGCGCATTTTTGTGCCCCATCAGCAGGATCTAAAAGAGTTGATCCTCAAGGAGGCCCATGAATCAACATACTCAATTCATCCGGGTGGCACCAAGATGTACCAAGATCTGAAGCAACGCTACTGGTGGCCATGAATGAATCTGGGGATTTCACACGAGAGGGACAGCTTCTTTATAAAATGTGTTGGAGTGTGAATGGAAAGTTTACTTGATGAATATAATGTTTGTTTGGTGAATGGGTAATTCACTTTGGTGGTTTTGTTGAGAAGTGAATGGGAAGTTCACTGGTTGTTTTAAAGCAATTGTTTATTTATTTACTATTCTTTTTAATTACGTATTTCAATCTATTTATTGTATTTATCATCAATACTGCTTTCTGCAAAAGAGCCATACAGCTAATCCTTTGTTTCAGCCTTGCATGAATATTAATTGCATACTTTTTCCCCTATGACTTGTTGAGTACTTTATGTGCTCATGACTTCAAATTCTGCTACTCAGTTTAAGAATATCAAGCTGCTTAAGAGTTCTTCGAAAAGGAGAGCTATGAAGACTTTGCGAATTAGGAGCCGTTCTCCACTCAATTGCATATGGGCATGTTGATTGGCCTTTCCAAGCTTTCCATTCCGTTGCAAGAGTTTATTTGTTTCTTTAGCCCTATGTAGCAAGTTAAGTAAACATTGACTACAAGGTCTAGTTATTATTACTATTTATTATTTTGATATCTTTTTAGTTAAATCGATAAATGGATGGTATTTCATCGATGTTTCCTATGTGAGCTAGCTACTGATCTGAGACTAGTTCAGAATACACGTAGGGTTTTAGATGTGTAAATCAGGGTCCTGACACGGCGGCATGCTCAGCGGTAGAGACAGAGGGAAAAAGGAGTGGAACGGAGGATAGAACCTTGGAACACGGCGTGACGCACTTGGGAAGGCGAGGGCACTCACCGGCTGTTAGATTGGAGATGAGGTGGCACGGTCGGTTTTGAGGAGGATGAGGTCGACGGCGACTCGATGACGCTTGGGTGAAGATGGTGAAAGCACCGAGTAGAACGTGGCATCGCTAGTCCAACAGCGAAGATAGCTTGAGCGGATGAGCTTTGAGGGCGATGAATTCCAATGAGGAAGACATTCAGAGGCGCTCGGTTTCTTTGGCAAAAACTAACGCAATGAGGATGGAATTGACGATGGTTTCTTGGGGATTCGAGAGAGGAACTCGAGGCAAAGATCAAGACGTGGGAGGCACGACTTATAAAGGTCGGGAAAGGGAGGATTTGTTAAGGGCACGTCAGTGCGGCTTTGTGTTCGACACAGACACAGGACAAATAGCTGTGAGGAAGAAGGAGACAGGCCGGCGGACAACACATGACCACCGAGCAGAAAAAGAAAATGGAAGGCTAGTGTTGGCTTGGGCCAAAGTGCGGATGAAAGAAAGAAAGAGCGGGTCGGCTTGGCTGGGCCAGGAAAAAGGAAAGAAAAGGAGAAGGAAAAAGAGAAAAGAAATGGGCTGAAAGGAAAAGAGATGGGCCGAAGCAAAAGGAAATCAACCCAAAGAAAATCTGGAATAATAAACGATTTCCAAATTTCTAAAAGAGATTAAAGAGAAATGAGCTCAAAGAAATAGCAAATAAATCCCAAAAAATCCTAGAAAATTCCAAAAAAATCTCTAGAACTCAAGGAACTGAAATAAAATAACTTTTAATTTAATTAAAGTTTAGATTATTCACATTAAATTGTTTTAATTTATAAACATTCAAATTAAGCTTTCACTTAAACAAGAAAATTCAAATGGTTACTTTTATTTTTAAAAGCTTCAAAAATGTTCCAAAATTTGGGATGTTACAATCTCCAACTCCATTCCCCTGGCTAGCTCCACAACAGAGCTGAAGTCACGGAGCGGAGTGGCTCCCAACAAGTGTCGGTACTTAGGATTGAGGCCCCGACAGAACCTCTTGGCCTTCTGCAGATCATCGTTCGCCACTGACGAAACAAAGCGAACCGGGTTGTTGAACTCAGCCTTGTACTTAGCAACGGACATCTTCCCCTAAACAAAGGTCGTCAAGGCAACCTCCATCTTCTCAACGAAGGAATAGAGATAGAACTTTGTTGTGAACGAGTCAACAAAATCCTCGACGTCAAAACGCTGTCCCACTAGATGTTCGCCTGCCCTTTCAGCTACTCCGATTCTAATGATCCAGATCTTCCTAGAAAGCTAACGAGAATATCTAACTTTGCTATAATTTTACCAACCTCTGAATCTGAGCTTAAATACCCCAAATTGCCCCTACAAGGTTCTGCACCTAACCTTGATGAACTAAGGTAGACCAAAAACTAATTTCCCCCTAATCAAAATGATCTAAAAACTTAACAACGACTAATCCATGGAAAAACCTAGTGATTAACAGGGTTTACCCTTAACGTTCTCGATGAATCATGGGAATCCAAGAAAACCTTCTCTTTTCCTTCATTTTCTTCTCCTTCTCCTTCCTCCTCTCCTTCTCCCTGCTCTTATCCTCCTCGTTGGCCTCCATCTCTCACCGGTAGTAGCATCGGCAGTGACGCAAAGACGACGCACCGCAGGGTGGCGACGCAGTAGTTGGCAAGAAAGTGATGATGCGCGTGAGGTCGAAGGGGAGGCGATATAGCGGGGGTGGCGGCTAGGGCAAGGCTACCATCCCCTCGGTCCTTTTATTGGCGCTGGCCCACCTTGGGCCTCGGTGCTGTGTACCGAAAGCCCATGGCCCAGGTATTCTCACTTTTCCGAAAAACCCCAATCATTCTTTTAATTCTCTCTCTAAAGTGTTTCGGGATATTACAGCCGTCGTCCTCCTCACCCGCGCCTCCCACCACCGCCTTCTCTCCTCCCCGAGGCACTTTGTCGCCGTCGTCTCATAACCCTAGCCATTGGGTCGCTTTTTTTTTTAATTTCATTTGTTTTTTGTTTTACTGTTGTAAATTAATTAATTATGTAATAATTGTTTATTATAATTATAATATTTTTATTGTAATAATTATTTATTGTATCTATTTATGTAATAATTGTCGATAATTACGTTAGTTGCGATGTATTGCGTTAATTGTCATTAATTGCGGTCTATTGCGTTAATTGTTGTCGAATGTGATCTGTTGTAGCTAAAAGACTAGACAGTGGGTACGGAGTAACCTCCGTACCCTTTGTCTTGAAGAAGGACTGAAAGGAGAGAGGGGCCAAAGACATGTATGAGTATGTGTATTGCTTGTGTATGAATGAGAGAGCCCCCGCTTGTTACATGCCCATGGGGCTTTACTTATAGGGGCAAGAAGGGACATTTACCTTCTTGCCCCCATAGGCGAGAGAGAGAGAGATAGGGTATTTTAGGTACATTTGCCTAAAATGCACTATACAGACTAGGTTTACACATGTACGGTATCCCCGACGACACACCGGTATCCCTGACGACTCTAGGGTGCGGGGCACCCCTTGGTGCCCTGCTACGACAACTCCCTCGTCTGTGTGGGCCGAGGTCGCGAGGACAGGTCCCATGGTCCCGAGGGGCGAGCGGACGCAATCTTGTCGCCCCCGGCCCCTCAGGAGTCGGGATACTCCGGGGAAACGTAGGTGAACCGATGAAGGGGTCCCTGAGCCGGCCGATGGTGTGCCGGAGGAAGATCCATGTCGAGGCCGCCCTCGCTGAGGCCATAGCCTCGAGGCAGGCAGCGGGCAGTGGAGGAGCCCGTGCGGGCGAAGTCGGGGCAGAGTCACCCCAGCCCCCCCGAGGCATGGGCCTCGAGGCGGGCGGCGTGTCGGGGCCACCCCGCCGAGGCTATAGCCTCGAGGCGGGCGAGGCGGTCGGCGATGAGCCGCCCCACCAAGGCATGGGCCTCGAGGCGGGTGGTAGGCGAAATCGGTCTTGAGTCGCCCCACCGAGGCATGGGCCTCGAGGCGGGTGGTAGGCGAAATCGGTCTTGAACGCCCACCGAGGCATGGGCCTCGAGGCGGTGCTCAGGGCCGCCCGCCGAGGCTATAGACTCGAGGCGTATATGGTGAAGTCGGCGTGAGCCGCCCCACCGAGGCATGGGCCTCGAGGCGGGCGATCTTGTCGGGGCCGCCCGAGGCTATAGCCTCGAGGCGAGCGACCGTGGTGGCGGAGCTCAGGCGCCATGGCGATCCATCGCTTCAATTTGATCGTTTCTTTGGTGTGACCGTTTGAGATGCTCCTGTTGGGGGCCTGGTACCATCCCCCCTTTGTCCGCTCCTAGTCAAGCATCCCCGTGACTTGGAGGGGCGCGATAGGGTTTTGCCCTCTTGCCTGAGGAGTAACCGTCGGGCTCGTTTGAAAGGGCAAAAGCTAGCGAGGGGGAGGCGAAGCCAATCGTCATCCGCCAACTTTCTTTGTTTGGGCTCATTTGAGAGCCTAGAAGCTAGCGAGGGGGAGGCGAAGCCAATCGCCGTCCCCCAACTTTCTTTGCTTGGGCTCATTTGAGATCCCAGAAGCTAGCGGGGGGAGGCGAAGCCGATCGCCGTCCCCCAACTTTCTTTGCTTAGGCTCGTTTGAGTGCCTAGAAGCTAGCGAGGGGGAGACAAAGCCGATCGTCGTCCCCTAACTTTCTTTGCTTGGGCTCATTTCAGAGCCCAGAAGCTAGCGAGGGGGAGGCGCAGCCGATCACCGTCCCCCAACTTTCTTTGCTTGGGCTCGTTTCAGAGCACATAAGCTAGCGAGGGGGAGGCGAGGCCGATCGCCGTCCCCCAACTTTCAACCTCGGGCATTCGCTTTGCGGGTGTGCAGCGGTAGGAAATGGGGTTTTGGGTGGTTTTTAAAGCTCCTGGATAGGTGTGCAAGGGAGAGGGTCCTATTGTGATGCACGCTCACCCGAAGCGAGAGAAACGCATGGGTGCGTACATGCCAGGCTTTGATCCAACAAACTGTCTGAACCCGTTCGCCCTCCCTACCACTAGCAGCAATCATTCCTAGCTAGACTAGCTTCTAAGTGCCGCCTGACCTTTGCTGACCTAGCCGTTGTTCGCGAGTAGGGTTGCGCGCTGGGTGCGATATGAGATCTCTCCGCTGGGGCGAGGCCCTCGCGGCGGGAGACTCCCTAGTTGCCGAGGCAGGGCCTCTGAAAAGACTAGGGGTGCGCATTTGAGTGCGATATGAGATGTCTCCGCTGGGGCGAGGCCCTCGTGGCGAGAGACTCCCTAGTCGCCGAGGCGGGGCCTCCGGAATGACTAGGGGGTGCGCGTTTGAGTGCGATATGATATGTCTCCGCCGGGGCGAGGCCCTCGCGGCGGGAGACTCCCTAGTTGCCGAGGCGGGGCCTCCGGAACGACTAGGGGGTACGCGTTTGAGCGCGATATGAGATGTCTCTGCCGGGGCGAGGCCCTCGCAGCGGGAGACTCCCTAGTCGCCGATGCGGGGCCTCCAGAATGACTAGGGGGTGCGCGTTTGAGCGCGATAAGAGATGTCTCCGCCAGGGCGAGGCCCTCACAGCGGGAGACTCACTAGTCGCCGAGGCAGGGCCTCCGAAAAGACTTGGGGTGCGCGTTTGAGCGCGATATGAGATGTCTCCGCCGGGGCGAGGCCCTCGCGGCGGGAGACTCCCTAGTCGCCGAGGCGGGGCCTCCGGAACGACTAGGGGTGCACATTGGAGCGTGATTTGAGATGTCTCTCCGTCAGGGCGAGGCCCTCGCGGTGGGAGACTCTCTAGTTGCCGAGGCGGGGCCTCTAGAACAACTAGGGGTGCGCGTTGGAGCGCGATTTGAGATGTCTCCCCACCGGGGCGAGGCCCACGCGGCGGAAGACTTCCTAGTCACCGAGGCGGGGCCTCCAGAACGACTAGGGGTGCGCGTTTGAGCGCGATATGAGATGTCTCTGCCGGGGCGAGGCCTTCGTGGCTGGAGACCCCCTAGTCACCGAGGCGGGGCCTCCGGAACGACTAGGGGTGCGCGTTGGAGCACGATTTGAGATGTCTCTCCGCTAGGGCGAGGCCCTCGCGGCGGGAAACTCCCTAGTCGCCGAGGCGGGGCCTCCGGAACGACTAGGAGTGTGCGTTGGAGTGCGATTTGAGATGTCTCTCTACTGGGGCGAGGCCTTCGCGGTGGGAGACTCCCTAGTTGCTGAGGCGGGGCCTCCTGAATGACTAGGGGTGTGCGTTGGAGTGGGATTTGAGATGTCTCTCCACCGGGGCGAGGCCCTCGCGGCGGAAGACTCCCTAGTTGCCGAGGCAGGGGCTCCGGAATGACTAATGGTGCGCATTTGAGCGCGATATGAGATGTCTCCACCGGGGCGAGGCCCTCACAGCTGGAGAGCCCCTAGTCGCCGAGGCAGGGCCTTCGGAATGACTAGGGGTGCGCGTTGGAGCGCAATTGGAGATGTCTCTCCGCCGGGGCGAGGCCCTCGCGGCGGAAGACTCCCTAGTCGCCAAGGCGGGGCCTTTGGAACGACTAGGGGTGCACGTTGGAGCGCGATTTGAGATGTCTCTCCCCCGGGGCGAGGCCCTCGCGGCGGGAGACTCCCTAGTCGCCGAGGCGGGGCCTCTAGAACGACTAGGGGTGCGTGTTGGAGCGCGATTTGAGATGTCTCTCCGCCGGGCGAGGCCCTTGCGACGGGAGACTCCCTAGTCACCGAGGCGGGGCCTCCGGAACGACTAGGGGTACGCGTTGGAGCGCGATTTGAGATGTCTCACCGCCGAGGCGAGGCCCTCGCGGCGGGAGTCTCCCTAGTCGCCGAGGCGGGGCCTCCGGAATGACTAAGGGTGCGCGTTTGAGCGCGATATGAGATGTTTCTGCCGGGGCGAGGCCCTCGCGGCTGGAGACCCCCTAGTCGCCGAGGTTGGGCCTCCAGAACGGCTAGGGGTGCGCGTTGGAGCGCGATTTGAGATGTCTCTTCGCCGGCGCGAGGCCCTCGCGGCGGGAGACTCCCTAGTCGCCGAGGCGAGGCCTCTAGAATGACTAGGGGTGCGTGTTGGAGCATGATTTGATATGTCTCTCCACCGGGGCAAGGCCCTCGCGGCGGGAGACTCCCTAGTCGCCGAGGCGGGGCCTCCAAAACGACTAAGTCTTTATGGGATTTTTTTATTTTTTTTAAATACCTCACACCCGCCGGGGTGAGCTAGTGTGCACCGGGGCTCAGGGCCATACGTGGCGCCTTTTTTATACACTTCACACCCCGGAGGGTGAGTTAGTGTGCACCGGGGCTCGGGGCCATGTGCGGCGTCTTTTTTATACACTTTACACCCCGGAGGGTGAGTTAGTGTGCACCGGGCTCGGGGCCATGCTGCGCGTCTTTTTATACACTTCACACCCGGAGGGTGAGTTAGTGTGCACTGGGCTCGGGGCTATGCTTGGCGTCTTTGTGGGCCCACTAAAGGCATGCCTTTCCTTATGCAAAGTAGACTAGATGCGAAAATGATTTAGATTTAATGAGCTTCTTTTGTACATGCTACAACACAAACAGATACTCTGTTAGCCTCCACTATGCTAATTGATCTCACCCGACGAAGTAACACTGCTATACCTAATATTGGTGGGTTCTGACAGTTATTTTGCTAAGCTTTTCTAGTACTAACTGATTTCACAGGCCTCAGCACCACGAGCCATGAGCACTATGACAATCAAAAGCTATGTTAATGACATGTCCAACACTGAGAATGCTATGCCAAGTGAAAATCAAGCTCCAGGGCGCGGCTCTAAGTGGAAACTGAAAACTTAGTGATTTCGGGGTTCCTGAAATTCTGCAGTTTACACTACCCAATCCTTGCATAATAAATGCAGTAGTGAGAACCTACAGGGGCTCTGGAGTTGGCACCGGAGACGCCAGGGGGGCTCCGAAGTGGCCGTAGCGGGCGGAGAGGCGCGGTGTCCCTTGGGCGCCCCGAGGTGGCCGAAGCGGGCGTGGAGCCGAGGCATCCTGAGGGCGCCCCGAGGTGGTGGCTGTGGCGAGGAAGGGGCCGCGCTTGGCCTCCGGAGGTGCCGATGAAGGGGAAGGGGGCCTCTCGACGGTGGGTGCGTGCTCCAAGGTGTGGTAGGCGGGGACCTTCGGAAGTGGCGCGAAGGTGAATGCGGAGCAGGCGAGGGGGCCCGAACGGGATTGAAGGACCGGAAAGGCGACTAGAGGGGGGGTGAATAGGAGCACCTAATCTTTTTCGCAAAGAATGGATTCAACTTGTAAATCACTCCAATAGCTATGAGAGCTATGAAGATCAATGATTAAGCACAGAGGAAGTCTTATGTTGAATCCACTCCTCACCCCCAAAGCTCAGAAAACAAAAACGAGGAAGAACCGAAGAAATCAGGACAATCGGTACAACCACAGTAAAGCGGCGGTTGTACCAAGCAGATCAAGACAACCGCAGCAGTTAAGCCCGGTTCATCCGATTGTCCTGGAACAGGCAAGATCCGCTCGGTTTTCAAAACGAAAAGCGACGTAACTTTTGAACCGCTTGGCCAAACTCTACGAGATTTGAACCACACCTTCCTAACGATACTAGGAACCTATTCCAATCAAAAATTTCAGAGATCCATTCCAAGGTTCCTATCTTTTTGCATTTGAACGAAGAAGGATGCGAAACCGGGCAAGAACAAACCTCTAATCCAATCACTTGCTCGTGGATGATTGATGATCTAGATCACCCTAGATGTATTCCCACACGTCATAGCAAGGTAGATTGGGGTAAGAAACAACCAGAGAAACAAAGGATCAAGAAATCTTCAAAAAGAGGTCATCGAAGAAAGAAATGACAGAGAGCTCAAATATGAAACACACACCATCTCATATTGATCTAGAGGAAGAGAGATACATGATTGATACAAGAGGAATGATTACAAGCTTTCATCTCATCCTCTCCCACTCTCAAACCTCAAGAACACACACTCATCCATTCTTGAGGAGGGAAGCAACGAAGGGACAAGCAGGGAGCACCCACTGCCTCCACCAACACTCTCAACCACTAAAGCCTAAAGCAAAAACAGCCACTAAAGACTCTTTTGACTCTAGCAAAACCCTAATTCCTTTTCAAGTGCTCAAGAGGGCATGCAGCCCCTCCAATCCTTTATATAGCCTTGGCTAACGGGTCTCCTCCCGCTCGCCCGCTTAAGTCCAACGGAGCTCGCCCGCTTGTGCGCCTTGCGACTTCCGATTCGCCTTCTACAGACCTTCCGGAAGCTTCAGCTCCTTGTCTCGCCGCCTCGCAACCACCTCGAGTCCACGCTGTCTTCGACACATCGACTGTTCGACCTCGGCGCCACTGCGCCTTAGTCCGATCCACCGTGTCTCGCCACGACTCCGCCGACGTCCCGCAGCCACACGCATAAGAAACACGAAACCGGAACAAGTTCTTCACAACTTGACCTAACGTTAGCTCAAACATGCAATATGCAACACATATGCATGAACACACTTGGATATGACCTATCCAAAACTCAAAACACCAAAATGGCGAACCTCACAATACAATCGGTACAACCGCCATGTTACCGGCGGATCAACCGCACTCGGTCGTCTGCCTCAATACTGCGGTCGTTCGATTTCCAATGAAGACCGAACTCGAAAAACAACTTCTCGAATTCTTCAACCGCCATTTACCAATCGGTATAACCGCCTCATGGTCGTATCGCCCATAACACGCCGGTCGTTCCGATTATCCCGACAAACGATTGACTTTCACGAAAACGCGTGAACTGCATAACGACATGGTCCGACCACACAAACCAAACTCGATCGACCTAAAACCTTTGTCAATTACTCATCACTCACACGGACGACCTCCACATGGTCTCTCAATCTCCCCTTGATGAGTATATTGACAAACTCCAAAAAGAGCAAAGTTGAGTTTGAGTTTGAAGAATCCAACATGGTCCAAAGAAGAAGAGTGAAACAATGACCATGTCGATGTATGAACATTATAGCAACAACTAAAAGAGCAAATTGTTCTCCAAAGCTCTAAACTGCTCCCAATGAGACTTTTCTTCTCTATTCTCCCCTTTTTGGCAATAAACGCATCAAGATGCAATAGAGAGAATATGACATGTTAATGGATGAAAATGGTCAAGTGTGTTTATTTAAGCATTTTGAGCCATGAGAATTATCCATAATGACCAACATGTAATACACCAAGCCATAACTCAATAAAATGCTACCTAGATCATGACAAGATATGTATAAGCTAGCTAGAACACATAGATGACAATCTGAAAATGAGGTACATTATGTGAGCAAGTCAAGTCATCAATGAGCAAAGTCTCGCTAGAGATATCCAAGGATGATGCAGGCCATGTCAATAAGCTAAGCGGAACTAAGAAGCTTAAATTGAGACCAAATAGAGTGCTATAAGCTCAAGATTGAAACATTGGTTAAGTACTTGATTCTTTTGATAGCTTTAAGCAAATTTGAGCACAAATGATATATTTTCTTTGAAATTCAAGGTTGTTGACAACCAGATTTTTATTTTATCATGTGCTAGACCTCAAGCCTTATGCGACTACTTCAAGCGAGAAACTTAAGAAGGTAGTCTAGGTCATCCAAAACTCCCCTAAGTTCATGTCAAGTGCAATGACAAGCCGTCTCATAGGGAAGAATTGGTGAAGTCGGTTTTTTCAAGACAAAAGAGATCTTTTGCATTTTAGCATGTTGTACTAACTTATGCATCATCAAGAGACTAAAACAGCTCAATTTAAGGCTCAATATAGATTCATCACTCTACTCAAATTTATTTGACATGGCATGAATCATAAAAGGATAGCTCAAGAAAGACTAATCTCGAGTGCTAACATGACAAGTTTTAGTTTAAGTTGAGCAATTTTAATTACCTTATCATGGCAAGAGCTAGGCTACACATATGAAGTCATGATAAATCTAGCAAATAAGCACAAGTCATGGCAAGGTGTAAAGCATTGTAAATATGTCATAGCAGGATAATAATCAAGGCTCAATGTAGTTATATTACAATGCAGAATGCTAGAAATGCAGAAGATCCAGCTCCCCCTCAACATTAGATGCAACTTTTAGTTCAAGTTGAGTTAACTCAAAATTAAGCTCCAGAAGCTCCCAAAAGAACTCCCCTTGAACCAAAACAATAACTCGAGAAGCTGGCAAAGAAAACATAAAACAGGCAGTCCTTAAAGCATAGATAAGATATAGAGAATACTATGGCTCAGACTGACTCTCATCTACCCCATATGACTCTAGGACTATCAACTGCCCACTTAACACACCTAGGAGCAAACACGTACCCTGTCTACCCGAGGGTGGCCCAACCCTCGCTAGAACCTACAAGAAGTGAGTGAGCTCAACCTAGTGAGATAAGTAACAGCTAATAAGCAGCATCCTAGAATCACAAGATAAGAGCAGAAATCTAAACAACTAGACAAAAGAAGCACTCTAATCTATGCTAGGAGGACTAATCCCAAATGCACCCAAAATGCAATGCAACAAAGAAGGAGCAAGAGCATAAATAATATAGTAGAGCAAGAAACCCAAAGCTCCCTCACTACAAATCCATAAGGACAAACCACCCCAAGCTCTCCCAGAGTGAAAACCTCGAACTATCCAATGGCTTGGTGAAAATGTCACCAAGCTGGTGGTCACTCTCCACAAACCGAGCACTATATCGCCCTTCTCTACATGGTCTCTAAGGAAGTGGAAGCGAATATCGATGTGCTTGGTCCGAATGTTTGCTTGGGTTCTTGGCAATGTTAATCGCAGAAGTGTTATCACAAAAGAGTGGAACAACATCGATAACTAACCCAAAGTCCCGCAGGTCGGCCATCCAGAGCACTTGACTACAAAGAATCGGCCGCAAAGAAGCGTACTCGGCCTCTGCGGTGGATCAGGTAACACTGCATCGCTTCCTTGAAGACCAGAAACAAGAGAAGTGCCAAGAAATTGGCGGTGCTGAAGTGCTCTTCCTATCTATCCTCTGACCAAATAAGTTCGCATCCGAAAAGGCTCTCAAGGAAAGACAGATGAGGAAGAGTACCGAATACCATAGTCAATGGTAGCTCGAAGGTACGGAAGATGCGCTTCACGCTCGGGCGGTGAGATACGCGAGAGAAGCTCGAAACGAGCACCACACACACGGAGAAGTGTATGTCCGGTCTCGAGGCGATGAGGTAAAGAAGGAGCCGATCATACTTCAACTCCTTTTGATCAACTGCTCGCCATCCTCATCTGGTCAAGATAGGTTGTAGAAGCCATGGAGTCGACACAAAGCTTCCCATCACTCATGTCGAAGCGCTTGAGAGGTCACGAGTGTACTTTCCTTGATGAAGAAATGTACCTCCCGAGTCCGCTTGATTTGGAAGCCAAGGAAGAAGGTCAACTCACCCATCATACTCATCTCAAACTCGGTGCTCATGACATCCGAGAACCGGGAAACCAGAGTATGGGAAGAGCCACCAAAGATAATGTCATCGACATAGATCCGACGAGCAGAAGGTCGATGCCATGCCTACGGATGAACAAGGTCTTGTCAACTTTACCCATCTCAAAACCATGACTTATCAAGTAGGACTTAAGCCTCTCATACCAAGCTCGGGAGCCCGCTAAGTCCATACAACTTTGGAAAGCTTGAAGACATGGTTAGGGTATTTGGGGTTCTCGAAACTGGAGGTCGTCGGACGAGACTTCCTCCTCAATAAGGCCATTGAGGAAGGCACTCTTCACGTCCATCTGGTAAAGCTTGAAACCCTTAGAAGCCGCAAAGGCAAGCAGATTCTAATGGCTTCAAGTCGAGCTCTGAGGGCAAAGGTCTCCTCAAAGTCTAGACCTCAACACGAAAAAACCCGAGCTACCAATCTCGCCTTGTTTGGGATGATTACCCCATCCTCACTCTGCTTGTTCTTGAACACCCACTTGGTTCCAATGATATTGTAGCCTCGTGGGGGCTCAACAAGCGACTGCACCTTGTTCCTCTCGAAATTTTCTAGCTCCTCATGCATGGCATTGACCCAAGACTCATCGATAAAGCATGAGAAACATCTTTGGGCTCAAAAGAGGCAATGAAGGCAAGAATGGAGACAGAATTGAGATAAGCGATTTTGAGCGGGTAACACGCTCCAAAAGATCTCCAATGATCTTGCTCTGAAGGATGAACTCTCTGGATGTGTCTAGGAGGTCCTGGGAGAGATGAAGAAGTGGCCTCTACCTCATGAGCTGACGAGGTAGGAACAGAGCCACTAGCTCCAGAGGAAGCAGAAGGCAAGGGCTGATCACCTCGAGGTGCGGTGGAAGACGGCACCTCAAGGAGTGGATGAGGGACAGGATCAGGTAGACAACCGTCATCTCCATCGCCCTCATCATCCACAAAGATGGTCTCGGACGCTCTAAAGAACACGAGATATCTGGCCTAGTCCCTGACCGCCTCGTCAAAAGTCACCTCGCAGTGAGTCTCTACCATTTTGCTAGACTCGCAGCCTGCACCCTATAAGCCCGCCAAGAAGTCGAGTAGCCTAGAAAGATACCGCCACAGAACGTGACTCGAACTTATCTAGGTTCCTGGACTTCAAAATAAAGCACTTGCAACCAAACACACGAAAATGAGAGACGCTGGCTTTCGCAGTATCTCGACTCATAAGAAGTGCGATGTAGGAGTGCCCAAGAAAACTCGATTCAAACATGGCACGCGGTCGCAATGGCCTCACCAAAACTTCCTCGTAGAGTACTCATCAAGCATCGCCCGCCATCTCGACCAAGGTACGGTTCTTCCTCTCCACAACGCCATTTTGCCGAGAGGACGATGGAGAAGAGAACCGGTGCTCTACACTGCCTCACCGAGAAACTCTCAAAGTAGGAATTCTTGAACTCCGTGCCATTGTCATCAAGGATCGCTCGTAAGGCACCCGGAGCTCAACAGACAAACCTACTAAAAGACCTCGAAATGTGTAAATGTCTCGCCCTTCGAGGCTAAGAAAAACACCCAAGAGTACCTCGAGAAGTCATCGACCACAACAAGAACATACCACTTCCCTCCTGCCGATCAAGACTCGAGCCGGTCCAACTGCGTGTCCATGTGGAGCAATTGTCAGGTGCATCGGTCATAGTAATCGTGGACCGGAGGATGAGAAGCGGCAACCATCTTGCCGCGTCTTGGCATGGAGTGCAAACAAGATCTTTGACCATCTTGAGTTTCGCAGACCACTTAATGAGATCATGGTCGCTAACTCGGGTCAAATGGTCAAATCCAATATGACCAAGTCTCCTATGCCGAAAGAGAGATCGCGGGACTCGTATAACTAAACACCGAGAGGATCGCCAAAGACTCGGAGAAATCAGACGAAAGATCCTCCCAAAACGAGAAATCCATAAACCGGACTACACCAAGAGTCAAGAATTTTGCAATTGTTTTTCTTAAAGCTCACCTCGAAACCGCCATCGAAGTCGAGAAACGGAAAGCAAATTGTACCGCACTTACTAACCAAGGCAACATCCTTAAGAATAAAAGAAGCATTAATACGCGACAAGACCTTTGGCGATGACGCTACCCGGGCGAAGCATCTCCGAAGGTGATCGCCTCATCACCGAGCGCGGGCTAGGAGGAGAACCAACGGAGTCTCCTATCATATGACGAGAACAACCGAGTCTACAAGCCAAACCTTCTCCTTCCCTACCCGGCGAACTCCGAGTCAAACAGAGAGTAAAGTCTCAAGATCGATAAATCAACAATGATTTTGGCACCTAATCTTGAATAACACGCCGAAAGCGATGAAGTAGTCAAGCACGATCGACCTCTATCTACCCTCGCCTCAGAACTCAAAGCGAGAAGGTCTAAGAGTAGACCAAAGTCGTTCTTTGGTCCGATCCGCTCTGAAGGAGCGAGTCGAGCACTCGCAACATGTCGAACACGCCATGGTAGCTATCTCGATGGGGAAAACGAGATCTACCTCGGACGGCGGAAGTCACGATCGAAAGCAAAGATGAGGACGAAAACCGAAAAACTCGAAAAGCCAAGTCCTCGATCTCGCACAAACCCATCGAAGAAACAAGCCTAGACCTCGTGTTGGTCTTAGGTGCACTCAAGGTCCGGGGTCGACCACGAATGCGCCTAAGAGACTCAACATGGTCTCTACGCTACGATCTTGGCGCTACCAAGCATCGATCGACAGGTGTCCATCCTTCCGATGAAGGTGCGGTGATACTTCACCTTCGAGAGGTAGAAGCAAGATGTGAAATTACCTTCTCGTCGAAATCTCTGGACATAGCCCGCCGACTTGAAATGGACTTTCTCGGTCGGGCTCGGTCTCGATCACACACAGTGCTATGGGTCCGAGCACGGCGGTGGATGCTTCCTCATGTCCTCAAAGAAGTCATATCCTAGACCCCGATTAAATCTGCAGATCTTAGATTGGTCTAGAATAAGATTGAGCTTCTTCTTGCCTCCTACAAATCTCTCGAGAGTGTTCATAAGGTACCGACACTCCCGAAAGAGAGAGGTGCAAGAAGAGCGGGGGAAGAAGAGACAATGAAGGTAAGGGAGCAAAAGAAGAACCAAAGCGAGAGGGAAGAATGGCTTGTGCAAGCACAAACCGACTCAAGGGACAGATCCTCATCGCTAGCCGCTTGGTTCACGCGCTGCTAAGCCTCATCCTTACCCCGGGCTTCTCCCCTTCTCCACAATCATATTGCAAACACAATGTGGCTTCTAGAAGGTCCTTAGTTAGCTTCACACATTTCTCATCCAAAGCAATCAAGTCGATTTTAGTTTGTTACACTTAATGCATGGTGAGCTAACAGGTCCTTAGAAGCAAACCGAGCCAACTTCCTTTCATGATCAATCATATCTTGAAATCTGTTTGGAGACGACCTCAAGTTCAAGCAGCTTAACTTAGGACAGTTCAAGCATGAAACAATCGGCTCAAGTAAAGAAGCTTGTAGTTCAAGAATTTTATGATCTGCCTGCTTTAAGTTCATCTTCAAGTTATTGCAATTTTCACAAGACTCAGGCAGATCAAGGAGCATGGCATAAGATCCTCTAGCAAAGAATGTCCTTACCCTCACATGAGGTGGGAGAAGTAGTCTCATCAAGAATAAGTAGGGTAATGACCATCCTACTCAACTCTAACTCAAAGTAGAGACTAACATTCTCCACCTTAACACTATCAAGTTTGGAGGACACACTATCATGTGAGGTCCTTAACTTCTCCATATCAACCAAACAAAGCGAGCATGTATCACAATCATCACTAGAAGGAGCAGATGTAAGAGCAATAATCTCTAGTGACACTATCTATTTCCTTCTCTAACTCAAAGACACCTAGCCTTAGCTTTAGCATGAAAACCTCCTAGCTTAAGAAAAGCATGATTGAGCTGTTCAGAGGTGGGATCTACCTCGTCCGTGTCGGAGTACACCATTGTCGCCGAAGTTCGCCCTCGAGGGCCATGAAGCACATGCCGAGAAGTCGCCGCCGCCATCCTTGGGCTCTTGGTCACCCGTCCCGCCATCGTCGCTTCCATCCCTCCACCTCGCCGAGGTCGAGGTCGTCGGGCGGTGAGGACGCGTGGAAGAGCTTCTTAGCTTTGCCAAAGTTGCGGAACTTCTTCTTGCCTTTGGCGCCCGAGCTGGAGGCTTTGTTGCGTTCTTGTCGGTGTAGTCGTTTTGCCCGAACCGCCAGAGTCGTTTTTGCCCTTCTCCGGCTTGGGGCGGTTTGCCAATGTGGTTGGGGCCACCACACTCGGCAAATCACGGGTCCTCCTCTCTTTCGTCCCTCCTCCTTTGTAAGCGTGGGAGAATCTTCGAGCAAGGAGGGCAAGCCGCTCATCCGCAAGTCGCTCTAACCGATCATCGCTATGTCACAGAGCGACAAGGAGAAACCGCAAGAAGAATCAAGAAAGCCCTAAGAAGAAACGGATTGGTGACTAAGGCCATCGATCAGTGACTTCGACCGACGAGAGACAACGCTAATCTCGTGAGTCTTGAGGCGCGAGTACTGTAGCGATCAAGAGTCGTGGTCGAGAGGTCTGTCGTGTCTTTGATGGTGGTCACTTTCATCTCCCAAACACGCAGACGAGTGCCGTGAGCATCCGACGAGCATTGTCCGAAGTCGGGTATGTGAGACCGACCGCCGGAGGTTGCTCAAGATCTTGTGAAAACGCGCGGCACTCATCTAGGGACTCACCAAAAAGCATCTCAAATTTGTTGTATTCTCGCTTGAATCGTCCTGCCGAACCGCCTTGATCTGGGTGGTGCCCTCATGGTATGCGCCGAGGGTCACCCAGATATCATAGGCGGACGACAGTGAGATATGCGGTCAAACTCACTACGACTCAAACCCCGGATGATGATGTTCCTTGCCTTTGCATTCGCCTCAACATCAACCATGTTCCGGCATTGATGTTCTCATCGGCAGAACAATGAATCGAACCTTGACCTTCCGCCAGATGGCATACCCACAGGCGATGTATGTCTCCATTCGCTCTTCCGTAAGGTAATCGATGCCATCAAAACAAGCGGCTTGGTCGAGTACTTGTCCATCGCCACGGCTCTTGAGACCGGTTAAGATCTATTGAAAAGAGCTAACCGCTCGATACCAATTGAAGGACCGGAAAGGCGACTAGAGGGGGTGAATAGGAGCACCTAATCTTTTTCGCAAAGAATGGATTCAACTTGTAAATCACTCCAATAGCTATGAGAGCTATGAAGATCAATGATTAAGCCACGAGGAAGTCTTATGTTGAATCCACTCTCACCCCCAAAGCTCGAAAAACAAAAACGAGGAAGAACCGAAGAAATCAGACAATCGGTACAACCACGAAGTAAAGCGGCGGTTGTACCGCATGATCCAAGCACAACCGCAGTTGTTAAGCCTTGTTCATCCGATTGTCTGGAACAGTAAGATCCGCTTCGGTTTTCAAAACGAAAATCAACGTAACTTTTGAACCGCTTGGCCAAACTCTACGAGATTTGAACCACACCTTCCTAACGATACTAGGAACCTATTCCAATCAAAAATTTCAGAGATCCATTCCAAGGTTCCTATCTTTTGCATTTGAACGAAGAAGGATGCTAAACCGCAAGAACAAACCTCTAATCCAATCACTTGCTCGTGGATGATTGATGATCTAGATCACCCTAGATGTATTCCCACACGTCATAGCAAGGTAGATTGGGGTAAGAAACAACCAGAGAAACAAAGGATCAAGAAATCTTCAAAAAGAGGTCATCGAAGAAAGAAATGACAGAGAGCTCAAATATGAAACACACACCATCTCATATTGATCTAGAGGAAGAGAGATACATGATTGATACAAGAGGAATGATTACAAGCTTTCATCTCATCCTCTCCCACTCTCAAACCTCAAGAACACACACTCATCCATTCTTGAGGAGGGAAGCAACGAAGGGGACAAGCAGGGAGCACCCACTGCCTCCACCAACACTCTCAACCACTAAAGCCTAAAGCAAAAACAGCCACTAAAGACTCTTTTGACTCTAGCAAAACCCTAATTCCTTTTCAAGTGCTCAAGAGGGCATGCAGCCCCTCCAATCCTTTATATAGCCTTGGCTAACGGGTCTCCTCCCGCTACGCCCGCTAAGTCCAACGGAGCTCGCCCGCTTGTGCGGCCTTGCGAATTTCCGATTCGCCTTCTTCGCACCTTCCGAAGCTTCAGCCTCCTTGTCTCAAGACGCCTCGCAACCACCTCGAGTCCACGCTGTCTTGACACATCCCGACTGTTCGACCTCAGCGCACTGCGCTTAGTCCAATCCACCGTGTCTCGCCACGACTCCGCCGACGCCCCGCAGCCCACACGCATAAGAAACACGAAACCGAACAAGTTCTTCACAACTTGACCTAACGTTAGCTCAAACATGCAATATGCAACACATATGCATGAACACACTTGGATATGACCTATCCAAAACTCAAAACACCAAAATGGCGAACCTCACAATACAATCCAGACAACCGCCATGTTACCAGCGGATCAACCGCGACTCGCCGCGTCTCGCCCAATACTCGCGGCCGCCCGATTTCCAATGAAGACCGAACTCAAAAACAACTTCTCGAATTCTTCAACCGCCATTTACCAATCGGTAACCGCTCTGGCCGTATCGCCCATAACACGGCTCGTTCGATTATCCCGACAAACGATTGACTTCACGAAAACGCTGCGGAACTGCAAGAACGACATGGTCCGACCACACAAACCAAACTCGACTGACCTAAAACCTTTGTCAATTACTCATCACTCACACGGGACGACCTCCACATGGTCTCTCAGGGATGCAAAGGGTCACCGGGGGCTTGGGTGGTACGCTTCGGCTGAACGAAGGGGCTACGCTTGGCCGCGCCGGAGGCTTCGCGATGGTGGCCGGGTCCATGCGAAGGCGAGCATGCCCGAAGGGGTCTTGAGGAGGCTTCGGAGGCTTCTCGCTGACGGGCCACGCGAACACCATAGGAGGCTCGCCGAGGACCACGCGCGAATGCCCTAGAGGGGACCCGGAGGAGAGGAGGGTGAATCCGGGTGAGTGGCGACATCCTTAGCCGAAGAGGTGGGGGCGCCCGAGGGGGCTTTTGGTGTTGACGTCCCTGCTGCTATCGCCGGAGGAGGACCCAAGGGGGCCTCACTGCCGCGCTGCCGGTGGACCCGAGGGGGTGGGGCCTCGCTGGGTCTTGCTGCCGTGCTGGAGGAGGACCCGAGGGGGGGACCTCGCTGAGTCTTGCTGCCGTGCCGCCGGTGGACCCGAGGGGGTGGGGCCTCGCTGCCGTCACCAGAGAACCCGAGGGGGAGGGGGGCCTCGATGGGCCTTGCTACCGTCACCAAAGAATCCGAGGGGGGATGGGGGCCTCGATGGGCCTCGCTGCCGTCACCGGAGGAGGACCCGAGGGGGTGGACCTCGCTGAGTCTCGCTGCCATGCCGCCGGTGGACCCGAGGGGGTGGAGCCTCGCTGCCATCGCCAGAGGACCCGAGGGCCTCACTGTGCCTCGCTGCCATCGCCGGAGGAGGACCCGAGGGGAGGGGGCCTCGCTGTGCCTCGCTGCCGTCACCGGAGGACCCGAGGGGGGAGGGGGCCTCGCTGCCGTCACCGGAGGCAAGGTGGCTTCGCAGGTGGCCGCTTCGGGCGAGGGTGCTGAAGGCAAGCAAGGGGCGGGAGGCCAGTGCTGCTAGTTCCGGGTGGCCTTCGGAGGCAGCGGTGGAGCACTGAGGAGCCGGGGGCGAGTTCAAGGTGGCGGGCCGCCCGGCGCCCGGCCGCATCTGAGGGGGTCCTGGCGATAGGATGAGCTTGGCCAAAGGTGTTGTGGTGAGATGTTTAGCTTTGGCCATATTTCTTTGGCTAAATTTTCTTGGCCGAAGGTGGGATGGGGGGCTTCGGCCATATTTTTTTTTGGCCGAAGGTGCTAGATGGCTTCGGCTCCTCTCTCATGTAGCTTCTTGTTCGATCTGCACGGACGGCGCCAACTTTCGTAGCTAAAAGACTAGACAAGGTAATGGCACCCTCCGCACCTTTGTCTTGAAGAAGGACCGAAAGGAGAGAGGGGCCAAAGACATGTATGAGTATGTGTATTGCTTGTGTATGAATGAGAGAGCCCCCGCTTGTTACATGCCCATGGGGCTTTACTTATAGGGGGCAAGAAGGGACATTTACCTTCTTGCCCCCATAGGTGAGAGAGAGAGGAGGTATTTTAGGTTCATTTGTCTAAAATACACTATATAGACTAGGTTTACACATGTACAATATCCCTGATGGCGCACCAGTATCCCTGATGACTTTAGGGTGCGGGGCACCCCTTGGTGCCCTGCTACGACATGATCAATTGTGTTAATTACGGTAGTCATCGTTAATTGCAGTCAATTGCGTTAGTTGTTGTTAATTGTGGTAGTTGTCGTTAATTGTTGTCAATTGCTTTAGTTGTCGTTAATTATTGTTAAGTATCGTTAGTTGTTGTTAATTGTTGTCAATTACGTTAATTGCTGTTAAATGGCATCAAACAAGTTATTACTTATCTCAGGGGCATTTCAGACATTTCACATCTCAGAAGCTACAGCTGGCCTACCTAAAAGCCAGATAATTAAACATCAAACATTTTCAACTCAGCCGTTCATCTCTGTAGCCGTTCAGTCTTGCAACTCAGCTGGAAGTTGCTTTTCAGAAAAGCTACAGTCGTGCCAAATAGGCCCTAAATTGATTGGTGTTTAGTATAGCTGCTACTGAAGCTTGTAGTGGCATGTTTGTAAATTGATTGTAGTGGAGAGGAGTTTAAGACTGGTTTATTTCACTATTTGTAATTAACCCGAATTGTGCGTGATTTATGTAAGTTGATCAGATGTATTTTGAAGCAACTCTGCTTAATTTCATCCAGAGCAAATGCTTTGTGAAATAGAACAAAGTTTTTTTCGCTGATGTGTGAATGCGATTAGAATTTTTTTTTGAATGAAACCGACAGGAGGGTTGCCCGTTATATTAATAGAGAAGAAGCGGAACGAAACCGCACAGAGCCAGAGTTAAAGAAAAAACAAGGCCTTAATTATAAAGAACTGAAAAACTCCAAAGATTTAGCCCGCAAGGAACCAGGCTCTACCCTCCTCCTTGATCTTAGCAAGGAGATCAAGGGGTGCTAAGGCTGAATTGCTGAAGATTCTCGCGTTTCGCTGCTTCCAAAGCTCCCAAGAGATTAAAATCATGGTCGTCGACCTGGTCTTCCTGGGGGAACCTGTCGCCGTTGCCACGTTGGACCACCAGTCGAGAATGTTCATGCAAGGGGGCCAGGAGGAGGGTCGTAGGCTCTCAATTCCTGTCCAATACGCCATGAGCTTCCAAATACATCCCGAGAATCGGTATTGTGCAAAGAGGTGCAAGGCTGATTCTGGGGTGTGTCTGTAGAGGGGACAAAAATGATGGTTTGGCCACCCCCTTGCATCCAGCCTATTTGAGGTCCAGAGTTTGTTTTGAATAGATAACCAAGCAAAAAGTTTTCCTTTTTTTTGGGGGGGGGCTTGAGTTTGCCAAATTAAAGGTTTGAAGTTGGTCGCTATGGAGCCCAAAAAATGAAGAGCGTAGGCTGAACTAGAAGAGTAGGTTCCATTCTGACTTTGTTTCCAAGAAATTACGTCAGGGGTGCCCGGAGTCAGATGAATTTGGTTGATTTTGGTCCACAAGCGAACGAATTGATCAATGTGTAGGGCTGAGAAACCAGCACTGAGGTTGATGTCCTGCACCCACCGCCCATTCTGCAAGGCCAAGAACACGGTCTGATTTTTGCGAGAAGAAGAGGCGAAGATCGAGGGGGCTAAGTCTTTGGGGGCCTCTCCGAATAACCAAGCCGAAAACCAGAATTTGGTTGTTTTCCCATCTCTGAGAGATATTCTAGTTGCTACTGCAAAA
This sequence comes from Phyllostachys edulis, assembly GCA_036346405.1. NCBI lineage: Eukaryota > Viridiplantae > Streptophyta > Magnoliopsida > Poales > Poaceae > Phyllostachys > Phyllostachys edulis. The sequence continues at coordinate 45,386,960 of CM070567.1, forward strand.
AGGTTTCGATCCGAGTCATAACAAGGGAGCTCCATACCAACCCAAGGTTTGGATGAGTTCTGCCATTTCTTGCCATAGCCAGCGCAGTCTTATTGCCGAGAAGAATTGCGGTAGACTGAGGATGCCCAAACCGCCTAGGTGGGTTGGACGACACAATCTTGCCCAGTTGATCTTGCACTTAGCACCTGATAAGTTGTCATGACCAGTCCAGAGGAAACGTCTCCTCAATTTATCTATGGAATGGAGAATCGCTTTGGGGATTTTGAATACTGTGAGGAAGTAGATTGAGATCGAGGTGAGGACCGATTTAACTAAGGTGGCCCTCCCTGCCAGAGTTAGGAGACGCCCCTGCCAGCCAGCTAACCTTCCAACCACCTTGTCGAGAAGCGGTTGAAAGTCCACTCTGCGGAGCCTTTTGTAGGTAAGCGGGAGTCCCAGATACTTGATCGGGAAGGCTGATCGGATAGTCGGGCAGTCAAGGAGGACCGAGGTGAGGTCTAAGTGGTCACAGCTGATGGGGAGCACTATGCTTTTCTGGAAGTTGGTGTGCAGTCCGGTGGCCTTCCCGAAGTTGAGGATTATATGAGTGGTAAAGAAAATTTCACTTGGGTTAGGATTGATGAAGATAGCAGCATCATCTGCGTAGATTGAGGTTCTGATTGTGGCAAGACGATCACGCAGGGGGGCAAGGAATCCCAAGTCTGTAGCCTTCTCAAGGAGACCTTGGATAGGGTCGATGGCCAGGATAAAGAGAAAGGGTGAGAGGGGGTCTTCTTGTCTCAGCCCTCGCTCGTGGATAATTGCATTGTCAGGGATGTCCATCTCAAGGGAAAACTCTCTTGTGCAGCAGATCCAGAAGGTAGTCCCATCGGACCGAATCGAAGGCGGCTATGTCTAGCTTGAGAAAGAGCGAGGGGGTTTTGGAGCGGTGGAGTCTTGTGATCAAATTACGAACATAAAGGAAGTTTCCATGAATGCTTCTTGTCTTGATGAAGGCGCTCTGAGCTCGTGAGACCAAGCTATTAAGAAACGATGCCAACCGCAGTGCTAGCGTTTTAGCGATCCACTTGCCAATTCCATGAATGAGGCTGATAGGTCTGTAGTCTTGAACTTTGTCGTCTCTCTCCTTTTTTAGGATCAGTACAATGTTAGCTATATTGAGAAGGTGAAGGTGCGACGTGCGGAGGGAGTGAAAACTAAAGAAGACTGCCATAATATCTTCTTTAATGACTGACCAACAGGATTTGTAGAAGTTTGTTGAGAAACCTTCGGGCCCCGGGGCTTTATCTCCTGGCAGATGGTCTAGAGCGAGGCGCACTTCGGATTCCGTAAAAGCTTCCTGCAGATTGTGCAGACCAAGAGCCCGGGGGTGTAGGGCCTCCCAGTTGAGGTCCGTATCACGCGGAGCAGGCCTGGCCAGCGCTTCTTGGAAATGCTGGAGAATGATGTCTTCTTTCTCTGAGTGCGAGATCCCCCAGCCGTGACCATTTTGAAGTTTTTGGATGTAGTTCTTCCTTTTGCGACCGTTAGCTTTAATGTGGAAGATTTTTGTGTTTGCATCACTTACTCTGAGGTTGGTGAGCCTAGAACACTGGCGTTTCCTGCTTCACTCAATCACTGCGGACCCAGGACTTTCTTCTTAAGGCTGGCCCTGAAGATCAGTTCAGGAGAAGACAAGTCCCTGCACTCTTGGGCCACATCGAGCCGGAGGATAAGCTCTAAGGCCATGTGGAGAAAAAGCTTTGGCCGAGAAAAGAGGGAAGAACTCCACGATTTAAGGGCAGAAGCCGTTGACGCTAGCTTTTGATGCAGTCTATGCATGGGTTCGGTGTGCGTACAGGGTGCTAGCCAAGCGTTTTTTACCGTCTCAAGGAAGCCTGGCATCTTAGTCCAGAAGTTTTCAAAGAGAAAAGTTTTGGGGCGAGCGGGTCTGGAGCAATTTGAGAGGAGAAGGGGGCAGTGGTCGGAGATCAAAGAAGACAGTGCCTGAAGAAAGTGGTTGTTGAACAAGGTGTCCCAGCCTACATTAGAGAGAACTCTGTCCAGTCTGACCAGGGTGGGTCTTTGACGTTCACTGCTCCAAGTGAACTTTCTATTTTGGAGGTGAATTTCTTTTAGCTCGCAGGCGTTGAGTGTGTTGTGGAAAAGCGCCATACGACGGGGGTTGATGTTGGAATTATTTTTGTCTTGCGCACGGTAGATGAGGTTGAAATCTCCTAAGACCAGCCAATTGGTGCCAGTGGTTAGTTTTAAGGAGGCGATTTCTTGGAGGAAAAGCACCTTGTTGCTGTTTTGGGAAGGCCCATAAACTATCGTGAGGCGAAAGGAAGAAAAGCACTCTTTAAGGATCACTGTCGCCGTCAGGCTGAAGACCGAGTTGAGAACGTCGGCTACCTCAACGTACTCGCTGTTCCAAAGCAGGAGAATACCGCCCCTCGTGCCCTCCGCCGGGTTATGGGCGAAGTTCCGCAGGTTGTAACCCCTTAGGGAGTAAGCAAGGCTTTGGTCTACCGTTGCAAGTTTGGTTTCCTGCAGGCAAACTAGGTGGCATGTTGTAGAAAAAAGGGTCTCCTGGACAAGCGATTTTCTGGCCTGGTTGTTGAGACCGCACGTTCCAACAAAGGATGTTAAGGTTTGGTGAAGACATTATTAGGGGCAGCGGACGCTGGGGCGGCCTGGTCGATTACTCTGGCCTGGTCGGTTGCTCTGGAAATCGAAGGAAGGGTGCTAGCTACAATTGAAATGTGCTAAACTTGCTGCAAATGGATTGGGCTGTAAGCTGACCCACGGCTCAAGGCAAGGTTTCTGTGGAACGGCAGGGGGAGGCTACTACCATCAAGAAATGCACAGGAGCATTTCGACCACGGCCGCAACCTCCCAGGACTTGCACGGGAGCGCATCCAGGTGGGTGATCCGAGCTTGTGACAATGAGTAGGGGCCGGCTGTGATGAGCAGCCAGGCGGCTGGCGATTGGCAAGGGCAACAAACGCAGTGCAAAAACCAGAAAAGTGGTCCGAACCCAGGCTGGGACGAGAGGACTTGTGGAAGGAACACGGAGAATGGGATTCTGACAAACAAATGAAACAGAACTAGCTTCCACACATACATTCCATCTCACAAAAAAAACATCTTTGATGTTAATAGATTTTCCACAGTGCGGAGTGCTAGGGCACCACTTAACCATATCATTATCCTCAATATATGATTCCAGTAAAAATCTTTCGAAACGTTCTGCAGTATCTGAACTTTTTGCACTAACTAGCTTCCTGATTATTGCTTCATCACAGATGGTATTGCACTTTGGTGTCATGCACTTGATACGCCGACTCTGCCCTTCATTTATTAGGTGACATAGCATCATCCGAAGAGTACAAACCAACAGCAGAGGACTAAAAGCAAACAACATAAACTTGAGCAATGATAATGTAGCAAAAGAGGTAGGATCCGTAGGATCTACAACAGCAAGGAAGAAATTCTGCATGGTCCTGAAATTGTCTTGTCTTCTACGAGGGGAGGGTCCACCTTCTAGGCCGCCACCACCTGGGCGCCCTGCACGGCTAAAGAAGGAGCTTGAATGGGCGGTGCCGCGAACTCCTAACTGTCCGGGAGGAGAAGGCCTCCCATCTCAACGAGGGCATCGTCCGCTCACTGAGTAAGCTGGCAGTCAACCTTGAAGAGCTGCGCTAGAGCTGAAATAGTGTCTTCCGAAAGGGGGGCTTCGAAGGTTGCGAGGTACTCTTTGAGCGTTGACTCCGTGAGGTGGCAGTTCTTAGGTAGAGTGCCCAGCTTGTGGGCAAGGGATTCTTGGGCACGAAGCATCATTGAGCCTGGCCTCCTCTTGGCTGCTAGGCGGACACTGCGACGGAGGTTTACCCCTGCGGTTGAGCACTTGATATGAGGGGAGGCCAGAGTAGCGAGGATCGAAGAAGGTGGGCTGGAGAATAGGGCAGCCTTAAGAGCAAGCCACCGTTCCGATCCCTGTTCTTCGACCTAAGCAGCTTGGTCCGGAAGGTGCTCTCCTGGAGTGCACCAGGCTGAGGCTGCTCCTATGGGGTCGCGGTCGGCGTCGAGGCGTGACCCCCCCCCAAGGCAGGGTCGGAGGGGGGTGGCAACTCCAGGGGTGGCGGCGCATCAGCAGCTTGCTCCAAGGGGGTTAGAGCACCAGCTAGAGGCAGCCCTTGAAACTCGCCCAGAACCTTCACGGCCTTGTCAAAAGTGTTGGCCCCCTTGATGGCACCGGTGAAGTGGGGAGCCGGGTCGAGGGAAGTCGTCGAGCCGGAGTGAAGCTGCAGGGGGTCTGAGGGAGGAACCAGGTTATTGAATTGGGAGAGGAAATTGGGCAGAACCTGGATAGTTGTGGCCGGCATCAGTGTCGAGACCCCACCCATCGGATCCTTTGGGGGCATAGACGGCAACAGGGCGGCGTAGGAGACGATCTCCAGGGGGGCAGCGGACCGGCCTGGGGCTCCAAGGGGGACGACGCAGCAGCGGCCAGCTCCCAGGTGGTCGGTGCACCAGCCAGAGACGGCCTTGGGAGCACCCTTGGGACCATCACGGCCTTGTCACCAGAGCTAATCCCCTTACTGGTGTCAGTGGAGTGGGGGGCCAGGTCAAGTGAAGTCGTCGGACCGAGGTGCAGCTACAGGGGGTCGGAGGGAGAAACCAGATCTTTGAACTAGAAGGGGGGAGATGTGAAACTTGAAGAACTGCGGCCGGCTCCTGTACCAAGGTCCCATCCATCAGCTTCTTCGGTGGCTCAGATGGCAGAGGGGCAGCGCAGGAGACCATCACCATGGGGGGCAGCGGGCCGGCTTGGGGCGACCCTAACAGCTCACCCTCCAAGCCGGTGACAAGGGAGGAGGAGCCTGCTCAGTGTAGGTCTCGCCCAAATGAAGGGGATAGACCTTGTTGATGACATCCTGACCCGAGAGTGCTGAGGATGCCGGCGGGGCAGCAAGGTGGCCCGCCGCCTGGAGAAAAGACGCCCAGCTTGCCTTGGCCTACCCTGCTGACGAGCTGCTTGGGGGCAAGGCCTAGCTAAATGGCGGCCACCGACACCGCCTTGACATACTCTTCTGCTTTGCGCAGCCAATCTCCACGCAGTTCCTCCTAGGAAGGGGGCGGATGCTGGGTGTTGTCGAAGAGCTCTTGTAAAGCTTCGCGCATGGATTTGGCGTAGGACGCAAAAAGGTCTTGCAGCCTCCTATCCACTGAGACCTTAACCTACTCCAGGGGGAGGAGGAAAGTCCAAAAAGAGGCTGGGAGGGGTCCCCGGCCGCCCCGGCCCTGCGGTGACCGCCTTTGTTGCTTCCATGATGATGCCCCTGGGGGGATCTGTCGCGGTCCCGGCCATCATCCGGGCGGGTTTTGGATGTGGGGGCAGGGAGCCTGAGACTCCGATGGTTGTGGCGACTGGTGCCACCGTCACTGTCGTCGTGGTCCTTGCGCCTCCAGTGTGCGGAGGAGGGATGGTCGTCGGGGGCTGAACATCCGGGGGGACGGCGCTGGTCCCAGGGGTTGCGACGATCATCAACGTTGTCCTCCACTAGGATTGCCCCCTTCTCCTCGACTTGCCGCTGCCGATGAAGGGGGGCATGGCTCGGCCCCCCCTTGGATTCTGGAGTTCCATCCACAGCCCCCAGGTTCCAGGGGAGTCGAGTAGTGATGGGCTCATACGGGTCAATGTCGGCAGCTGAGAGGAAGTCGTCAAGGGGGGCAGCCGTGTGATCCTCGACGTAGTCAAGGTGCAGGATTACCCGGTGGGTAATCCCACGCCTCCATTTGTCTGGGAGGCGAGAGTTCCCATCAGATCTGCTTGGGTCCTCCCCTCCGTGCATGAAAGTGATCCAAGCCACCTTTGGGATGGAGCTCGGGTTGGCTGTCCACACCCAAAGGTTGAAGGTCCTCGTGTCCTCCCAACTCGCCGAGACACCTTCAATAGCCTGCAATGAGCATTTTCTGCCCACGAGGCGCTCAGCGACTTCCGGTGTCCAGGCGAACACCAGAAACCCTTCCAGACAGAGCCGGACACGGAAGAACATAGCGGCTCCAAAGGCGTGGCTGACAGCCCTCCAAGGCTGAACGTGGATCTCCAAGTCTTCGTTGTGGAATTTCTTCGCTTCCCGCACTCTATCCCTAGAGTACTTGGTGTTGAGCCTGAGAAGAAAGGTCTCCAGATGGTGGAGGGAGACCGAGACTTCTTCACGGCGGAGACCGAAGCGACGGCGAACCGCTTCTGCCACCGCACTGTCATCAGGGTTGGCACTGCCTCGGAGCACCCAAGCGACTAGGGTGGTGTCTTCCTAGTCTTGGCGGGCGCGGTCGAGCTGAGGATAGGCGTTGACGACGCAGTAGTCTTCATCAGGTCGAGTGTTGGGAGCACCTAAGAATGCCATGACGGAGGCACTCTTAGAGGAGGGAGCCGGACGCCAGGGAGCCGAGCACCGAGGGGCCTGGGGTGAGACTTGGTGCAGCGAGGGGGGGATGGTGGAGCTGAGCCCTGCGCCGGCACTCTTTAGCACGGTGACCAGAACGGAAGCAGAGGATGCAGCGAAGAGGGTCTCGGTAGTTAGCAATTTGATGGTCTCTGAAGAGGCAGCGATAGCACCTGCCTGCGGTTTTAAGGAGGAATGGAGCAAAGGGAGAGCTGATGAGCTTGCGTCTGTCAGCGCGC